>CAWUFW010002424.1:0-656250 GCA_963921515.1 Calotriton arnoldi | reverse complement strand
CTCTGATACAAGCAGAGGCTAATATTGCAGATCTTGACCTTCATAGTAGAGGTGTCGGCGGTCACCAAGCACGGCAACAGCTGTTGCTAGCGCACCAGAACTATGCGGCTCTTCTTATGGATGAGGCCCGCCTTACCTGGCTGACAACGCGCAGCAGGGTCTACCAATGGGGGGATAAATCCAGCAAGATGCCTCATCGGTTGTGTCAGGGGATGTTCCATTCCCAGCCCCTTCCCGTTATAGTTGGCCCGAATGGAAGGCCCCTCACTGATTCCAGGGACATTGCTGAAAGCTTCTCTACATATTTTGCGGAACTGTATGCCCCCAGAGAATGTCTCCACGAAGACGTGATAGGCTGATTTTTGGACGACCTCCCGCCTCGGGCCCTGGCCGATGAGGAGAGTGCGGAGCTCGATCTCCCGCTCACGGTGGAGGAATTGGGTGCAGCCCTGGGAGACCTTAACTCGGGTAAGGCTCCGGGGCCAAACGGGTTTCCCTGTGAATTTTTCAAGAAATTTTTTCTGCAGCTTGGACCCCACTACCTTAGAGTGGTGGAGGAGTCCCGTGAGCGGGGGTGTCTTCCTCGGGATTGGCGACACGCGGAGGTTGTAGTGTTCCATAAACCAGGCAGACCCCCGGACCAGCACGCTTCCTATCGTCCCATTTCGCTCCTGAACCTAGAAGCTAAAATTCTGGCCAAGGCGTTGGCCAACCACTTGCAGTCACACATTTCTACCTTGATACACCCAGATCAAGCCGGGTTTATGCCCCAGCGGGCGACCCGACATAATATTCGTCGGGCTCAGGTTGCTGTTGCGGCCATCCGTGGGCTGGGTGAACGGGCAGCGCTCTTGTTGGCAGATATGGCAGGGCATTTGATTCCCTTAGTTGGGTATATCTATTCGCGCTGCTACGCAGGTTGAATTTTGGACCACGCTTTCTGTCCTACATATCCCTACTTTACACTGATCTTACTGCGTCGGTACGTGTTGCTGGGTCTACCTCCTCCACCTTTTCTCTTAGACGGGGTACCTGGCAGGGCTGTCCGCTGTCTCCCTACTTGTTTGCCCTGGCGGTGGAACCTTTGGCCACCTGGGTCCGTATGGACGCGCAGGTGACCGGCTTCGAATGGGCGCACGGATTGTCGGATCGTATTGCATTATATGCCGATGACGTTTTGTTCTTTCTCACGGACATCAATCGGACGGGGCCGCGGCTGCTTCGAATTATGTAGATTTTTGGGGAATCATCGGGACTCTACTTGAACCCCAGCAAGTCTACCTTGTGGCCCCTGGGGGACACGTCGGGTTTGGGCGCCTGGGCCTCGTCGGTTCGGGTTGTGACCGGTGGGATGAAGTATCTTGGGGTATTTTTATCGGACTCACCCACTGTGGCATGGGAAAGGAATTTGGTTCCGGTCTGGGAACGTGTCCGGGAAGATCTTAAGACATGGTCTCATATGCCGTTGTCTATATATGGTCGATCGGCCATCTTCAAGATGGTCTCTCTCCCCCGTTTACTATATCAACTGCAGAATCACCCTTACCCGATTTCCCCTAGATGGTTCAGGCAGGTCAATGCAGCTTTGGGTCAATTTTTATGGGCAGGGGGAACGGTGAGAGTCGCCCTACGGACATGCTTCCTCTCCACGTACTGTGGAGGACTGGCGACCTCTGATATACTATCATATTACATGGCCTTGCATTTACTGGTCCTAAATGAGTGGTGGTAATGGGGCAGAGATGACCCTGCTTATGCTGTAGAGCGGCGTCTTATGGGGGACCTCTCCTTACACACGATTCTGTATTCGGCACCGGTACGTAGATCCCTGCCGTCAGCGACCCAGGTAGTTTTCCAAATCTGGCGACAGGCCTTGCGGAGGATGGGGTGGTGGAATACGCTGACACGGGAAACCCCCTTATGGAATAATGGCCGCCTGCCACAACTAGCTACTCTGTCAGGGTTTCGTGGTTGGGACAACATCGGTATCTCTACTCTGGGGGACGTCATGAGGGGGCCGAGCCTGAAGTCCTTTCAAGATCTACAAAAAGATTTTCAAATGCCGAAAACCCAATTTTACAAATACCTTCAGTTTCGACACGTCCTCTCCCCTAGTCTGGAGGGATTGGAGTCGCTGGCGGAGTTCAGCCCGATAGAAGCGAAGGTATTTATGGGGGACCTTCAGGATCACAAAATTTCGAAGATCTATCAGTTCCTAGTGACTCGCAGCTCCCCTACACTGCAGAAGCTTAGAGGGGCCTGGGAGGGAGATGTTGGCTCACTTGATGATGAGGACTGGACGGAGGCCCTGGCCTCCCCGCGGGGGGCGGCCATAGCGATACGTCTGCGCCTTGTCCAGTTTAAATATCTTCATCGGGTTTATTTCACGCGGGTCCGGTTATGGAGGGCGGGTCTGGTGGCCTCCCCTATATGCCTTAGATGTGAGCGGGAGGAAGGGACCCTGATGCACACGATTTGGCATTGTCTCTCCTTGTCACGGTTCTGCAGAGGGGTAGTGACCTGCCTTTCCGAGGTGTTGGGCTGGGACCTGCCCCATTTGCCGAAATTGGTGCTTTTGCATGTCATGGACGGGATTGGGGGTAATATTTATAAACGTCATCTTATGCTGCTAGGGTTTACTCTGGCGAAGAGGGACATCGCTAGGGCATGGAAGGCACCGGCGCCACCCTCAGTGTCGGCTTGGAAGAAGGGACTGGACTTCTGTATGGGCTTGGAACTTCCTATTTTCACTGCAAGAGGGTGCCCGCAGAAACATTATAAAGTTTGGAAGCGGTGGGCAGACTATCGGGGCTTGCTGTTGGATACGGATGATACAGCGGGCCCCTCCATCCAGTTTAATATTACCCTGCTAGTGCAAGCTGTTCTTACCTACATTTCCGTTTATTGTAGCGTGTGGTGGTGGTGTAAGGGGCACAGCCAGGCTGTATGTAGGAGGCCGTTAGTGCGACCAGGGGGAGGGGGTTGTTGGGTGGGGGTTTGCATAAGGTTTATTTCATCTGTATTGCTTTTCATTTCTGCTTGATCGTATTCTGGAAAAGTCAAAGTCATGATGTTTTGTACTTATTGTGCAGATGTCTCTGGGATACAGAGCCCTGCTTTATACGTGTCATTTGATGAATAAAATCTGTTTTATAAAAAAAAAAAAAAAAAAAAAAACGAGGGGGCACCTTGACAAAGACGTCTGTACACCACTAACGGCTCTCAAAGGCCGCATTCTTCTTTGTTTTCTTTTGAGTGGCAAAACACAGGTGGAGGATTATTTTTTTCTTTTCCTTCTGTTTTTTTGCTGGCGCTTTGCATGTCTACATGTCGGGTGTATTTTCCCCCACTTCCTTCCCTGTATAGACGCCGATAGTCACGCCCAACGCTGACGTTTCCCATATCTTTTCTTTTTTTGCGGTTTCCTGTCCCGGACATCTGGATTGGAGAGAACACCGCCCAGAGGAGCTGAATTCCCAGAAGGAGACTTAAAGAGGATCTTTACGTTGTACTTTATGACATTTAATAAATGTATTCCAAATAAGGAGAGCAAAAAAGAATTGTCAGACTCTTACTTCCCACACCGCATGACAGAGGCATCTTCAGACCATGAGTGTGGGTGCAGGCTGCAGTCCACATCTTACTGAGAGGATGAACTTCAGGCTGTGATACACATTTGGAGTTGGGCTTCAAGTCCTCTAAAGGGGAGGAGATAAGCCCACATTTTAAGAGCAAAAAATTGCTTTGTAACATGAGCATATTTGAAAAGAAATAAATCTGCACATTTACGGATGCCCAAAGTGGCTCTTATTTGCACACATGCAGGCTAGCCTGTCAATGTGCATTTTGCATTAATATACAATTTAATTTCCAAAATTGTGAATGCTTGGCCATCTAAACATTTGCATGCACAAACTACAGAAGTATTTCCCATAGAACAATTTTTCACCTTTCTATTCAATTCACTGCATGCAGTCTAGGTGCCTAACTATGAGCAAAGAAGTCCAAAACAAAACTATTCATATATACTGCTCTCTATTCTAACTGTATGTAAAACTCTTTATAAATAATGACCACTGATTCAACAAACAGAAGTATAAAAACAACACATACATAGGCGCGCACACACACTCAGCAGGAACATGACTGCCAGCTCTGGTCACGTACAAAGGAAGCATTCCAGCATAAAGACAATATGAGGGTTATTTCGGGTTGGGCAGGGTGGGAGTCCCAATGTAACTCCAGAGGTCGTCTGCTCCAGCGAAACACATGGTTTCCACACCCCATTTATACGTGGGAGAACCACTATGCTCCAGTGAAGCTTCTGCCAGTGCACAATCATTGGGAGCTGCAGATGAACATGCCATTACTCAGGCATGGAAAATCATCAAAATATCCCTGCATCTCTGGGACAATGTCTCTTATTTGTTTTGCACAAATAACCCCCAAGTTTGGGGGTTGATTTCTGCAAATGCATGTCTATACCTGGTGGAGGCCTGTATATCAGCAGGAATGAGCACGAGTAGGTAGGAGTAGGTTAGTAGCAGATGAGTAGTGATTCCCATTCCCCAGCTGCAAAATCTTGAAAGCTTGTGGTCGTTAAAGAGCTCTTGAAGACAATTGCTAAATCTCTGTGGGTCTTACTGGGGCAGATTTCAGTTAAGATTCTGTAGCTGGGCAGATAGCCTTGTGAAGGGCGAAAGTTGCATTATCTTCGGGCCACCTTTAAGTGATGAAGTGAAGGTCCGGGGTGTTGTTGGAGATCAGGTTGTAGATGTTTAAGTTGTTCATTTTCATTGAACTTGAGTTGGTGAGGATGCTGATGAGGCGGTGGGAAGCAGTTGTTAATGCAGAAGGTTGCAGATGAGGTGTGGTTAGTGAAACAGGGTGAGTTGAGAGAGAGGAGGATAGAGAGGTGCAGAACCATATTTAAGACACCAGGATGTGGAAAAGGGACCTGACAGAATTTGGGGGCACTATCCTTTACATTTTGATACCTTCCTTGGGCAACAGGTTTCCATTTATATTGGCTGCTGTTTGTTGCTTGCTTTTGTGGCTTGTGTGTTCTTGTATGTATGTATGCAAGCATGTGGTATTTCTATAACGTGAACATAGCCAAAAGGCATAGACCATTGCAGTTTATGTAATGCTTTCAGTGTATGATGGCTGTTCATTACTCGATATGTTCTCTGTTTGTTAATTTAATTTACTGGTAGTGGCTTGGATATGACACTGCACTAGTTATTGTACACATTCAGTAAACTCATTGTAGATGTGATGTGCAAGCATGTCTTTGTGTACTGATTGGCGCATCAGCAGCTGTTATCCCTATATTAAGTATGTGCATGTGAGCCGTATGTGCTCTTTTTAGGTCTCGCCTACGCAGCGCGCATGCGCTGCATAGGAGGAGACCTTTAGGAATCGATTTGCTTTTTCGCCCAAAAACGTGCACGCTTTGTATTGCTTTCAATGGCAACGCGTGCACGTTTGGCGATTCCCTTGCAGGAGCGAGCTTTGGCGACATCTGTTTGTAATTAACTTTCAAACAGATGGTGCCCCTGCTCGCTCCCGCAAGGGAAACAGGCGCAGGCGCGCAGGGGCCATATGTTTTTTTTTAATTAGCGTGGGCTTTCACTTTCACGGCCGCGTCGCTTTCACGGCCGCGCTTGTTCTTCACTTTCTCTCTTCACCCTCTCCATCTTCAGCCACTCCTCCACCTTGTTTTTGTAGGCGCGGGATAAAGTGATTTGCCCAGAATCACAAGAGGCTGAGCCGACGCTGAACCCAAAGACAGATTATATTGGATGTCACATCTGGGCTTCAGTCTTAGCCTGCCTTTGGTGTAAGCATGACCGACCCTCACTGGCCCCAGTTTTCATTTTCTTCATGGTGTCTCGTTCACATAGGATATTCACCTTCCGGGTGCCGACTCAGCCCTTGCCCATGTGTGATCTTGGTGCTTTTCTTGAGTTCGTTGGTGATGCTCTTATTGTTCCTTGGTATGCTCTAGTCACCACTGGTAAACACTATTCGCCATGTTATTATCCGGGTTAGTGGCCGCTGTTGCGCCTCACGTGCTACCCGCTGGTCCAATCAAGGTGGCTCACACAGAACCCTGCCTTGGCGCGCGCACCTCTGGACGCAGCTCACGCGCACACACGCTGCTGGTCCCTGCCTAGGGACACGAGGTGCCCGGGAGGAATGGCGTCGTCTCCTTTTCATCCGCTGCCCTTTGTCTGCCAGCTCCTGGACAGAGGCATCCATTTCTTCTTTCAAACGCTGGTGCTTTCTTTCAGCTGCGGGAAGGCCCAGAGCGGCCTTAGTGAGCGCCATGGTTACCGGCACAGTGTCTCAAATTGTAATCTGATGGAGCAGCGGGGAGTACTTTGAGCTGTCTGTTTAGCTGAAGCCATAAAACGTGTAATTGTGTTTTATAAAGGAGCTTCACTTGACACCAGGGCCTGGGCCCTGCAATCATTTTATGTTCGTCCGTCGCTTTTATTTCCTCCTGAACTTTAAGGTGGGGCCAGGCCAACTTCTGCTTGAAACAGCACATATAATACATTGAACAAAGCTGACGGGGCTGGCATTTTAGAGTTAAACACTGATATTGATATATGTGTAATATGTATGTCAAAGTGTGCAGTATACTGACCTGGGCGTAATTATTTAGCAATGTGGCTCAGGTAGGTACGCTCGAAACATGAGGTGTGATCTTGAAGTTAGTAATACGAAACTTGGCAAGGCGAACTTTGCCTTTTCTCTTTCCAAGTCAAAATATTGGGTACTGTTAACGTGAATACAGAAAGCATCTGTTGTTTACAGTGCTTCGAATTACAGCCAGAAGCGCTATAAAATTGCATTTCAGACATTTTATAAACATATTGATGCAAAGTCTATTGTATTTTCCCACGTGTGTACAGTTCTTTACATACTTGGTGTGACATAGAACAAAGCAATCACCGTGTACCACCAGCAGACACTCCAATGGACGGATTTTACTTTTCTTAGAATATTTGAATGTCTGACATTGCATAGCCCCCCTCAAGAAAAACAACAATACCCGCGCCAAGAAAGCCAGATGGTTTACCACCGAACTTCGAGAGTCCAGAAGCACATGCCGCCGCCTCGAAAAGGCCTGGAGGAACACCAAATCCACAGAAGCCCACGACAACTTCAGAGCCGCCACCAACGCCCACCATCAACTCATCAGAGAAACGAGGAAAAAGCGATTGAAGACAGAATCTCCACCCACGCGCACAACAGCAAGGAACTCTTCAGCATCATCAAGGAGTTCGCCCAACCCACTAGCGAGTCTACCGACATCCCTCCCTCACAAGACCTCTGCGACAAACTCAGCACCTTTTTCCACCACAAAATCAAGAGCATCTACGACAACTTCGACGAAGACAACCAACACACTGAACCCTCACCAACCACCCCGAGACCCGGAAACCAGCGATTGACGACTGGACAGCCCTCACCACCGAAGACACACTGAAGACAATGAAGTCAATCCACTCAGGGGCCCCCACGGACCCCTGCCCCCACCACATCTTCAACAGAGCCGCCGACACCATCGCACCCATGCTCCGTCACACCATCAACCACTCCCTGGCGACCGCCTCGTTCCCCGACGACTGGAAACACGCCGAGGTCAACCCCCTCCTAAAGAAACCCTCAGCGGACCCCACCGACCTCAAAAACTACAGACCCATCTCCCTGCTCCCGTTCCCAGCGAAAGTCATCGAGAAAGCCATCAACAGCCAACTCGCCACATTCATTGAAGAACACAACATCCTCGACTCCTCCCAATCCGGCTTCAGAAAAATCCACAGTACGGAAACCGCCCTCCTCGCCACAACAGACGACATCCGCACCCTACTGGACAAAGGAGAAACAGTAGCCCTCATCCTCCTCGACCTATCAGCGGCGTTCGACACAGTCTCCCACCGCACCCTAATACGCAGACTCTACGACGCAGGAATCCAGGACAAGGCCCTCGACTGGATCCGCTCCTTCCTCTCCGGCAGGACGCAGCGGGTCAGACTCCCCCTTTCCTCTCGGACCCCACACCTACCACCTGCGGAGTCCCCCAGGGCTCCTCCCTCAGCCCGACGCTCTTCAACGTCTACATGGCTCCACTCGCCCCCATCGTCAGAACCTACGGACTCAACATCGTGTCATACGCAGACGACACCCAGCTCATCCTCTCCCTATCCAACGAGCCCAACACCGCCAGACGCAACTTTCGAGAAGGCATGGAAGCCGTCGCCAAATGGATGAAAAACAGCTGCCTACAACTAAACACCAACAAAACAGAAGTACTCATCATGGGCCCAAACCCCGATGCCTGGAGCGACACCTGGTGGCCCCCTGCCCTCGGAAACCCGCCAACCCCCACGGACCACGCACGCAACCTGGGAATCATCCTGGACTCCGAGCTCAAAATGGACCGCCAGATCAACTCTGTCTCGTCTTCCTGCTTCCACACCCTCCGCCTCCTTCGTAAGACCTTCAAATGGATCCCCCTCGAACACCGAAAGACCGTCACTCACGCCCTGGTCACCAGCAGACTCGACTACGGCAATGCACTCTACGCCGGAATAAACAAAAACCTGACCCGCAAGCTACAGAACATCCAGAACGCCGCCGCAAGACTGGTCCTCAACCTGCCAAAACACTGCCACATCTCCCAGCACCTGCGCACACTCCACTGGCTCCCTGTCGAGGCGAGAATCACCTTCAAGATGCTCACCCACGCACACAAGGCCCTCCACGGCACCGGACCAGCATACCTGAACAGCCGACTCAAATTCCACGCACCCCAAAGGACCCTACGATCAGCCCAGCTCTCCTACGCCGTGGTCCCCCGCACCAGACAGACCAGATCGGGAGGCCGCTCCTTCTCTTCCTCGCGGCCAAAGCATGGAACGCCCTTCCGCTCCACCTCAGACAGACAACATCGCTCCCAATCTTCGCAGAAAACCTCAAAACCTGGCTCTTCGACAGACCCCCTCCTTGATGGATGGAACCTGCACCCCCCCCTAGCGCTTGAGACCCTTACAGGTGAGTAGTCGCGCTTTAACAAACCCCTGATTAATTGATTGAATATATACATGCAAACACACATATGTGTGTCTATATAAGCAATTTTTGAACATACATAATATGTTTATTTAAGAAAGAAGACAGACCACTGTATGCTGTGATAAATTGTAATAATTTATGGGCTTCCCATTGCTTTCAATCCATTATTCAGACGTGTAGAATCCTTCTAATGAAATATGGGTCTAAAACCAGTGTAAATGTGTAATACACAAACACAGATGCAAACACACACGCAAACACACTCTCTCTCTCTCTAACACACCTATGATCGCCTGTTGTATAAACAACCTTTGTTTTTAATTGCCATACGTCACAGTCAATATGTGAAAATGAAATTTTTCCTGAGTTTAAGGATTACATAATTCCCGCAAATTGTATATTCCAAGGTGTAGAAAGTGTAGAAAACATTTTTGCATGTAATGTAAAAAAAATGTAGCATGGTCCGATAATGCCATCTTTGCAGTTTAGTGACATTTACAATTTTCATATCTCCAGAAGCCTCCAGGGCATTACAGATCTAAACAAGCATTGGCATAGCCAATAAGTCTCGCCTTTGGGACCTTATAAGTGTTTAGCCATGCAACAGTTGATGTTGTTGCGCCAAGGATATTGTGCTGGATAACTGAACACTTATTAGGTCCCAAAGGCGAGACCTATTGGCTATGCCAATGCTTGTTTTAGCATGCAAAAGGAATGACACTGTTTCATCCAGTATGCCTCTTTTCTGCATCCAGTGCACAAACTCACACATTTGCACTGTGCATTTGCCAATTATTTATTTATGTAAAGTATTTGCACAAACAGATCAAGACAAAAGGGCATCACAGTGCTTCACATAAAACTAGGATGTAAGAAATTATACTCTTTGGCATGACACACCTTCCCCCATTTTTTGCCCTATTTGTTTTGCTGGACTTTAAACTATGTGAGCCTTATTTACGAGATTTTGCCATATGGCAGTGCCACAGGCCTTCCTGCTGTGCTGCCCTACAGCGAGAGAAAAGGGCAGGAATGCGCCGTATCTATTAGATACGGCGCATTCCTGCCCTTTCCCCTGCGCTGGCTCACAATGGGCTGCCATGCGCCAACGTAGGCACCTTTGCGCCATGGTGCAAGGGTGCCTGCGTTGCGGGGAATCACAAGAGGCTTTCCCTCTTTCTATGTGTGCTGCAGGCTGCAGAGAAGGCTTGAGAAATGTTGTTTTCCGCCCTTCAAGATGCCAAAATCAAGGTATTGTTGGGCAGAAGTGAGCCAGAGGCTCTCTGTAGCATTATTGTATTTATACTTGCAGGTAGTTTCTTCGTCCTCAAGCCCGAAGCCTGCAAGATGTGCTGGGGAAGCAGGAAACAACCAGCACAAAGCAATATAGTTATTGTTGTACTTGGGCCTTTCTGCAGGGTCATCCCCAAACTTTTGGCCTGCACCCCCCTATTTTTTTTAACCCATTTTTGTTGTGCTTTCTCCTTTAAAGCTGGTAAAATTGGCTTACACCCAATTTAATTTACTTGTAAGTCTCTAATAAAGAGGTACTACATGTATCCATGGCCTGTAAATTGAATGCTACCAGTGGACCTGCAGCACTAATTGTGCCACCCACTTAAGTAGACATGTCTCAGGCCTGCCATTGCAGCCTGTGCCTGTGGTTCTAAACTGTCATTTCGACCTGGCAAAATAAACCAATTGCTAGGTCTATACCGTCCTTTTTAATACATATAAGTCACCTTTAGGGTAGGCCCTAAACACCCCAGAGGGCAGGATGCAGTGTATTTAAAAAGTTAGACATCTACGTTTAAGTTTTACATGTCCTTAAATTCGTATTTCACTACTGCAAGGCCTACCTCTCCCATAGGGTAACATTGGGGTATCTTATTACATTGAATATGTGCTAACTTTCAATTGGGAGCAAGTAGGAATGTTGAGTTTGGAGTCTAAAGAATTGTAATTTAAAACTTTCTTTATTGGTAAAGTCAAATTTTTGTCACAGTTCTGATAATGCCACTTTTAGAAAGTTTTAATTTTCCTTTCCTAATCATTTGGTGCTTGCAGCCTGTATCCTGGGTCACATGACTAGGTTTAGCTAGCAGTTAATTTTTGTGTATTGCTCCCAATCAGTGAGACAAAGGGGGAATAGGTGCTGGTGAATGGGCCATCTCTGACTTAATGGGGGGGGGGGCACTGCCACCTACAACACTTGCACATCACATAGCTGCTGCCTGAGCACCCCCACAAAGAATTTGACACCCGTCTTTTGGCCAACAAAATGGGGCCAGGGCAGGGAGGCAGGAGATTCCAAACACATGTGGGGATGGAAACCTCCAGAACCTTCTCCTATATTAAAGCTCGCACCAAGTATAAACATTGGTCCTTTAGACCCAACTCTTCAGTACACCTCTGGATCTGTGGAAGACTCAGAGGGATTGCTGTGCTGCTCTGATGCAAGAAGGACTGCTGCTCTGCTGTCCTGCTGCCTGAGTGAGAAGAACTGGACCTACATCTTGAACTCAGGAGACCACCAGAGTAACTCCAAGGGCTAGTTGGCTTGCCTCCTGATCAGAGCCTCAGGGACACAAAAGGCTCCAAGCACCTTGAACCCAGCACAACGACCTGCTGTGAGTCTTGCCCTCAAGTGGTGCCACCTTATTCCTGGACTCTGGGAAGTGGGCTTGCAGGTGCTCTGCCAGCCCAGTTGTGGTCCTGTGGGTAGAACCAACGTGGTGCAATTTATCTCTGACGCATTCCCAATGCAGAACCTCACATTGCAGCTCCTTGGAACTGCCTCTGTACAACACATTCTTTGGCGCAGGACTTCACATCGCAAGCCCCTCATCAATGGCATGCTCAACGAAGATGCAGGACTTCACTTTGCAGCCCGCAACCCCTGGGAAACAACACTGTGCGACACATCCTCAACACAGGACTTTGCATTGGAAGCCCACCCACCGATAGCATCTTTGACGATGAAACAGGACCTCGCATCACAGCCCTGAAGCTTCCTCTGAACCGCTGCTGCACGGCACATCCTCGACGCAGGACCTCACAACGCTCTGCAACCAGGATTTAAGGTACTTTGTTCAGCAGGCCTGATTAGAGCCCAATATCTGGGCCATGCTTCATCGAGGTTGGCCTGCAGTTGTGGCTTTGTTACGGTCCAGCGTAATCAGATAACTACAGCTCTTTCTGCTTTTAGGCACTATTTTCACTTAATCTTTAAAACTACATATCTCTGGTTCTACTGATTGGATTTTTGTTGATTTAATCTCAAATAATTTTATATATTTTGCTCTATTTGTTTTAATTGGTGTGGGATTTTTCTTGTGTTGGGTTTTCACTCTATTGCTGTTTGAAATGCTGCATTAATACTTTACACATTGCCTCTAAGTTAAGCCTTACTGCTTTGTGCCAAGCTACCAGTGGGTTAAGCACAGGTTAATGGGGTTTGCTTGTGTTTCACCCAGACAAGAATTGTGGTTGGTGCTTGAGGAGGGTTTCACCCCATGGACCAGTAACCCAATTTTCTACAGTAATGAATAAAGGAAAAAAAGGTCCAGATAAATGTGAACATAAATTTAAAAAAATATATTTTACATAAAGAACATGAGAAATCAGGTTTAAAAATGTTAGGCTTACAATCCAAAAGGCTTTACGGTTAGTGAATTTAGAATAAACAGACATCATAGAGGGCCCTTGTAGTATATGATAAAAAGCAGTGCTAAGAAAATCCTCCAGGCAATGTCCAGTGTAGACCCCAGAGCTTAAATGGACTGGCAGTAAAATATTCATATTGGTAAATACAGTACATCTTAAGCGCTAGATCCAAGACATGTATTTGAAGTAGAAGGGACTTGATCATCTTCATCATTGGAGTGGAACCCCAGACATTTACCTGTAACCTGACACGTGTACATCAAAACAAGATAATGAAAGTTTTCCTGACTGACAGTGAGAATATAGTGGGCCACGGAAGGTACGCTAAATATGTACATGGCTGAGTGACATGCATGTGTAGCTCTTAAGCACAGAGGTGGTGGCCGAATCTAGTGGGTGTGACACGTTGCAGTAAATCATGGGTTGCTGATTGCACACTGCAATCTCTGCACTGGTATACAATACTGGGATGTGGTTGTGGGATTCTTAACAGCGCTACATGCTGGTGATGGTAGGTGATGTAATGGGATACCATGGCAAGTCTGGTGGATATGAAGTAATAAGCACAAGGGTAAATAAATCGTTTTTTATATGCAAGTATGGTATGGCTGACCCCTACTTTCTTATGCTATGTTTAGAACAAACCCCACATATAGGCTCAAAAAAGAAGAGAATCTGGTTTAGGTCCTGAAGAAAGTGGTGACAAAGCAACAATTCCACCGAAACACGGGTTGACTGTGAAATTCCCCCAGTTATGAGGCAACGACTGTGGAGGTAAAGAAAATGCTCTCCATGTTGGGTTAATAAGATACCCTGGTTGAAGTGGGTCTATTGTTGAGTAGTATTTATGAGGGTGAATGTATGGTGTGTATGGGTAGGATTGAAGTGGGAGTGGGGTTTATGATTAGGTAATGCCATTTTACAAATATGAATTGAATACATATTTGTGACATTTGATAAAGCTATATGCAAATGATGTATTTTACAATGTGCTATGGTAAAAAGATAAAATAAAATAAATACATTGAAATATAAAGTGGGGTCAGTAACTAATTGCATGATTAATTCCGTGGAGAAGAAATACAGATTAAACAGGAATGGTTACTGTTCAGAGAGTTGAACACTGGATTTCTCATCATCCATCTGCAGAGGAAGTGACATCACTCTTTTTGCCTCTTAGAACCTTCTTAATTTCGGGCATGCCACTGGAGCCCATCTGCGTCAGTCCGCACATGGACCTCCCCCACTGTCAGGAACCCTCGTCTTGCCCACTCCTGCCGCTACCCACTGTGACCCTCTGTGCCCTCAACCCAGGCCACTGCTCCCCATGCTGCTGCCTCACCATATCACACAACACCGAGGGAGCGTTCTCCTGCACTTCCTGCAAGTTATTGTGTACCTACCCATGCCCAGCACTCACCACACCCCCACCTACTGCACCCAACACCCCAATCTTTCCAACTACCCGCACAACACTCTGAACTTCCATGCATGCTCCTCAACACCTGCTCACTCGCCAAACATTTCACAAAGATCTGGGACCTGCTATGCGACATCGTCCTGGACCTACGTTTTCAAAAATCTGATTGAACTCCGTATCAGCACCTGACATCGTCATAGCCATCCTCCCACGGCTACAATAAAACCAGGCAAGACAGACTTCACAAGCCCAGAAGCAGAATCGCCATCTTCCACAAAAACACTATCAGCTGCACCATTTCCACGGATTCATCATCCTCCTACAAGGAACACCTGTCGTTCAAGCTCCATGTCAATGCCAACTACATCCTAAGCAGCGCTCTCATTTACAGACCTCAGGGACCACACACCAACTTCACCGACACCATCACAGACTTTATTGCACCACTCAACATCAATGCTAGCAATTACAACCTCCTTGAAGACCTGAAGTTTCACCTGGAAGACAACTCTGACATCAACGTAAAGGAATCAAAGACCTTGGAAGACTGAGACACCCAATGAGTAAATGGGCCTACCCATATTGCCAGACACCTCCTGTACCCTATTTTCACCACCTTTGACAACATCTGAGTAGACAAGCCCACACCAGTCTCCTGGATAGGTCACACCCTTGTCAAGTTCAGCATCCCGTCCCGGTCCAATGCACATGCAACTCTGCCAGACCAGCCAGCGAAACTGGAACAGCATTACTGACAAGGACTGGAAGTCCGTTCTCAACACCCACGATCCAAACACAGCATCAGCCACCCAAAAGCCATCAAGAATTTCAACAATGCAACAAGATCTAGAGCCCAGGCCAGTTGGTACACGGAGGCCCACAGACTGATGAAACGTCACTGCAGGGTAAATGGAGAATAAGTCGTGACAATGCAGAAAGGAGCACGTTCAAATGCTCCCTTGGGACGCTACCACCAAATGATCCGAACCACCAAATATGCAGCTGTGGCGTACCACATTGATGCCAGCACCAACAAAAGCAAAGAATTCTTCACCATCAAGAAGGATTTCACCTCACTTGCGGTCGCCTCAATCACCCCCTCGCAGCAATCTCTCTCAATTCTTCGGCAACAAAATCACCACCATTTACAGCAACTTCTACCCACAACCGAATCTCGCTAAATGCATCCTGTTCTTATCCAAAGAACCAATGCTTACCACAGGGCCCATCATCACCTCCAGAAGAAACCACCGCAACCATGAAGTACAGTCTCTTAAGGTGCCCATCAGACCCCTGCCCCCACCGCACCCACTCCAAAGGACTGCAAACCATCGGCGCCATGCATACAAACATCTGACCATCTCCACCTCTTCCACGACCTTCCCAGATGCTTGGAAACACACACTGTCCTCCCATTGCTGAAGAAACCATCTGAGGACCCTTCAACACTCATGAGCTACAGATCATTCTTCCTGTTACCATTCGCTGCCAAGGTCTTAGAGAAAATCATCAACAGATGGACCTCTCTGCAGATTTAACACAGTTTTCCACCCCCATCCAACACCTACACTACATCGGAGTCCAAGGACGTGCACTGCGATGGATCTGCTCCTTCCTTACTGGAAGGATCAAGTCAGTCAGCCTGGCATGGTACACCTCAGAAACCCTCATCGGCGGAGTTCCACAAGGATCCTCTCCAAGCCCGACTCTCTTCAGTGCATACATAATCCTTTCACCTATCATCATCCGCTCTCACAACATCACAATCCTCTCCTACAACAACGACATGCAACTCATTCTCTCCCTCATGGAGAAGCTGCCCAGTACACATATCAAGTCCAATGCCTGCATGACTAAAATTGCCTATTTAATGAAGAACAACTGTCTGAAACTGAAAACCAACAAGACTAAAATTGTGATCTTCGGCAAGAGTGCTTCACTATGGGACTCCACCTGGTGGCCAACAGAGCTAGGACCAACACTCACACCCACCCCCACACCAAGAACTTTAGTATCGTCATCGACAGCCAACTTGATATGACGACCCAAGTCAACGCTGTCACCGCATCATCACATCATGCTTCCATACCCTGAAGATTTTAAAATGGCATCCAATCAGCACCCAGAAAACAGTCATGCACGCCCCAGCCCCAAGCAACCTGAACTACGGGAACACCTTCTATGCCGAGATTCACAAAAATCTCACCAGGAAGCTGCAGGTCATTCAGAACTCGGCGTCCAGATCCACTCTCAACCTCACATGCCGCACTCACATCACACCACACCTGAAGGAGCTCCACTGGCTCCCCATACACAAACGAGCACAATTCAAACTCCTCACCCACACTTTCAAGACACTGCATGCCTCAACAAATGCATGTGCCTTCACACGCCTTCCAGGCACCTCAACTCATCCAGACTCCTACTTACGCACATCGCACACAGGGAAATCAGATCCAGCAGTCAAGCCTTCAACTTAGCTCCTAAAGAGTGGAACGACCTGTTGCTACACATAAGAAGCTCGTCCTCACTTCTTGAATTCCGCAAGAAGCTGATGAAGTTGCTTTTAAAGGAGTCATACTAAGCCCTAATTTTGGTTAGTCTCACAACTGCTCAGCACCAGGATAACCTAATGGGTGATAGTGCGCTCTGCAAATCTCCATGAAACATCATAAATTATTCTACCCTTGGCACTTCATGGAAAAAGCAAAAAACATGGGGGTTGACCTGAAATCCTACAGCAGCTGTGGTCAGGAACTTACACCATTAACCACATAGTGTTATTCTCACTGGGGCTGCGTCTGCAAGTTGGGTAACACTTCCCACATTTTATCAAAACAAAGACAACACACTTCCAACCACACTCCCTACTCAGTATTATATTGTAATTGCATTTATATAGCGCATAATACCCCTGACGAGGTGCTGAAGTGCTTTACACTAGGCAGCACGCTGCTTTGGAACCCAGGGTTAGTAGTTAGTCTAGTATTAATGGTTATTAGGATTAGTCTTATGTGCCCAAGCATTTCATGCATTCACTCCAGTTTCTTAGGGGTGGATTAAATTAATAAAAGTTATTTATGATCATTAGTAAGGGGCCGTGTATGACACATTCACATGGTTGGTGGGATTAATAGATGATTTAGAGGAGGTTAGGTATATTTAGACTTCAGGGGTATGACATTTAGAGGAGGAGAGGGTGTGAGCTTGTAGATATGTTGAGGGCCCTTTGCAGAAATACAATAATCAAGATTAAGACGAACATGCATGACATGAGTGACAGAGTAGGTTGTGCTCAGGAAGAGGAGGCTTGATAGAAGGAAAGGAAGTTGCCACATGAAAGAAAAAGAACAGTGACTGTCTGAAGTTAAATAAATGTCAGTTTTTCATTTAATATTTTATGGGGATGCAAGACTGTAGAAACAACCGCATGTGAAGATAGTGCTATATTAGGTATTTTGATAGACACTAGAATCAGTTAAGCTACTGGTAGACCACTGCTCCGACATGATCAGCTGATGAGTCCAAGGGTTGAAAGTGAAAAGTAATGTCTGGACCCATATAAGGAAATATCAAGAGTGTTAGGCTGCGGGGGGCGTGGCTAACCGCCGAGGCTAATGGCCGCACGGTAGCTTAGCTCCCTCGCACCACTCCCTTCATCTATCCTGAAAGTCTGACTTGCCCTGTGTCACATCGGCGGAAAGTGGACTCGCCTGGTCCCTTAGGAGTGTCCGAAAGTCGGACGAAGATTTGGCCCGATTGGCGGTAGTCCGGCGCAGCTATCAGCCCGACTCTGAGTGGCGGCGGTGTGGGGCACGGAACGCAGCGTCGGCCCCTGGCCGCTCTATGCAAATTGACGCCGCGGCTGCAGAGAGTCTATTAGGCCAATCTTCACACCGCAGGAGCCGCACTGCCTCTGATTGTCTCCGGTGGCCTCCCTGGTGAGTTCTTTGGCCCCACAGCCTCCGCGGCATATAGCCTTGTCTCCACACGTGTCTCCCCCATCAGCGCATGGACTGATTTGTTACTCGCGGGGCAGGGGGAGCGAGGCTTCATACGATCGTTGGGCTCTGAATTTGCCGGTGGGGGGCACCGGCCGGAGAGACTCTTGGACCAAAGGGGGGGGGCTGATCGGCGCAATCTCCTAGCACCAAGTCGCAAGCCCTCCTCACACCGGGGGGAACACACACCCATCGTCTTGCATCATCGGCTGCAGCCCCTCCACATCGCTGGCGCTTTCCTCCCAACCCCCCCCCCTCCTCTTGGTGGTGCTCACTCTCCAGTATCGACGTGCCGCTTGGTCTGGACTTACCTGGCGAAACCCGACAGGACGGCGAGGGGGAGTGGACCTTTTTTCCTCCATTGTGCAGGCGGCGGTGAGTAGCTGGTTCGTCCAGGCCCTCCATACTCAGGGCCACGCACAGCGACCTCATCATGGCGAGCGGCCGCAGTGGCCGGACCTCACATCAGGCGAAGTTAGAGAAATACGCCTGGCAGAAGGGCCAGGAGGAGCAACAATCTACCCCTAAGCCCGGGGGGACTCC
This sequence comes from Calotriton arnoldi, assembly GCA_963921515.1. Lineage (NCBI taxonomy): Eukaryota > Metazoa > Chordata > Amphibia > Caudata > Salamandridae > Calotriton > Calotriton arnoldi. Next base: position 637,530 of record CAWUFW010002424.1, on the reverse strand, counting down.
ACCAGATCCTACATTGCAGGATATCCTCACGGCGATAACGACTGTGCGCACCTCCTTGGAAGGTCGTATCGACTCCGTTGCTACGGAGGTCTCCTTGCTCCGGGCTGATATGCGCAAGATGGCGGAGCGCGTTACCGAGGTCGAGGGCACGACCAAGGGCCTCACAGCCGACACTGACCTCCTGAAACGCCAAGTGGCTGACCTGCAATCTAATCAAGAGGCGCTAGAACGGCAACTCGACGACTATGAAGGCCGAATGCGACGCAACAACATTCGCATTTTGGGTGTTCCGGAGCGGGCCGAGGGGCATGCCGCAGACCTCTTTGTCGAGGGGCTGATCTTGCAACACCTTCAGCCTAAGGGCCTGTCTCAGTACTTTTCCATTGAAAGAGCACATCGGGTGCCGGGTGGTCGCCCCAAACCCGGTGCACCGCCCAGGTCTCTGCTAGCACGAGTATTTAATTTTCGCGACAGGGACACTATCCTGCAGACAGCAAGGGCGGCCCCGCCAATCACTATCGATAATAGCAGAATCACACTCTTTCCTGACTTTACACAGAAGGTACAGAAACAGCATCGTAGCTTCCTGGAGGTGAAGCGCGCACTGCGTAACCAAGACATTAAATATGCAATGATGTTTCCCGCAAAGTTGCGCATCGCTTCCGAAGGGAAGGTCTGGTTCTTTACAAGGCCAGAGGATGCCTGGGACTGGCTCGATGGCTGGCGCACTGTTGGCAAGAGACATCGCCCCTCTACCGGGGCCAACGGAGGCGACAACAGACCGGGTCGGCTCTCTGACTCCCCCACTGGCACCGCATTGGGGACGGAGGGACCGAGTACACAGGACCTGGCTCTCTAAACTGCCTCATCCACATTGCTACTGTGCCACAGTGCCCCAGTGCCTCATACAGCATTGCAGCGTCTTTGATCATTGTTGGCGGTGCCAGGTATCTGAGGGCAATTGTTCATTCTCCGCAGGAGGTGATGCTTCTATTGGGTGGTGTTGTTGCTGCCTCTTTGGCGCCAATATCTTGCATGCTGGGCCGATGACGGGGCAACTCCACGAACTTGAATCGATGCCCCAGGGAGTGGGGTTGGATCACATTCCTCATCATTTTACGGGTGGGCGATAAGCGCTCTGCAAGTTGGGGGTGGCGGGAGGTTCAATGCCTGCTGTGCAGGGAGGCAGGGTGGGGGGGTGGTTTGGGGTGTTCTGGGAAGGGGGAATTGTTTTATTTGTTGTGTTGTTATTCATGTGTTTTGGTACTGGCGGGAAACACACTATTCGCTCACAAACAGGCAGGGCTCGCCACCTCAGGGCTGCAAATTTGATTACACGCACCGGCATGGGGGGTTTATAGTGCCCCACCTCCCCCTCAAGACCCATGACTGATAACAATTTACCAAGGGTACTCCGCAACATGGAACGTCAACGGTCTGGGGCACAAACTTAAGCGGGTGGTTGTACTCCAATACCTTAAGAGGCAAGCGATTGACGTTGCTCTCTTACAAGAGACACACCTCATTGGGAACACCTGCAAGGCACTGGACCGCTGGGGGTATAAACTACTGGCACATGCAGGTTTCACATCTGGTTCCAGAGGGACCGGTATCCTTGTTCGCAAGCAATGCCCTTTTATCCCACACAACACTTGGGTTGATGATCAGGGCAGATACACGGTGATTGTGGGGACCTGGGAGGGGGTCTCCCTAACCATCCTCTCCGTTTATGTCCCCCCGGCACTTAAGGCCGCCACGCTCTCAGACTTGGGTACTCTCCTGTTGGGTCTCCCGGCGGGTCTCTTGGTGCTGGGCGGGGACTTTAATCTTGTCGTTGATGGCCGGGTCGACCGCCGTCCCCCTTGCCCGGACCCCCAGGCCACCTCCCCCCTCGGGGACTTTCTCCAAGCGTTTGGACTGATTGACCTCTGGCGTCACTCTCACCCCTTGGAACAATCCTTTACCTTTCACTCCGGAGCGCACAGCAGTCAGTCTAGGCTTGACCACCTTCTCACTCACACCGACGGCCTTTCCTACTTCACCGACACCAGCTCCCTGGCGTGGGGTATCTCTGACCATTCCCCAGTTTTTACCCAGTTGACTTTACCCCAGACACAACGCCGTCACACCCTCTCCATCAGCCCCTGGTGCCTGAAGATTCCACAGGTTAAGAATGCGCTGCTTGAGGGGGTGGATCATTTTTTTAAGGAGAACACCCATTATGTCCCATCCCCGGGCACGTTATGGGGGGCTTTTGGGGCGGTCATTAAGGGACAGGCGCTTTCTCTCATGGCTGGCCACAAAAAGGAAAGAACTGCTAGATTAGATACTCTGGAGCAGGAAATCCGGGACTTGGAGAACGAGGTGGAACTCCGGGATGACGAACAGCTTGCCCACTCCCTGAGTTTGAAGCGACTAGACTACAGACAACTAGCGACAGAGACGGTCAAACCGAAATATACGGCGACCCGACACCGGGTGTACGAACTGGGTGAGGCCACGGGCAAGATGCTAGCTTGGTTGGAGCGACGGGAGGCTCCCCGGAGATGGGTGTCCCTTGTTGAGGCAGACGGGGGCGACCAGGTGACAGACCCAAGGCGCATTGCTGAGGCATTTGCCTCCCACTTCACCACCGTATACTCCTCCACGACGCACACAACCCTACTAGACTCCAGAGACCTCCTGGCCACTAGCCCAGTGACAGTACTGGACCCAGACGACAGTACATCCCTAGAGGGTGACCTCATGGATGAGGAAATTGCGACTGCAATCAATGGTATTAAATCGGGCAAAGCCATGGGCCCTAATGGGCTCCCTATAGAGCTGTTTAAACTAACCTCCTCTAAAATAACGCCTGCCCTCCGGGCCATGTATCTGGAGAGTTACGAAGCGGGATCGCTGCCTCCCGCCCTGTTGCTGGCTTCCATTGTTGTCATTCACAAGTCGGGCAAACCAGCCATGAAATGTGAATCATACCGTCCCATCTCGCTACTCATGGCGGAGGTCAAGATCTTAGCCAAGGTTTTAGCCAATCGCCTGATTCCAATCATCTGTAAGATTGTGCACCCCGACCAGTCGGGCTTTATGCCGGGCCGTAATACGGCCCTTAATCTCCGCCGGCTCCACGGGGTGATGGGGAGTGTCAACACTATTATGGAGGACGCGGCGCTGTTGTCATTAGACGCCAAAATGGCGTTCGATACCATTGAGTGGCCTTATTTGTTTGCTCTTCTTGAACGATTAGGGTTTGGCCCCCACTTTATTCGGTGGGTCAAGCTGTTATACACGGGCCCTACTGCTCAGGTGGTTGTCAACCAGCATGCCTCCCAGAGTTTCCGCTTGGAGAGAGGAACCAGGCAGGGGTGCCCCCTGTCACCCCTCATTTTCGCATTACTGCTGGAACCACTGGCGACCTGGGTGAGGGGCGGTCCCATGATCCGGGGCCTGAAATGGACCGACCAGCATGAGGATAGGATCTCCCTCTATCCTGACGACGTCTTGCTTTATGTTGCAGCCCCGTCGGCCTCAATTCACAGAGTCTTACATATATTCGCCATTTTTAGTGCCCACTCGGGCTACACTATAAACTGGACAAAATCTGTTCTGTTCATGCTACAGGGCCCTACTCCTCGGCTGCCGAAAGATACTAAGATCATCGTCGCATCTGACGGGTTCCTCTATCTCGGCATCTATATCACCCCATGCCCGGTTCGGTTTTATGATTCCAATCTCCGAGCCCCACTGGCCAGGCTTCGGAACGACGTCTCGCATTGGTGGTCCCTACCCCTCACGTTGCTCAGCAGAGCGGCGCTGTACAAGATGCTGGCCCTTCCCCGATTCCTCTATGTGTTACAAAACACCCCCCACAGGGTTCCGGATGCCTATTTTGCAAGTGTGGAGAGCGAGGTCAGGACTCTTTTGTGGGATGGGAAGAGCCCACGCATAGCCATACACAAACTGACCAGGGGGTGGTACGATGGCGGGATCGCGCTCCCTGACCTGAAGCAGTACTATTGGGCTGCCCAACTAGCGGTGGTCAACCAGTGGGTCTTCGCCCCGCAGTCCGAGCTGGCCTTCCGCACAGACCGATGGCTAATGGCAAGGGGAGGCTATCAACGGGTCTTGTACTCCAACCCAGGCCGGCAGCACCTCACGGGTCCCACAGCTCAAACGGTGACACTTTGGCACCTCGCAACGGCAAAACTAGGGTGGCGCAAGAAACTCACATTACTCACCCCCCTGTGGGAATCTGAACAATTGGGTAGGTTGGGCAGGTGCCCCGGCTTTGATAAGTGGTACCTTATCGGTATTTCCTCGGTGGGGGACCTTTGGAAACGCAAGGCTATGGTTCCTTTCACTGCTCTCCAAAAGGAGCACCAGCTGGCGGAATCGGAAACGTTTCGCTACCTTCAAATTCGGCACACGCTTACCTCCGCCATCGGTGGTGATGGGGCATTGCCCGAGGCCTCCCCGCTGGAGGATCGCCTCCTCACTGACCCGCTGCCCCGTAAAGCGGTCTCCCTTACCTATCGCAAATTGATGAACAACAAGCCCGACCCTTTGGTGCGCCTCCGGCAACTTTGGTAGACTGACTTAGGGTATCTTGACAACGACGACTGGCAGGAGGCCCTCTCATCCCCTAGGGAAGTTGCCATCCCAATGCGCTTGCGTCTTGTACAACTCAAAACCCTACACAGAACATACCTATCAGCGCGTACACTGGTCAAGATGGGAAGGCGCCCGGAACCAGGGTGCCTCAGGGGATGAGGTGGTGAAGGTACCTTCTTCCACACAATCTGGGAATGTCCACATCTCCAGCCATACTGGGCCAAAATTGTTGATACCTTGGAGCGGGTGAGCGGGAAGAGGATTGGCTGCTCTGCTCATCTTTGTTTATTAAATGTGTGGGAGGCCACAGACTTAACTCAAACGGAGTGCACATAGGCTGCCTTGGGGTTCGCTCTCGCCAAAAGGAACATCGCTCAGGGGTGGGGGGTGGCGGATATCCCCAAGTTTCCGAAATGGGCCAGAGACTTCGACAGTGCAATGATTGCCGAAAAAGACATTTTCCTACAAAGAGGTTGCCCTGGTAAATGGGATAGTAAATGGGCAAAATGGAATGTGTCGCGGGGGCCTTTGTGTGTCGCCTTCAATTGAACTGCAGAACCATGCCCTGCATGTTGACCAGCTCACTGTTTAAAGGGCTCTGTTGCCATCATTGAATGTATACATTGACCTGCGAGCCTGTACTGTCATCTCTCACTATTATGCTTCTCTGTGTCTCGCCATGGTACCATTGGTTTTGTTCAATAAAAAGAGAATTTAAAATAAAAAAAAGTGTGTCAGGCTGCACTCAAAGGAAGAAGTAAACTCAATTTCATAGCAGTGTAATAAAATATATTGGTAACAAATGTAAACATTGATAATGCTGGAATGGGTGTCTGGTGATGTTCATCCGCAAGTTTGGCTCATAGAATTAATTATGAAATCAAAATGGAATTCATTTGGTTGTGTCTGGTTCGGTATGGTACAAGATGGAGGGGGAGGACAGCCTCCTCAAACAGTGAAAGGGTATTGCTGGCACTACAGTGACTGGAGGGTGGAGATCCGGACACTGAGGTGTGGCAGGTGATGACTGGGCTCCCTTTAGAAAATCAAGGAAGGATTTGTTACCAAGGGGCTACTGATTAAACTTCCTGAAGCACTGCTCTTTGGTAGACAGAAGGAGTGAGGGGTGGAAATGCAGATTCTGTTGTGCAAGGTGTGGTGCCCTTAGGTGAGGCTCAGCCTTTTGTCTTCCTTGATCACACTCTTAGTTGGACTGATGCAGAAACATCACACCTCTTTGTGCCTCTGTCGAGGGTGCTCCAGGCGGTAGACTACTCTGCTGTGAGAGGCATCACTAAACAATGGTTGTGTCTGTCTGGAAAAGGTATTTGAAAAAGAGGACCACCCCAGTTCTCGTGCTTGAGGCAGTAGATGCACTTGCAGCGTGCGTCAGGTAAAAACATCAATTTTTATTCAACTCTTTCAAAAATATTAGTGAAACAGAAATACACAAGGTGGTTTCCACACTTCTCCCTGCAAGTCCCAAACAGTGCTCTGCTGTACTCTAACTTTCCCAGGCCGAAAAGCGAATTTAGAACCTCACAACATTTTTTAATATATAGATAAGATACCAGTGAAAGGGGAGAGGTAGAACACATGGACCAATTACTGGAGGGGTACATTTATGTGTGGGATATATGCTTGGGGCTTATTTAACCTTTGCCTAATTTGTATAATTATTTCTTAGCTATTTATATACTTACAATCATTCTAATACCATAACCTTGTAGACAAATAGTATGTGATAAAAAAGCGTATAATGTGAAATAGCAACTACTGTGCGTGCAGACTGATGTTGGGTTCCAGGGTATGTGACGGTTTACAACCTGATGACGAGAAATTCTGTAAAAGGACTGCCTGACTCCCAGAACTCCTGCCTATCACAGCATAACTGTAGGAGAAAAACAAGCATTAGCAAAGCCAATAGGTCTTGCCTATGTGAGATGTATTGGCTTTGCTAATGTTTTTAGGTATGTTGCAAATGGCTGAAAGCAATGTAGAAAAGCTAGAAGACATGGCCAGTGTTGTCTGCATTATAGCGCTTTTTTATTTTCAGGTATGCTGCACTGAAGCTAACGCTGCTGTATAATATGGGTAAAAATATGTTGACAAAGCCAATTGATCTTGCATTGGCGAGACCGATTGGCTTTGCATTGCTTAGTATGGAATGCCAAATGGTAAGTTATAAGTATTTATATAGTGCTAATGTTAATCAATGGAGAATGCCCTTGCCAAGGTGTTAGTGCGTCCTGATTCAGAAACGTTTTAGGACCATACAAAAACGGTGAAAATGTGCCATATAAATGCACTGAATGTAAGATAAGTTGTAGGTAGACAGAAAAGTCCAAAACGTTACAGCTTTTATTACAGTGATGCTTTAGGCTGAGTGTTACTTTGGGTGCAATGGTTACAAAAGAACCAAAAAAACACTCCTGTCTTCTTGTTTAGTAGTAAAATATAGCAATAATCTGTGTTCAGTGGGTTTCCTAGACCTTTAGACTCCTGTACCACTGTACCTGCTGCACCATTCAAATCATGGCCCTAGTGCCTGCAATGTACATTTTTTTTAAAGGGTACAAGAAGGCTCCATTGATAAAGTACACTGCATTTCTCTTTCCTATAAACGCTCTCCCTTTGAAGTCTGCCGGAAAAAAAATAAACACCAGGCTCCCACGAAAACACAGCTTGACATTTGGCCTCGGTCTTTGAATGTCCCTCAAAAGTGACAAGATAAGAACAAGATTTAAAGGCCTGTTTATTACAGAAATCGAGTTTGTGGAAGACTACTGTAAACACTGCTCTTGCATGGGGAGGGCGTATGAACTCAAGCTGCACAGCCTAAAGAAAATAAGGCCAGCAAATGGAAAACCAGAAAACATGAGATGCAAATCACAAAGCCAATAGCAAGTTACAGGCAGAATGCATTCCCAGGACAACTTTCTGAAAGTCCCCAAGATGTCTCTCACATATCAGACAGCTGTGCTGTCTGGTAGGCGGCGACATAAACAACTGTCGGTTCTCATTTTCTCTGAAAAGGACATAGTTTCCATTTGGGGTCTTTGGGGAAACTACCGTGTGTGACCCCAATAACCCAGGGGAAACATGACATTTAAGCAAATATATTTTTGTTGTTTTTTGTTTCTGCACTTTTTCGTTCATGTGCTCTTTGCTGTTTCTCGTTGTACAGGAGCACCAGGCTACATTACAAGTGAGGCTTTCAATCTCTTCTTAATTCCAAGTTACATTGTGCAAACCTGAGGTCCAGATTGGGTATCATTATTTCTAAACAAGGAAAAGAAATACATCAGAAGATGAATACACTGGACTGACTTTTTCATGTTCTTTTTCTTAAATAGAGATTTTGATTGCTATCCTTTGGCTAGGCTTTTCCCATTCTTCTTTCCTGTTTTTTTTAAAAATAGAAATATTGTATTTTTTATTTTTCTAGCATTCTACCCTTGTAGGCAAGTGTTTAAGCTCCCTACAAAGGGATGAAAAGAGCTATACACATGTTGCAATACAATCCTTCCATTGCCCTCTTTGGCTCTGCCTGGGTTCTGTTGTGGATTAATACATCCAAACTTGTTTACAGGCTTATTCAGTCATATGCCTCCTCTTGGCTTAATAGTCCTCCCTGCAGACACCTTACCTGCACTTGCATAACAAGATTGAACCAAGATGTCGTGCTTTGTGGCTTTCACTGCCAAATGTGGCCGGCACTGATCGGAGGTAGGGGGACGGGAGCGGGAGGGGGGATTATGACGCAGTAGGTAGAGGGCGTGGGTGGCCCAGGGGGGAGGACGCGGGGGAAGCGGGAATAAAAAAATAAAATAAAAACCTTCTCGCCGTTTCCCCTTACTCACCTCCGTAGTCCTCCCTCGCCCTTACTGGAAGCACACCCATGCGACCAGTCAGCCAATAACAACGCTGCCTTAGCAGCGTTGTGATTGGTCTGAGAGCTGTGTTTCAGCGCTCAGACACTGACTGAGGGCATGGGCATGTTCTCCATGTAGGCAGTGGCAGAAGTGGGCGGGATCGGAAGGGCACGGCGTGCCCCTACTTTTAAAAATTATTTCAGTCCGTTCCCCTACTTCTTTGTTTTAAAAAAGCGTCCCAGGACGGCAGGAATAGTCCTACTTAAAAATTATAACTTTTTCATTCAGCCTGTGTGGTGCACATCGAGGAAGGCCTCTGCAGTGCCCACGGCCTCCTCCCCTTACGCTCTGTATCTGGGGGCAGGGGCCTGCAAAGCAACACTTAAAGGGCCATCAGTCTCAGGTTAGCGCAAACTGCTACCTCTGATGGCCCCGCTGCTGCCGTGATTCACGCCTCATTTCGTGAGGACGCTACCTGCCTGCCCCCACTGTGACCAATACAATGGTCACATCAGGATGCTTTAGTGGCCCCGCCCTTGACCTCCTCTTCCCTTTATCTTCGGGCTCATGCAGACTGATGGACGCCACTTGGAAAAGAAGAAAAGGGCTTCAGTGAGGAATTCGTGGCTTGCTGTAAATCTGCTCTCCACCCAGCCAGAACTGGAAAATAGGGGGATGGCGGCTGCTGTAGAAGAGGCCCTCCACTGGTCAATGTACCCACAGCTGACCCAGCCCCACCAGCCTCTCCTGGAAATTGTTCTGCGTGCCTGCCCAGAGGTCCCCAGCCCCTCCTTTACAGCTCTGCTCTTTTCTCTGCACTGGGGCCTGCAAGAGGAGCCTAGACTGTCTCTGAACTGAGCGGTTCCTCCGGGCTGAAGGGTTGATACTCGGACCCTAGCCCCCTCAGCCGGCCAGAATTGTGATACTGTGTTTTTATCTAATTGTTTTAATTTCGCTGCCCCACTTGCACTTGCACTTGCACTTTGCTGCCTACCTGCATCCTTGCACAATTTCAGATACCGGACGCTACACCAGCTGCCTGCCAGTCAGTTGCCTGCTGTCAGCGCTGCCCTGTCCCCGGTCCGCCACGGCTTGTGCCGATTGTGCGGAGGGACGCAAGCTCCATTTTTCCTCACTTCCGGTTGGGGTTTTTGACATTCTTTCACATCTGGTTGGGTTGGCGGTCCAGCTGCTTTGCGTCCTCCCCTTCTGCCTATTTAAAGCAGGAAGGAGCGCGGACGCGCAGCGGTTCCTCCGGGCTGAAGGGTTGATACTCGGACCCTAGCCCCCTCAGCCGGCCAGAATTGTGATACTGTGTTTTTATCTAATTGTTTTAATTTTGCTGCCCCACTTGCACTTGCACTTTGCTGCCTACCTGCATCCTTGCACAATTTCAGATACCGGACGCTACACCAGCTGCCTGCCAGTCAGTTGCCTGCTGTCAGCGCTGCCCTGTCCCCGGTCCGCCACGGCTTGTGCCGATTGTGCGGAGGGACGCGGGCTCCATTTTCCCTCACTTCCGGTTGGGGTTTTTGACATTCTTTCACATCCGGTCGGGTTGGCGGTCCCAGCTCCTTCGCGTCCTCCACTTCTGCCTATTTAAAGCCGAAGGCGCGCATTACTGAGTTGGTATTCGGATTTTGCATTCAGATTACAAATTTGCATCGCTGCGCTCTGCCTGCCTTGTTCATTTTCTTTACCTGATTTAATTTGCCCACAGCAACTTGTAAAGGGTAATTTGTATTCCGATTACAATATAATTTATCACTGCTGCTAAATTCATTTGGTGTTGCGATCCAACATTGAGGCGCTCTGCCTAACTTATCCTGCTTCCCGATTTTAGGCGGGAGGCCCGCGGCCCGACCCGCTCTGCCCTCTCTCCCACTCCACTAGGGTGCTGGGCCTGCGTCTCCCTGGCCTGACCGGGGCCAGGCTGCGCGTCTCGGGGCTGAGAGCCCATACCCAGAGCCACAGAATCCCAAAGCTGGGCCTTCGCCCTCTGGCTTGCCCGGAGCAAGGCTGCGCTGAGGGGGACGGGAATCTCAGGGGAAGGGCCCCCAAAAACGCTACGGCCAGCGGTAGGACTAGGCCGGCTAGAAGGGTAGCTGGCGTAGTGGCAGTAGCATTTGAGCAGAAATATCTAAAAACGCACCAGAGCTAAAAATATCTACCCAAGGTGCTCCACTGCACCCCCACCAAGCATCATCAATGATGGATGCTGGCGCCATGGCTCCCCCCCTCAACACTGAAAGCAACAACATGGAGTGCCACACACCGACGAAGAGATTACGCGACTCATGCGAGAACTCACCGGAAAAAGCCCCCAAGCATGCTCGCGCACCTCCCGGTAGGCCTGGAATTTCACTCTCAAACCGCTTTCAGGTTTTTCAAACTGACCAGGACCAGGACGCCCACTCTCACGGCCACGAGACTGACGTAACTGAGAACTCTTCCGGTCCTACGAAGCGACTGCGGATCCCTCCCATCGTCCTGAAGAACTTAACCACCCACAAGGACCTCGTGGACCTACTGGACGAACACTGCTCCTCCAAGTTCACAATCAAGCCCCGCCAAGAGCACGCCAAGATCATGCTCTCCACACCAGAGGACTACAGGAGTGTGACCAGCATGCTCACGGAACAAAAGTTGGAATACCATACCTTCTCGCTGACAGCTGCAAAAGCCCAGCGCTTCGTAATACGGGGACTCCCAGCCAATACATCCCTTGGACAAATCACGGAAGACTTATCAGAGCTTGGGCTTCCAGTTAAGAATATAGCACAGATTACCTCACCGGCAGACAAGAACAAAAAATTTCCCTGTTCATCGTAACCCTGTCAACAAGCCAGGACGGGAAGCCAGCAGACCTCTCAGCAGTCACACGGCCCTGCAGCTGCACCGTCACCACAGAAGCGCCCAGGGGAAAACGGGGCCCGGTCATGTGCTACAACTGCCAGCGCCTGGGGCACACCTCACAATTCTGCCACAAGAAGCCACGGTGTGTACGCTGTGGAGGCGAACACACCTCCAACCAATGCACCAGGAACCGTGAAACCGAACCAGCGATATGTGCAAATTGCACAGGAAACCACCCAGCAAGCTACCGCGGCTGTCCCTACCTGCAGAAGGCAAAGAAGGATGAACAACGCAAGCAGCTCCCCCAACCACAACGGGCTTCCCAACACTCAACAGCCACAGACCAGGGCCAAAGACAGACTTCCAACCACAAACCTGCAATGGCTCACAGGATCCCAACCCGCAATCCAGCCAACAACCGCAGAGAAGCGCGTGTGGATGAAAGGACGTACGCAGAAGCTACAGGACCCAAACAGGATTGCCCACCACCACCAACTGCCCCGGGACCATCCTGTGAAATAGGCTCAGCCATCAACTGGCAGGAACTCATTACGAAGATTGCAAAAACAGTTGCAGACATGAACATCCACCCTGTGGTGACAATGGTGGCGAACCTCATCGCCAGACTTTTCCACGGCGAAGAAAACACCCGCAATGGCCGCCAAATCTAAAGGAAACTCCCTCTTCTTGATGTGGAATGCCCACAGCATTCAGAAGAAAACCGCAGAACTCCTGCACCTGATGGAAACCATGGATGTGAGTATAGCGCTTATCTCTGAGACCCATCTCCAAGGAAGCCAGAAGCTTAATCTAGCAAACCACAGGGTGTACCGTACAGATCGCACCACTGGAGCCAAGGGCGGAGGAACAGCAGTGATCGTCAGCACAAAAGTGAAGTACCACGAGATTGCACTACCACCAGTGGGGAGCATTGAAGCAACTGGTATACAGATCCAGACATCTGCTGGCCCTCTACGATTGATTGCCGCCTACTCACCCCCAGCCAAGCTATGCCCAAAGGACCTGGATGCTTTACTGGACCCCAGCATCCCAACATTAATTGGAGGCGATCTAAATGCCAAGCACCAGTGCTGGAATTCCCGCACCGCAAACAGCAAAGGACACGCTCTACTTGCCCACTCAAAGAAGGAGGACTTTGTAGTGGCTGGCCCGACTCAACCAACACACTATCCAGGCTCTGCACTGCATAAACCGGACGTCCTGGACATAGTCGTCATGAAGAATCTCTCCCAATCTATGGAGCTGGAAACCTTAACAGCACTGACGTCTGACCATAACCCAGTGTTGATCACAGTTGGAGACGTGCTTGAAAACCAGCAACAGGGCACCAGGCACAACTACAAGAAGGCAGACTGGAGCCTATACAAGAGAAGCCTGGAAGAGACTCTGGTCCCTGGCAACCTACGCAGCATTGTGGACATTGACCAGGCGGTCCACCACTTTACGGCTGCAGTCCACACTGCTATTGAACGCAGCATCCCTCAGCAGAAACCCCAACAATGCTCCATCTATGACCTACCAAACGGCATCAAGAAGTCAATAGCTGACAAGAACAGAGCCCGGAGAGAGTGGCAAAGGAATCGCACCCCTGACCTGCTGAAGAAGTACAATGAGCTGACAAGACAGCTGAAGATACAAATAAGCCAGCACAGAGGCGAAAAATGGGAAGCAGCAACAGCAAACCTGAAGGACTCTGACAACTCTCTCTGGAGAATGACCCGACGCTTGACTGGGAAAAAGGAACCAAACCCACCGATACAAGGAAAGACTCATCTGGCATGCAGCAACAGGGACAAGGCTGAGGTCTTCGCTGACACGCTGGAAGCATCCTTCAGGCCTAACCAGGCAAGCAAACTGGCAGCAGAAGTCGAGCAAGAGGTCGCTAAGCACCACCTGGAGCACCCACCGGAAACAGAAGCTGGAACCATTGAGGAATGCTCAACCGGTGAATTACTGGCCCTGGCAAAGACACTGAAAACGGCAAGGCTCCAGGAAAGGACAGAATAGCCAACCAAGCCATCAAGATGCTCCCAGAAGCCGCAGTGGACCATCTTGCTGAGATCTTCAATGCATGTATGCAGCACCAGTACTTCCCTAATTCCTGGAAAGAAGCAAGAGTCGTCGTTTTCCCCAAGGCTGGGAAGCCACTACGAGACCCTGCAAATTACCGCCCCATAAGCCTGCTATCCGGCCTATCGAAGCTCTTTGAAAAAGTTATCCTCGCCCGTCTCACAGACTTTGCGACAAGCGAAAACCTCCTTGCCAAAGAACAGTTTGGGTTCCGGAAAGACCACTCAACCAATCACCAACTTCTCAGAGTTGTGGACATCATTAGCCATGGATTCAACATCAACAAGTCTACTGGAGTAGTCTTTCTGGATGTAGCCAAAGCATTCGACCGAGTATGGCACAAGGGACTGCTTTACAAGCTTATCAAGCTCAAGTTTCCAAGCTACATGGTCAAGCTGCTGTCTAGCTACTTGTCGGAACGGACCTTTCACGTGGCAGTACGAGAAGAATGTTCAACAACACGCCCTATTCTTGCTGGAGTGCCTCAGGGATCAATACTTGGACCATTCCTCTTTAATATATTTACAAATGATATCCCCACGGACTTAAAGAAGACTGATCTTGCTCTTTACGCCGATGATGTGGCAGTCATCTCCCAATCCTTCAGCGATAAGGAAGTGGCTAAGAACCTTGAGACATCGCTCAGCAGGCTCTCCGGATGGTACAGCGACTGGCAGATAACCCTGAACACAAGCAAAACCACAGCAACCTTATTCACCAAAAACTGAAAAAGAAGCATCCCCAGATCCTCCTCAATGGGGAAGAGATCAAATGGGAAAACAGCAGCTCCTACCTGGGGGTGACTCTGGATTCCAAACTCAGCTGGAGGAACCACGTAGAGAAAACTTGCCAGAAAGCAACAACAAAGTTGGTCGCATTGTACCCACTCCTGAGGACCAAGTCAATGCCGATGCAGAGCAAGGTGCGAGCAATCACTGCAATAATTCGACCAACAATGACGTACGCTTCACCAGTTTGGAGTGGCTGCCACCCGCAGCTTCGGAAGGACTTACAGATACTGCAGAGCAAGGCCTTACGGATAGCAGCAGGTGCTCCTATCTTCACAAGAACAGCAGACCTCCACAGAGACCTGGGCGTTGAGATGTTGGACGACCATCTCCGCAAACTCAACAGGAATTTCTACCAAGGATTGGATCCAAAAGAAGACCCACTGATCAAGAAACTTGCTGACATTTCCTCAAACCCATTTGACCGCTACCCGCGTCCCATCACAGCGCTGACCTTGTGAAACCAGAACAGCGGCTCAGCATCCAAAACTCATCTCTGCCAGAAGGCAATACCGCCTCGGCAGGCATCCAAAACTCATCACTGTCAGAAGGCTACCGCCTCGGCAGGCATCCGAAACTCATCACTGCCAGAAGGCATTACCGCCTCGGCAGGCACAGAAATCTCATCACCTCCTGAAGGCTACAGCCCCGGCAGGTACCCCAAACCCAACACTGTCAGAAGGCTACCGCCTCGGCAGGCATCCAATGTTCATCACTACCCGCGGCCCATCACAGCGCTGACCTTGTGAACCCACCTCAACTGTGACAAAGTGTCACATCGATAAGAAAACCGAAACAGCAACTAAAAAACTCAAAATGAATGTGGAGTAATGAGGCTATTGCCTCGGTATCCAAAACCTCATCACTGTCAGAAGGCATCTGACAGACGAAGACAAAAGAACAGAAAGAAAGGTAAGCCAGACCGCCGCCAGCCACCAGGACCCTTGTATATTTTTAGGCGAACGGACAGGAACCGAGGTCAAACTATTCAACATGGCCCCACTGTTCTATTCCAGTTCAGAGTTAAAGGCGCTAAACTTGCCTCTTAACACTCTGAAACCAAAAACATTATCAGGCGCTGAGGTGTTTTTCGCCTCCCCTTCGGCTGGCACTCAGATTACTAAGAATGAACTAAAAATGGCAACCTTTTCTCACGAAATTGAAACAAGGGATACTTGTGAGATCCCCAAACAATTAAGTGGGCTATATCTCAATGCCCGGTCGATTCCCAAACATGCACTAGAACTGTGGAGTCTTTTAGATCTTGAAAAACCCGACATCTGTTTTATTACTGTAACTTGGCTCCACGACCAGGCATCCCCTGATGTAGCCACAGCACTCCCACCGCAATATTATCTAACTAGACTAGATAGAGCTGTTGGAAGAGGGGGGGGGGGGGATAGCAGTGGCCTCTAAGGAAAACATTGACATTATCATGCTAGACTCCTGGAATACAGGAACAGCGGAAATACTCATTTTTAAAATCACAACTCAATCACTTGAAACGTGGAGAGGGGCTCTGGTATATCGACCCCCAGGTCAAAAAACCAACTTTGTAAACTATCTACTGGAAACAATTGCACCACACGTATTAGCTGCAAATAACTTCATCCTCATAGGAGATTTCAATTACCATGCGGAGTTATCATCTGACCCTGATAAGAAACCAATTGATAACGACGCTGGAATCACTGGGATTGTTCCAAAAGGTAGTAGGCCCTACTCATCAGGCTGGCCACACACTGGACCTGTTATTTACTAATTCAGCCAAACTCACAGTTAAGCAACCACTCCCTTTACTCTGGTCAGACCACAATCTGCTAAAATTCTGCATTCCCATGGATATCTCCAGCAATCGCCATAACAATGATTATACCTTGATAAGACCCTGGCGCAAAGTGACCCCAGAAGCTTTTTCAGCCCATTTTAACTATGAATCTGCGTCATACTTAGGAAACTTAGATCAGGCAGCCATGGCTTTTGAAGATGCCATCACACGGTCTTTGAACACAGTGGCTCCCTTGTCAAGGGTCAAGGTTAAAGTCAGAGCATCACCATGGTTCACGTCAGAATTAAAAATTGACAAACTCTCCAGTAGGACGGCAGAACGTCAATGGAGGAAAACTAAAACTATTGAGGACCGAACGAGATACAAGCAGGTTCACCGCATCTATTTAAATAAGATTAAACAGGCCAAAAAGTTGTATCTAACTGACAGGATTAATAATGCCACAAACTCCAATAAAGAGCTCTACAAAATTTTGAAGGAGTTCGCCACTCCCCATGCCGAACAGCGCTCTCTCTTCCCCACGCAAGAATGGGTCGATACAGTGTCTTCCTTCTTTGATGAAAAGGTCAATATCATATATAGCTCTTTCCCTCAAGATAACCTTAAGAACACTGATCTCCACCTAGGCGAAAAAAGCAATTCTACTCTGCCATTGCTGACGGCTTTTAAAGCAGTGACTTGTGAACAAGTATCAGTGGCTGTATCTAAAATCAAATCAGGTTCCCCAGCAGATCCTCTTCCACCCCGTTTCTTTATTAAAATTGCACCCCTGCTAACTCGGAGTCTCACAGAGATCTTTAACATGTCACTAGATCAAGCCATGGTCCCAACCAAATGGAAAACAGCTCAAGTCAAGCCCATTTTGAAAAAGCCAAACTCAGATCCTAGGGTACCAGGCAACTATCGTTCCATCTCGCTACTGCCTTATTTCGGGAAGGTGCTTGAATCTTTGGTAAACAAACAACTCACCGCCCACCTGGAAAACCATGGATTCCTTGATCCATCGCAATCCGGTTTCCGGTCAGCACATAATACTGAAACGGCAGTAGTAGAGATTGTTGATAATATCAGGCTGGCCCTGGATAAAAGAGAATCAGCTATGCTGGTCCTCTTGGACCTGTCAGCAGCTTTCGACACTATCTCCCACAGCATTTTAGAACAGCGGCTCTGGGAGGTGGGAGTCAGGGAGAAAGCCCTGGACTGGTTCAAAAACTTTCTAAAGAACCGCTCAACCACTGTACATATAGATACCCTGGCCTCACGGAGTAGGCCAGTAAGCATAGGAGTGCCCCAGGGATCCATCTTAAGCCCTATGCTTTTTAACCTCTATGTAACACCTCTGGCCAGGGTAATCAGGTCCTATGGTTTTGAGGCCGTGTCTTACGCTGATGACACCCAGCTACTGATCACGTTTGGTCCCGACCCTGCAGACACAATGACCCGTTTTAAAACTGTATGATCCAGATTAACAACTGGATGGGCAATAACAAACTACAGCTCAATGGCAGTAAAACGGAGATTATCTTGTTCGGCAGGGCCGAGGAATATTGGTCTGACAATTGGTGGCCACAGGAATGGGGCTTATGTCCATCTCCAAAACAAGCTGTACGCAATCTTGGAATAACCATCGATAATAAACTATCCATGAAAACCCATGTCAATCTTGTATTAGGCACCTGTTACGGCATCCTTCGGAAATTGTGTAAAATCTTTAAATGGATACCTATCGAAGCCAGGAAACCTCTGGTGCAGGGTCTAATAGTAAGCCGACTGGATTACGGGAATGCTTTGCTGGCTTCCATAAACGAAGATCTTTTTTCCAAACTACAGATTCTGCAGAACACCGCTGCCAGACTTATTTTGAATCTGCCTTCCAGATCTCCTTCAGCTCCCAGCCTAAGGTCCCTCCACTGGCTTCCGGTAAGAAAGAGAGGCCATTTTAAAATCTTATGCCTCACCCACAAGATCATACATGGAACCGGACCTTGTTATCTACCGAAAAAGCTCAACCGGTACCAGCCAATAAGACTGTTAAGATCTAGTTCTAAATCTCTTCTTACCACACTTCGAATCCGCACTGTACGAAGTGGGGGACAATCCTTTTCCTTTCTTGCCCCCCCATCTTTGGAATAAGCTTCCATTCCATCTTCACTCCATCGTCAAACACAAACATTTCCGGAAAGAATTAAAAACGTGGTTATTTGATCAGGAATAAGGATAATAGTCATGACCTTTAGCCCATTGGAGTCCCGCAAGCGCCATGAGACCTCAAGGTGATTTGTGCGCTTAACAAGTGTTTTTGACTTTGACTGAACTCCACGCTCTTAAATAAACATCAAGTAAGTTGGGGAAAATGAAAGAATACCTGGTGCATTTTTTTTTTTAAATAACTGGAAAATTTGGAATGTCTTATCAGCTGTTTTTCTTATGTTATTTTTTTTAAATGTGTACCACTGCTTTGTCTGTGTTCAGGGATGTGGTCTTTTAAAACGCGTGACACACCCTACCACAACGGTTGCACAGATACGGAAGAGCACATTTACTCGGGTAGAGAGGGGCACATGGGTGGAGCTTTATTTTTCTACCTGTCGGAGGGTCCAAATATTGGTACAAATCTTCCCAGCATCCCGGCAAAACTACATGCCACTTGTGCAGATCACGAGGCCTGGTCCATAGTGTTTCGCACCTGAGCCTCTGCGCTCAACACAGCCAGTAAAGTGACTGCGCTGTCCCTGCTCAGTTCATGATGAAGCCTGCAGCCAGTGCTTAATTTGAGCTGGTGGTTGCAGGTGCGGATATTCAGCAGGGTGGTTCCATGAGTTAAACACTCACCGCTGAGATCTGTGGGCCATTAGTCGGAACCACAGAAAGGCTAACTGAGGATGGTAAATTAAATATTTAACAGGGTAACAGTAACATATATTGTTTACAATGCTTGGAAGCGCGGGTTGAAACTCAACATGAAACAGGTTATTACCCTTAAAATATGGACAATTATAGGACAGGATGTGAGGAAGGCAGACGAGAGACAGTCACCTGCCTAATGTTAACTTCATTTTAAGAGCCACTCGTGGCTGAGCACGCTGAGGGGGTCCATTGAGACCCACCCCCACCCCCAAAAGGAACAGTCTTGCCCGTTCTATTGACCCCCTCCCCTATCCCCGGTTACCCACTCAATTCTCAGAGGCCTGGATGCCCTCACAGTCTCAATTAAGAGTCCTTCCTATGTGTGAATGAAGCCGTGAAAAATGAAGGGTGGCACGCATAGAAGCAGTGTTCCCTTCTGCTTCCCCGTCACCCCTCTTCGCTTATGTTCTCTCTCTCGCATACCTACACTTAATTCTCCTCCTCTCCATCAGTGCTTCGAAGTGGCGTAGTCAGCCATAAAGCTGATTCCCGCCACCAACTCCATACAGCCCTCTCCTATCCCCTTGCAGTGCTCTGAAGCGGCCAGCAGATGACTTGTACTTCTATGAGCTAGTGCATACGATGGCTCTTGAACGCCGTGATGCCGCGCCTGGCCACGCCAAAGATCCATTTATTGTTTTATAAAACGCAAACTCCGCACAAGCAGGTCTCAGAGTGCTGTGCACAAGAGGGTGTTCGAACACAAGACAACTGTGAATTAACTGGTGACACAACAGAGCAGATATAGTCTACAGTATAGTTCAGTTGGGTAGCGAATAATTACTTTAGACAAGCAATCATAGTATAATCATTCAGCAAAAAACATGAATTTTTTTTAACAAACACACTACACCAATTTTTGATCAAAGAAATGTATATATTCTCCTTTTTATATATATGCCAAATCATATTCATCAAGAGTGGGCTGTCATACAATACAAGGAAAGAAAAAAGTGGTTGAATAGTGACTGTTGTGACATGAAGTGAATATGGTGAGACAATGGAAACAAGAAATGAAAACACTAATACATGGATAACACAGATTGATGGCCAGTAAATCTAGATCTCTGTCCAAGTGAATAAATACAGTGGTAACCTGAGCCTTCAATTATTTATGGTTACACTGTTATCGGACATGAGAGATGGCACGTCGACGTTTCAACCCAAAATGTCTGTTTCAAGGGGACATCATGGTAGGTATTATTCAGGACGAAAAGGGGGGCGGGTTTAGACAGCCAAGTCGTAAGGAAATGAACTCCTCCAAGCCTGGATGGAGTGAGAGTGGGGCGGCTTGTCAGGGCATCTATAAAAACGGGTAGGTGCCTTAGTAAATGTGAAGGAGAATGTAAATCCCTTCGAGTGTGGCATGAGAGTCAACTTACCATCAAAAGGACCATGTGGGAGTGTTCCTCTCCGAGAGTAAAAAAGTCGTAGGTGCTTGCATCTAGATCTGCCTCGGGAGCCGGTTCTTCAAAGAGAACGCCGAACAGCAGAGGTAGGGAAACCGGGACCGATCAAGATTCCGATCAGGTCATGAGGTGCGTCTCTCAGAACAGGGCGTTAGTTACAAATCCTCGGCAATGCCCTCAATAGTAAATATATTGCTGTGTGTGCAACTTGCGGCAGGATTGAATGCGAAGCTTACTCCCGGTGTCGTCTCAGCCGAGTGACAACAGAGCAGAGCAGATTGCTGACAATGCAATATTGGCCCTTGATTAGCAGTGGATTCCAGTACAAGGAGTGTAAAATCCTCTATGTAGAGGATTCTGTGGTGCAGGGAGGGCACACAAACTAGTTTATTTTAACAAACTGACTACACTGAACGGGATACCTGTGCACCCTACACCGGAAACACGGTGAATAACACAAGAGACGTGGGATTAGACAGTGCCGCCGAATCTGGGACTAGTAGAAAGGCCATGAAGAGGCAGGACACACGGCTCCTACCCTGAAGAGCTGGGTGATCCTCTGCCTTGACAAAGCACTGGCTGTGTCACGCAGCTTCCAATCCACTTATGGCAAGCGTGTCTCTGAACCAGCGAGAGGAGAGCTTAGCCTCTGGCACAACACAGGAACCTCTGACTCAGCAAGGGTTCGGCTGGGAGTTACCCCGGCCTGGACCCAAACCCATCTCTGCACAATACAGCTTCTCTTCAACTCAAAGTCACAGGACTGCAGAACAGATGATTACATTCTGCCTTTACTTCTATTCTGTATGGCATGGCCCTAAAAAATTTACAAAATTGTCTAGAAGTTAAAAACATTATTATATTGCGTGTTAGAAAGTTTATGTTAAAGGCTCAAACTTTAAAACATCTGCCAAAAAGATTACGCATAGTAAAGCACAGGCAGGAATTGTACAGGAAGGTCAAAAAGGTAAGTGGTCCTGTGTGAGGGTCTTTAGGAATAACATTAATGTGCTTACCTCCGAGGTCTACCCAGAGGCCTTCTTTTGTGTACCAAACTGCTCATGTGTATCATTCAGGCAGGAACCCAATTCAAAGGATATTCAAGAAGAATATGTGTCTTACACTAACAGTGATCCGTGACATTTATATCAAATAAGCATACATATCTGCAGGTTTGCATTGAAAAAGGCTTTACAGTAACTAGGCCGGACTGGCCGTTCCAGGCATCAGGCGTTTCCCAGGGCGACTGGAAGGGTAGGGGGCCAGTTTAGTTTGTGGGGGCCGGTTTTGTAGCAGTGCAGGAGTTTTAAAAACAAGGCAAAGTTCTTTGCATATTCAGCAGGTTTCGGGCAACAATAAAAGTGCCAAGATAACTCTGGTGATCAATGTACCTTCTGGGGAGAGATGGGAGGGGAGTTTTGTCTAATGGCTGTTTTGACTCATCTAAGGTAGCGCAGAGGGTTAATACGCCTGCTGCAAAGAACGGGTACCATGCATATCAAAGAGCAATATTTTATGTGCATAGCTCAGTGGGTTACTGCTTTTTGTTCACTTCCTGAATGAAAATATAATTTTGCCTTTTACTGTCATTTTATGTTCAGAAATGGTTAGAAAAAGGGAGGAGAAGTGCTGATGAAAGAAACTGCATGGTTCGGAGACAAATGGCTTATGATTCCACTTATAAGCGTATTTGGGACATTCTGTGATTGGAAACATGTCCCACATTGTAAATGTATTTTAATGTAAACAACTTATATAATAAACCTCAAATAAACATGTTTATCCATTGTTTGAATTAAATAACGTTATAAGCTGTAACTGGTCAGTGAAATGCCAAACGTACTAAAAATTGGTATGTTTTGCTATTTCTAGCCACACCTCTGACTCCGCCCACTGATCCAATCCTCGGGTTATTCCCGCCCCCCTGATTCTCCGCCCACAGTTCCCCTACTTTTTTTCCCCCACTTCGACCACTGCATGTAGGCTGTAATGCAGCCTGCATGGGGAACATGGGAAGTGTGCAAGACTCTTTTTGACGGCCCGAGAGGGCCGGCCAAGTAGTCACTGCGCACTTTAGGAGAGTGCTACCACTCCTCCCCTGCCCCCGCCCCCTAACGCAAAGCGGGCGGAAGTAGGAGAAAATAAAATGATAATAACAGAAGTTATTATCATTTTATTTTCCCTTTGTGTCACTGCAAAGAAGCAGTGAGGCGACGCTCCTCCGCCTTAGCGGAGGAGCCGCCACTGTATCACTGCAGTTGCTGTGAATTCGGTTACAGTTTGCATTTGATGGAAATTTACTCTTCCCTGCTGAAAGCTCACTCGTGACTATTTGGTATTCAGCGCTTTGCAAAAGGCAAACGCAGCCCTAACCTTACCGTGACTATAATGAAGAGAATGGACTTCCACATCGTGACTATAATGGAAATTATTCTGCTACCAAAATAAACAGTTAACATAGGAGAACTTTGTGTAAATACATGTTAAGAAAACACTGATGTATAGAGCCGGTTGTTCTATTCTCCGGATGCTCCGGATTACTCTTTGGCGAGCAAGGGAAACAATATATTTCTCTTCGTGCATTTACTAGAACAGGCAGAACAAGGTTCTCTAACAGGATCGAGTTGCAAGAGTTCAAATATGCGTAAAATGGCGACATGCTTTCAAAGTAATCAGCTCATGCAGAAGCCACGAGCTCAGATAAGAGCGCAGCTTTGTAGGCCTTCCAGGTCTTTGGGCTGTTATTAGCTAGATTGTTTCATCTCTATCCCACTGGGACCCGGAAGCACAAGGGGCGGGGCCGTCTTTCCACCGCGGGTGAACCCCGAAGCCGCAGACACACAAAAATATGATTATTCAGTGATGGGATGTTCCAGTAAAGAGATTTATCTTCTTACATGATTAGTCTGCTCGAAGATTAGAGACTGGGATGCTAATGGATACGGATAATAATAAATGCTGCATTACAGGTCACTTTCTGATCAAATGAGAGAGTAACAAGGGGGGGTGCATGTGTGCAGTGCAACTGCGTTGAAACAAAATCCTGTTCTGCATAGAAACGAGGGAGAAGAAAGAAGCCCGAGCTTTGAAAAAGCAGCTGTTGTTTGTATTGCTTATGGAATACGTTGCTAAAGAAGATGACGACTCGTAATGCTAAATTATTTACCCTACCGTTTTAATACATTGAATGTTGCTATGAAATGTATATGACGGTACTTTGCCACAGAAGGTCATCACTGAAGTGTATTTAGTGACCAACTTACATATTAGTAAAAACAAACACAATTTATCCTTCTAATTTTTAGCGTCATAGCAAATTATTTGTGTCTAATTGCTTCCCATTTAATTTGCTTTATACAGTTGATGGCATGTATCCCTTGCTGAATTTTGGAAGACCCAAGTAGATATAATGCTTGCATGTGACTGGCAAACACAGCACTTAATTTGTTGAAAAAAACATAAGTGCAGGGGCCCAATGATTTTCTTAGGTGCCCGATGCCAGTGCTGATGAATGCTGGTGTTGTTGAATACCAAGGCTGTCTAGTCTTGACTCCACTGCGTGCTTCTTTCTTCCATGCACATCCTGTCGCTTTATCTCACATTTGCAAGTTCTTTCTCATCCCTGCTTTGTCTCTGCTGCTTTCCCAGCTTTCACTTTATCCGTCTTTATCCCTTTCTCTCTCTTGATCTGGGTCAAAGTCTGTTGATGAAAAATAAGTGCTCTTTGATTCAGTGATAGATCACAAGGAAGAGGCCTGGACACATCTCAAGAAGGGAGATGGGGATGATAAGGGAATCATATAGAGTAGGGCTGAGGGTCTGGGATTAACCTTTTGATGCATGTAACACTGTGGATGACATTCAGGTGTGAACTCTGGTCACTACCATGAATTGTGTTGTGGAACAATCCGCTTCAGAGTCTTCCCTGCTGGGACAGACCTCCTTTAATGCGAAAAAAAGAAAAAGAGAAGTGTCCCCTTCAAAAGAAGCAGAGCCCCAACATAAAACTTCAGACTCAGACCCTAAATTCCATTTGGTGTCTGGAAAAGGACTATAAGAAGAGGGCGGGGGGAGTTGAAGCCCCAAAATGTGTCATCTGCTAAGCAACCAGACGGGCCGTGAGAGAAGGGGAAGCTCCGCAAGACTTCTGCCTGTGGCCAGGGCTGGGCGCTAATGCCTGCTAGTCTCCCTGCTGGGAGAGGGAACATCACTCAGGCCAACAAGATCACCCGCCCTGGATCCTGAAGCACCAGCACCTGTTTTCTTGCTAAGACCAGTGTGCCCTGTGAGGAAGAGAAGAGCTTTGGAAGGAGAGAGATCCAGTAAGGACACCTGCAAGAGGATTCCCTGAGCGAGGTGTGAGCAGTCCTGCCAAGTGTCACACATCTCGCGGTAAACTAACGCATTTTAAGTTATGTTACCGCATTGCCGCATGTAAAACTATTGTCACGCAAGTCAGCTTACTTAAAAGCTGAGTGTATCACCAGTTTTCATGGTTCGTAGGGTCCGATATTTCGAATGGTTAAACTTTAAAGAAACACAAAGCAGGCAGCGCACAGCAGCCAATGCGAGTTCTGCTGTGCTTTGATGGTACCAGGCTGGTTCACCCTGATTGGACGATGTTTTGCTTGTGTTACGTAACTTACGTAGGTAGGCTGACCTGACTACATCGCCCGGCACATGCGTGCAGCCGTATGGCCTGCCCACACAGGGAAGTTACATTTACTATTAAGCAGTCCGTGCAGCATTAGTGCTGCTAAAAGAATAAAGTTAATCAGTCAACTGCCTCGTGTTGAAAGACAGGGACCGAAAGGATTCAGTCGGATCATGCAGGATGTTAAGTTTCAAATCTCTGCTGCAGCCAGTGCGGGCCACCAGGAATTGCAGCCGCCGGAGTTAAATTAAAGGACAGGGGAGTCCTCCTCAACACGTGCAGTCTTCCCATGCTGGGGGTGGGGCAGGAGTGTTCTCTGGAGGCTGTGTCCGGTCACAGTAAGATAGACAGCGTGCCACGCCATGCACTCACTCTTCAAATGTGGCAAGTATTTCACATTTGATTAATGATCAGTTTTTTAGATAAAAGTGTCAAAATTTAGCGCTATAATGTAGTGCTCCCATCACTTGTAAATCTTTGTCTAAAAAATGAGACATTCAAGTTTGAAATTATCGATCCTGTGTTGATTTATTACAATTTGGGCTAAAATGAGATTCTGGTTTAAACAAAAGACCAATCGATAGCGGAGGTTCATTCTCGTAAAGGTTCAGAACATATATTCCCAGTTCGCACCTTCGCTTCCACTGTTACAGAGGCCAAAGGAGCTGTAATCAGTTACTAGTTATTTGAAACAGAGATATGGTTGACTGAGATTCGAAGTTGTTCCGTTACGCAGATGTAAAAAAAATGTTGATTAGTAGAAGAGACACAGCATACATGGGGCAAAATAAGCTGCGAGGCAGTGTAGTATTCTCCCTAATTAATCCGGTCCGAAGAGGCAGAGTAATGCTTAACCGTGAATGATCTACACCTTGAAACATGTTGAAAATTCTGACCCTTGTCTGAAAAAAGCATGCTGTTCCATCAGAGCTTAGATTTACAAATTCACAGTCTACTGCTGCTGTTTAGATGCAACGCAGTACTTTATGGTATATAGAGCAGCGTCAGAATCATCTAGGTCACTGTGCTAGCCTGCCCTCTCCACAGACTGCAGCTACAGTGTACAGGCCGAGTAGCGGAAGTTATTTCCCCAGCACTGACTCCATTGTTAAGTTAAAGAGAACGTGGGGTTTCTTTCTGGGGAGAGACAGATTTGTCCCGTGCCAAGTTGACTCATCAGTAGCGCAGAGGGTTACTGTGCCTGCTGCAAAGAACGTGCATCATGCATATCACAGAACCTAATGCTAAAAGGGATTAGTTTGGGTAGAAATGTATTTTTATTAGCAAAGCCAACCCCAGCTAGTGGTATGTTTTAAATCATCAGTTTGTGCTCCTCCAGATCAAACATTTAAAATATACTGCACAGTTATACAATTGTTTTACTGTACGATTAGTTTGCAAGGTTACTAGGTGAGTGCCCTTCGATTTCAGCTGCTTCAACATCTTACAGTTTTTTGTTGCATCTATATATATGCTTCCCTCACCTTCATAGCTTGATTTTGCTCGTGAGAAAGTGTCACTCATAGTCGTTGAATGTCACTCAAAATTACACCAAAATTATGAAAATGTCACACATAGGCATTCTGAAACCTTGGCAGCTATGTGTGAGGCTGTGCATCGATAAGGCTGTTGCCCATGTGCCATGTCAGCTCTGCGACCCCCGTATGCCAGGAGAGGGCTGCTGGAGACTGAGTGGAGAAGTGAAGCGCAGTGCAGGCCTGGGCGAACTTCTACCGCTGTGCTGCAGTGACCCGATTAAGCCACAGAGGGCCACCGGTAAAGTTACCAATGCTGAATTACTGGGACTCGTGACTGTCTTGGTGTAGGTGTTTTCACTGAGAAAGTTGGCACCTGTGTATGTCAGGAGGGGCTGCTGGTACCAACATGTTAAAGGATTTGGGCTGTTACCCAAAGGAGAGACGGCCTACGTTCCACGGGTTGGACCCGCACTGCAAGGGAAATGCACCTGACTGACCCGAGGGCTGCCGAAGGCGACATTGAACCCTCACTGGGCTCCAGTCGGCAGCAAAGAAAGGATTCCACCCTCCTGTCGGGTAAAGCCAACTTAGCACGTCTTGGCAAGCTGGGCTGACAACTGAGTAGGACTATGGCAACGCCGCTTGGGAGAGAAAGCCTGTACTGCCAGGTGCTGCCGCGTCGGCTGCGAGCAGCCAGACTTCTCCGAACTAAGAATGACTCCTCCATGCTGTGAGAGCAGGTAGGATGTGAACTGGGCTACTTGGGCTCTGGGGGACTCGCTGCCAACGGTGCTGCAGCACCATAGACACTTTTGACTAAAATCCTGAAGAGTCAAAGGGGAAACTCTTGAGTGCAGCCTAATAGTGTGCATTTCCTGGATGCGACCTACCAGTGAATGGGGAATAACTCCAAACACGTTACACGGAGGAGGGTGGGACAGGCATTTATTGTCCATATTTTTGATCTGTTGTCTTAAACAATTTACTCAAGAACTTGTGTTCTGATATATAGGACAGACTAATCATCACTGCCCCTATGCCAGTTAACCGACCATCAAACTTTATATAAATAAAAAATATCATCAGAACTGAAGTTAAAATACGCCAGGGTGCTACAAGCTATGCCAGGCGCTTCCAAAATAAATGCTAGGGGTAACTCAGGAATTTTAAAGTACTACCAATAATGTCATCCTCAATGTGCCAGTCTTCTAAGGGTGCTGCTCAAGTCTGCTTGGTATGTCTACCTGTAACTGGGATCAATGCTCAATAGGGCAGGGGTCCTCTAAGGACCAATGGCGATCACAACCTGTGTAACCTGCATTTCTGCTATGTTTTCCTTTTCCTCCAAGTTTACCCTCTGATTTTTGCTTTTGGGTAACGATTTGAGGTGCCCCTCGGGACCCACAAACTGCAGATTTGTAGTTCACCCTGGCCTCCGGCAGAACTCAGTGGTGGTCTACGTGTACTGTGGAATTATAGTCCCTTCTATATATCTCGGCTGCTAAGTTGACTGCCATATCAAACAGGTTCCCACCAGAGAAGGACCTGAAACCATAGACAGAGACTGAGGCTCCTGAAATCCGAGGCTCCTGAAATCCCCGACTCCTAGGATGGAAAACCTGTCGGGCTTTACAAGACCTTTGGATTACATTGTCCTCTGAGGCGCAAAAAAGCAGCACAAACTGCGCCCCACACTCGCTCGCTGAAGGACTCACTGCATTTGCAGGAAAATCCTACGGATATCAGGATGGCTGGCCACCCTATATGGCTCTTGTAATGAGCCACTGGCCGGCAGTCAGTGGGTGATAGGGAGGGGGAGAGAAGTCAAGAGTGTCTCTGTCTTTTCTGTCTGTGCAGCTTGACTGCGCTGCAGTAATTTCTTAATGTGAGGGATTTAGATAGTTTTCCTTTTGAAATTTAATTTTACATGCTTTTAACAGGATTATGCATGGGGTAACACTGGGTGTAATTTTCCCTGGTGCTGGCATTTCTGCGCGGATAGGCTCCGGTACAGCGGCGACGAATTGCTGCGGTGAGCGGTCATTCTCAAGGTGAGGGATAATGAAAAATAAGCTGCGCAATCGTACATTCCAGTCATAACTGACCTATTTTGGCCCTGTGAAATATAAAAGCTGATATGCTGCCGGAAATCTAATTTTAAAACCTAATCCGTTACTTCGAGGCCCTCGAAGCTGGCAAGAAATGCGATTTGAAAATAGACACGTTAAGTACTACAGAGTTCAATTTAAACAATGCTTCGCGAGCCCTGGACATAGAGCCCCGGCACCGGGCAGAGTGCACGTGGGAATTAATGTGACGTGGCGTGCGCGCTTCAGGTGGCCTTTTATCAATGCTGCTGTGCGCGCCCGCTGAAAGGGGTGAAAGCTGCAAGGCGACCGGACCCTTTTATCTAAGACAATGTCAGTTGTGAACCTGACACTTTGATTCTGTGCTTAACGGGTATGTTTTCACTGCCACAGGACAATGTTTTTAGGAACCTATGCACGAGGAAGTCGGTCACATCAAATATTTTCTTACCGTGTCACACTTCCTCCATATATCCTCCATAACATATTTCTGGAACTTATTTGTAGAGAGCCACCCGGGCTCTCCCCAACAATGTATCACTCGACACACATCCATACACCCCTCGGGGCGGGCTCGACCCGAGGGGATAAATAAACGGCAGGAGACCGCTCGGGGTCTTCCGGCCAGTAACCTAATAACTGTGTGGCGTACCTTATTTCAGCGCTGTTGCAGCCTTCACCCCACGTGGCCCCGCAGCACTACATTGGCGACGAGGCCGGTCGCACTGCACACGTGCACCGCCTCCTGTCCGCCGGTCAGCTGGGAGCTTGCGGAGCCCACCCGCGACACTCCGCTCCTGCGTGTGGAGGTGATCCTGCCCTGCACCTCCGTGCATCACCGGCTGCGGCCGCCACTGGAGCCCGCGTGGACTGGCTTGCACACCCTGCCGCTTCACCCTGCGCCCGCCCACGCGTCTCCCCGAGCAACGGGAGTGTGTTCAGCCGGCGGCGCGTGCTGTGGCAGGATCCTTCTGCGGTGAGTGGCCTAACTCGACTGAGTCCTCCCCGCGGTGGCGCGCTGCGGTACTGCAGCCCCCCCCCCCTGCTTATAGCACCGGCAGCATCGGTACGGGACGTCTCCCTGGAGATTTCTGCCACCATCCACACTCACACCAGCGCCCAGGCCCGCTGCATGCCCTGCAGCCCCTGCATAGGCCCTGCACCTCGTCTGGAGTCAGGCCCTCGATCCCCACAGCTTCCCCGTGTGCTGCCTGCACCTGCACAGACAAACAGGACCTATTTGAGAAGGGAAGATTGTGACATCAAAAAGACTTAAAGAAAGAGGCAATTGTCTTACAGGGACCACAGCACTGCCCGCCAGCTCTCGCAGGGGCCTCTCGTCACCTGGGTTCCTTCACCAGCGCACCAGGAGAATACCATCTGCCACAGTCTACGCAAGGGAGCGAAGCCACCTCGCTCGCGCCAACAAGGCCCAAAGACCAGTCAGCCGCACGTGGCCACGTGCCGGCGCGCAAGCCCGTTCACAGACCCCTGACGCCAAGGCGGCGCCACCGCACCCGCGCACAGGCGCGCAATCTTCATGGGTCGGCCTTTCATTTGCAGACGATGTTGTTGCCGTCCAAAGTTGGATATCTAACTCTGTTGAGGCCTGCCTCCCTTTATCTGCCACTAAGGCAAATAACCATCGTCCACCTGCCCCTTGGTTTACAGAGATACTAAAAATGGAAAAAAGTAAATGTAAAATCTTGGAGAGGCATTGGAGAAAGACGTATGCATCAGAGGCTAAACCTATAAAAAGGCTCTAAGGGATTATCACACACTTTGCAAGACTGCACGCACAGATTATGTGACATCAGCTGTGTCCAGAGCACAGAATAATCCCAAGCAATTATTCAAGCTTGTAAAAAATTTGTCAGGGGCCGATTGCCTACCTACTTCTCCCGATTTGAGTGCTTCACAATGTGAGGAGCTTGCCACATTTTTTTTGAGGAAAGTTGAAAAAATCTATGGCTCATTTCAGGAATCTATGCCGAATAATGCTTCACAGCAATCTGGGAATTCCCATTATTTTGCTAACGAGGGGCCCGTACAGCCAGACTTGTCTTTTAAACATACTGACAGACTTGACTTCTGGGCACCCTTAGAAATTAATTCTTTCAGGCGGATATTGGGGAGCCTGAAATCTGGCTCCCCCAGAGATTCCATTCCTGTCACTGTGCTTCAGAAATTTGCACTATCCTCCCTGATGTTGATCATGGAGCTGCTTAATGCCTCTTTAAAAGAGGCTATTGTTCCATCTATCTGGAAGCACGCAATGGTTTTACCATTGTTAAAGAAGGCCACTGCTGACCCCACGCAATTATCTAATTTTAGGCCCATCTCCCTTCTTCCTGCGTTTTCCAAAATTTTGGAAAAGCACGTCAATTTTCAATTGACATCTTTTGTGAACTCCCAAAATTTCCTTCATGGCTCTCAATCAGGCTTCAAAGCGGGCTTTTCTACTGAAACCGCTTTGCTTGGGGTCACAGATATGGTGCGTCAGCAAGTTGACGCGGGCGGCACTGTGGCACTTATACTTTTAGACCTAAGTGCCGCTTTTGACACGGTCTTGCATACCGTGTTATTGCAGGCTCTGCAATTACTGGGGGTGACTGACAGGGCACTCAAGTAGCTTGCAGTCTTCCTGACGAATCGTACGTTTCAGGTCTTCTCGCCGACAGCGTGCTCTGAGATTCATAACTCACCTTATGGGGTTCCCGCAAGGCTCTATCCTCAGCCCTTTACTATTTAACATCTATGTTAGGCCTATGGCGAGGATTGCGGAGGAAGCTGGGTTGTCCCTTTTTCATACGCCGACGACACCCAGATTGTCTTCTCCCTCTCTGCTGATGGGGCATTTAAACCCTCCCTACTTCAGGCCGGCTTGAGGAATATTGCAGGTTGGATGCATACCAACCTGTTAAAACTCAACGGCAGAAACGGAGAGTGCTGATTGTGGGCAGAAATAAAAATCTGTGGGGCCCCCAGCATTGGCCCACTGAAATGGGTCGTTACCCCAGCCCAAACACCAAGTCCAAAATTTGGGCGTCTTAATTGACGACCAACTGTCTATGAAGCAGCAAGCAGTGAGAGTAGCCTCTACTTGCTTCACAATCCTTAGATGGCTAAAACAAATCTTATGGATGTTGCCTTTTTCTACACAACGTACTGTGGTCCAGGCCCTCATCACCTCTAGACTGGACTACAGTAACATTTTGTATTTGGGTGCCACCAAGGATGTGTTACGCAAGCTTCAGTTAGTACAGAATGCTGCTGCGAGGCTGCTCTGTAAGATTCCTAAAACTGCTTCCATCTCTGGATCACTTCGAGATCTCCATTGGCTCAGGATTGAGAGCCGCATTAAGTTTAAGGCATTGAGTCTTATGTTTAAGATAAAATCTGGAAAGGCACCTCCCTACTTGAAGACTCTTGTTCACCCCTATGTACCATCTCGTGCACTTCGCTCAGCCACTCAGGCCAAGTTTATTGTTCCTAGGACGAGACTAGTGCGTATGGGCGATCGCTCCTTTTCGCATCTGGGTCCTTCTTTATGGAACTCCCTTCCTGCAGGTCTCCGAAGTGAACTTTCTTATGAGAATTTCCGGAGGGGTATAAAAACTTGGCTATTTAATATGTAGATCTCCTTCCCTTTTGCTTTTGGCTCCTATCAGGCGGCGCCGGGAAACCCTAGGGTAGCTGTGCGCCTTACAAAATTTAAATAACAATAACAATAACAATGGGTGACCCAGCTCCGAACGGCGCTGCCGGCCAGCAGGCCGGGGGAGACAATCCAGACAGGGGTGTCAACACACCACCCCCAGGGCACAGTCACACGGCTGTCGCCCCGCTGCCACCTTTCAGCGAAACTTCAGACCCCGCCACAGCGGCCCCACGATGGAGGGCGTGGGTCGGCGGCTCAATCATTACTTCAAAGGCACCAGGGAGACCAATGGCACTGTGAAAAGGTCGCTACTCATTTACTACGGAGGCTCGGAAATCTACGACCTCTTCGAAACGCTCCCCAACACGGGTGATGACGACGACTACGAGGCGGCGGTCACCGCGCTCAACAGGCATTTCGACCCCCAACTTAACCCCGACTTCGAGAGGTTCAAATTCAGACGGGCGTCGCAGTCGGACACGGAGTCCTTCGACATGTTTTACGCCCGGCTGCGCCGGCTGGCCAGCACGTGCGCCTTCCCAGACCATAGGGAAGAGATACGCGGCCAAATCATCCTGGGATGCCGCTCCAAGCTCCTGCGGAAGCTGATCCTTCGTCAACCCGGAATCTCGCTGGATGAGATCCTCGTCTTGGCCCGGTCGCACGAGCTGTCGGATGTTCGGGCTGAAGAAATGGAGGCTGCTCTACACACGCCCGTCGCAGCGCCACATGCGTCCAGGCACGTACCCATCAAGGAAGAGAAGATCGAAGCAATCCGACGGCGCCCCAACACGGCCACCCAAGCGCCGAGAACGCCGACCGGTGGGCCCTGTGGCTACTGTGGTGACGATCACTCAGCGACGGCTGTGTGCGGGGTGAGAGGGAAGACGTGCTCCCGCTGCGGCAAAATCAATCACTTCGCAAAGGTGTGCCGCAGCGGTCGGTCCAGGCAGGCTCCTCCGAGACCGCGGGGCATGTCGCAACGCCTTCGCCAAGTCTCCATCGACGACCCGCCATCGACAAGGGAGATCCCACTTCAGGAACGCTGCCTTGCCCTCGAGGATGATGACGACGAAGTGTTTGTCGTGTCGTATGTCAGCAGGACCGACAATCGTCGGAGGCCGCCACCACTGTGCTCCGTCTCGGTGGAAGGGACGGCTGTCCGGGCACTCATCGACACAGGCGCCTCCGTCAACGTGATGGACTCAGAGCAGTATGACCGTCTATCACCACGGCCCCCGCTCACACCCACCAAGGCTCGGATTTACACGTACGGAGGGACGGATCCACTCCCCCTCCGAGGGGTCATCCGCGCCAAGGTCGTCAGCGGAAGGCATACCACGGTGACCAGGTTCCACATCACGGAATGAAGGAAAGGCACGCTGCTCAGCTGCCATACAGCGGAGGACCTGGGATTGGTTTTCTTTGCCCACCAGATTCATGACTCCCACCCCGAAACCATTCTGAGGGTGTTTCCAACGCTGTTCACTGGACTGGGCAAACTCAAAGGAAAGAGGTTCAAACTCCACATCGACACCACTGTGAGGCTGGTCGCCCTAAGGCATCGGCGAGTGCCGTTCAATCTCCGCCCGCAAGTGGAAGAGGAGCTAAGGAAGCTTGAGGATCTTGACGTGATAGAGAAGGTATCTGGCCCCACCCCGTGGGTGTCCCCACTGGTCGTGGCTCCCAAACCCAAGCAGCCCGGAGCCATCCGGCTCTGCGTGGACATGAGGCTGCCAAACATGGCAGTCAAGAGAGAACGCCATATTACGCCCACCATGGATGACATAGTAGCAGACCTGAACGGAGCCAAGTGGTTCTCAAAACTGGACTTGAACGCAGGACACCACCAGCTAGAGCTCGAACCCGAAAGTAGATACATCACTACATTCTCGACGCACGTTGGCCTCCGGAGGTACAAGAGACTCAGCTTTGGGGTGTCGTCAGCAGCCTAGGTCTTCCAAAACGCCATCAGGGAAGCACTGTCGGGTCTGCAGGGCGTGATCAACCTTAGTGATGATATCCTAGTGTTCTCGAACACCCTAGAAGATCACCACACTCACCTCCGGGCCACCCTCCAAAGACTCGAAGACTGCGGGCTAACCCTTCACAAGTCCAAGTGTTCATTTTACCAGGAATCCGTCGATTTCTTCGGGTACACCTTCACCAGAGAAGGATTTCAGGTGGACCCCAAGAAGGCCGCAGCCATCCGAGCAGCCAGCACCCCGAAGAATCCCACAGAGGTGCGAAGTTTTCTTGGCATGGCCACATACTGTGGAAGATTCATTCCAAACCTCGCTGCCCTGTCAGAACCGCTCCGTACTCTCACACGCAATGACCACAAGTGGGAATGGACTGTGGCCGCCAATACATCGTTCAACAGCATCAAGACAGCGCTGCTGGACAAGATGGTAATGGCTTACTTTCATCCAGGGCGGCGTACTGAACTAATCGTTGATGCCAGCCCAGTTGGCCTTGGAGCGGTCCTTCTTCAGGAACACAGCCCAGAAGCCTGGAGGCCTGTACCGTACGCCAGTAGGGCCCTCACAGACACAAGGTATGCCCAAATCGAGAGGGAGGCCCTAGCGATAAAATGGGCGTGTCAACAGTTTCACTTATACCTGTGCGGCCAAGAGTTCCAAGTTGTAACCGACCACAAACCCTTACTTACGCTATTTGCAGGATTGTCCAGGCTAGCGCCCCCGAGGATAGAGCGATGGGCGGTGCAGCTGCAGTCATACAATTTCAAGGTCATTTTTCGCCTTGGGGCTCACAACCCGGCAGACTACCTATCACGCCACCCAGAGTCCATGCCACCTCCAAGCTCATCAGCAGATGCATCATGCTCAGAAGCATTTGTAAAGATGGTCTCGCAAGAGGCGTGTCCCACAGCCATGACGCTCGAGGAAATCGGCCGTGCCACGGATGAAGATGAGACACTGTCCCGGGTGAAGACCACGCTGTTGAGCAATAGCTGGGTGCATTTTATGGATGGGACCCAAGATCTCAGAGCAGAAGGCAGCAACGCTCGGCAACAAATCTGGCAGGTGCGCCACGAGCTTAGTGTGGGTGAGCAGGGAGTCATCCTGAGAGGACATGTGATTGTGATTCCGAAAAGGCTGCAGAGGCGGATCCTCCTGCTGGCGCACGCTAGACACCAGGGGATGGCAAAGACAAAAGTCCAAGCAAAGAGGACAACGACCAACCTCAAGGCGAGCGAGGCTGGCCGGGCAAGAGAGCCACAGCTGAAGGTGGGGGATTGTGTGGTGGTCAAGGACAGGCACCCCGGCTGGAAGTTCAGGACACCCTATGAGCCGGAAGGGTGGACAGTGGTCGGCATTCAAGGGACCATGGTCACTGCCCAGCGTGGGCAGCAGTACGTCACGAGAAATGTGTCTAGTTTCAAGAAGATGTGCGAGCAAAGTTCTGGCCAAGAAGAGTTGGAATGCCCTGAGAACACCCCAAGTCTCTCCCCACCTGGCTCGCCAGGAATGCCGAGTCCTTCGCCGAGGGGCTTGCGAATGGAGAGTGAAGAGGCTGTCCCTGTGGCTGGTCTGCTCCGTCAGGACGAGGTAGCCGGGTCACCCCCGAAAACTCCAGCGGGCGCAGTGGTCAGTTCCAGCTCCCGGAACCAGAAGTATGGTCTCCGGCCGAACCCTGCGCCGAGTCAAAGACTGAAAGACTTTGTATGCACCTCCCCGTGAACCTGAAGGTCGGTCACTAAAAGAAAGGAGGGATGTAGAGAGCCACCCGGGCTCTCCCCAACAATGTATCACTCGACACGCATCCATACACCCCTCGGGGCGGGCTCGACCCGAGGGGATAAATAAACGGCAGGAGACCACTCGGGGTCTTCCGGCCAGTAACCTAATAACTGTGTGGCGTACCTTATTTCAGCGCTGTTGCGGCATTCACCCCACGTGGCCCTGCAGCGCTACATTATTGTTTTGTTGTTTTCCTATTTATTAGCACAGACATGACGCAGAGGATTTGAGCTAGAATATCTAATGCGCCAAAAATCCGAAGGTTCTATGATACATTTTCATTCTAGTACAGAATACAGCAATAAGGGAACAATGACCGGATCAACTGATGCACTTATACCAGCAAATGTTATGTGAGGGATAAGATTAAAATCACGGCCTAGCAGCAGTGCTAGCTTGTTGTGGTGATGTCATTGTTCCCATTTAACGCATGTTCCTTGACGGCGTGAGTGCAGGTGAGTGATATTCGTGCTCCACACACTCATTGGGTGTAACAGTGAATCTTGGGCCTGATGTGCAAAGCTCTATTGCGGTTGCAAACCATGCGATTCGCAAAATCAAAGGGCCTGCACCTGCAAAAGCGATTTTTACAATGTGCAAAAGCTCCTTTATGAATTGGAAGATTCTTTCAGACTCGTGAAATGGCTCTTGTGACCTTTACTGAATCAGAAACAGAAGGGACCGTGAAAAGGACACTATGTTCTATTTATAAGTTGGAAAGGTATATATCAATAGCTTGTGAGCACTATTGGAGTCACAAACTATTGACCAGTTACCGAACCTGAGCTACAATGGTTACAGACAGAAGGGGCGTAGTGAACCTATCACTTAAGCAGCTTAAGTGGGGGGCTGCCACTGGGCCATATGGGCCAGTGAAATGCGCCACACTAAAATCTTTATTAAATGTATATAGGCCTCTTCTGCATGCAGACAAAATACTCATAAATACTGTTAAGGAAGAGAGGGCTCTAGTGAGCCTGGCTGCAAGATGGCTGCCGCAAAGCAAAGCTCTACCGGCCGGAAAGACAATTCAGCAATTATCTGATTTATCCGGGGCATCGGTGCTGGACTGGCAGTGCCTGGGGGACTAGTGGTGTGTTGCACCGATTGACCCTGATGCCGTTGAGGAGGGAGACGACGGCCCCGGTCTACAGCCCCCAGCGAGATTAGGGCCTGCAGCACGTGGCCTGGAGGCAGACACTCACTTGCTTAAGTACCCCGGAGTGCAGGGGTGGACAGATCAGAAGGGCCCAGTGCGGCCTGTACGGTGGGGTTGGTGCCGCGAGGAGTGCCCAGGTCATCTGGGACCGCGGTACCTTCCCCAAGAGAGGCCCTACCCTTCTCTCTTGCTTGCGCGTACGGCGCTGATAGCCTCTCCTGTGGGGACCGTGTTTTGGATTCTGGAGCCTTGGGTCTGCTAATTTTCCCTGTGCTTGGGTCCCCGGGGTGAGGCGGGGCCTGGAGGAGAGTACCTGACTTTGAAGCCCAACTCCTTGGTGTACCCTGCAATTTCTGGTGACTGGTGCGGCGACAGCCACACCGATTGAAGGGCATTGAATTGAGGCCCTTAACCCGCCTGTGTACCCTGCGTGGTGGTGTCTGACTGGGTCTGCTGGTGCCCCGCTACTGAGAGTGTCTGGGGAGTGGCAGGACCCTGCGACAGCCAACAACCAGCTTGTGGGATTGGAACCCCCGATGAGCGGCGTATCCCTCCAGAGGCTGCCTTAGTGTATGTACATCGTGCACAATGGGGAAAATGGACAATAAGCAATCTAAGCTGACCCTCGAGTCTCACAGACTGACATGCACTGTTGAATCGCCCCCTGAGGACCAGGTGTCAGGCCCCCAGGACAGCATAGGACCCACCTCTGAGTCGGATATTCACTCCGTGTTTCTGGATCTCAAGCAGAGTATGAACGCCATCAACACGAAAATAGACATGTTTGCCGACCGATTCGACTGCCTGAAGGAGAAAGTTGACAGGCATGAAGAGCAGATAGACCAACTTGAATGCTGCATGTCAGATGTGGAGGATACGCACACCTCTGCTGGGGAACACATACTCCAGACAGGGATGGAACTTGAGGTCATCCACATCAAGAACGAGGACCTAGAAGCACACTTAAGACAAAACAATTTGCATATCCTAGGAGTCCCCGACTCAACGGCGCTGGACCCAATGGAGGACTATGTGGAAATGATGCTTTGAGCTCTCTTTGGAGATGCCCTCTCCCCCATGCTCATCGTTAAGAGAGTTCACAGTTTGGTGGTCCAGAGGCCGCCCCTGGGAGTGCCTCCTCGCCCCTTCATTGCCAATTATCAAAACATGACACCATGCTGCGCTTGACCAGGGATCTCCATCCCCTCCGATATCAGGGCAATGAGATTTCCTTCTTCCTGGATTTTACACTAGCCATGCAAGCTGCCAGACGAGACTTCCTTCCAGTGAAATGTAGGCTGCAGAAAACTAATGCCAAATACTCTTTGATTTGGCTGAGTCCATTACTTCACTGACTCCAAGGCTGCTGTCAAATTTGCCAGAGGTGTTCCTAACGCTGAGTCTGGATTTTCTTAGTCACCCAGGGGCTCGGCGAGACCACCTCAGTGATAATGATTGATGAAGCATATTCTTTATTGACAACTATGCGATGGCGGACTGCCACAGCGCTGGACATAGCGTACTCTCCCAATGACTTTCTTGGACCAAGAGTCAGTGGGATGCCAGTGACTTACATTCTGATGATGCAGCCCCCACCTGGTGGTGGCGGGCACCGTTTATTGTCTTACCTCTGCCCCCATGATCTTCTCTTTCTGGTCACCCAGCTTACACCTTGCTGGGAGAGTGTTGGGTCTCATGGTCACACCCCTGGGATGATTACCCTCCTG
The DNA here is from genome assembly GCA_963921515.1 of Calotriton arnoldi. Lineage (NCBI taxonomy): Eukaryota > Metazoa > Chordata > Amphibia > Caudata > Salamandridae > Calotriton > Calotriton arnoldi. Next base: position 598,677 of record CAWUFW010002424.1, on the reverse strand, counting down.
ATTCTTTTGATTGTATATGGGGCTTTATGTGGTGGGTGGGGAGTTGATATTTGGCCCAATTGGGGGGCCATAGGGGGAGGTGGGTTGCTAGTTGGGGCAATGTGTATGATATGTGGTTTATGTTTGTTTTTCCCCTTTAAAGCAACTCAGCACTGTGTACTTTTTTCCTTATATCGATCGCAACCGGCTGAATATTGGTACTTTCCACTTCCTTTTTTTTCCATAAACGTTATCTGTTAAATGTTTGACTTGGAACATTAGGGGACTATATGATAGACACAAAGCGTGACATGTACTTGCATATTTACAGTGCCACAATATTGACATCTGCCTGCTGCAGGAGCTGCATCTGACGGAATCGACCCAGACGCACATGAGGGTGAGCTGGATAGCAGAACAACATGTGGCATATTATTCTAAGTATGCACAGGGATTTGCAGTGCTGCTCCGTAAGGCCCTCCCATGGCATTGGCTCCAGGTTGTTTGTGATAAGCAGGGTGGTTATGTTATACTAGCTGGCACAACATGGGGGCATCCATCGATACTGGTCTCAGTGTATGGTCCTAACAATGATGATGACCCCCGCCCCCCCCTTTTTTTTTTTTTTTTTTTGCTGAGGTCTGACGATTGACTGGGTTGATGGGCCCGGGAGTGAAACTCTGTCATGGAGAGTTTAACGTGGTCCTGGACGCGAGCGTGGACAAATCAAGAGTTTTATGTCGCCCACGCCCACATGCTGCCGCATCATAATGAAAGATGATAACCTCACTGATATTTGGCACTCCCATCATGCAAACAGCACAGAGGGTACATGCATAGCGTCCTCACATAATTCCTGGTCAAGAATGGACTATAGGCTGGTCACTAGAGATGTGGCCTCATGGACAACTGACATCCTGCACCTCCAGCATACGCTCTCTGACATGCCCTGCTCCTACTGGAGCTGGCCTCTCTTGAGTACATTTCATGCACGTTCTCTTGGCAGCTTAACCCTCGGGCGCGCTGCATGCTCAGGTGTTCCGGAGCGAGGTGAGGACGGCCATTATTGATTATTCTGAACACAACTTGCAGTCCTTCTCCTCCCCGTCCATATTATGGGAGGCTTTCAAGGTGGTAATCTGGGGGATCTGTATTGCTAAGCAGGCAGGAGTGCTTTGGTGCTGTGTGTGGGGAGGTGATGCAACGAGAGGTGGATATCCGCACCCTGGAACTCCAATACTTTGATTCCTGTAACACGGCTACCTTGGCGTCCATCCATAGTAAACTTACAGAATTTGAGGAAGCGGCACTTATTTTAGGATGAAAGCTCACGTGTGGTGATATGGCGAGGGAGACAGGGCGGGCAAGACTCTTGCTGGGTTACTACACAAGCCCTGGGGCAAGCGATTATACTGTTGAACTCCTTGATGACCAACCAACTACACATACTGACTTAGATTCTATACAGTGTATTATCGTCTCCTTTTACTCCGACCTGTACTTCTCTTCCCAGCCTCTGCCCCCAATCCTTCCCCTTATCTGGACTCGGTGCAGTTGCTCTGGCTAGAAGAGGGTTGTTGTGTATTCCTTTACTAACACTTTACGGTCGAGATAATTGTCCAGGTCACAGGGAGTTTATCTGGGGATAAGGCCCCAGGTCTTGATGGCCTCACCGGTGCCTTTTATAAGGATTATCTCCACCTACTTGCCCCCATCTCCTGAATATGTACAAGGAGTCCCTATCGAGTGGACTGCTCCCCTCTACTCTTCAGGAGGCCCTCATAGTCTCTATTTTGAAACCTGATAAAGATCTCTAGCGCTTCAACTCTTATAGGCTTCTCTTTATGATAAACGCTGATAAAATATTGGCCATGTTCATTGCCTCGCATCTCCTCCCCCTGCTGCTGAGCATTGTCCACCGTGATCAGTCAGGCTTCGTGCCTGGCTGTTCGCCAGTCCTCAACCTGTGCACTTTCTTTGCTCTTTTACACACGATTGAACCTGGCCTTAGTGCAGCTGCAGTGTTCTTAGATGCCACTAAGGCATTTGATTCTCGAAAATGGCCTTATCTTTTCCAGCTATTGGCTCGTCTTGGGATTGGTAATAAGTTTTTATGACTGATCCGACTTCTTTATGCACGGCCTGTCGCCCGCCTGAGGTTCAATGGGGCGCTAACTCCTGCCTTCACAGTGTTTTGGGGAACTTGGCAGGAATGCCCCATCACCCATATTATTCGTGATTGCCATGGAGCCCCTTGAAGTTCGACTGCAACACCATGGCCACTGCGGTATTGTGTTCCTCCCCAGAAAGATCCTAGTTTTTATGTACGCAGAGCGTGTTATCCTATATGTTAGGGACCCTCGGGTTAATCTAGATAAGCTTATCAGGGAGTTCACTCGTTTCGGTGACATCACCATCAATTGGGCTACATCCATCTTGTTTCTGCTAATGGCGGCAACGCAGTATTTTGCCTCGGAGTTCCCCCTGAAGAGGGCACGTAATCTGGTCCGCTATCTGGGGATTTGGCTTAGTGGGACCTTGATGATCCTTTGGAGGGAGAATTATGGCAGATTGATGACATGGCTTGAGGACCGGGTTGCAGCATGGATGAAACCTCCGTTGTCTCTCACCAGGAGACTGACTGTAGCCACGATGGTGGTACTTGCCACATTCTTGTACTTATCAACTTGCCAATCCCCCTGCCGGTGTATTTCCGTAAGAAACTCCTGTCCCCACCTTATAGCATTGGCAGGTAAGCAACCACGAGTAGCATGGGAGATATTGACGCTTCCCTTCGAGCAGGGTGGGTTGGGAGCATCTGATACAGACCTTTATTTCTTCAGTGTGCAGGTGCCATTTGCACATTACTGGCTACACCCAACACAGTTTCATCCGCACATGGCGCCAGAGCATGACCACCCTACCCTGTGCCTGCTGCAGATAGCTTTGTATGTTCCCCCTAGACGGGTGTGGAACCAGATAGACACGGTAGCCTGCATGGTTTGGGCGTGGAATGAGCTGTGACGGAGGGCGCGGCTTGATCATCTGTTCACCCTGTCAGTTCCGATTTACGGCAATTTTGCTGATGCTGACCAAGTGTAGGGTGACAGTCCATTGGGGTAGACAGCCGGCATCTGGTAAGGTAAAGTGGCTCCAAGATGCTGCTTACTGTCTGGAGCAGCTGGACGCATACTGGGAGCTGATGCCTATCCGATCTTGCCCAAAAGACATATGCACCCCTTTGGTCACATTCCTGAGAACACAGGAACATACGGATGATACAGCCGACGAACACCAGAGTCATGAACAAGCTGAGACTGGCCTTAAACGGCCTTCTTCGCGCTGAGCCCTAACAACATGACCTTCCAACAGAGGGCGTATCAATCAAGATATCTGTATGATCAGCCGCTGCAACAATCAACACCATTGCATATGTTGGACATTAACTCTGCTGAGTGGCAAGTTTGTAACTTCCCTTGTTTCCGAGGAGCCCACCCCCGGGACACAGCAGTTTCCCTGCCCTGCACCGGCATGGGCAGGGAAACTTATGTTGGCTCCCGCCTACAAAATTCACGCCAAATGGGAGCAAACACAAAGTCTGATATCATAAATGATGTCATACAACATGGCATGAGTAATGTAATATGTAAGGTCATAAGCAGTGCATGGCGGGGGCGCAAGTTAAAGTTAGGTTTGCTAACTATAACTAGTGAATTTCGGTGTTATTTTCTAGTTCAAAATGATAATGTCACTAACATATTTACCTAACTATAATGTTACTTTAACCTTTGGTTTTTTCAGTGGAAAAAATAATAATATATATATATATATATATATATATATATATATATATATATACACACATAGTACAATGTCTGTGCAATAAAAATAAATTGGTTCCACAACTATGGAAAGAACATGTTACAGCCTTAAGACATCATGACAATAGTTATCCCTTTTGCTGTACATTTTTGGAAAAATCACCAATAATGTGATATGGAATAAGTAAGATTTTGAACATTACACATATAACCCAAGTCAGAAGAAGCGCCAATCCAGATCCAAACTAAGATGAAAGAAATCTGGTGGATTGATAGACTTCACACCACCACCTGGGAGACCAAATCACACAAGGCTCAGGAGGTCAGCATTGGCTAACCTAGACACCCAGCCTGCTGTCTCTTTGTACCACCCTCATGAAACAGGCATGGTGCCCAGTAGCCACACAGCGCCTCATATTGGCAGCACCAGCCTTTTAACATGGGGTACAAAGGGATAAGTTACATCTAAGATTCCAATGGAAGCACTTCCTGGATGGCAGAATGAGGTACCAAGAAGTTAATAGCCTAAGGGGAGAAAGTGACAATCCTCTGGGCGGAATCAAAGCCTACTGTACGTGCATTTTAAATCATTGTTACGTATTGAGAGGCAGCAAGGGGGACTACCAGCCCCAGAATTCCTGCATATCACTGCGAGAGGCGGAGGGCAAGCCCTCTTGACCGGCAGGTTTGCTAACTATAGTGAATTTCGGTGTTATTTTCTAGTTCAAAATGATAATGTCACTAACATATTTACCTAACTATAATGTTACTTTAACCTTTGGTTTTTTCAGTGGAAAAAAATAATATATATATATATATTCACTGAAAAAACCATAGGTTTTAGGGACAGTTATAGTTAGTTGGACATTTCACTCGTACAAAACCATAGAAATTCCCCCGTTATAGTTAGTTCAGCTAACTATAACTCGCGCCCCCGCAATGCACTGCTGATGACGTCACATATTACATCACTCATGACATGGTCAGTGACATCACTGATGACATCACTGATGACATCTCAAATGACATCACTGATGACATCATCCAGTGACTGTGTTTCTGTAAAGTTTAAATATGTTTAATATATATAGGGAAAGGCGTATTGAAGAATGAGTGGGTGTATAAGTGTCTGAATGGATGATTTAGTACGTGCGTGACTGACTCTACAAGTGAGTGATTTAACGTATCTTACTGAATGCATGGGTTAGTGACTAAACTGTGTGAATGTCTGTATCCGTCTGTTTGTTGGTGTGTAAGTGGATGCATGGATTTGCGAATAGCTACATGAGTGTCTATATGGGTTATTGTTTGGTTCTCTGAGTATCTGTATGGCTGCCTGAGTGTTTTTGTGGGTGGGGTGTGTGTGACTCTGTACATAGATGTGTGAGTGGGTGATTCACTGGGTGCATGATTTCAAGAGTGCATCTGTGATGGACTGCTTGGGTGGGTGAGTGTGTGTATGGGTGTGTTAGTGAGTGAATGTATATCTCAGTGGTACATGTGCGAGTAACTACATATGTAAAAGGCAGTATATATGTGTGTTAGAGTATTTAAATGGCTATAAGTGAGAGTGTGTGATTGTGAGAGTGGCTGTATGGATGTGTGTGTGCTTGTATCAGTTATTGTATAAGAGCGTAAGAATGTGCTAGTATTTGTATGAGTAAGTGAGCTGGTGTGTGTATAACTGTATAGGTGAGTAAATGGGTGTGTGATTAATTTTTTGCATGACTGACTAGGTGTGTGAGTACCTCTATGGATGAGTGGCGGTGTGTGAGTGTTTATATAGGTGTATGAGTGCATATGATAGTCCTGTACTGAGTGACTGTAAGTATGAGTGACTGTACGGGTGAGTGAGTAGATGTGTGTGTGTAGACCTAAGAATCAGTGAGTGGGTATGTAGTTATTGGTATTGGAGTGTGTATGGTTTTGAGAATGGCAGTCTATAATTTAGAGTGGGTGTATCAAAAGTTATATTAGGGTGTGAGAAGATGCATGAAATTATCACATGGATGATGTCATCAGTGATGTCATCAGTGATGTCATTTGAGATGTCATCAGTGATGTCATCAGTGATGTCACTGACCATATCATGAGTGATGTAATATGTGACGTCATCAGCAGTGCATTGTGGGGCGCGAGTTATAGTTAGCTGAACTAACTATAACGGGGAATTTCTATGGTTTTGTACGAGTGAAATGTCCAACTAACTATAACTGTCCCTAAAACCTATGGTTTATTCAGTGAATTTCAAAGGTTTTTTAAATGCTAATTTCTAACTATAACGTGCCTGGAACCTATGATTTTTAAGTGAATTTCAAAGGTTTTTTAAATACTAGTTTCTAACTATGCCTACAGAGGTAGGACATGTGAAGAAAGAAGAAAAACGCACAGAAAGAAGCAAAAGAAATGCAGAAAGAAGCAAGAGAAGTCCACAAAGACGAAGAAAAGTGCAGGAAGAAGCAAAAGATGTGCAGAAAGAACCAACAGAGGAGCAGAAAGAGGCCTTGTTGCAAAATCATCCTGTGCCCACAACTTTTTCAGACGGGTACTGGTGGTAACTGACTCTGACTAACCAGAGCCAGTGCTATGCTAAAAGACACTTAGAATACAGTGAAAACACCTACATACACTAGGGAACATTATGCGTTGGGGTACCCCTGTGATTAGCATGACCTCCTCTGTAAGTCCCTAGTACATAATAGGGCAGGGGGATTAAAACTACCTCTTAAAACGCGCTACAGGGCGCGTTTGCACAGTGGTGAAGGGAGGGGGGCCTGAGGTGACATGTGTTCAAACGCGCCCGTGGCGCGTTTTAAGTTGCGGGATTAAGTCCCCTTGAATCCTGAGGGTCCCTGGGGCCCAACTAGCCCCCAGGTACCTACAGTTAGGACCACAGAGCTGAGTTGCAGAGAGGTGTTCCGAGGCCACGCACCTTTTTCACCTCTCTGCAACGCAACTCTGTTGTGCTTACTGAAGGTACCTGGTGGGCTAGTTGGCCCCCAGGGTCCCTCAGGATTCAAGGGGAATTAATTCCCCAACTTAAAACGCACCACAGGGCGTGTTTGCGCACATGTCACCTGAGGCCCCGCCCCTCCCTTCACCACTGTGCAAACGCGCCCGTGGCACGTTTTAAGTTGGGGGATTAGGTCACCTTGAATCCTGAGGGTCCCTGGGGCCCAACTAGCCCACCAGGTACTTCCAGTAAGCACCACAGGCCTGCGTTGCAACGCCTGTAACAAATTGTGCAGTTGTGTTTAGGTAGTGAAGGGGGTCGTGCTGGGGGTAGTGTTTTAGGGTTTAGGGTAGTGCAGTGGTGTTTGTGTAGTGTAGGGGGTCATGCTGGGGGTAGATTTTGGGTTTAGGGTAGTGCAGTGGTGTTTGGGTAGTGCAGGGGGTCGTGCTGGGGGTAGTGTTTTAGGGTTTAGGGTAGTGCAGTGGTGTTTGGGTAGTGTAGCGGGTCGTGCTGGGGGTAGTGTTTTAGGGTTTAGGGTAGTGCAATGGTGTTTGGGTAGTGTAGGGGGTACTGCTGGGGGTAGTGTTTTAGGGTTTAGGGTAGTGCAGTGGTGTTTGGGTAGTGTAGGGGTTCATGCTGGGGTAGTTTTTTAGGGTAGTGCAGTGGTGTTTTTGTAGTGAAGGGGGTAGTGTTTTAGGGTTTAGGGTAGTGCAGTGGTGTTTGTGTAGTGTAGGGGTCGTGTTTTAGGGTTTAGGGTAGTGCAGTGGTCTTTGGGTAGTGTAGGGAGTCGTGCGGGGGCTAGTGTTTTAGGGTTTAGGGTAGTGCAGTGGTCTTTGGGTAGTGTAGGGGGTCGTGCGGGGGTAGTGGTTTAGGGTTTAGGGTAGTGCATTGGTGTTTGGGTAGTGTAGGGGTCATGCGGGGGTAGTGTTTTAGGGTTTAGGGCAGTGCAGTGGTGTTTGGGTAGTGTAGGGGTCGTGCTGGGGGAGTGTTTTAGGGTTTAGGGCAGTGCAGTGGTGTTCGGGTAGTGTAGGGGGTCGTGCTGGGGGAGTGTTTTAGGGTTTAGGGCAGTGCAGTGGTGTTCGGGTAGTGTAGGGGGTCGTGCTGGGGGGACTGTTTGAGGGTTTAGGGCAGTTCAGTCGTGTTCGGGTAGTGTAGGGGGTCGTGCTGGGGGGAGTATTTTAGGGTTTAGGGTAGTGCAGTGGTGTTCGGGTAGTGTAGGGGGTCATGCTGGGGGTAGTGTTTTAGGGTTTAGGGCAGTGCAGTGGTGTTCGGGCAGTGTAGGGGGTCGTGCTGGGGGTGGTGTTTTAGGGTTTAGGGCAGTGCAGTGGTGTTCGGGCAGTGTAGGGGGTCGTGCTGGGGTGGTGTTTCAGGGTTTAGGGCAGTGCAGTGGTGTTCGGGTAGTGTAGGGGGTCGTGCAAGGGTGGTGTTTCAGGGTTTAGGGCAGTACAATGGTGTTCGGGCAGTGTAGGGGGTCATGCAGGGGGTGGTGTTTCAGGGTTTAGGGCAGTGGTGTTCGGGCAGTGTAGGGGGTCGTGCTGGGGGTGGTGTTTCAGGGTTTGGGGCAGTGCAGTGGTGTTCGGGCAGTGTAGGGGGTCGTGCTGGGGGTGGTGTTTCAGGGTTTTGGGCAGTGCAGTGGTGTTCGGGCAGTGTAGGGGTCGTGTGGGGGTGGTGTTTCAGGGTTTAGGGCAGTGCAGTGGTGTTCGGGCAGTTTAGGGGTTGTGCAGGGTTGTGGTGTTTCAGGGTTTAGGGCAGTGCAGTGGTGTTCGGGCAGTGTAGGGGGTCGTGCTGGGGGTGGTGTTTCAGGGTTTAGGGCAGTGGTGTTCGGACAGTGTAGGGGGAGGTGCAGGGGTGGTGTTTCAGGGTTTAGGGCAGTGCTGTGGTGTTCGGGCAGTGTAGGGGGTGGTGCAGGGGTGGTGTTTCAGGGTTTAGGGCAGTACAGTGGTGTTCGGGCAGTGTAGGGGGTGGTGCAGGGGTGGTGTTTCAGGGTTTAGGGCAGTGCAGTGGTGTTCGGGCAGTGTAGGGGGTCTTGCTGGGGCTGGTGTTTCAGGGTTTAGGGCAGTGCAGTGGTGTTCGGGCAGTGTAGGGGGTCGTGCTGGGGGTGGTAATTCAGGGTTTAGGGCAGTGCAGTGGTGTTCAGGCAGTGTAGGGGGTCATGCTGGGGCTAGTGTTTCAGGGTTTAGGGCAGAGCAATGGTGTTCAGGCAGTGTAGGGGGTCGTGCTGGAGGTGGTGTTTCAGGGTTTAGGGCAGTGCAGTGGTGTTCGGGCAGTATAGGGGGTCTTGCTGGGGGTGATGTTTCAGGGTTTAGGGCAGTGCAGTGGTGTTCGGGCAGTGTAGGGGGTCTTGCTGGGGGTAGTGTTTCAGAATTTAGGGCAGTGCAGTGGTGTTCGGGCAGTGTAGGGGGTCATGCTGGGGGTGGTGTTTCAGGGTTTCGGGCAGTGCAGTGGTGTTCGGGCAGTGTAGGGGGTCGTGCAGGGGGTGGTGTTTCAGGGTTTAGGGCAGTGCAGTGGTGTTCGGGCAGTGTAGGGGGTCGTGCTGGGGGTGGTGTTTCAGGGTTTAGGGCAGTGCAGTGGTGTTCGGGCAGTGTAGGGTGTCGTGCTGGGGGTGGTGTTTCAGGGTTTAGGGCAGTGCAGTGGTGTTCGGCCAGTGTAGGTGGTCTTGCTGGGGGTGGTGTTTCAGGGTTTAATGCAGTGGTGTTCGGGCAGTGTAGGGGGTCTTGCTGGCGGTGGCGTTTCAGGGATTAGTGCAGTGGTGTTCGGGCAGTGTAGGGGGTCTTGCTGGGGCTGGTGTTTCAGGGTTTAGGGCAGTGCAGTGGTGTTCGGGCAGTGTAGGGGGTCTTGCTGGGGCTGGTGTTTCAGGGTTTAGGGTAGTGCAGTGGTGTTCGGGCAGTGTAGGGGGTCGTGCTGGGGCTGGTGTTTGAGGGTTTAGGGCAGTGCAGTGGTGTTCGGGCAGTGTGGGGGTCGTGCTGGGGCTGGTGTTTCAGGGTTTAGGGCAGTGCAGTGGTTTTTGGCCAGTGTAGGCGGTCATGCTGGGGCTGGTGTTTCAGGGTTTAGGGCAGTGCAGTGGTGTTAGGGCAGTGTACGGGGTTGTGCTGGGGCTGGTGTTTCAGGGTTTAGGGCAGTGCAGTGTTGTTCGGGCAGTGTAGGGGGTCGTGCTGGGGGTGGTGTTCAGGGTTTAGGGCAGTGCAGTGGTGTTCGGGCAGTGTAGCGGGTCGTGCTGGGGCTGGTGTTTCAGGGTTTAGGGCAGTGCAGTGGTGTTCGGGCAGTGTAGGGGGTCGTGCTGGGGCTGGTGTTTCAGGGTTTTGGGCAGAGCAGTGGTGTTCGGCCAGTGTAGGGGGTCGTGCTGGGGGTGGTGTTTCAGGGTTTAGGGCAGTGCAGTGGTGTTCGGGCAGTGTAGGGGGTCTTGCTGGGGGTGGTGTTTCAGAGTTTAGGGCAGTGGTGTTCGGGCAGTGTAGGGGGTCTTGCTGGGGGTGATGTTTCAGGGTTTATGGCAGTGCAGTGGTGTTCGGGTAGTGTAGGGGGTCTTGCTGGGGGTAGTGTTTCAGGGTTTAGGGCAGTGCAGTGGTGTTTGTGCAGTGTAGGGGGTCGTGCTGGGGGTGGTGTTTCAGGGTTTAGGGCAGTGCAGTAGTGTTCGGGCAGTGTAGGGGGTCGTGCAGGGGGTGGTGGTTCAGGGTTTAGGGTAGTGCAGTGGTGTTCGGGCAGTGTAGGGGATCTTGCTGGGGGTAGTGTTTCAGGGTTTAGGGCAGTGCAGTGGTGTTCGTGCAGTGTAGGGGGTCGTGTTGGGGGTGGTGTTTCAGGGTTTAGGGCAGCGCAGTAGTGTTCGGGCAGTGTAGGGGTCATGCAGGGGGTGGTGTTTCAGGGTTTAGGGCAGTGCAGTGGTGTTTGGGCAGTGTAGGGGGTCGTGCTGGGGGTGGTGTTTCAGGGTTTGGGGCAGTGCAGTGGTGTTCGGGCACTAAAGGGGGTCGTGCTGGGGGTGGTGTTTCAGGGTTTTGGGCAGTGCAGTGGTGTTCGGGCAGTGTAGGGGGTCGTGTGGGGTGGTGTTTCAGGGTTTAGGGCAGTGCAGTGGTGTTCGGGCAGTTTAGGGGTCGTGCAGGGTTGTGGTGTTTCAGGGTTTAGGGCAGTGCAGTGGTGTTCGGGCAGTGTAGGGGGTCGTGCTGGGGGTGGTGTTTCAGGGTTTAGGGCAGTGCAGTGGTGTTCGGACAGTGTAGGGGAGGTGCAGGGGTGGTGTTTCAGGGTTTAGGGCAGTGCAGTGGTGTTCGGGCAGTGTAGGGGGTGGTGCAGGGGGTGGTGTTTCAGGGTTTAGGGCAGTACAGTGGTGTTCGGGCAGTGTAGGGGGTGGTGCAGGGGGTGGTGTTTCAGGGTTTAGGGCAGTGTAGTGGTGTTCGGGCAGTGTAGGGGGTCGTACTGGGGCTGGTGTTTCAGGGTTTAGGGCAGTGCAGTGGTGTTCGGGCAGTGTAGGGGGTCGTGCTGGGGCTGGTGTTTCAGAGTCTAGGGCAGTGCAGTGGTGTTCGGGCAGTGTAGGGGGTCGTGCTGGGGGTGGTAATTCAGGGTTTAGGGCAGTGCAGTGGTGTTCAGGCAGTGTAGGGGGTCATGCTGGGGCTAGTGTTTCAGGGTTTAGGGCAGAGCAATGGTGTTCAGGCAGTGTAGGGGGTCGTGCTCGAGGTGGTGTTTCAGGGTTTAGGGCAGTGCAGTGGTGTTCGGGCAGTGTAGGGGGTCTTGCTGGGGGTGATGTTTCAGGGTTTAGGGCAGTGCAGTGGTGTTCGGGCAGTGTAGGGGGTCTTGCTGGGGGTAGTGTTTCAGGATTTAGGGCAGTGCAGTGGTGTTCGGGCAGTGTAGGGGGTCATGCTGGGGGTGGTGTTTCAGGGTTTCGGGCAGTGCAGTGGTGTTCGGGCAGTGTAGGGGGTCGTGCAGGGGGGTGGTGTTTCAGGGTTTAGGGCAGTGCAGTGGTGTTCGGGCAGTGTAGGGGGTCGTGCTGGGGGTGGTGTTTCAGGGTTTAGGGCAGTGCAGTGGTGTTCGGGCAGTGTAGGGTGTCGTGCTGGGGGGTGGTGTTTCAGGGTTTAGGGCAGTGCAGTGGTGTTCGGCCAGTGTAGGTGGTCTTGCTGGGGGTGGTGTTTCAGGGTTTAGTGCAGTGGTGTTCGGGCAGTGTAGGGGGTCTTGCTGGCGGTGGCGTTTCAGGGATTAGGGCAGTGCAGTGGTGTTCGGGCAGTGTAGGGGGTCTTGCTGGGGCTGGTGTTTCAGGGTTTAGGGCAATGCAGTGGTGTTCGGGCAGTGTAGGGGTCTTGCTGGGGCTGGTGTTTCAGGGTTTAGGGTAGTGCAGTGGTGTTCGGGCAGTGTAGGGGGTCGTGCTGGGGCTGGTGTTTGAGGGTTTAGGGCAGTGCAGTGGTGTTCGGGCAGTGTAGGGGGTCGTGCTGGGGCTGGTGTTTCAGGGTTTAGGGCAGTGCAGTGGTTTTGGGCAGTGTAGGCGGTCGTGCTGGGGCTGGTGTTTCAGGGTTTAGGGCAGTGCAGTGGTGTTAGGGCAGTGTACGGGGTTGTGCTGGGGCTGGTGTTTCAGGGTTTAGGGCAGTGCAGTGTTGTTCGGCAGTGTAGGGGGTCGTGCTGGGGGTGGTGTTCAGGGTTTAGGGCAGTGCAGTGGTTTTCGGGCAGTGTAGGGGGTCGTGCTGGGGCTGGTGTTTCAGGGTTTAGGGCAGTGCAGTGGTGTTCGGGCAGTGTAGGGGGTCGTGCTGGGGCTGGTGTTTCAGGGTTTTGGGCAGAGCAGTGGTGTTCGGCCAGTGTAGGGGGTCGTGCTGGGGGTGGTGTTTCAGGGTTTAGGGCAGTGCAGTGGTGTTCGGGCAGTGTAGGGGGTCTTGCTGGGGGTGGTGTTTCAGAGTTTAGGGCAGTGGTGTTCAGGCAGTGTAGGGGGTCTTGCTGGGGGTGATGTTTCAGGGTTTATGGCAGTGCAGTGGTGTTCGGGCAGTGTAGGGGGTCTTGCTGGGGGTAGTGTTTCAGGGTTTAGGGCAGTGCAGTGGTGTTTGTGAAGTGTAGGGGGTCGTGCTGGGGGTGGTGTTTCAGGGTTTAGGGCAGTGCAGTAGTGTTCGGGCAGTGTAGGGGGTCGTGCAGGTGGTGGTGGTTTAGGGCAGTGCAGTGGTGTTCGGGCAGTGTAGGGGATCTTGCTGGGGGTAGTGTTTCAGGGTTTAGGGCAGTGCAGTGGTGTTCGTGCAGTGTAGGGGGTGGTGTTGGGGGTGGTGTTTCAGGGTTTAGGGCAGCGCAGTAGTGTTCGGGCAGTGTAGGGGGTCATGCAGGGGGTGGTGTTTCAGGGTTTAGGGCAGTGCAGTGGTGTTTGGGCAGTGTAGGGGGTCGTGCTGGGGGTGGTGTTTCAGGGTTTAGGGCAGTGCAGTGGTGTTCGGGCAGTGTAGGGGGTCGTGCAGGGGGTGGTGTTTCAGGGTTTAGTGCAGTGGTGTTCGGGCAGTGTAGGGGGTCGTGCTGGGGCTGGTGTTGCAGGGTTTAGGGCAGTGCAGTGGTGTTCGGGCAGTGCAGGGGGTCTTGCTGGGGGTGGTGTTTCAGGGTTTAGGGCAGTGGTGTTCGGGCAGTGTAGGGGGTCTTGCTGGGGGTGATGTTTCAGGGTTTAGGGCAGTGCAGTGGTGTTCGGGCAGTGTAGGGGGTCTTGCTGGGGGTCGTGTTTCAGGGTTTAGGGCAGTGCAGTGGTGTTCGTGCAGTGTAAGGGGTCGTGCTGGGGATGGTGTTTCATGGTTTAGGGCAGTGCAGTAGTGTTCGGGCAGTGTAGGGGTCGTGCAGGGGGTGGTGTTTCAGGGTTTAGGGCAGTGCAGTGGTGTTCGGGCAGTGTAGGGGGTCATGCTGGGGGTGGTGTTTCAGGGTTTAGGGCTGTGCAGTGGTGTTCGGGCAGTGTAGGGGGTCGTGCAAGGGGTGGTGTTTCAGGGTTTAGGGCAGTGCAGTTGTGTTCGGGCAGTGTAGGGGGTCGTGCTGGGGCTGGTGTTTCAGGGTTTAGGGCAGTGCAGTGGTGTTCGGGCAGTGTAGGCGGTTGTGCTGGGGCTGGTGTTTCAGGGTTTAGGGCAGTGCAGTGGTGTTCGGGCAGTGTAGGGGGTCGTGCTGGGGCTGGTGTTTCAGGGTTTAGGGCAGTGCAGTGGTGCTCGGGCAGTGTAGGGGGTCGTGCTGGGGTGGTGTTTCAGGGTTTAGGGCAGTGCAGTGGTGTTCGGGCAGTGTAGGGGGTCGTGCTGGGGCTGGTGTTTCAGGGTTTAGGGCAGTGCAGTGGTGTTCGGGCAGTGTAGGGGGTCGTGCTGGGGCTGGTGTTTCAGGGTTTAGGGCAGTGCAGTGGTGTTCGGGCAGTGTAGGAGGTCGTGCTGGGGGTGGTGTTTCAGGGTTTAGAGCAGTGCAGTGGTATTCGGGCAGTGTAGGGGTCGTGAAGGGGGTGGTGTTTCAGGTTTTAGGGCAGTGCAGTGGTGTTCGGGCAGTGTAGGGGGTAGTGCTGGGGGGTGTTTCAGGGTTTAGGGCAGTGCAGTGGTGTTCGGGCAGTGTAGGGGTCGTGCAGGGGCTGGTGTTTCAGGGTTTAGGGCAGTGCAGTGGTGTTCGGGCAGTGTAGTGGGTCGTGCTGGGGGTAGTGTTTTAGGGTTTAGGGTAGTGCAGTGGTGCTTGTGTAGTGTAGGGGGTCTTGCTGGGGGTGGTGTTTCAGAGTTTAGGGCAGTGGTGTTCAGGCAGTGTAGGGGGTCTTGCTGGGGGTGATGTTTCAGGGTTTATGGCAGTGCAGTGGTGTTCGGGCAGTGTAGGGGGTCTTGCTGGGGGTAGTGTTTCAGGGTTTAGGGCAGTGCAGTGGTGTTTGTGCAGTGTAGGGGGTCGTGCTGGGGGTGGTGTTTCAGGGTTTAGGGCAGTGCAGTAGTGTTCGGGCAGTGTAGGGGGTCGTGCAGGTGGTGGTGGTTCAGGGTTTAGGGCAGTGCAGTGGTGTTCGGGCAGTGTAGGGGATCTTGCTGGGGGTAGTGTTTCAGGGTTTAGGGCAGTGCAGTGGTGTTCGTGCAGTGTAGGGGGTCGTGTTGGGGGTGGTGTTTCAGGGTTTAGGGCAGCGCAGTAGTGTTCGGGCAGTGTAGGGGGTCATGCAGGGGTGGTGTTTCAGGGTTTAGGGCAGTGCAGTGGTGTTTGGGCAGTGTAGGGGGTCGTGCTGGGGGTGGTGTTTCAGGGTTTAGGGCAGTGCAGTGGTGTTCGGGCAGTGTAGGGGGTCGTGCAGGGGTGGTGTTTCAGGGTTTAGTGCAGTGGTGTTCGGGCAGTGTAGGGGGTCGTGCTGGGGCTGGTGTTTCAGGGTTTAGGGCAGTGCAGTGGTGTTCGGGCAGTGCAGGGGTCTTGCTGGGGGTGGTGTTTCAGGGTTTAGGGCAGTGGTGTTCGGGCAGTGTAGGGGTCTTGCTGGGGGTGATGTTTCAGGGTTTAGGGCAGTGCAGTGGTGTTCGGGCAGTGTAGGGGGTCTTGCTGGGGGTAGTGTTTCAGGGTTTAGGGCAGTGCAGTGGTGTTCGTGCAGTGTAAGGGGTCGTGCTGGGGATGGTGTTTCAGGGTTTAGGGCAGTGCAGTAGTGTTCGGGCAGTGTAGGGGGTCATGCAGGGGTGGTGTTTCAGGGTTTAGGGCAGTGCAGTGGTGTTCGGGCAGTGTAGGGGGTCGTGCTGGGGGTGGTGTTTCAGGGTTTAGGGCAGTGCAGTGGTGTTCGGGCAGTGTAGGGGGTCGTGCACGGGGTGGTGTTTCAGGGTTTAGGGCAGTGCAGTGGTGTTCGGGCAGTGTAGGGGGTCGTGCACGGGGTGGTGTTTCAGGGTTTAGGGCAGTGCAGTGGTGTTCGGGCAGTGTAGGGGGTCGTGCTGGGGCTGATGTTTCACGGTTTAGGGCAGTGCAGTGGTGTTCGGGCAGGGTAGGGGGTCGTGCTGGGGCTGGTGTTTCAGGGTTTAGGGCAGTGCAGTGGTGTTCGGGCAGTGTAGGCGGTCGTGCTGGGGCTGGTGTTTCAGGGTTTAGGGCAGTGCAGTGGTGTTCGGGCAGTGTAGGGGTCGTGCTGGGGCTGGTGTTTCAGGGTTTAGGGCAGTGCAGTGGTGCTCGGGCAGTGTAGGGGGTCGTGCTGGGGGTGGTGTTTCAGGGTTTAGGGCAGTGCAGTGGTGTTCGGGCAGTGTAGGGGGTCGTGCTGGGGCTGGTGTTTCAGGGTTTAGGGCAGTGCAGTGGTGTTCGGGCAGTGTAGGGAGTCGTGCTGGGGCTGGTGTTTCAGGGTTTAGGGCAGTGCAGTGGTGTTCGGGCAGTGTAGGGGGTCGTGCTGGGGGTGGTGTTTCAGGGTTTAGAGCAGTGCAGTGGTATTCGGGCAGTGTAGGGGGTCGTGAAGGGGGTGGTGTTTCAGGTTTTAGGGCAGTGCAGTGGTGTTCGGGCAGTGTAGGGGTCGTGCTGGGGGTGGTGTTTCAGGGTTTAGGGCAGTGCAGTGGTGTTTGGGCAGTGTAGGGGGTCGTGCAGGGGCTGGTGTTTCAAGGTTTAGGGCAGTGCAGTGGTGTTCGGGCAGTGTAGTGGGTCGTGCTGGGGGTAGTGTTTTAGGGTTTAGGGTAGTGCAGTGGTGCTTGTGTAGTGTAGGGGTCGTGCTGGGGGTAGTGTTTTAGGGTTTAGGGTAGTGCAGTGGTGTTTGTGTAGTGTAGGGGGTCATGTTTTAGGGTAGTGCAGTGGTGTTTGGGTAGTGTAGGGGGTCGTGCTGGGGGTAGTGCTTTAGGATTTAGGTCAGTGCAGTTGTGTTTGGGTAGTGTAGGGGTCGTGCTGGGGGTAGTGTTTTAGGGTTTAGGGTAGTGCAGTGGTGCTTGTGTAGTGTAGGGGTCGTGCTGGGGGTAGTGTTTTAGGGTTTAGGGTAGTGCAGTGGTGTTTGTGTAGTGTAGGGGTCATGTTTAGGGTAGTGCAGTGGTGTTTGGGTAGTGTAGGGGTCGTGCTGGGGTAGTGTTTTAGGATTTAGGTTAGTGCAGTGGTGTTTGGGTAGTGTAGGGGTCGTGCTGGGGGTAGTGTTTTAGGGTTTAGGGTAGTGCAGTGGTGTTTGTGTAGTGTAGGGGGTCGTGCTGGGGGTAGTGTTTTAGGGTTTAGGGTAGTGCAGTGGTGTTTGTGTAGTGTAGGGGGTCGTGCTGGGGGTAGTGTTTTAGGGTTTAGGGTAGTGCAGTGGTGCTTGTGTAGTGTAGGGGGTCAGTGCTGGGGGTAGTGTTTTAGTGTTTAGGGTAGTGCAGTGGTGTTTGTGTAGGGGGTCATGTTTTAGGGTAGTGCAGTGGTGTTTGGGTAGTGTAGGGGGTCGTGCTGGGGTAGTGTTTTAGGATTTAGGTTAGTGCAGTGGTGTTTGGGTAGTGTAGGGGGTCGTGCTGGGGGTAGTGTTTTAGGGTTTAGGGTAGTGCAGTGGTGTTTGTGTAGTGTAGAGGGTCATGCTGGGGGTAGTGTTTTAGGGTTTAGGATAGTGCAGTGGTGCTTGTGTAGTGTAGGGGGTCGTGCTGGGGGTAGTATTTTAGGGTGTTTTTGTAGTGTAGGGGGTCATGTTTTAAGATGCAACGCTCCAATACCTGACCAGTCTGCACTACATAAAATTGCAAAAAAACTAAAAATAAAAAGTGTTTTGCACACTTTTGTCATTGGGCTATATGTGGGCTACATCTGGGTAATATTTGTGCTACATTTGGGCTCTTTTTCTCTGGTGGCCATCTTGGAAGACTTCTTTGTTATGAAGTTTCCTAATTTCCTCATTTACTGCAGTCTCCTCAGTAGGAAATGCTTTCAGTTTTTTACTTTGATTCCATCAAGAAGGCACTCAGATGTGTCTCACATTTGCCATAAATTCAGAATGTTAGCACTCTAGTTGCTCATTAGATCACTGTAGTAAAGCTATTGCTCACCAGGGAGTTAACTGGAAGTCTGCTGCTGGTATTGAAAGTGATTGTTTCAGTCTGCATGTCAGAATTTTCTAATGAAATAGAAGAGGATTTGAGATCTCACTTAAAACATGCCCTAATTTTTCTTTCTGCAGCACTAACCATAATTTCTATTTCAAAAAGAACCCCTCATTTTGTTCCTTTTAAATTAAATGTTTTAAGTGTTACCGGTTTATTCCAATCAAGATGGCTTCAGGTGTGCCATACTTTTGTCATAAGTAAGGCTGTTAGCGCTCTAGTTGTTCTTTAGAACACTCTGGGAAGCTGCAGTAGAACACAAAGGAATCAACTGACAGTCTCTGCCCTTGTTGGATGTACATGTTTTACTGAGAATGTCAGACTTCATTCTCACATGACTGAGAAAGATAATGTGAATTTACAGAAAATATGCTCTCATTTTAGCTTCTGGAGCACCTTCCAAAACTCTATGGGACAAGCATGTGAAAAAAGTTTTCTCTCAAACATGATTCATGATATCCCAGCAGAAGGTTTTTCACAGGGTAAAATCACCTTAGGACACACCACAATTCCTGAAATTAGTATGGTACCATCAACAAATGAATTCTAATGTAACTAAAGTCTGTTATCACCCTTTATAGTTCTCCTTTTGGTAACCCTCAAAATCTTTGATTCACTACAATGCATTTCAATGGGGTACTATCATGTATATTGGTCCCAAGATGGCTGCCAGCAATTCCAGGATGAAGTGCTGACAGCCAATCAGATCTCACAATGACATGTGTGGTTAGGCTCCGCCCAGATATATATGTGATTTTACTTTTGATTTTCTCAGGAACTACTGAACGGATTTACACCATTTAACCAAAAGGCACGACTCTGAACCAAGGGCTACCTTTTTGCCAAATTTGGTGTAATTCCGTTCAGCAGTTCGGGCTGTAGCTGCGACTAAAGGTTCCTATGGAAAATTGCATGGGGAAAACACGTTTTGGGACCCCCCTTTTTTCTCAGCCCCCGCTTGCCGAATCACCCTGAAACTTTCAGGATAGGAGCAAACCGGAGCGCCCCACGAGTTTTGAAACTTTCGCGAAAATTCGTCAACCGGCGCCAAAGTTATTGGAAATAGAATGTTGTGAATTTCCTATGGAAAATAGGTCCTAACTATAACTATCTACTGGCGACCGCCAGTAGATAATATATATATATATATATATATATATATATATATATATATATATATATATATATATACACATAGTACAATGTCTGTGCAATAAAAATAAATTGGTTCCACAACTATGGAAAGAACATGTTACAGCCTTAAGACATCATGACAATAGTTATCCCTTTGCTGTACATTTTTGGAAAAATCACCAATAATGTGATATGGAATAAGTAAGATTTTGAACATTACACATATAACCCAAGTCAGAAGAAGCGCCAATCCAGATCCAAACTAAGATGAAAGAAATCTGGTGGATTGATAGACTTCACACCACCACCTGGGAGACCAAATCACACAAGGCTCAGGAGGTCAGCATTGGCTAACCTGGACACCCAGCCTGCTGTCTCTTTGTACCACCCTCATGAAACAGGCATGGTGCCCAGTAGCCACACAGCGCCTCATATTGGCAGCACCAGCCTTTTAACATGGGGTACAAAGGGATAAGTTACATCTAAGATTCCAATGGAAGCACTTCCTGGATGGCAGAATGAGGTACCAAGAAGTTAATAGCCTAAGGGGAGAAAGTGACAATCCTCTGGGCGGAACCAAAGCCTACTGTACGTGCATTTTAAATCATTGTTACGTATTGAGAGGCAGCAAGGGGGGCTACCAGCCCCAGAATTCCTGCATATCACTGCGAGAGGCGGAGGGCAAGCCCTCTTGACCGGCAGGCGCTACAAAGCGCACTAATCAACCCCGCTGTGCTGTACGCGCCTGGGCAACGACCGGGCCAAGGGCAGGCCTGTCCTGCGCCCGTCAGCGCCATAAAGAGCCAGGGCAGGGCCAACCCCCTTGGTTTCTGCTACTGATATAGGACCTCTGAAACCACACATGCCCCAACTCTTTTGGGGTAAGGTCTACTGGGGTGTGTTTTTTCTTTTTGTTATGAGCCAGGGGTTTTATAAATCAATAAGCTGCCATTTGGCTTTGAACCTGCTCGCTAGAGCCATTGTCTTTGCTGGTGACTTAAGGTAAACAATCATGGGGAAGAGAAAGGCGGCAGAAGCCCCACTAGCAAAGAAGAATGGGGACACAACAGCCAGGCATTCAGCCGAGAACTGTACTTTAAGCGAAATAGATAAGCTAATTGTGAAGGTTGAAGGAATGTTTAATCCAGACAGGAAACAGCCCAAACATAGGAGTAAAATCACCAATTTCAATACACGGAAACTTACGAGACCCAGCAAAATGAAACGAACTCTAGCCAAGAAACAGTGCGACTCCAGCAAAAGTGCAACATTCCATCAACCACTAGCACAGATCATTTAGGGAATCATAGGCCTCTGCTGGTTGCTACTCAGGTCACCTCTTATCTGGAAATCAAGTGTTCAAACTGAAGAAATGACCAGCCTTCATTCACACAAATCAGAGGCAGCCCTCTCATGGAGTAGACCAGTATGCTAATAATAAGCCCCTACAATGGACTAGTGATAAACAATCGATTGTCCCTGAAAGCGGAGTGGTATCTCAGTCTCTAGACCCCCAGGTGTTTATAATCTATAATGACATTTTTGAAAGCGAAGTTTTCTCAAATTAAAGAGGCTATTTGTCTGTTAAATGATAAAATAGGTAGCTTCCAGGAGGCAATTAATTTAGCTCTAATATTTGCACTCCAACCAGAGCTCATTAGTTGCCCCCACCCTCCAAAAGCCTTACCTTATAGAGAAACTAAACCCTTTGCTAAAGAGCGCTCCTCCTGATGGTCAACATGTTAATCCCTCACTCTCTAACAATGGAGCTTGAGGTCTGCTTTCCCACCAAACCTATAAACTGCACCCGGAAATAAGCGGGTTCTTGAATCTCCGGCCAAATCAGCAACTCCCTTAGCCCCCCATACATACAAAGAGGTCAATCCTGTAGTTTGCCTTCTGGATTCTTGGCCTGCTAGGTTCAATCTTCCAGCTAGACCTAGGGAAGGGGGAGACAGATATTCTACTCGTATTCAACAATTTTGTTCCAGAGACCATACATCTGTGGTAGGGAAGCTCACTCATACTAGCACAGACAAATTGTCTAGAATCCACCTTGCTGTGAAAGCGGAGATTTCTATGACAAACGTCCCCAAGTGGAAAGCTGGGCAAAAGGAGGGCATGGAGTCACTTATTAACAAAGTCACACATTGGATTTGATTCAAACGCCAATGTAGGGCTATAATTCACGAGGATATTATTTCAGCTACTCGCCTCGCTGATCACAAAAACAAGTATGACTCCATGAAGCTAATGCTAAATGGATAGGATCTAGTTGATGGGTTGTTGACCATGGAGGCAAAGACTATCCCTCGATAGACTCTAAAATCCAATTTAAAATGAGCTTGCAACAAGTGGCGAGTGGAAATGTCGCCCCTAAAGTCTGGGACTGGATCTCAAAATTTGAATGCATCTGTCCTATCTACGGCCCAAGGTTTTATAAATAAACCTGGAAAAGCTCGACTTAAACCCAACCTGTACATGTCGACAGACAACAAGCATGATTGTTGCATGGCCCTCACCAGCATCCTTATTGGGACTGCATCTACTCATGGAACATTGCAGGGCTGTGGGGTTAATTGACTGACCCTGACTAGATAGGATTTATTAATCAATTTCACATCATCTTGTTCCAAGAGACCAGGTCATTATCTCCAGTAGACTTTAGTGGGTACCAACTACAGTGTTGAAGCTTTACCTTAGAGAGCGGGTCAACCCAATGGGGTATTCTAATGTGGGTTCATGGGCTCTAAACCTGTCTGTGAGGCAATTCCTATTGATTGCGATGATATAATTGGGCTGATTGTGAAAGGGTTCTATGGCTTTTGTATTCATTTGTATAATGTTTACAATCGACAAAAGAGCTTGCACTAGAAATCGCCAACACTAACAAAATTTGATTACCTTCTGTCCAATAGGCCCTCTCATTCCCTATTAATCATCGCTGGGGACTTTAATGTCTCCTTTGAACCTTTTCCCCATATTTTGGAATTAAAGGCTAAAGCTAGAGATATCCAGAGATTGGACGATGAGCCGTTAAAAAATGGTCCACTGTTGCCTTGCAACTTAGTGCTCTAAACCCAAAATTTGGTGTACATGCTGACTTAGCCCCCCTGAGAAACACTCTAAATGCAGCAGCAAGGATGGTTACTGGAGTCAAAAGACACAATCACATCTCCCCCTCCCTGAAAAATCTAAAGTGGTTCCCAATTGAAGCTCGCTGGCACTTTAAGACTGCTGGTCTCACTCACAAAGTCCTGCGCACTGATAAAACAGCCTACCTGGCAGCCAAACTCACTAAGGCAGGTCCGGCGAGAAGCCTAAGAAGCACCAACACCCTACCTCTCATCCCCCTAAAGAAAGAAACAAACAGCTCTGGTGCGCTCCGTCTCAGGCAATACCCCCAAAATCTGGAACTCCCTACCATGAGATCTCAGGACCAACCCCTCCTCCATGATCTTTAACTACAACTAAAGGATTTCCTCCTAAATCGGCACCTTAACCCTCTGAACAGTAAAGCTTAGCACATATTGGTAATCTCTACTCCACTCAATATATTGATTGTTGTGTTACTCTCAACACCAATCCCGATGCAACGCTCAACTCAGTTATTTACTTTTACATATTGTTGTCGGATATTATTGACTGTGTCAATGTTGTAAAGCGCTCCGATACCCTTGGGTCTTGCGGGTGCTATATGAAACTCTCTAAATAAATAAATAAAATGGTAGATCCAAATCAGATTGCCATAGAGAATATACTTTTTCAAGGGGTAAGACCAAGAGTAGAATAGATCATGTTTTCTTAGATCTTGACTTATGGCAAACTATGTCTGATTTTAATGTGTGCACCAAGGAAGACAGAGATCACATAACTCGACACTCCCTTTTAGCAAACATCTTAGCCAGGATCGCTCCGTAAATATATTAGCACCCAGTAAAAACAAGAGAACAATCAAGTGGGTGTAGGAAGGTGGAATCTGACTATATGGTTGCCCCCACTTTTTTTATGGTGTTTTGCTGGTTTATGACTTAGTTGGACTGGGATCCTGCTATTCAGGGCCCCAGTCTATCTGCTTTCTCTGTAAAATGGATTCCATGTGCCTTAGGCACATCTCTGATTGGGATCTGGAGTGCCCTTATAAGTCCCTAGTATATGGTATACTATGTACCAAGGGCATAGGTACCTCAGAGGCCTGCCAGGGGCTGCAGCATGTATTATGCCACCCCTGGAAGGCCATCCAAACTGACACCACAGGTCTGCTACTGCAGCCTGGGTAAGGTGGTGCATGCACCCCTTACTGTGATATAGGTTACCTATATCACGAAATACATACACACCTAGAAACCTATAAGTCACTCCTAAGGCAGGCTTTATCAATCCTAAAGGCAGAGTGCATGGTTCCTATGTGAGAGGGTGCCCCTGCATGAGCAGGGCCCCTCTGCAGCGTTCGGAGACCATCTCTGATGCTGTTTGTAGTGCAGCCTGACCATATACTCTTAAGCGCATTATATCCTCGCGGTAAAATGCTAACTTTGGAATGGCTGCACCTAAACATGTCGTGTTTGGTGTCAAACATCTTGGAATACTACCCCCGCCAATCCTGGCGGCGGGGGTAGCATTCCACCCTTCTAGAGGGAAAGACATGTTAACTCTGGCTTACCCGGTAACTTCTTTCTGAAGCCCTGGCATCACAAAATGGATGCTGCTGCCACAGACACAAGTCTGGCCTCCTGCTGCTGGACGAAACTCCGGCAGGGAGGCCTGGACAATAGGTTTCCTGTTGCAGGGAGGTGTGACCACCTCCCCAGACAGGATAGTGTGTATTGGGGCTGGGTGGGTGCACTCTTAGAGTGCTTTGAAGTCCTGCACTGGGGGAGCAAAAGGCTCCTCTGTGCATATGCCAGTTCAAACCAGCTCAGGGGCTACCTGCCCCTGCTCTGGCGCGAAACTGGACAAAGGGAAGTGGGTGTAGCCACCCCTCCCTTGACCCTCCCATAGGTGGGGTCATAGAGTTAGTCCCTCCCTGTTTTACTAGTTAAAATGGGGAACCCTTGCCACAGCAAGATTAGATATCCCTGGACTAAACTTTGAAACTGAATCCTGGACCTTCGACGCTCTACATCACGATTAGAGGACTGAAGAATCTCCCTTGGGGTCAAGGAGTGACTCCCCTGCTTGGCAGGCACCAAAAACGATAACGACGGTCGCAAACTACGCCGCTCCCGCCGGAGTCCGAAGTCCCTGCAGCCCAAGAAGTGGATTTCCTGACTTCTCCAAGGCCATCGTGAGTCCCCAGCGAAGCTGAGGCAAGTGGACCCCACGAGTGACGAGGAACCGCGACCCCTGGGTACCGTGCACTATTATCGAGTGCAACCCCTTCACAACCTTCTACGACCCTGTGCTTTGGACCACATGTGGTCCCAACCTCCAGCAGGAATCCCTCCGAAGATCAGAGGCCTACACCGTCCTGAGTGACCGTGGGCCCCTGTTGAGTGATTCCGCCCGAGGTGTCTTCGCGATCCCTTGCCAGCCGGCTCGTGGGTCCCCAAAAGACTTTCTAAAGAAACCAAAGGGCTCCCCTGGTTGCTCCAGGCCTGCCCTGACTTACCCTTGCTGGGTGAGTTCCCCAGACCTTGCTGGTCTGCACCATCGACGATCTTCAGCTACATCGAGACTTGCCGTTGCCAAGGCTTGTTGGGTCCAATCCGGTCGCCGACACCGCAGCACTCGACAGACATCGTGTACCAGCCCGAATCCTGCTCCTGGTCGCCAACAACGCCTCCTGGACCTCGTGGCTGCAGAAACGGGACGACCGTCAACGCACCTGAAGCACTCGACATCGGTGGGCATCTGTCCATCGCCTTCCTGGTCACTGGCTAGTGACCCAGACTCTGTCCCCTCTGCTTTCAGGTTCTTCAGAACTCCGATCCACTCTTGGATCCACCCGGACACTTTTCTCCTGGTCGCCAGCAGCACTTTGCAGCAGATCGCCATAAGAACCGACGACGAAACCCGACCCCGAAAGGCACCTATGCACCCGGCTTCCCTGGGTGAGGTAACACGCAGTACTCCGGTGCTCCCGTGGGTAGAGACTCTTCAAAGTCCTAGATCTCAAAGGGTTTTGTCCTAGTCCTTTTTAAAGTGTCCCTTTCCTCTATTTTCCCGATCCCGACTTTCTCCATAGAAGTTAACGGCGTATCGCGGTTGTGTATTTACACTGCACGCGTCTCCCGTGGGTCCCCTGTGTCACTACCTTGGGTGGTTCCTTGTGGTCCAAGCACTTCTAGAGGCTCTAGGCCTAGTGTCTAGTTCAGTCGTGGTTCGCATACCACTTTATTGGTATATGGTTTGGTACGCCCCTAGGGCCCAAACGTGTATTTGTGCTATTACTGTGATTTAAGATCTTATAACCTATGTACTTGAACTCTAGCCTCATAAAGAGACTAGAGGGTGTGTTTAGTAATAAATACATATATTTTGAATATATACCTGGTGTGGTGCTCTTTCATTTGGTCACTCAAGAGATTATAGACTGGTAAAACAAGCTGCTTTACATTCCTTCAAGACTTAGCCTGAAGGCTGCTCTCCACAGCTACCACTAGGATAGCTTTCAATAAGGTTGTCTTTAACCTACCTACCATAAGAGTCGATTTGGACTGGTGCAAGGTGCCCACTATAATTAGTGGACAGCATATGCCAGGCCAACTTCTCACAGTGGGGGAAAATTTTGAATAACCCAGACACTATGGCTTTAATGTAAAACACCTTCAATGCATCTGTTGGCACTTTGCTAGAAAATCTCAATTGTGTGGACAAATTTATGGGAGCAATCAGAATCTGTTTAGTTCCCCAAGTTCGATATGCACCACTGAAAACAAACAACAGTCCATCCATTAGGAACATATCTCCCTGGTACAATGCCCATTGTAGGAGGGCCAAATCTGCATTATTAGCAGCTTTAAGACAAGGGGATATACAGAGGATCTGAGAAACAAGAGGAAGATATAAAGAGATCATCACCAAAACTAAGCAGACATGGATAGATGAAAGCTGGGATGACTTCCTTGAAGCATCTAGGAATAGAGATTCCAAATCTTTTTTGCACATAGTTGCCTATGGTGGCTTCACAGCTATAACTCATTTAGAACATCATATACCAGCCCAAAGCTGGGAAAATCACTTTACCACACTGTACTGTGATCCTATACCCTCAAGTGATCAAACACTTCAGCACAAAGCTAGTCCAATCGTATCATCTACCGGTAAGGCTGTAAACGATTTTGCCCTGACTTTCACCCTAAAAGACACTTACAGAGCCATTGATCATCTCAGGCCTGAGAAAGCTCTCGGCCCTGATAAAATTCGAGACAACCTTTATCGATCTGAGCGGAAAGTCTGGGTTTCCTACATCAATAAACTGTTGAATAAGATATTGGAAGGTGAAGACATCCCTGATACATGGTGAGGTGCAGAAGTCATAGCAATGCATAACAAGCATTGGCATAGCCAATAGGTCTCGCCTTTGGGACCTTATAAGTATTTAATTCTGCAGCACAATATCCTTGGTGCAACATCAACTGTTGCATGGCTAAACACTTATAATGTCCCAAAAGCGAGACCTATTGGCTATGCCAATGCTTGTTTACCTATTGCCAGCAGACCGTTAAAAACACCCGATGCGTAACAGAATTTAACATACATCTGGCCCACACGAGCATCGTCGAAAACAAGGTACTTACTAAAATGAACACTGCTACATTCCATTCCTATTAACTAAAAGGATGGGGTGCATACTCCGCATCTTCAATGTTGTGCTGCCAACCCCCTTCTACGGTGAGGTTACTTAACACCATTTATCGCGCTTGACTGCCACAGCATATAACTTCTTGTGTTGTTTTTAGTTCCCCAAAGCTTGCCTCTACGGAGCCCAAGCGCAACAGGTGGGACATCGAAATCTTCAATATGTTCAGCTCAGGAACCTTGTATACAACGGCACATTGATTTTTTGTTTTGTTTTTAATGTCAACGCGTCAGAGCACCCAAGTTCCGAGGAAGGCTGTGCTTTGCCAACCTTGAAAAGGATTGATCAACACTTGGTGAGCCCATGCAAGATCTGGTGAACCTTTGCTTCACACGACAGCTGTAAAAACATTTTTTAAACATCAGCCTCGCAGTAGCAGATCAGCAGCGCCCTTCACAATCGGCCCAGCATGTCTCCCGAAGCTTCCAAATTTCCTGGCACCGCTGCCGTCTAACATTTCACTTAACGCCTGCGGCCCGACTAGATCTTTCGCAGTCAGGGGGGCAAGCTCTGCCTGCACGTTTTATCAGCGCCTATAAGACCCCTGGGATGCTGCAGGACTGTGGAAAATGCCTGATCCGAAACCACAAGGAAGGACGGGGTATGAGCAATTACTGAAACTGCCAGAAACATTATTATGAACAAGCAATGGCCGCGCGGCCGTGAAATTGACACGGCCGCGCGGCCGCCAAAGTGAAACTAATCGCGAGGGAAGCCATATGGCACCTGATTGCGCGTGCACGCTCGCGTGAACGCAAGCTGGTCGCCAGCAAACTGCTGTTTGCACTTCCAAAACCCGCTTACTAAAACTCTCGCCAGAGCAGCGCATGCGCTGGCTCAGGCGAGACCTAAAAAGGGTGATAGAAATAATCCGGAGAACTACCGTCCTATAAACCTGATCGATAAACTTCAAAAGGTATGCTCCCACCAGGTCCTGGAGAAGGTACAACAATGGGTAATTGATACCAACATGTTATCTCCCTCACAATCAGGGTTCAGACAAAAGATTAGCACAATCGAAAATTCTGCAACTGGCAGTGTGGGCTAAGGACAAGGGCACACTGGTGTAATATCAGGACAATTCCATTATCATACTCTCACGCTCAACTTTAAGTGGTCACACTGCCCCAGGGTCACGTTCATGAAAAATCCAATTTTAGAAGAAAAGGAGCGTGTAAAAGTCCATCCTTGATTTGTCTTTCCAAAATTCAAAGAATAATACTATTCATTCCTTAATTATCATCAGTCCAATCAAAAAATAATCACTTGGGAGTCTTGTGTTTCTCAATGGATCCAATTTTTTAAATTCAATCAATGCTTTGCATCAAAAGAAGTCAACGCAGCCCAGCCAACGCGTTTCGCCCTACTGACATCATCAGGGCTGTAAATCAAAACATATGTATCAATCATATGAAGTTGGCTTTATAATTTACCAATATACATTATTCCCATTAATAAAACAAATTGCACAAAATCCCCCCACAAGACTCCCTGCCTATATACACTCTACTGTGGACATTCTGTCCAATAACATTTTAGTGCCATATCAAAAAGGTTTTTATTTTACCTTGATACCCCCTTATTTATGCATGATCAACATCTCTAAATATTGATGTGCTTTCTCCTTTTCTGCCAAACCCTCAATGCCTGTATACCACCTTGTAATGTTTAGAAAACCTCCTGTATACCACCCTGTAATGTTTAGAAAACCTACCATCTGTGTATTTTGGAATACTGCACTCCCTCCCCTTAAAGAATCAAAAGTTCCATCTCTAACGTGAGCAAAAACACGCGATTATTACCTCAATATCACGATTCAATCTGAAGACTCCGTTAATTCCTCAGTTGTGTCCTCCACAATTCCCTCCTCCTGTTAGCATACTGTGCTGTCAGCCCCAACAACGTGTCCATGGAGACCTCTTGACTGCTGCTCATCCAGTCTCCATCTAGTTTAATGCTGAGCCATAGTCTCCAATCATCCCTTTTTATACTTTTGAGTTACCCAATCACGAGTCTGTATGCATTAGCTGCTTGCAAGTTCCGCTCTCTGGTCCTCTCCCTCTGGGGCCAATCAAAAATCTGGATTTCTCTCCTCTCATTAGAACTATATGCAAATTCCCCATCTGTTACTCTACCTTCCGGGCCAATCAAATAGTCTGGATTTCTATCCCTTCATCCATTAGTATGCATAAGCTACATGCAAGTTTCTTATCTGGTCCTCTCCCTCCGGGGCCAATCAAAAATCTGGATTTCTATCCTCTCATTAGAATAAATTATGTGCATATTCTCTATCTGTTACTCTACCTCCCGGGCCAATCAAAAAGTCTGGATTTCTATCCCCTCATCCATTAGTATGCATAAGTTGCGTGCAAGTTCCCTATCTGGTCCTCTCCCTGCGGCGCCAATCCAGAATCTGGATTTCTATCCTCTCATTAAAATAAATTATATGCATATTCCCTGTTACTCTACCTCCTGGGCCAATCAAAAAGTCTGGATTTCTATCCCCTCATTAGAATAAACTACTTATCCTCCTTATGGGCTAACAATCTCTATCATGGCCCTTAATTTCGGGCTTCCATTTCCTAAGCCAATCACCTGCGAACCGGACAAGAAGGGGAACCGTAGGAAGAGAAAATCACAGACCGCTCGGCCTGTGAAGATATCTAGAGCCGATAGAACACGGATCGGAAAGAGAACCCCATGTTACCTCCTAAGGCTAGGGGGACTAAAACCACCCCCTGCCCACACTCAATGTGTATTATGTTTGGCCGAGACCAGATGTCTGCAATACCATTCCAAATATCTAGAGTATTCCTTTCAAACTATCCTTGTTATCACGGGATGACCACCAGTGCATTGTGCTTATTCTAACCCTCTACTATTAGGCTCCGTTTCCTTAGCCAATCACCGGCGAGCCAGACCTGAAGGGGAATCGTCCTCTGAAAGAATCACAGATCGCTCGAATAATCAAAGGGGCACATGCATCAATGAAAATACCGATCGCAAATGGGCAGATTCACAGAATCTGCCCCTTTGCGACCGGTATTTTTGCATTTGGGATGCATCAACCCAAATGCAAATTCGCAATTTAAGTAATCGCAAAATTTGCGATTACTTAAATTGCGTAATGCATTTAGGGAATCGCAAATAGTGATTCCCTAAATGCAATGCATGATGCAATTTCAAATTGCGAATTCGCATTTAGGGATCGCAAATTACCATCAATTTGAACTTAATGGTAATTTGCAAAAACTTTGAAAAATGCACTAAAGTGCATTTTTCAAAGTTTCATGTTACACACACACATGCCCTTGAGGCATGTATGTGCGCAACATGTGGTAACATCTCAATTTCAGGGGTGCAACAGGGTGTCCTTTTGGCACCCTTGCACCCTTGAAATTGCATGCACAATTTGCGAGTACCTATTTGGTACTCGCAAATTGCGCATGCAATTCCCATTCATTCCTATGGGCCTCTAGGCCCATAGGAATGAATGGGTAGCTATTCCTTAATTGCGATTTGCAATTTGCGAGTCGCAATTAAGGAATAAGTAGGAATCGCAATTTTTTTTGCAATTCCTACATGCATAGGGATTTGCGAGTCCTAAAAAGCGATTTCTTAAAATTCGCTATTTAGGATTTGCAAATCCTCACTTTGATGCCTGTGGCCCAAAGTGCCTTAAGCCCCTAGGACGTGTACTGAAAATAGAACCCCGTGCTCACTCCTCCGGCCGTAATTATTTTTAAAATTTCCACATTTCAATAATCCTATGTGGTCAGTCTCCACACCAATCGTGAGGGAACCAGACCCCCATATAAACCTATTCTGAAGGCCAAAGTTTGCCAATCAAACTGCTGCTGTCGGCCGCAATACTAGCTTTCAATCGGCAAGTTATTGGCATCACAATCACCTCTCTCCAATCAGACTGTGTGTTGCCGAGCCCAAATTCCTTTGCATCTCCTTCAACTACATCCATGTACCAATCTCATGCCCCAACCATTCACCCATCTGTTGCATAACTCCACTAGGTGACCCATAACACTAAGGACAGTGTGCCCCACATCCATATCCTAAGCTGTTGCCATACCTCCCGAGTCAGGATTACAAAAAGTAATGGTATTCATTTTCAATATTCAGGCCCAGTTGCACTGTCCTCAATCTGCTAATCCATTTAGCCTCCTCCTGCCTCAGTCTGAGTTCACAGTTCCCTCCTCTCTTGTTCGGAACAATTTTTTGTATCCCATGAAATTTAAAACTGGTGTTGTCTGGGTGGCTGTCCCTCATGTTTTGAAAAATGGGGGACCTGCTGTCTTTGACTATGGATCCACTATGCTCTTGGATCCTAGTCTTCAATGTTCTCTTGGTACTGCTGATATAAATTTTCCCACACTCGCATTTAATAACATACACAACACCACAACTATTACAATTGATAAATTCCTTGACACAATAAAATTTGTCAGGATTGTATTTGAATTCCTTCAAATTGTTGGTGCCCAACCCACACACTGTATATGCGCCACATGTGTAAAAACCCTTCGGTTGGTACAGTAACCAATTGTGACCAATGTCCATATTTGGCTCCAAATAATTCCTGGTGACCCTGTTCCTAATCGTGGGACATTTTATTTGTATGTTACTAATGGCTTGTTAGTGATACTGTTAGCTAATCCAGGTACCCCCTTTAAGATGTTCCAATTCTTATTCAATATCTTAAAAATCCTATTATGATCTGTACTATAAGTACAAATGAAGGCTAACCTTTCCTGTGGTGGTTTCTTCAATTTTTGAACCAGAGTTTCCTCTCTCTTAATCCTGTGTACCCTGGTCTCCGCTTTCTCCAGACTCTGCCCTGAATAGCCACGAGCTGACAACCTCATTCTCAAATCCTTGAGATTTTTAAAATCTTCATCTTTACTACAATTTCTGCAGGTCCTTATCATCGCCCCATATGGGATACCCCTGATGACTGCAGCAGGATGCGCGCTGTCCGCTCTTAAAATGTTATTTGTGGCTGTTTCCTTACTGAACAGTCTGCTCTGTATTTCATTGTTAACTACAAACAACTGCACACCCAAAAAATCAATCAGATTCGCATTATGGCACATCGTGAAACTTACATTAAAGCTGTTGTTATTAAGGTACGCCACATATTCTAACAGATCACTATTAGTTCCTCTCCAGATTACTAAAACGTCATCAATAAAACACCCCCAAAAGAGGACAAGATCCATCCATTTGGCTACCTTCCTGGACCAGGCATGCTCCCTCTCAAACATAAAAAAATCACAAGTAATGAACGGATGCACTCCTGCTTTTTGTCGTTATTCAGAGTCCAAAAGTTTCCAACAATGCTCATAACAAAGATCTGGCGTGCAGCTCGTTGCGTGCTCTGCCCCACCGGCACCATAGTAAAGTACTGGAAAATTGGTAGCGCGCAATTTCGCGCCACCAAACGATCGCACAGCCTTGTACACAGTTTACTCAAGAAACCAAATTTTTAGTCAGAATCCATTTTAATCCACTTTTAATCCATATGATTTTCAAATCTTTTCTCTCATTTCTCCATTCGCATCTAAGATGACATGATTCAATTTTTTTTCAAATGCTAAGGAATTGCCCATCCAGGCCTTATTCAAAAGCACGCCGGAATACCCAGTTCATCCAGGACAGCCACACCTTTATTCACCCAATGCATTTCGGGCTATTTAAGCCCTTCCTCAGGGGTATCTGTCTTCATTTCAACGCTCTAACAAGCAGCATGTCCTCCTCTCCTACATTACGTGAGCATTCGTAGCGATCGTTTGGTGGCGCGAAATTGCACGCTACCAATTTTCTAGTACCCTCTCAAACATCCCCATAATAAGGTTTGCGTAAGAGGGAGCAAACCTGGAACCAATGGCCGTCCCTCTAATTTGGTGGTACCATTCCCCTTTAAAGAGAAAAAAATTGTTCCTCAATATCAAATCACTCATCTCCAACAACATTTTTGAGTGCTCCTGTAAACTCGCACTCCTGCTGCCCAGAAAGTGTCTCAAAGCTCGCTGCCCTTGATCATTCCCAATACACGTGTACAATCCTACCACATCTAATGTGACAAAACTCATATTTTGGTCCCAGATCACATCCTGCAATTTGTTCAGCATATCCATGGTGTCATGGATGTATGACGGCAAATTAACCATCAATGGCTTCAAAAATACATCCACAAATTCCGAAAGCTGTTCAGTTAAACTTCCTATGCTGGAAACAATTGGTCTCCCCGGAGGGAGGGGGGGGGTTCTCCATTGATTTATGAATTTTAGGCAATGTATAAATAAAAGGGAATCCAGAGTGTGTTCTGTAGGTATTTGAATTCCTTTTCGTCCCACAATCCCAATTCCTTCCATGTGAAAAGCTTCTCAGTTATAAGTCTACCCGCTTCCCTTGAAAGGTTAGCCATCAGTTTTCTATAACAACTGCTATCACTCAATTGCCGTTTAAATTCCTGACTGTAGTCTGTTCTCCTCATCACCACTATGTGGCACCCTTTGTCAGCTTCTCTTATCACTATGGTTCGATCTCTTCCCAGATCATTTAGCACCCTTCTTTCCTCTTCTGAAATATTAGCCCTCCTACTCTGGTGAGCAGCTGTCGTTAACCTCTGATCTTCCGATCTGTGTAGCTCCTATGTGGTTTTTTGATAAAAGGATCTATGGTAGTGAATTGACTACCTTGAGGTACAAACTTAGAGGGCAAGGCAAGACCACTTGTACAACCATAATCCATTTGAACATCCAACATATCGGATAATTCCTCCACCCCCACAGTGTCATCATCAAACAATGATAAAAGCAACTGTACATCTTGCATGTGAGCAATTGTAAGCTCTGATCTTTTTGACTGATGAAGAGACTGACTACGGAGGATAATTGAGATGTGGAAATTAACTACTGTTGCCGGAGGAGCTAGTATTGCGGTTGATAGAAGTGATTTGATTGGCAAAATTTGGCCTTCAGTATAGGCTTATATGGGGGTCTGGTTCCCTCACGATTGGAGTGGAGACTGACCACATAGGATTATTGAAACGTGGAAATTTTCAAAATAATTACGGCCCGGAGGAGCGAGCACGGGGTTCTATTTTCAGTACACGTCCTAGGGGCTTAAGGCACTTTGATTAGTCGAGCGATCTGTGATTCTTTCAGAGGGCGGTTCCCCTTCAGGTCCATCTTGCCAGTGTTTGGCTAAGGAAACGGAGCCTAATAGTAGAGGGTTAGAATAAGCACAATGCACTGGTCGTCATCCTGTGATAAGGATAGTTTGGAAGGAATACTCTATATATATATATATATATATATATGGAATGGTGTTGCAGACATCTGGTCTCGGCCAGACATAATACACATTGAGTGTGGGGAGGGGGTGGTTTTAGCCCCCCTAGCCTTAGGAGGTAACATGGGGTTCTCTTACCGATCCGTGTTCTATCGGCTCTAGATATCTTCACAGGCTGAACGGTCTGTGATTTTCTCTTCCTACGGTTCCCCTTCTGGTCCTGTTCGCAGGTGATTGGCTTAAGAAATGGAAGCCCGAAATTAAGGGCCATGATGGAGATTGTTATAAGGAGAATAAGTAGTTTATTCTAATGAGGGAGAGAAATCCAGACTTTTGACTGGCCCGGGAGGTAGAGTAACAGATAGGGAATATGCACATAATTTATTCTAATGAGAGGATAGAAATCCAGATTTTTGATTGGCCCCGGAGGGAGAGGACCAGACAGTGAACTTGCACGCAGCTTATGCATACTAATGAATGAGGGGATAGAAATCCACACTTTTTGATTGGCCCGGGAGGTAGAGTAACAGATAGGGAATATGCACATAGTTTATTCTAATGAGAGGAGAGAAATCCAGATTTTTGATTGGCCCCAGAGGGAGAGGACCAGATAGGGAACTTGCAAGCAGCTAATGCATACAGACTCGTGATTGGGTAACTCAAAAGTATAAAAAGGGGTGATTGGAGACTATGGCTCAGCATTTAACTAGATGGATACTGGATGAGCAGCAGTCAGGAGGTCTTAATGGACACATTGTTGGGACTGACAGCACAGTATGCTAACAGGAGGAGGGAATTGTTTGTGGGGCAATTGTGGAGGATTTGCTGGAATTTATGGTGGAGGGAAACTGGAGGGAGATTGGTAGTTTTGATGGGTTTATTTAAAGAAATAGGTACAGTTGGAGAAGAGGCAAGGAGAAGGATACCTTTAACATGGGCATGGAGAGGGGCTTGAGAACATTTTTTAATTATTATTTTTGGCCAAAGTAAATGGACCATTTTGGCATGTATATTTATCGACTAAGGTTAATAGACAGTGGTTGGATGTAATAAGTAACAAACTGGGTCTGAAGTGGAGTCTCTTTTATCATAGAGCTCAATGGGAACAGGATATGAAACATTTATGTGAATTGTGCTGCACCTTAATAGACACAACTGAGGAATTAACGGAGTCTTCTGACTGAATCGTGATATTGAGGTAATAATCACATGTTTTTTGCTCACGCTAGAGATGGAACTTTTGATTCTTTAAGAGGAGGGAGTGCAGTATTCCAAAATACACAGATGGGAGGTTTTCTAAACATTACAGGGTGGTATACAGGAGGTTTTCTAAACATTACAAGGTGGTATACAGGCATTGAGGGTGTGGCTGAAAAGGAGAAAGCACATCAATATTTAGAGATGTTGATCATGCATAAATAGGGGGGTATCAAGATAAAATAAAAATAAAAACCTTTTTGATATGTCACTAAGATGTTATTGGACTGAATGTCCACAGCAGAGTGTATATAGGCAGAGTGTCTTGTGGGGGGATTTTGTGCAATTTGTTGTATTAATGGGAATAATATTGTATATTTGTAAATATGTAAATTATAAAGCCAACTTCATATGATAGATACATATGTTTTGATTTACAGCCCTGATGATTACCATAGGGATGAAAAGCATTGGCTGGGCTGGGCTGCGTGGACTGCTTTTGATGAAAAGCATTGATTGAATAAACTTTTTTGGATCCATTGAGAAACACAAGACTCACAAGGGATTTTTTTTTAATGGATTGATGATAATGAATGAATAGTATTATTCTTTGAATTTTAGAAAGACAAATCAAGGATGGACTTTTACACGCCCCATTTTTTCTAAAATTAAAAGATTAGCACAGCTGACTAGATTGATCAGTTCATTTTATTTCAATGGAAATATTTTCAGTTAACCAAGGATCATCTCTACGTGACCTTTGTAGACCTTAAAACAGCTTTTGATTTAGTACCGAGAAACAATCTCTGCACAGTTTTGGGCCAGTTGGGGATGAATCACGATTGGCTGAATGTAATAGTAAGACTACATGAATCGAACTATGCTCAGATGAGATGAGGAGTTAGGGAGGAGCGAACCAAACATATTCCAATCGAGCGAGGAGTTAGTCAAGGTTGTTTGCATCGACCTTATACTCACTTTATATTAGTGATGGGCTTAGATACCTGCTCGATTGCATCCATGATTCTCCTAGACGCTGTGGTAGCCCCATACCAGCAATCCTATTTGCTGATGATACCTTACTGATCTCTCGTACCCCAATGGGCTTACAAAACAGGCTACAAAAACGTATGCTTTTTTGCGTTGAGAGGGGCCTTGAAGTCAATACGTTGAAAACCAAGTATATGATCTTTAATCCTCATAAATCTTTTAGAAGTGGTTTTTGTATGAAAGTGGTCACGCTACAGAGGGAGGAAAAGTTCAACTACATTGGTGTTACCCAAGACAAATCAATTACTTGGTCATCGTATAATAACAATGTAAGTGCTTCAGTGTTATACAGAGCATTCACTGTGCAAAGATGATACAAAAACGATACCCAGCCACGTATCTCCAGCCATAGAGGGCTGCGGTGCAGAGTGCAACCTAGTACAGGTCTGGGGTCATGCGGGGAAAAAAGAGGTGGCCATCAAATAAAATCTTTTCCTCAGGTCTTTGTTTAATTTGCGACAAAGTACACCCATAACCCCCCCCTTTTTTTTTTTTTTAAACGGGCCCTAAATTGATTAGCAACATAGCAGCCTTAAGACCTCTGCAATTCTGGATACGCCTGTGGAGGACTCCAAAGTTGGAAACTTACCGAACCGCGCTAAGGTTTTAGGCATACTTAATTCATTGCCTATTAAATGGTGTACTCATTTAAAGTGCACCTTTCAGGCATTAGGGATGAGTGCATTATGAAGTAATCCTTCCGCTATAACTAGCGACACAAAAACAACAGCTAAAATAGTATTCTGGTCCGATATTGAAAAACAGTACCTCAGAAGCAGTAGTTCCAGCTCTTTGACAACAGAATTTTTTCTGTTCAAATGTAATCTGGCCTTTGAACCCTACCTCGATGACATAACTCCATCAGTTGTCTAGAACATATACATCAAGTTCAGATTTGGTACTCTTCAGATTGGGCACTACACAAGCAGTTGGAAAAACCCTCTAGTAGCCCATCCATCCTGCTTCCTTTGTGGGGCGTCTCGTGAAGATGTGGAACATTTACTGTTCTTTTTCCCGTGGTACATAAAACCTCGAAGCAAATGGGTCAAACCACTCTGCCTTAATTTATGATTTAGAAATTATCTAGTTGCCCCATAGGTATTATGGTCAAACACAGACCTGCTTATAGTATTTGCTGTGAGCAGGTACCTTTATGCAATCTGGCTGATAAGAAAAAGATTTGGAAACTCCCTGTAATTATCCTCTCTTTTAGCAACATTTTAGATTATTTGTAAAGGGAATAGACCTTAAGGCAGTCTTTGAAGACATGTATAGTTATAACTTTCCTATGTGATTGAAGGTAGATGGTGCACGCTTGTAGATATTAATTTTAAATTATTTAAATCTTCTGATTTTATTTGCTCTGTGAGCGTCTTGGATAATTTTAACCTCTAAAGTGCAGCTACTGCATGTTGCACTCTGTACTTTATGTATCTAGAATGCTCCAATATGATACACCAAATATAAATATGTATACTGTATAATACTCTAATTTTTATGATTATAATTGTTTATGTATGTACTGTTTTTGTGATTATGCATGTTTTATGGGATCTTTGTATCTCAAAATAAACTTATTGATAGGATATGATATACGATAGACTTAATACAGTACATATGGGACAAAACAATCACAAAGAGTATCATATTGTACAATAGCAAATAACCTGATTATTGTTATATCAATCTCAATAAGACAGGCGCTCCAGAATAAAAATGTAAACAGGAAATCACAATATTACTGTAGGTTTTCCTAATTCAAACGTAGGTTATTTGACTACATTCGACTATGCCGTCAATTCACTAAAATGCCAGGGGTAGCAGAAATGACATCATATACCCTTTGCTCTTAATGATGTCACAGGAAGTGACATCATATGACCTTTGACCCTGCATCGTCACAAGTGCAGTCACATAATCTTAATCATGATGACATCACTATAATTAACATTGCTGAAGTTACATAATTGCCTAATTAATATTATATATTTTTCTAGGGAAGAACAGAGTGGGGGTTTCTCTTCCCTGAGAACATTTTGAAAAAAATGGGCTTTACTAGTGCATTTTAATTCACAATTTTCACGTAAATTTGCTAAAAAGCCATAGGCTGTAAAAACGCTCACTAAATATTCAAGTCCTTTCATGGTGTGCCAAGCTACTCAAATCTGACAGTCCCCATGACTTCACCCAATTATGTTTTTAGGTCGAGCCTAGAGCAGCGCATGCGCTGCTTGTGAGACTTTTAGTAAGGGGGTTTGGAAAGCTGACCAGACGCTCGTGCGTCATGGCCTTTTTCCTGCGGTTACGCGCGCAGGGCCGACATCTGTTTTCATTATCGTGCCCGATAATGCAAAACAGATGTCTCGCTGTGGCGCGCGCAGATCGCTCGCTGTGGCGCGCGCACCACTCGCGTCGCCTCCACCTCCTCCCCGCTCGTTTATTTTTTAGAATCGAGCCCTTTAGTATTCTGGGTCCAGCGTCCCTTTAATTGGCAGCCTCTAGGTGCTATACAGCGCGAGCTTTGTAGAGGCTGCTCTGTTCTGATTAAGCGTGCTCACACTAAGTGACGTCACTGCAGAATTAGCATGTGCCTTACTAGCAGACACCTCAGTGACGTGTGTGCATACATGCTCTGTTCTCATCACTTAAATGGCGGTTACTAACAGACACCTCGGTGACGTGTGTGCATACATGCTCTGTTCTCATCACTTAAATGGCGGTTACTTACAGACACCTTAGTGACGTGTGTGCATACATGCTCTGTTCTCATCACTTCAATGACGGTTACTAACAGACACCTCGGTGACGTGTGTGCACGGCCTGTACCGCTGCTGCTCTCTTGTTTCAACCTCCGGGTACTGACCTCCACTCACCTCTGTCCATTGCAAAGATGCTGATTCACAAGCAAAACCAGCTCCTTTTATTATATTTCATCATGAAATGAATGTCTACCCCGCCGTTGGGTGCAGAACACCACGTGGTTCTTTAATAACTGTGTGTGCAAGAAACAAAACAGCATGTTATAGCAGTTCTGCCGATGGCCCCATTCTGGGAAACACCAACAAGGCCTCACTCACCCCACCCCAGACATCTGCATTTCTAAAACCTTTGTTATTGCCAATCAAATACCCAGGCCGCTGGCACGTGCCACTTAACCAATTACTGTCCTTTATCGGCACCCTTCAGAAGTGTGCCTCGCGCCTGCCAACATGCCGCGGAAATAGTACGAGGCATGTAAACGTACTACAAAGACACTCCCTGTCAGCGGTGTGTTACCACGTATGTCTATACAGTGCCCATAGCCACAGGTGATGCTGGTTATAGTTGCTGCAAGTAACTGATGTTACAACGAGTATCCATTTTAAATGTACCGTGTCTATCGACACTGGGAGACTGAGAGACTGAGCAGGTCCTGCCAGGATTTGTAAATGTGACAACTGCGGCCATCTTGATTACCCCCTCTCAAGCTTGTTCTTCACAGTTATAGGTTTTTAGTTAGCCAGGCTGGACATATCTTGCAGTTTTTCTTCTTTAAAACTTAAATAGAGCTGGCTGCATTCAGTGTGTGTTCTACCTGTGCGCTACTGGTTGTCCGCGATTACCCTGTTGGCCAGCTTGTTGCCGCATATTTACAGAACACCAACATCATCAGATGTCTGCCGGCTAGAGCGGCGAATTCCAAAGAAAAGCAAAGTAATAAAACACTGAAAGAAAGGGGCATGGGCCTGCGTTTTTAGTTCAATATAACAGCTTGAAATCTCTAAACGAAGGACATTTTAGAAAACGTTAAATACTAAAGAGTTTGGAATTATCTGTACACCATAACCTGTACAATGTACACCTCACCTCACACACGCTACCACCATAAGCCAGGCAATGTTTTACTGCACATGGTAAGTCATGCTCTCTGTACATCAAAGTGAGCAGAGACAGAGCAAGGCTCTCCAAGGCATGAACAGCGCTCATTAGTGCTGAGAATTTTCAAAATAACTAACTGTACAGACACGTGATGTCATACATTTTTGGATGCAGATTTATTCATTTGCTTAAGAATGAGACCCACAAACTTTGGTAGAATCCTTTCCTGAGCGTGTGTTGCATACTCGTAGAGATTCCAATCCCACCTCATACTTTCCTTTTAAGGTCTTGCGTAAGGCAGCTTTAGTTGTTTGTGGTCAAAGACCTACTGTCTCAAATAAATTCAGATATATACATATTGTGGGCTTTGGATCAGTCCACTGTTTGTTAGTGCTTGTCATTCTTGTCAATCTCATTTGCTTTCTTGCTATTAAATGACTTTCCTCTTTTTGTGTTTGACCCTCAACTAGAGCAGAGCTTCATGACCATCCTTTCGACTGGATAACTTGCATCTATACACTGCTTGCATTCAAAAAAGAACAAAAACGCCAGAACACATTTTTTATGTTAACTCTGATTTTCTAAGAGGGACGTCCAGTTGTACATGATGTCTTCTTGGTTATATACAAGGTAATAAAAAAGATTATAACTTTTTTATTGTACCTTTTCAACATGCTGCACAGCCGCCACACTGCT
This sequence comes from Calotriton arnoldi, assembly GCA_963921515.1. Taxonomy (NCBI): domain Eukaryota; kingdom Metazoa; phylum Chordata; class Amphibia; order Caudata; family Salamandridae; genus Calotriton; species Calotriton arnoldi. The sequence goes on along the minus strand of CAWUFW010002424.1, from coordinate 557,973 downwards.
CTACAACATACCTTAAACACATTGACAAAACCAATAGCTCTGGCTAAACACTTATAAAGGTCCCAAAGGCGAGACCTATTGGCTATGCCAATGCTTGTTAAAATGTCCTATGGGTGCTCCCTTATGTCAGAAATTACCTCCATTGCTAGGACCAGCACTTTGCCATGGTGGCCCCTTTTGCTCAAACATTACATACAATATGCCAGTGCCACGAATTTCCTAATACTACTGCTCTTGCACCATGGAGGTCCCTTATGTGAAATGTTATGTCTAATATGTCAAGGACCACATGTTGCGATGGATGGCCCCATAACCTTGCCGCAGTTGTCTTCCCATCTGCCAAGAATTTCCTCCAATGTGCCATCACAAGCAATTTGCCACAGGTGCCAACTATGCTGAGAATTTCCTCCATCAGGCCAGCGCTTGCATTTTTTTCATGGGTGCTCCATGCCAAAATTTACATACAGAGTGCCAACAGTAGCATTTTGCTGAGGGTATCCCATATGCAAGTATTACCTCCAGTATTCTTTTGCCAACATTTTGTCGCGGGTGCTTCTATAAGCTAAGTAGCATGCCCGGTCCAATAGCGGATCTGCAAGCATAACAACACATGCTCACTTACATTCACTTATTCACACTCATTAATTTTCACTTACTCTTGCACATTCACTTTCACCCTGAATCACTCATTTGCACTCACTCTGACTCACTTATACTTACGCATTTTGACACCCACATCCACGATCCCATATACAAACATACATGCTAACACATATACACGCTCTCTCACCCAAACTCACTGTCACCCACATGCACGCACAAAACATATTTTTCTTATCTAAGATGCCAGTGAAGGTCCAGATCTTGCTGCTTCACTTATTACACTGATAGTGAACAATAAACTATTAATCACTAATAATGTAATAAATAAGTACTGCCATATTTCAACTGATACATGTCAATACTATGCACCGTGCATGTCACCCCAGAAAATCATGGATATACAGTAAAGGACCATTGACCTATATACTGAATTACTTGAATGTGCCCAAGGGAACTGGGTATTCATAGGTAAAATGTTGCTGAAGGCCACCTTGCAGCCATGCAACCTACTATTACAAGGAAAGAAAACTACTGGCATGGACACCTACAATGGCGTTGATTTTGTCTACCACTCTTTTTTATGATCTGGCTTGACAGCACACCTGTTGCCGGACAATTATGTGAACCTCAATAAAGAGGGGATTTGGATCCACCCACATGTTGAGAACCAGGAGTAGATGTTTTGATTGTGCAGAAGTTGTGTGCTTCCACAAAAAAAGTGCTTGCCCTTCTCACAGCTGTGATAATTTTGCTTATTTACCCAGCTGCCTAAGCTAGAACTTTGAGGGAGACACGTCATGGGCATGCTATTAAAGTGTCTTAGATAACTAGTTTATGTTGTTTTTCTCTGGCAGCAGCACATATGGGACGAAGGCAGTCATTGACCTGGATGATTTTTTAGGTCTGGCATGACAGTGCAATTGTCACGTGATCTTTTAACCTACAGCAATATTATTCCACAGTTCTTTACTTCCACACAAATACATATCTATCGCCATGCTATTTCCTTATAATGCTTCATATTACCGTACAACATTCCTTTAAAGTCAGATTTATTGCCATTGCTTATCATATTTAATTTCATCTATTTTTTTAAGTTAATGCTGCTAAGAAATGTGAGTATATAATTTTACTGGAAAACAAAGATACCCACAAAAACAAATGCCACTGGATCACAACCAAGAAAAAGGGCAAATAATACAAAGCAAATCACTCAGTTATCCTCAGACCCCCCCATGCTAGTTTCGGTGGATCAACAAAATGAGTAGTGAACGGACTGTACAACTTGTGACAGAACAGGGTCTGGCTTAACCTTTATTTTTCCACTTAGAAGTCAGCTGGGGATGTTAGTGTCAAGTGTGTTGGCTCTTCCTCACCCAGAAAGGACTGTGATGATGAATAATGGATACAGTGGTCATAAAATACGAAGCACCTTTCTCTTTTTTTTTTCTTTTGCAGTGATGGGCAAAGCCTTTAAGATGCACATAGTGTCTGAAATAAACCCATTGCATAATGAGTAAATTGCTATCAAAGTGTGTTCAGCAGGCTATAGAGAGGCAACACTGATCCGATATTGAACAGCTACATTTAATAAATAAATATTTGCATGCCAGATGAAAATACAAATTTACAATCGAGAAAATACAAATAAAAACATTCATCATTGTTGCAAAGTTCACTGTAACGACGACACAAGGCATGAATAATTACTTAAAGTGACATTCAAAGTTCGTCCTGTTTCAGTTCGAAACAAGTGCAAGAATTAACGAAAGTTCGCACCCGCGAACCAGAGAAGGCATTGAACAGAAGAAGCATGATAGAAAACAACAAGTGAGTCCCAGACTCTGTTTCACAAGATAGGCCCTTCTTCAGCATCATCAGTACACAACCATAAAACATAGTCACAGTAGGTTTACACCAGCGAAACATGCAGAAATACAATACAAACAACTCAGAAAAAAGAGACTGCACTGCCTCTGCTGTTTCCATGGTTAACAAAATCCCCGACAAAAAGGGGAAACAGTAGCGAATTCATGTGCCTGCCTTTGCACAGTCGAGAACACCCGGCGGTAGTTGCACTGGACAGTGCAGCTTGAGTTAGTTCTTTACAATTTCAGCAGAATGGCTCTCTTTAAACAATATAAAATGTCTCCATATTTTCTCTGTATACATGAATAGCTTTCAAAAATTAAGAATTCACCTGGCGGAGCCAAATGAATTTCTATAAAACATCCCTTCATTCGTGGAATACTGCAGTTTTATTTAAAAAGAAAAAAAATCAAAATAAAATATCTTCATTTTTGATCAGCATTTCCACAACAAGTCTCTGGTAGCGAATGTCATTCAGGGATGCCATTGCATCCTGTTCTGGAGCTCGCATAAGAGTGGGCCCAAACACAATTCCAAGGTTTTCTGCATTCATGAGATTATCCTTTTCATGAAGAATGACCCTAAGGAGTACAATAACAGGTGCATATTAGCAACTACAATACTGAGTCAAGCATTCAGTAAACTGCACTAGAATACATCACAATACATTATGGAAAGAAAACACATTGAAATTGTGATCTGGAACAAGAATTGCCCACGCTTAGTAACAAGCCTACAGACCACTCCAATTCTCACTAGAGTTGGCTTCAGGAATTAGAACCACAGGTGCAGCTATGGTTCAGCAATTGATTAGCCTTGATACAAGCAGAATTAAGTCAAAAATTGGGTTATGTCACTGATTGATGGATAAAGATAAAGTATCATACTAAAAGTGGTGGACTAAATTGAGATTTAAGAGTAAGAAATTAGATTCATGGAGACTCACATGAGGTGCATGTGCTACAATTTGGTAAATTATTAGGGTTGGATAAAGTCCTTATTCTGGTAGCAAGTTTTTCTTTGTAAATACCTTGTTTGTGGGAAAATTCTTCAAGAAAATTTACATTTGGAAGACTTTTTTCCAGTAAAATGAGTTTAGATCACTTTGTTGACAAATAAGTAAAATGGTAGGGCATACAGAAGACAAAGCTGGAAGATGATTGAAATGTATGCTATTGGTTAGTGAGAAAATGGAGGGAGATTAAGGGAACACATATGAATGTCTGAAATGACACTATGTGAGAATAGTGGATCGGAAAAAGGCAGAGAGAGAAACCCTGTGTAAAGGCAGCTGTCAAACACTATGCTGCATGGGCAATTTGGAAACCAGCAGCACACGAATGTTAAACTGATTTATATACATCTAAAATAGTAATTTGATAATCTGTTAAACTGGTTTTGCTTACATTTATTAGAATATTTTGTAATTTGTAGAGTACTTTGATATCTTTTTTAACCTTCTAATTAATACTTAAATAGCATGAGAGGGATGGAGGACAATTCAATGGTTTTGCGATAAGTGTGCACTGATGGCAGTTATTCCTTCCCAATCTGTAATGGCAAGAGCTAATCTAGTACTAAAACTAAAATCTGGATTATGCAACTCGGCAAGGAGCTAGAGTCAGACAACCTACTGTTAAAACTGTTCATGGCAGGGATAATGGGGAGGCTAAAAGGGGTTGAGGATTTTGTTGTGCGCTAATGTGCACCAGGCCCAGATTAGTGGACTCCATAAACAGAACTGTATAATGGGAACTATTTCCAAATTTCATTTTATGCAAGTGTAAACAATCTTTACTACTACTACCTACAATTAAATTGCGCCTTAAACCCTCAAATTAAACTGACTATAGTTTCTGTTAAAAGCACCGGCATTTACAAATGATTTACTGAGTGAATCCGGATAAATGATTCAGTCTTTAAAGGTTTAAATGATGCAGCTGAAAGTTGTTCGATTACTTTTTAATATCCCTTCCGGACCTAGACGACCTTTACTAGGTTTCCAGCTTACAGACAGATTATAGTGTTTGTATTTTGAATTTCAGAATGTCATTTCCTTTGCAAACTCAAAGGGTCCTATATTGCTATGGACTCTTGCTTATATGTCATTGTTTCACTCTAACATTCGTGGCCCATTACAGTTTGATGATTTTTGTTTTTTCCCAGTTCCAGAGGTGTTTATACCATACTATGCTAGTCTGTTAAACTTCCATAGATCGGTTAATCAGTTTTGCTATTTTATTTACCTCTACCTCCCACTAGAATTTAATTTCACTGCTATTTGTGTGCCTACAAATTGAGCACCATTGCATTTATAGTATGTGGCCAACTTTGGAGTAACACCTTGGAGCAACACAAGGTCTAGTTTTCTTTTTTTCACACTGAACAACAAAGTTCTGCTTTAGGCTTCATGGTTTCCAGTGTGGCCCTTGGCTCTAAATCTCTAAATCATGAAGCTACCTCATTCCACAAAGGACATCTTATCTGGTATTGTTGAGGTTGCCTTCACCTTACCTGCTCATGCAATTTATTTATTTTTCTTGTCTGTGCAGCTCTTCTTTGTGGTTTCTGGATTACGATTCCCTGTCCCCTAGCCCTCTCTTGTTTCACTAACCTTAATCAGTCATGACAGTCTTGTCTTCTTATCTGGTTTCTCATGACTTTGTGGTCCTCATTTTTAAACTGTATTTGTGTCTTTTGTTCTCCTTAGCACCACTTTTTTACTCAAGGACTATGTGGTCATTTCCTGCAGCTTTGTAACAATATAGTCATGTGCTTGCAGCTTTGTAACAATGTCTTCATTTGCTGCAGTAGCTTTGTAATTTTGTATTCACTTGCTGCAGCTTTGTAACAATGACCTTTGATAGTGGGCTAGTCAGGCTTGTGGCCTTCCTGCTTTATTGTTTCCTTGTCATTGTGTTTAACCGCACAGATTGTCCTTTTTGTGTTTCTGGAACCCTTTGGATGCTCTCAATGGGTTTTACTCTAATCAGCTCTAGATAGTGGTACAAGTCTGGATTAATCTCTGACCTTTATTGGTAAGATATACTATTGTCATTGACCTCTGATTTACTCAATTTATTTAAATGTCTTCATATTTCAAATATTGTACAAGTGTCTGTTTTCAGTATCTGTTTTTATTTGAATTTTTTAGTTCTGTTGATTTTTCCTAAAAATCATATTCATTGGATTATATACAAACTTAAAGCAGTTAATGTCATTTATTGCTTCTTTACTGCTCCAAGCCTTAAACATATGTTGTTATAAGATATTTTATTATTGTCTCAATTTGATGGGGATAATGTGATGGGGGTTGTAGTCCATACAGCTATGAGGTAATTTTCTTCACTGCATTCTTTATCCTGATGATGATCTTGCACACTATTAGCTACAAAAGACTGACATATCAACCTCTGATGACAGGATTGCTATGAAATGTTGAAATCCAGCATCAGCTTACTTACTGCTTGGTAGTACCTGTATAGTCCTGACACTGTAATCCTTTGAAGACACTGTATTCTGTTTTTTGGATTCTTGACCAAATATAAATTAGACTAAACCAAATTGTCCTTGCTCCCTGATCTCTCTTCATGGACGCCTTATTAACGCAATCACATGAATAAAAGAAGAAGTTAAACTAACTCTAGCGAATTCTTCTAGGGACTACCAGACTTGAACACATGTACTATTTTCTACTTCTTTCTCCAGAGTGGACCCCACAATGTCTTGCCCATTGGATGACAGTGTGGTATGCTACTACATCATCCGGGGCAGTGGATAAGAATCATACTCTGAAGGTGGAGAGGCTGTCTAATAGTCCTGCTACATTCTTTATTTCTTATCTTCTGCTTCCCCGACCCATTTGTTAATCATCTTGATCTGTCCTGGGAACAAACTGTGAAACAGGGATCCCTCTACAGGTGCTTATTGCTTTTGTACTGGCTTAGGATGAGGGTGATCTATTGAATCTGAATCATCTCCTGGACATAAGGGACTTAATTTGGGGTTAATTACATAGGAACTACTCCTTTTCTGAATTATTTTTTTGTATCACATTTTCTTATGCCAAATATTGACAAAAATATTTCCATGTTGTGTTCTGTGGTAGGGGTTCAAGGGCTTTTCTCTGCAGACAGTATTTTCAGCTCAATATCAATGACGTTTTTTGGGGATTCATCGGCGTGTTGGTCTTACTGGGATTTATCTTCTGTGACCCTCTTAACATTGTGTGGTGTCAAGCGAAACTGTGGAATCATTTGTGTGTTTGAAGATTAGGGCAAACTCGATAGGTTCTTCTCCCATATTTTTTATATCTTTTGCCCTGACCGCATATCTTTATTGGACATTGCAGTCTAGTCTTGGGTGTTTTGTCAAAGTTAAAAGACCATTGGAAACATACCTTGATGGGCCCAGAACATGATTGGCAGTTCTACTCCTCATTAGCGTCCGAAATCTGTTGTGCCTATTGTGAGTCAGCCTCTAAAATCTGAAGTTTCTTCATCATTGCCACAGCATATAACCTGTGACGCCAGCTCTGAAAAATCTCCACCACTCAAACCAAGTTCCGACTTCCTTGCCTGAAGCATCTGGTATTTCTTTTCTTAAAGTTTTTTTGCTGCAAAGCTATGCAAGCCAGACACTTTGTGCTGCTGTGGCCCTGAACACCAAGAAGTCAACTTACAAATACCAATGGTGAGACAGTGGGCAAAATCAAAAATGCCTCTTGTCTATAACCACCAGTTGAAACTCTATAAGAGCACAGATAAGAAACAAATTTGGGAGGTCTTGTTTGCCTGCACCATAATCTATTATGAAAGTTCACAGAACTAGTGAGGATGAAAGCTTACAGGTAAAAAGTGGCACTCCATCTGATTTTGCTGTTGTGCTCTAGATCAACCCCTAAAAATGAAAATCTTTATTACTGGATGAAAATGGGATTTTGGTTAATTGATGGAGAATGCTAGGGAGGACATCAAAGAGACTGTCTGTAGGTGGTCCGTGAATGACTGTGGCGAACCACCTTCAACAGCCAGTCATTGAGGCACAGGAATACATGTACTCTGAGCTTGTAAAAGATGGGCCCCTGCCATCACCTTCATGAACATCTGAGGGCCAAGTTGAGGCCAAAGGAAAAGAAGATGAACTGCAAGGGTTCCAATCCCATCACAAAGCAGAGGAAGAGCCTGTGGGACTGCAGGGTGAGCACATGAACATATCGGTCCTGAAAGTCTACGGACACCATCCAATTGCCAGGGAACAGAGAGGATCTTTGTTGGAGTTAGCATTCTGAATTTGTCCTTCTGAAAGAAGGTATTCATGAAGTGAAGTTCAAGGATTGGTCTCACCCTGCTGTCTTTCTTGGGCACCAGGAAGTACTGGGAATAACACCCCATGCCCTTCTTCACATCAAGGACGTACTCTATTGCACCTTTGGTAAAAAGAGTATGTACTTCCTTGGTATGGCGGCATGATTTGCCGAAGTCAGAGCAAAAACATGAGGAACATCAGAAGGGTTACCTAGGAAAGGGAGGGAGTAACCTTTCTTAACAACCATCAAGATCTACTAGTCTGAGGTAACTGCATGGCAGTTGGGTAGACAAAAAATAATCCTGCCTCCTACTGGGCTGCAGAGGACCACTGAAGGGGTAATCACAAACGCTTGGCAACAGTTGCGGCAGACGAAGAGGAGGAGGACTGCTGCCCTTACTGATGGCAATGGCCACTACCACCATTGAGTCCACTAGAGGCAGGGAAAGGCAGTCCTCCTCACCTTGGTCTGCCGCAACTGCTGCCAAGCCACTCTGATTACCCCTTCGTCTGCAAGAACAAGCAACGGAATTTGGGAATAGTAGTCTGCGACAACAGGATGAGTGGGTGGGTCTCTGACTGGCGTAGACTGAAGGATGGGTCAATTGGGAATTTTAATTGGGTTGCGATGTGGCTGCGCAGGGTAATCCCAGGGATTCCATAGGCCCTGAGGACAGTTACAACTCCTTTTGATCATTCTTTCCTTGGTGCATTTGCATTCTACAGCTAAGGGAATACCCCAGCGATTCCCCAAGGCCAACTGTGAGCATGCATGGTAAGAATGTTCTAATCCCTAGTGCTCTCTTATGAATTGGGGTGCGTGAACAATCATGGGAGTGTAATCAAAGTAGCCTCAAAGATACACTGTAGTTCGCTATGCTTACATGGAAGGCTGTGTGGTGAGCTCTTGAAAGCCGCTACCACTGTCACGCTCCTTTAGTGCCTGCGTTAGTTAGAACAGAGCAGTCAGTACTGCTGCCCGACCCACATGTTATGTGTCTGCCCACCTGGAGGTGCAGATGTCTCACAGGGTTTAGTGGGATCCTTGCCCTGCCTCTAAATCGGTGTAAAGCTTCATCCCATAAAACCAACAATCATGTATGTCAGGAGCAAACTATTACCCAAGCTACTTCCTTGCCTTCAGGGTTCAGAGAGCGTTTTTGCTGATAGATTTTGTACTTTGGGACACTCTATGCATGCATTTCATAATGGACAATGTGCCAATAAAATATAATCCATTGCAACAAACACAGAGGATTGCACAAGTGACAAATAAAAAAACGTTTTAATCTAGACCAATAATGTACTCAACACTGTCTGCTGTCAGAGGTGTTTGTCATCTATCGCTTCCAAAAACTCAGTATTTATGAGTATATGAACCAGATGTACTTACTTAGTAGTTACAAAGCATGTCACAAAGCTGTTTGATAGATTGTTAGTCTTGTGTTTCAGGATCATCCTACAGGAATCTCAAGAGATTTTGAAAAGGCTTCTCACCCACGTATTGTGGCATTCTTCATCATTGGCGATATTTCACACCTGTGGATGGGACATTGCATCCCACCCTATACCGACTCTGTTAAGGTTTTAATCATATCTGGGATACCCACGATTAAAGGATATGTTTGGGGTATATCCCAAGATATTTTTCATTTGTATTGGACCCCTGCGATTATCCAAGAGACATTAATCTAAGAACTCCCAGCAATGTTGGAGTCCGGGTATGTATGGTATTTACCTACCATGGTGTGAAAAATCGCTGATGATGAAACATGCCCAAAAAAGTTGCGGATAAGGCGATTTTTCAAATTCTCTGAGATTCCTGTATGATAATCCTGAAACACACAAAAAACGTTTTGAAGTGGTTACCAGCCTTTTTGGTGATTATGTTTTGATGTGGAGGGTATGTCCAGGCTTCACCCCTCTTTCTTTCCAATTTTGTATTTATATTCTTATTAAGATTCTTAGTCTTAACAATAAAATCTTCTCATAACATCTACATTTTGAACAGCACATGTGAGATAAGCACTCAAATACATATTTTTAAATGAATTCTCAAAACTTTTCCCACTGCCAGTTGTTGATGTAGTACTATTTCTGAAGCTATGATTTCAACAGAAAAAAACAGAACTCAAAAATGACACCACAGTAACCAACAACATAAGAAATGCAGTGATCAAATGCTTGTAAACCACAACAAATATTTGTGGTGGTAATCACTATCCTGTAAAAAAAAAAAGATAGTATGGTACCTCTAAAAGTTAAGCAAAACTTGCCTTTTTAAATGGGCCATAAGGTATCGTAGAGATTCACAGTGTGCTGGTGGTAGTAACTTCAGTGCTTCGTGTAAAGTTTCTAATTGTTCGTCAGGATCCATGGTCTCTGAAACACGAGTTGTCATTACATCATTAGCAGCATTTAGCTAAATAACATTCAGTAATCAACACAAGCATATAAACACCCGATATTACACAAACTTACATGTGGAATGCCCGTGCTATAGAACAGGAGACAAAAACTGCTTATGATAATACTAGGCAGTGGGACATGAAACAAGTTGACAATATATCTGAAGGAGCAATCATTATGAGGGAGGAACTAGCAAGTAAAGGTATTTCCCTAGACACACATCTTGTTTTGTCAGCTGAAGGAAGAGTGGGGTCCCACTCTATGAGTTATTTTATATTGCTGAAAGTATACATATTGCAATTGTCTAATGCCTGGTACATCAACAGGAAAGGAAATATACAAAACTAAAGACGAAATACTATATGAGAAAATAAAGAAAGAAAAAGGGTGAGATTGCGAGGACAAGGTAGTTCAATCCAAAGTTTAGAAGGGAGGAGAACAGAGGCATTAGTCGATAGAGTTCAAAAGGATCTAGTTATCCACTGACAAGGTATACTGGTAGCCTACTAAGGAGGGTTGATCTTTTGCATATATATGTCTAGGCTGTTCCATAATGGTCTAGAAGATCTATTAATGTGTGTACTGTTGATCAGAGTGTCATCAGAACTCCTTATCATGCCCACCATGATGTTAGAGTTAGGAGTAGGTCTAAAAGGGATGTCTGTGTCAAGTAGTGTGTTTGTAGAATCAAATGCCATGGCCCTAGAATAATAGTGCATGGATTTATTACGATGTTTATATGGAAAATATAATTAATTGCTTATTAAATCTCGTACTAGAGCTTCCTGGCATTGGTGCAGTAAAAAAGAATGTGTTCTAGATATTCTTGTTTGCGAACATAGCTCCAACAGGAGGAGGAGCCCACTAAACTAATTTTATAGGTGTCTAATAGCATTTATGGATAGCCCAGTATTTGCACTGGTCTAATAAGGGTAATATCTTGTGTTTTAGGTTTTGGGTCTATATGGAGTTCCATACCTGTTCAGAAGATGGATTGACTGTTGGAGCAAGAAGAGAAATCCCTCATTCCTCGTTGAGGTCTTTATATAGTTTGTTAACCGTTTTACCCTAGTATTTTATAAATATTACTTGCCAAGAGACTCTTCTTAGAGATATTTCTTAAATAGGTAATGCAGTCCACACCATGTAAGATGTTCCATTTCCTTATAGCAGTTTTAGCCTAAGAAAGTTACAATCAATATTCGCCATATCTTACACTAGCTGCAGCATGTATAAGACATTGGGTAATTATCTCGGTATAGGTCTTTGATGATTCTTATGCCTTTATCTGTCAAGTTTTTCCCAAAAATATTTTTCCCGTCCAGTTGAATATTCCTGTTAGCCAAGGGGATGTAATATTTAAGCCACCAATTTTATTTTGAAATTTATAGTCCAGGACCTTGATAGCTTTGATTGTGTCAAATAAGATATTTAGCAAAAAAGGGAACATTTAGATTTGATATAGTGAGTAAGTTGATGAAAGATAGCGGTGTTATTATACTTATTTCTATTTCCAACCATGACAGGACTATAGATAAATGAGGTGGGAACCACCAACTAGCTTGCCTCAGCAAAAATAATTTTAGAAGTTTTGGCAAATTTAACCCCCTTTTGGATTTATCTAAATGTTTGCCATTTGAGTGCAATTCTGGCTTTCTTATTTTTTTCAGAGGTAGCCTGAGATTAATTTATTTATTGTCTTGTAGACGTTTGCGGAGAGGAAAAGGGGAACATTCTAGGGATAAAGTTAATATGGGGGGATATCACTGTTTAACACATTCTGTTCTGTCCCACCACGTAATAAATTTAGGTAACCATGATTCTAAAAGATTTTTGTAGTTCAGCATTTTTCAGTGTGGACTTTTGTATTTGCACGGTTATGCTTTAATTCTATTCCCAAGTATTTTAGCTGCTTAAATTGCAGTTTGAGTCCAGTTGAACCAATAATTATTGGGTAACTTAAGTTCTTTCTTGGGAAAAGTCTGTTTTGTTGTGGTTGAGAGATTAACCCGAGACTGATTGATATTTGTTAATTAGTTCCAGTATTTCTGGGATAGCGCTTCCTCCATAAAAAATAGGATGTCGTCTGCATATGCTGCCAGTTTTTGAGGGCCTAAGTTAAAAGGGATACCTTTGATCCTATTAGTGAAACATATATTATAAAGTAAGAGCTCAATATCAAGTGAAAAAGGAAAGGGATAAAGTACATCCTTTCCTTGTTCCTTGAGCTAAATTAAAGTTTTTTAAATTGTTCCCATTAATTTGAATGTGTGCTGATGGATGAGAGTACAAGGCCATTACCATCTGCTCAAATTCTGAGCCTAATGCAAATTTTCACTGCAAGCAAGAAGGTACACGTGACCTTATCAAAGGACTTCCCTGAGTCTAGGGCCATGGCCATCGGTGCGGTAGTAAGTAACTTAGCCTTCTCTAAAACATGAAAGGATAGTCTAATATTGTCCAATGCAAGACATCCTTTAATAAAACGCGTTTCGGTTTTGTGGCTGAGTTTAGGAAGAACTTTTTCTAAACACATTGCCAAAATATTAGCATAAATTTTACAATCTACATTCAGAAGTGATATTGGCCCATAATTTTTAGTTTCCAACTGATTTTTCGCTTCTTTATGTATAACTATTAAAGTAGCTTCTGAGGCCGTGCCCTTTATCTCTCCAGAATTCAAAAAAGGGGTGAAATGTTTTGTCAGACGTAGGAGTAGTATTTCCTGGCAGATAATGTAAAATAACGCAGGAAAGCCATCTGGGCCTGGAACCTTCACCATTTTTGAGAGACTGGATGGCTGAGGTAATTTACGTGCTCAAAATCGGTTTGTTTAATTCAATAATCTCCTCCTTACTTGGTGTGCTCAGAGTCATACTAGCCAGATAGTATGGGCACCCCTCAATAGCTGCTAGTTTTTTGGAGTTGTAAAGGTCAGTTGAAAAATACTGGAAGGTTCTTAGGATATTTGTCCTGTCAAGGTCGACTTTTTTTTTTTGGTGATCTCACTCTTTTTAATTGCCAAATACATTTTTCTTTTCAATTTCTCCAGAAGTATCACATTTTAAGTATATCATTCATCAAAGCCTAAAATACTTCCTCTCTCTCTAACCCTTCTCTCTTTTTTTTTAAACCAATTTTTATTGATTTTCAATATAGCATCGCATGTCATAAGCATACGGATTCAAGATACAAAAACAGGGTATATGTTACCTCTATGGGCCCAGTCATTGTATGACAATATGCTTAATACAACAGGAGTACTTGGTCTTAGGTTACAAACAAGTAAACAATGAGAACATTTAGGTCATAACAGCCACATATGCAAACATAGGTAATTAAGAAGCAGTGTATTAGTGCCTGTCAAGGTCGACTTCACCCTATTTGTGCCTAATGGCTGTAATAGCAGACTTATTGTTCTTATATTTTACGTAACTGGTCAGTACTCTACCAGCTTTATTATGTTTGATAATGGATTTGGCTTTCGAAAAACCTGTTTATGTGCCTTTTCACCAAGGGCCTTGTTAGAGTCATATTTAAGTGGTTTAAGTTTGAGAATCAGTTTTTCATCTTCAGTGCTTACAAATCACGGTTCTAGTGTTTTTTTTTTTTTTTTTTTTAAATTCTTTTTATTAACATTGCTCATGTTCAAGTGCATTACACAGCGGTAGTTCATGATATATTCACAGGGATCACAGATCGTCACATTTTTACATGCATGGAAATGCCGAGAAGTGATTGCAACAGTCCTCTATCCCATCCCCTCTTGTACAGCTCGAAACCTTTGCCAGGGACCCCACACCTTCCTCCATTTATTCACAGATCCCCGGGACCTGTAGACCGTTTCCTCCGCCCTCTGACACCAATCCAGGTCACAGAGCCACTGATCCCACGAGGGGGGCGCCTGCGCACCCCAGTACCTGGCAATATTGTGTTTAGCCACCCCTGCTGCCAGCCCCAACCAAATCTCATTATGACGTGTCCAGTCCGTGGCACCTTTGATCATGAGCAAGAGCCACTTGGGCTCCAGTGGGACCGGGGCCCGCACTACCCCCTCCATCGTTTGCGTCACCCTGGTCCAAAACGGAATTATGAGTGGGCAATCCCACAGAATGTGATAAAAGGAACCCTCCCCTTGACAGCCCCTCACACACAAGGGTGACAGAGTCCTACCCCAGGAGAACAGGTGGGTGCGGGGATAGTAGACCCTGTGGAGTATTTTTAGCTGCACAAGGCGGAATCGTGGCCGGATCGCTACCTCGCGGGGGCTCTGCAGGGCGTCTTGCCAGTCGTCGTCATCTAGTGTTCCAACGTCTCCCTCCCATCTCGCCCGCAGGGGACCCAAGGGGTCCGGCATGTTATTAATAAGTTTTCGGTAAATCGTTGACGTGGGCTTCGTTAGAATGGGGTCGAGAAGGAGCCTGTCCTCCATAGGGGAGTATTCCGGGATGGAAGTGCCAGCACGGATGTGGGCCCGCAAGGCATGTATGAGGCGCAGGTAATGGTAGTGCTGGGAATCATGAAGTTGATACTCTTTTTCCAGAGCCGCAAAGGGAACCGGGCCCCCCTTCCACACATCCCCGAGATGCTCAATGCCGATCAGTTTCCACCCCTATAGCCGGATAGTCCCGTCACCTCCTTTAGCCGATCGCCCGTCCAAAGCGGGGTCTGTCCCGTTAGGGTGTTCGTCCAGCCCAAGAACTTGTTGGCCTCCCTCCAACAGTGGAATACCACCCCAGTATGCGCGGGTAGATCACGACTCCGCCCGCGGGAGTAGAGATACGGCTCACAGGTTCCTCCAACCATCGCGTGCCTATCCATTCTGTAAGCTGGCTCCGAGGTCGGCGTATAGACCCAGTCATTGACCACCTGCAACTGAGCTGCCCAATAATAGAGTTGCACGTCCGGGAGGGCCAGCCCCCGTCGTACACCCCCGCGTAAGCTTCTGCAACGCAATTCTCGGGTTGCCGCCGTCCCAAAGTAACGTCCGCAGCTCCCGGGAGATACGCTTAAATGTCGCCGTCGGGACCAGGTACGGTGTGTTTTGGAGGATATATAAAAGTCTTGGCAGCGCCAGCATTTTAAAGAGCGCCGCGCGCCCCATCAAGGACAAGGGCAAGGACCTCCAGTGTCCAATGTCCACCCCCAGCCTCATCAGTTGAGGCTCCAAATTTCGGGCGAAGAACTCCCCGCGTCTCTGGTGACGTACACTCCCAAATACCTGAATCCAGCAGTCTCCAGCGATGCCGGGCAATCCCGCGGAATGCGAGGAGGTGGACCCGACAGAGGATAAACCACCGATTTGGTCCAATTAATCGAGTAGCCAGAGTAACTACCGAAAAGGGCGAAAAGGTGGAGGGCCCGCGCCATGGACTGGTAGGGTCTGGCCATGTACAGGACAATATCGTCAGCGTATAGAGAAATACGCTCCTCCCATTCATCCGTGAGTGCCAGGCCTCAAAAGGCCCTATCTCTTCTGATCCAATGAGCGAGCGGCTCCAGGGCGAGGGCAAACAGGAGCGGTGACAGGGGGCAGCCCTGCCTAGTGCCCCTATACAGGGCAAAAGCTCGGGACGTCACCCCATTGACCCTCACCCTTGCCATCGGCTGCGTGTACAGGAGTCTCACCCAGCTACTGAACACGGGGCCCAATCCCAGTCTATTCAGTACCATAAATAGGTATGGCCATTCGATGCTATCAAAGGCCATTGAGGCGTCCAGCGCCATCAATGCCGTCTGCGTATGTCCCACGTCTTTAGTCATGTGCAGAATACCATAGAGCCTCCGCAGGTTGTGCCTAGTGCTCCTGTGGGGCATAAACCCGACTGGTCTACATGCACGAGGTCGGGCAGTACAGATAGCAGTCTTGTCGCTAAGACCTTGGCCAAGACCTTCGCCTCCACGTTCAGGAGGGAGATAGGCCGATAGGATGAGCAGCAGTCCGCCGGTTTCCCGGCTTTATGAATAACCACAATTGTGGCCTCTCTCTGGTCAGGCGGAAGCACGCCTACCTCCCGTGCCTCAAGGAACATACGTCGCATGGGCTCCAGTACCACACTCGCCTGTTTCTTATAGATTTCGACCGGGAGTCCGTTGGGTCCCTGCGCCTTGCCGGACTGGAGGGCATTAAGGGCTTCTCCCAGCTCTGCTCTTGTGAGGTCTGCATCCAGACACTCAGTTTGTTCCTGGGATAGCATAGGCAACGCAAAGTCTTGCAGGAATTCCTCACAGTCTCTCTCGGTTCTGGTACACACTGGGGTATACACTCCTTCATAGTAGGACGCAAAAGCCTCCGCTATGGCCGCACTCGTGGAGGCCAGGGCCCCGGAACAATCCCGCACCTCCGTAACCCAGGAACGCTCCCTGTCCCGGCGCTCCAGCCACGCAAGAAGCTTCATACTGTTGTCACCTGCATCATATATCCGATGCTGCGTGGCAAGGGAGTAGGCACGTGCCTCACCCTCCGCTAGCGAGCGAAGTTCCCTGTGCTTCAGGGCCAAAGCATGATTGCGCTCCGGCGAGGGCGATGCACTTGCCTCTCGCTCCAGAGACTCGATTTCGCGCTCCAGCTGTTGAATCTGCAGCGATTCCTCTTTTTCTGGGCACCGATCAAGGCCTGGGCCTGTCCCCTCAGGACCGCCTTGTATGCCTCCCACAACGTTAGCTGGGAGGTAACCGACCCCTGATTGTCGGAGAAATAGTTCTCAGAGCCCTCCCGAAGCTCATCAGTGATCGAAGTGTCAGTTAACCGCCACGGATCTATTCGCGGGAATGCGGCCCTGTCCACCACCGTCCCCCGAAGGGTAACACCCACCGGAGAGTGGTCCGATATGCCGCGCGCCATAATACTCGGGTCTACAAAATCTCCCAACTGATCCCCCGCGTGAAAATATAGTCCAACCTCGAAAAGGAGCCATGTCTGGCCGAATAAAAGGTGTAGAGTCTGCGGGCTGGGAACCGAGTTCGCCATATGTCGCATAGGCCCATTGCAGCCGTGAAGCCCCGCAGGCCCGCCTCCCCTCCACTGGCTCGTCTGTCGCCTGACCGGTCTAGTTCGACGTCCATTACCGCATTGGTGTCGCCCCCCAGGATCAGAGTGCCGTTGGGGAGGTTCGCCAAATGTGTCCCCAGTTTCTT
The DNA here is from genome assembly GCA_963921515.1 of Calotriton arnoldi. Classification (NCBI taxonomy): domain Eukaryota; kingdom Metazoa; phylum Chordata; class Amphibia; order Caudata; family Salamandridae; genus Calotriton; species Calotriton arnoldi. The sequence continues at coordinate 540,648 of CAWUFW010002424.1, read as the reverse complement.
GTAGAGTGTAGCATGCAGGCCGGGCTGTAACAGGAGCACAGGAGCACCGTACGCCCTTCCCATCTCACCGCCACCGCCACGAAGCACCCAGCGTCTTCCATCCAGGAATTTAAGACAGTTATTGGCAAACTCCTACGGACCAGTATCCCCACCCCCTCGAGCCGGACGTGAATCCGGAGTGGGCTACCATCTTATACCCGAATCTATCTAAGGCCCTGCAATTATTACCCCGGAGGTGGGTTTCCTGCAGGAGCACCACATCTGGAGAGTGGCGTTTCAGGTACTGCAGTACTAGAGTTCTCTTGATCTTGTTGCCCATCCCATTGACATTCCATGTCCATATTTTAATCTTAGCCTGATCCCCCATCCCCACTGTGAATCCACATCCTCAACGGATTTCCACCCTGCCACTGCGCAGTGCCCCCACAGTACCACAGCATTAACATAGATATATTGACATGAGCTAAACTTAAACTTCCCATCAACCCCATCCCACCCCCCCAGTCTGTCCCCCTCCCTGCCTCCCTGCTAAGTGGGCCCCCAACCCCCACCGTAAAAACTTGCAGAGTGCCTGTCGCCCAAATAATCCCATTTCAACTAACTGAGGGAACGTAAGCCCACAACTCGCAGAAACTGGCACAACTGACTGTCGGATTTCCACCCCTTTAAACAAGAAATTAGCCCACACCCTCCCCCCCCTCTCCCAAACCCCAGCGGGCCAACGCCTAGAGCCCTATGGACGAGCAATCCACGTCAGCCAGCGCGGTCACTCACAGTCACGGAGATGTTCAAAATCTTTATGCAGCCTGACTAGTGACCCCCAGCCCATCAGGGCCCAAGAGACGTGCACCATTGCCCGCCTCCCCCATGTAGAGCCCTCAATGCGGCTTGTGTCCCCATCAGTCCTCCGGTGGCGGACGTTCACACTCCTGACTCCCTCGGGCTGGTGCTGTAGCCCTCTCAGCCTCACGAGAGTTGTCGTTGGAGGTCCGGCGCCGTGCCGCACCCTGGCGGCCCACAGTCCGCCATCCCTCTATCCAGTTGCTCGCCTCCGCCGGAGAATCGAAAAAGTACACCTTTTCCCCATCCAGGATCTTGAGCCGTGCTGGAAAGAGCATCATGTACCGCACACCCTGGTCCCTAAGGGCTCGCTTGACGCCTTCAAAGGACCTGCGCTGGCGCTGGACCTGCAGAGTGAAGTCCGGGAAAAACCGGATCGTTGCGTTCTCCAGTCTTAGGTCCCCGGTGGTACGTGAGGCCTGCAGGATGGCATCCCGGTCCCGGTAGTTCAGGAACCGGGCAATGATGGTGCGCGGAGGGGCCCCAGGCTTGGGCCTCCCCCCCATTGCGCGATGGGCCCTTTCGACAGAGAAAGATTTTGAGACACGCTTGGGCTTAAGGTGTTGCAGTATCAGATCCTCAACAAAACAATCCATGGACGGCCCTTCCAGTCCCTCCGGCACCCCTACGATGCGGACGTTGTTGCGTCGCGCCCGGCCTTCCTGATCCTCCAGGCGGGCTACAACGTCACCCTGGGCCTTCACCAGCGTGGCGACCTGCTCCTCAAGCTTCTTCGTTCTGCCCTGTAAATTTCCAATGCCACTCTCCGTCTCGGCCACCCTGCCCGACATAGTCCGAAAGTCAGCCCGGAGGAGGTTAACCTCTTCTGTGACCGAGTTCAGTTTGGGCTCCATTGTGCCACGCATGTCTTTGATGGCCTGCATTATGTCTCTGAGTGACGGGTCCGATCCTCCGTCCGCGTCGTCACCCTGTTGTCCCCCATCGCGGAGGCCCTCTCCTTTCCCCATAGCCACTGTGTATTTGTCGATCTGGTTGGCTTGGTTCGGAAGGGGCGGCTTATGCCGACCCATTGCCGTAGATGAAGCCGTGGCGGGAGGGCTCACACGTCTGGCCCCTTGTCCCTGTCGCAGTCGTCCAACCGCAGGCCGGAGGGACCGTCCAGTCCACCCCCGGTCCTCCGCCACTTCAGCCGTGAGGGACACCAACGCTCACCCCCGCTCAGGTCGCACGCCGACCGGTTTAGCAGGCCGCCCGCCAACGGTCACGCAGCAGGCTTCCAGGGGCAGGCAGACGAGTTTTCACCCCCAGCGCCTCTCAGGCCACTCAGTACTGGTCCAGGCCTCCCACTACCATGGATGAGCCTCAGAGCGCTCGGGCCCCAGACCCCGGAGTTATTCAGACGCGGCGCTCCGGTGGGAGACAGCAACGCTCAGCAGGCCCAGCTCGCTTCCGCGGGCCCCACCAGTGCGGCCAAGTCCCCCGATCTCGGGCTCACTGCGCCGCCTCCCTGGGCTCCGGGCTCCGCGCTGTCAGTAGCGCACACCCAACGCAGCTATCCGCCGCGACAGCGGTTCCGCTCGTGGCTTCTGCGTGCCTGCGCTGCAAGCTCACCTCCGGGCCCCCAGCTGGCCGAGCGACGCTCCCAGGGCACCTCCGCACCCACCTCTGTGTCGGCCGTCAGTCTCCTCAGGCCGCCTCGCAGCCGCTGTGTGCGCACCACTCCCGGGCTCCGCTGCAGTCCGAGCACCTCTCGCTCTCAGGTCCGGCTCCTGGACGTGTCTCGGGACTGTCCGCTCTAGGCCGAGCGCTCGCACTCCATCGGCGCCATTTTCGCCCGCACGGGCGCTGAGTTCCGAGTTTTCGCCCCACCGGGCTGGAAGCCTCCCTCGTCCCTGCTGCCGCCGCGATTGCACCCGCGAGCGGCTCGCCGCCGGTCAGCTCCGCTGTTCGCGTTTCCCAATGGCCGGATTGTGACGGATTTAGGGGTGGTTTTACCCTATCTGCTGTCGCAGCTCACCTAGTATGCGGCCATTTTCCTCGGCTGCAGGCCACGCCCCCGGTTCTAGTGTTTTTGATCTGCCGTGCTAGAGAGTTAAGTTTAGAAGTCAATATTTTGTTTTTTATTGGATATTATACCCATCATAATTCCGTGGGTGGCTTTCATCGCATCCCGTAAGGTGGTAACTGGGATTAAGTCAGAGAAGTTTTCATCAAAGGAACGATTAATTGCATTCAGAATGGATTCAGTTGCCTGGGGGGTGTCCAAGTAAATCCTCATTCTCCAAATTCTTCCCTTAGACATAGAACAATTAAAATCCAGATAAATTGATAAACATGCATGCTCAGATATCACAATAGGCTCTGTTCTAGGGTTGGAAGTTATAGTGCTATATGATGATTAGTTAAGAGGTAATCAATCAGTAGATTTGTAGAACACTTCTTGTCACCCTTGAGGGTATCCAGGCACTAGCAGGGTCCAGTTGATTAGCTGAATAGCTAGGTCTTCAGGGACTTTCAGAACTTTGAAATAGATGGGGATGTCCGTAGATAAAAGAATAGCTCGTTCCATGTTGCTGCTAGGTAGGAGAAGGAGCGGCCTCCGCATCTGCTATGTCAGATGTGGGGGTGGTGAGGGTTAGGGGTGGTGGTTCAAGTAGGCAGGTCTGCAGTTGTGTAGAGCCTTGTATGCATAGGTCAGGAGCATGAACTGGCATCTTTTCTGTACAGGGAGCCAGTGTAGTTCCCGGAGGTATGGGGTGATGTTGGTTCGTCAAGGGAGATCCAGGACGAGTCTGGCTGTGGCATTCTGTATGGTCTGTAGTCGTCGGAGGTGAGCTGCAATTCCTGCTTAGAGAGTGTTGCCGTAGTCCAGATGGCTGGAGATGAGGGCCTTGGTGATGGTTCGTCTTGAGCTTTAGGGTAGCCATTTGAATATCTTATGAAGCATGCGGAGGATGAAGAAGCAGGAGGAGGAGACAGAGTTGACCTGAGTCGTCATGTTTAGCTTGTTGTCCAGAATGATGCCTAGATTTCAAGCGTTGTGAGTGGGGGTAGGAGCAGGTCCAAGTGCTGAGGGCCACCATGATGCGTCCCATGGGCAGCTTTTATTTCCGAAAATAAGTATCTCTGTCTTGTCCGAGTTAAGCTACCGGTAGTTGTCCTTCACCCAGCTGGTAACGTCTATCATGCAGTTGTGTAAGTTGGTATTGGTGGTGTCTCTGGAGAGCGAGAGGATGAGTTGTGTGTCGTCGGCGTAGGATATGAGGCTGAGTCCGTGGGTTTTGGCCATACTGGCCAGAGGTGTCATATGTGTTAAAGAGAGTGGGGCTGAGTGAGCATCCTTCATGGTTACTCATGCGCCCCAAAGAGATTACACCTAGTTTATTCCATTTACTTTTCATGTCAACCCTCCAACCCGTGACCTCATGCATGCACAGAAGATGCAAGGAGCACTTCACCTGTGATTATTCAGCTCACCTCTCTCATCGCCTAGTACCTCCCTGTCCTATCCCCTCACTCAAGGGCTATACCTTGGCTTCCTGAGTAGCCTCCATCCATGTTCTTAAGCTCTATTTGGTTAGTGTTCTTTTACAGTGCTTTACTGGTTTGTAACTAGTTTTGTGCTCTGTACATCTCCTAAGTATGTTGGAAATGAAATCCTTTTATCAGTATATCGATCCACTGAACTATCTCACAGGGCTGGCCAGTGACATACTGAGCACACATATAACTATCAATCGTAATCTCTGCACTTTTTAGGGCGTAAGCAGAAAATCGCTTTTAATTATTTTTCCCTGTTTAATGAAAAGCTAACAGACTAATCAGAATCATAAAACAAGGGTCTTCTGTTAAAATACAGGATGGTGCCCTCAGTCGTGTCTCTATAATCCCTGGGGGCTTCCTGCTGGCTGCAACAGCTACAAAAGAGGGCAAACAGCCTGGTCTTGGCACGGTGCGAGTTATAAAGCATGTTTAGGCACTACGCAGCCAGTAAGTGGAGCATTACTATTCCTTCCTTTGTCTTGTGGGGCCACTGACTGGACACGTCCCGAGGTAGGCACAATGCAGCTGGGCAGGTCTCGGTGCCAGGGCCACCCCATGGAAAGCAATCACTTTCGTTTCTACTTCCCGGTCTAGTCAATGTCTCAGTCAGCTCCCGGTCTTGGCCTGGGTCTTTATAGGATATTGCAGACTCTGCTGAGCCTTCTAGGCACATGTAGCTTGACAGAACCTGTGCTGGGTTCAGACACACAAGCATAGTGTGATAGAAGGCGAGGGCAAGGCCTGCTTTCTTTAGTAGGCGCAGCCCACGCTGCAAATCAGTACAGTGTGAGTACAGCTGAGCACTGAAGCTAAGAAGCATCGGAGCCTTAGCGGTGTCACTTAACATATTTATTAAAAAAAACACACACACAAAACACAAAAATAGATGGGAATGTAAAGGAAAGAGAGGCAGAGGAAGGCAATGACCAACTGCCTCCTCTCCCCCGCAACCCCACAAGAATCCTCGGCTCCACAACAGCAGTAATCACCCATATTTCGAACATATTCCGGTTCCAGAGGCAGGCAGCATGCTCACAAGAGGTATGCACCATATGCTTTACTCAAAAGACTTTCTCCTCTGCTTCCACCTAACTTTACAGTCACCCCGCAGACAACGCTCAATAAAATCAGTCCTTGAACAAGTCCAGCACAACTGTTCCCAATAAAGCATATCTCAATTCAATTGTTTTTAATTTGTCTCTCGTAGTGCTTCCGACTTCACTAGGTTGTGATATAGAAAAAAGTATACAACAAGCATACAAACGTCAATAGAAATCTCAAATAAATAGATCATCGCTCAAAATGACCAGTATCAAAATAGGTCAGAAAGGCCAAACGCGAATTAATGCACGCAACCAGAAATCTGTTTAAGAAATTAGCTTAGTAATATTTTGTGTATGGAAAAACAACAAGCTTCTGCAAGACAAAGGCATTAGCATTCAACTCAAACACACAATGATATGCACACATGCATATGGTTCATACTTACTTGCAGATTCTATAAATTTGGGGTAGGCATCATACGTAATGAGGGGAATTGGCAAATCTCTGAAGTACAGTTTGAGTGCACCTGTTATAATATTGATATCTTCATAAACATTCATTGAAATGTCAGCTTTTTCTCCATCTAAATTATAAGAAGAAGGTAATTAGCTCCTTAAAGAATACTTTTCAAATTACATATTCATAAGAACAACACATCTGCGCCTACGTAGAGGCACCTGCCTCTAGGCTAACAAACGCAGATTGCAATTAAGAAAGGCTCAACCATCGAGGCATAGATATATTTGTAAATTAGTGTTATCACGTGTCTTGTATGCAGCCAGCTTTGGCAGCCACTTTATAATCTTCGACATAAATAATGTATTCATTTTATCAATGATCTTTGACCAGGAAACCATTATCTTATAAGACCAGGAATCAAAATAAATTGTGGCTTGGCTATTTGATGTAGCACAACACGTGGCTCCTAGGGCCAGAGAAAGGCTTCACAGAGAACATTTGCATTGCAGCAGAAACACAAGATGTTATACAAAGGACAACACTATAGTTGTGACATTCCCAAGTCTATTTTTCTTTTTCTTTATTATTTATTTCTTTATTCAAGGGGGCGGGCTGAGGCATTTAAAACAGGATGTAATTGACCGAGATGTGAAGGAGGGGGTGGGGGGTGGGAGTTCACAATTTGCATTAGGACAGCATCAAACAGCACATTGTCCTTTTCTACATTCACATACTTATGAAATTGTAAAATATAGTACAAATTCCCACACTTTGAGACTCAGAGACATAATGAGATTTGTCCACAATCAGCCACAAGACCCAATATTTGCTCTGATCATAAATTCTAGTTTAGAGCACTGGTCCTTGAAATGTAAAATTAGAAAGGTGTTCAGCTGATCACATCTTTACCATTAATCACAGTTAATGTACGTTCCTTGTTGCAGACGAACAACTATTTTAAAAATTATGACCCGATATTTGTTATGGTTTCGAATCAAATACAAGTATTTTAAGCAAATCGCATTAAAACGTTGACAGTTTTGTAGGCCAATGTATTGTTTGTATGTGAAAATATTATATGCATGTTGAAAATTTTGAGTTACACATCCAGGACGTTTAGTAAATCTAGTCATGGCAGAAAAAGTTAGCAAACGCAATAGTACACATTCGTTTTGGTGCATAACTTTATAACTTTACCCACATACCAGAGAAAAACAAGAAAGCTTTGAAACTTTATAGCAATGCTTTCATTCAAATCTTTCTTCGATTAAAGTAAGATGACTTATATTCAGTGCTAGGAACACTGAAAGTATTCAGGCAGGCCTTAATGGGAGGCAAACTGTAAAAATATAGCTACCTGCCTTGTTCTGCAAATTTTTGTCAGTGTCCAATAAAACAAAGAAATTGGGCACTCTTTTGGGGACACAATTGCAGTGTAAAATTGCAGTTCCAGATCAATGAACACAAACCAGTTACCTATTATTTCAGAACAATCAGGCTGGGAGGAGCAGAGTGTACTTCAAGAAGGCATGTTAGGTCTTAAAAAACTATTATCCCATCTGTCTCACCTACAAGCTTTTAGCCTAATGCGCTCATTAAACTCCGAGATCCGTGATGGCACCTTTGGTTCGAAGAACATTCTTGGTGACCACAGGTATTTACTTCCAAGTAAAGTGTGAGTAGCAGTATCCAATCCAATCCATACCAGTGTCAAATTGACTGCAGCGACCGCATTGGGCCTCCATGTCATGTGATCTGACTCAACTCTCCCTCACTCCCACTCATCCTCTCTGCCAAGTGCAACATTTTCCCCTGGCGCTCTGTGCAAGAGAGAAGTTTAAAACGAGCATTTGCAATGCAATTGGTCTCGCCTTTGGGACCTTATATGTATTTAGCTATGCAGCACATTAGCCTGGGTGCTGAAACATCTACTGTTCTTTAACATGGAGGGAAAGTAAGCACCAAACTGCGTGCCACGCCAGGTATGGGAACACATGGAGAGAAATATTGCCTTTCAGCGGGAAATGGTATAGTCCAAAGCTCTGTTTTTAATATAAAATTAGGGCCTTCGGTAGTCATATCACTGAAAATACAAGATTTGAAAAAAATATTGTCTACGGGTGCTCGTGGAAGACAATTTCTATGGACTGGAATCTAGAGAATGCTAAAGTGATTCTAGTACTTTACTGACCTCTGCTGGTCGTTTTCTATCAAGAAAGTTAAATAGAGGCAGTTGCCAGAAAATTTAAAAAAATAAAGTCCCTCAGCAGAAAGCAATTATGGTATTCTACTGACCTCTGCTGGTCGTTTTCTATCAAGACAGTTAAATAGAGGCAGTTGAACAGAAAAAAAGTCCCTAAGCGGAAGCAGACAAGTCCTAGGGCTGATCTCCAGAGCCCCCAAAGTACATATAAGTATATAATAAGTATATACTAAAGTATATACAAGAGGTCTCGAATGCTCGACCTAAAAACCACCTACGCACTGCAACCAGAGACATAGTTTGGGCTAATTACACATCATGGTAACTGCTTCAGCGCAGACTTTACCGATTAATAAAAACTGCATGAGATCAGTATAGTAATTTTCGAGTGTACATTAATGTATTTTGTAGCCATGTCCTGGGTGGCCACCTTTAAGGCATTCGCTTTCTAATTTCCTATCTAGCTGGGTGCAGCTTTGTATTTGTTTTCTTGCAGGTACACGTTTATATTGTTATCCCCAGTCAATTGCGTTCCTTGCCTGACCACCTCCTAGAGCATCACCAAAACTGCAGCGACCCCACTGGACCCCCTCTTTCCCCAATTTCTGGTGAGTAGGCCCTCCACTCCCAGTCATTCTCACTGCTGGTCACTGGTAGTCATCCTCTAATTCAACTTAAACTCTTATACCAGAGCATCCGCTTCGGGCATCTAAGTGAAGTGTGGAGAAATGTCTGTGGATTCTTGCCAGTTTGGGCCTGTAAAGGCCAAAAAGGGCTAGGGCTAGAACCTCTGGCCTATTCTGCCCTTCCTCCAGCCTTGCTTTAACATTATCCCTATAACTCCCTCTCATGATCCTAAATGCATTCCTTCAAGAGAATCCCTGATTAACACCCTCTCTTTTGGTTCCTTAATCTCATAAATGCAGATGACTGTGTTATCACCATTTCTGGGTGGTCTCTAGAGACCCATATATGTGTGGTGAATCAATTCCTGTGGCTGCTTTCCACTTGAAAGTGGGCACATCATAGCATAGACTACAGATAATTGTAGAATGCCCATTCCTTTTGGTTGCTCCAGCTGCACCTGGTGGGGAGGTGGAAGTAGGAAGCACTCCTCAGCCCATATAGCATCTCTGGTTGTATAATACCAAGTTCTATTGGCTGTGCACCCTTCTACTCTTCATTTGATGCCAGTAAGCATACACCAAGGCTTTCTGTTTACTACCTGTTCCCATGAGTTTTTCCTCTGGCACTCGTGGATGGACTCCTCTGACTATACAGCATGGCTGTTTGTGTAGTGCCCTGTCTCGTGTGTGGCTCCTCTGGCGTCCTTGGGTGGTTCTTTATACCATGTAGAATGACTTTGTATAGTGCCCATTCTCATGTTTTGCTCCTCTATGGACCCATCATAGCATTTAGAGTGGTATAATTCCCAACCCTATGGACTGTACCCTGCCACATCCGAGTGGCTCCTCAGACATATACTTAGACTGCTCATATAATGGTTGCTCCTCTGTTGCTCCACAGTTGACCCATCAGAGCATACACTATGGGGTTTTGAATCATGACCATTATTAGGGTTTGCTTCTCTTCCATTCCTGGGTGGACTCTTCAGGCCATATACAATGGTTGGATACATAATGCCCATTCATACACAGTATTTCTCTGATGCTCTTGTGCAAGATTGCACCCCAAAGTGTAGAATCCTTCACCTTTGGACATTCCCTGTGCTCATATTCAATATGGTGTAAACTATCATATAAACCAATTCAAATCTGGTACATATTTGCATGCATGCAAGACTGGAAATCTTTCTCACACTTTTCTCCTATGTCGATGTGCTAGGACAGCAACACGTTTGCGGTGATACGGTTCAGCTATGTCCCACTTTTTAATGAGAGCAATCAAGCTTGAGAAGAGATCTAGAGATAGAATTAAAGTTTCAAACACTAGCTTTCATAATGTGGCCCACTAGTCTTGGTTAATATTCAGTGCAATAGTGACTAATCCATCAGGTCGCATAGCCCATGAATTGCTCAATGAGCTCATTGTTGTGTTTAAGTCAGTGAAATATACATTGTTAGGGTCAGCAAAGTCAGCCATCATTTCTTTTTCTGCTGTAGATTCAGAGTTACGATTTAGGGGATTGCTGTAATATTAACTGGCTACATTTGCCCCAGATTGCAAAAGGACAATATGCTGATCAGCTTTCACTTAGTGGACTTTACACTAGATGTAGACTTTGTTGTGTGGGTCGAATTAATTATCACCATAATGTAAGCATGAGGCAAACTCATGCACTAAGAAACCCTATTACAAATCTAGGTGAAGCAAGCAACAATACTTCACTATTGTGGATATCTTAAGATCTGCATACTTAAATGCTAGTATGATGGAGGCTGGGGTGAACACACTTGCAACAGAGATGTGCGTCAGAGGCAGACCACACATCTTAAGCGGTCTGCCTCCAGTAATTAATTACGATAGAAAGCCATTTTTGACTATTTACCCCTGGGTGTTAAGTGGTCTTGACTATTTGATTTCTTTGCTCACATAAAAGAGCTATTCTCAGAATGAAATAGCGATTCCAGATTTAATATTTTGCTTAGCTAAATGCAATAGTACCCAAAAGTACCGTTTACGATTCATAAAATATTAGTTGCATATTAATGTGGCCTTCTATTTGCCACAATTGGAACTGATACTTTTTATCTTCAATCAAAAGTCTTTTGATGTCTTGACTTTCATTAATTAAAATAAATTGCATCTCATCATACCAGAGTATTCTTTATCCAATACTCAGTGGTCATGAAATCTCCAAAACCAAGAGTTTGATAGTATTCCTTCACGTCAGTAAAACTACTACATTCCTGGGTACTGAAATATACACCAGAAAAGGGCTTGCACATTCCAAATTACATCACAAGCAGACTTCCAGCATTGCAATTTTACAAGCGCCTTGTGGACACCCAAGTCATCATTTCACTAACACACTGAAGGGAGAACTATTGAGCACCCAAATAATTTTTTCTGAAGATTCTGTCCTTATATCCAAAACACGGAGGACACTGACTTCATCTCGAAAATGTGATTAGAATGACCGAATCCTTGAAAATGCCTTCACACATCAATACCACCGATGGACTATCTTTTGTTGTCCAAAAACCACAACTGTAACTCGTATCTCAATAACTCTAGACTGACTGACAAAGCTTCCATGAAACATAGTAAAGCAAGAAACCTGGGATAGAGAATGGACGGGCAGCTTTTGGCACAATCAGGCTAGAGTGTTTCGTTACATTACAACTGTTTATTTTTCACTCACACATTATTTGCACACTAAAGAAATCATATTCTTGCCTGCATCCTTGAGAAAGATCATGGACTCTAACTGCCTGAGCAATATACAAGTTGGTTAAGGTCTTTGAAAATGTATGCATCTTATTTTTGAATTAGTCCAACAAATTCACTGAAAGAAAACTCAAAATACAAGGGTTCTTGATTACATTGCGCTTTAATCATTCATATGTCTTCAGTTTGTAGACCAAGATCTTAACTCAGTGGAAAAAGCACCCAATAGGTTACAAACGCTGACCACATCTTGTGCATTTCTAACTTGACTCATCACTTTTACAGATTACTCAGTCCTCGTCATCAAAATGTAAATTAAATACCTTAATTAACAATGTGAACTGGGCTGTACATTCAAAACAATCACAAATGAACATTAACTTTTGGTGAAAACATACCTCTGTCAAAAGCCATTTTGACATCTTCAATAAGATCACTAAATCCTGAAACTCTGTAGAGACCTTCAGACTTGAGGCCTATTATAAGAATAATACATTTATCAGATTTAAAAACATAACAGCATTTTCCTTTATTTCCATGATTTATTCAGACATGGAGGACTGTGTATATTTTGTAACTTCTTATGAAACATAAGTCATGTGAGGGGCGATATATTTCTTGATGTTGTTTCCTTCATACTTTTTTCGGTAATATGAATGTGCTCTGTGGTTGTAATAAAAAATGTAAACACAAATAAAAAGCTATTTAAACAAGAAACACAAGTCATGTAAATTAAGTTTTTTAATGTAGCATCTGAATAAATAAATAAGGAAATACAGAATGATCTCCGCCCACCTACATGGGCGGAGAACAGGTTTTAAACCTTAAAGACAATAAAATCCTATCTATAGAATTATCACTATTTTCTTTACTTATTTAAGGGAAGGCTTGCTAAGGAAAACACATTCAGTTTCTAGGTTCCTCCATGGACACTTGACCATATCTGAAGCACAGTACCTTGGATGGGCTGATAAAAAAGTATCCCTCCTGTTACAGTTTACCTAGGCGTACAAGGCAACTGACTCCACCCAAACACACTGAGATGAATCTATAATTATCTCTGTACTACTGTACCTTTTATTTCCAGGCCACTGTTTGCCAGAGCTAGAATGTTCTCACAAGCAGGGTTATAAAGAGGCTTTAGGGAGTTAGAGAGTTGGACACTGAAGCTCTGCGATTGGCGACTAGGACTTTGAAAACCAAAAGGTGGACAGATTGGCTTGTTCTCTATTTTAGTGCTGTTACACTGCTGTACCTTCTGTTCAATTGTCTCCTATCAATCAATGGTTAGTAGTCAGCAAGTAGTAACACAAGAAGGGATAAAGGTACTGCCACCCTTAAGGATGTGCAAGGTGATACTTCACCAGTTACCTCAGAAGGAGTAATCCTGGGACAGAGTTACAGGCAGCCAAGGTCATGAAGAAGGTATCTTAAAGGGAAGTAGAAAAAAGTGAAGATAGGAGCTGGGTAGTGACAAATTTGTTAACTTATGGGGTTATTTTACCTTATTCAACCACTCATTCTCATGACTACATTAGACCCAAATTTGCATGGGAATATGGTGTCAAAACGTCGGTGATGTCCATCATGGCTGGGTTCTACTGGATGGTGCAAGTGTTTGAATTTCTTGCTAACCCCAATGCTGCATACTTATAAGAGGCTTTTATAGGTACCCGTCATGGGGACATACACCACCATATATGACGCTTCTTGTGATATGCATTCCTGGACTGGTGTTGTGTAATCTTTGAGGATGCGCTCTGCATAAACCCACATTTATAACTCATGTGCAGCTAAGTGGCGTATCTGTGTGCTTTCCATGTGTGCATCTGATTGTGTGTGTGCTCTCACCCCATATAGTTTGTGTGTAGTTGTTGTGTTGACACCATTAGGTAATAGTATGCACCGGATGATTATACAATCAGGAAATGAGCCACCCAGAATAGGTCATGGTATGAGCCTGGTGATTACATAATCAGGAAATGAGTCACCCACTCAACAGCCATCTTAATTGGACCGGGACTATAAAGGCATGCCTGCCTGCACCCAGTTGTTAGGCAATCAGGAATCGGTGCAGCTTTGGTCGCATCTTTAGAGCAGCTCCGGTCGCCTTTGGACTTCATGATAACGGCATCTAGTAGATCCAGAGTCACAAGCCTGCAGAGGACATTGGTGCATCATTCTGTGTCAAAAGTCTGCAGAGGAGATTGTCATGCCATGTCCCGAGACTGCAGTGGACATCAGCACATCATCCTGTGTCACAGACCTGCAGTGGACATTGGCGCATCTGAAACTGTACAGTAAGTCGCGCCACCAGTCATGCACAAGGAGGCCCAAAGGGGCATATTTAACACCTTACAATAGAATCTCGCCACAGCAGCTCTCAACAAAGGTAACCAGTCAGTACACACAGGGCTACAACTGCTAGCATGTATGACACTGCCCTCAGCATCTCATGCCCAGCATGCTGCAATGTTTAGGGATAGCCGGTAGGGATAGTTGGAGGGTGAGGTAACCCGAAGGTCTGGACAGTTCATTATTGTGCGGCACGTATGTAAGGTGCCTTACAGTACTTACGGATTGGAGAATGGCTCCATTCCTTCAGGCGATTATTCAGTGACTTAACTGAGGGCAACAGCCTGCCGTCCTCCTGAGCCAAGATCCTAGGCTACCTGCTGATCTGGTTGCAGGAAAAGGTAATATAGATACTGAAGTGAGTGTGGTGGGATGCACAGGGGAGTGCTTGCATCAGGTGTGATGAATTGTGAGTAATTCTGTTTATGTTTATATCATAGTATGCATCACATCCTCAATGCCCACTTGGTATTACATCAATGGCAACGCCCATGCAGCAATCACAGACAAGGTTGTCCAGTGAGCCAACGGACCACATCTTGTTTCTTTATTATTTTATCCAATTCCCTTCATTGTGACACGGGCCTGCAGAATTGTGGTCCGCATCGCAGAGAGGGGCGTGGAAGGACAAGCACGAACATTGCTCCCGCTGGGTTTAGGATATCTCAGGTTAGTGTATCTGACAGTACTCATCTCCTAGGTGACAATTGTGTTGCCTTAGTGTGATTATAGAATAAGTGACTTGGGCAGTAACTGCAATTCTTCTTTTAGGCCTTGATGTATTTTCAAGAAAAAGCAACCTGTTGGAAATCCAGAGGTAGAGATAGGGGGTGACTGTTCATTTATGTGGCCAGGCATCTGAGATCACAAGAACCACAAATTGATGACACAAACAAGAATATATTAAGGTAATGATCCAGGTCAATTTTGCTCAGATCAAGACTACTCACTGATGAATTTCAATGCTTATATTTTCCGATTTACACTCACAAAACAAATAAGCAGGGTTGGAGCAATTATCACATAATAGTAATTTAATGTTTGAAGTTTATTTATTATGCTTGATTAATTAAAACCATTGCATACACTAAAAATAAAATATCTTACAATGTGTTATCTTGACTGGAACTTTAATTTCAATACCACAGGTAAATCAGAGGCCTAAGAGGTTACTAACTGGAGGACAGTTTTTAGAATATTTGGTTCCATCTATTCTACCTCAAGTCAGAGAAGGGATTCAAAGGAGAGGCGCTACCTAAATATCTTTTACTGACAGAATCTTTGGGAGTTACACAGATGAACGTCTCTCCATATATCTATTAGAACTATGTCTGTCAGCCATTCTCGAAAGCTAGGAGAGGCTGAATCCCTGCTATCAAAGTGTCATCATTTGGTCCACCAT
Source organism: Calotriton arnoldi (assembly GCA_963921515.1). NCBI lineage: Eukaryota > Metazoa > Chordata > Amphibia > Caudata > Salamandridae > Calotriton > Calotriton arnoldi. The sequence continues at coordinate 525,490 of CAWUFW010002424.1, read as the reverse complement.
GATGACCAACTCCCCCCCCCCCCCCCCTCCAATAATGTCTCCTCTAGCATATTCCAGGTCTTTTGAAATGGCCGTTTTAAGGAGCGACTCCTGGTGCATATCAGGAACGTATAGAATAACTAAGGTGTCTTGTCTCATTTCCCATTGAACAGTGATGCCCAGAATTCTAACCCATTGATCAAGTTATCCCTGTGAACAATCGGCTAAAGAGAATCACAACTCGTGTCACGGTTGCTAAGAAGAAAGGTTGGATGGGAAAACAGTTAGAATATAACCCCCTACCAAGTGATGTGTCTCCTGTAGGAGGCACAAATTTGCTCCTGAATGTCTGAGCAAGTTCAAAACTGTCAACCTCTTAGCTAGTGAGTTCAGGCTCCCAACGTTGAAATTTCGTATTTTATCCACATTCTTCAGATAATTGGTCTTTTCTATGTTGGTGTCCCTTGCTTGCCTCCAATCCGGAGGTTATGTCGCATGGGCTAAATATCTCCCTTGTCTGCCTGTGTCCTGTTAAAGAGTCAATTTCACCCCCTCCCTTGCCCCTCCCAGAACTAAGGGATTACAACATTGATCGGTTAACAATCAGTAACTTTCTACTTGTGGATGGCAGCGTTCGTTCCACACCTCTGTAGTAACTATAGGGCTGTAATTATTCTGTCCATCTTGTGTCTTTGAAACCTCTAATGCATTCTGAGCTGGTGTTTTATTTAGGTATGAATGGAACTCCTATGGCCCTTTGTCTAGTTTGGGTCTTCCCTCAGCAGAGATAACCATTTTATGTCAGAAGGGCTGTCTCATGGGCCCCTTATCCCATGCAAATGTGTTTCCTCCTCCACTAAATCATCTATGCCAAACCTGAACTTCTTGCCGGAGAGGAGACAGTCTCTGGGAGGCCCTCCTCATCATTCAGGGTGTCTTGGCCTCAATATTTCTCCACTTCTCTTATCAAGTCCTGTCCAACCTTCACCATATTTTGGGGGCAAAGGGTGAGTTTACTTCCAGTGTCTTTTCATCCACGACATCCTCTATCCCAAGTCCGGACTTACTCTTGCCAGACAGGAGCCTGTCTCTGGGAGGCCCTCTTCATCATTCAGGGTGTCTTGATATCAATGTTTCTCCACTTCTCTTATCAACTCCTTTCTAGCTTTTGCCATATCTTGAGGCAACGGGGCGTTTTTTCTGTGTCATTTCATTGCTTTCCATTGTCACTGGGTCGGATTTCCTTGTTGTGCAGCTGTCAGCTCTTCTTCTGCATACTGTTGATCAGGCAGGGACAGTATTTGTCTACCTTTTTGGCAGAATTGGCAAAGCATTTTTGTTCCTTCCAGTCCAAGTTAAGGTGGAATGGAGACCCGCATCAGTAAAAGATATTATTTTTGAGCAAGTGATCTGCTGCAGGTCTCTCCTATGCTGAAGTGTAGTCATTGTCAAGTCATGTAGAGAGTGTTCCGCAGCGCCTTGAGACCCTTACGGGTGAGTAGTCGCGCTTTACAAGCCACTTGATTGATTGAGTGTTTGTTGCCTTTGAAGGCAATGCAGTTTGTTGAGGGCACCAGAGCCAAAATATATTATTTTTCATAAAAGGAATTACCCTTGTTAGAATGTCCAACAGGTTTTCTCTGTGCTAATTTCCCACATTTGTCCTGTGGATGCGAATGATCCAGATAGGAGGATCCTCCGGTCTGTTACGGATGTGGTGTAGTAGTCTCTGTATGACAGATGTTAGATCCAGGCCTTCCACGCCTTTCAGTAGGTCAAGTATCCTAATATTATTGAGCCTTCATCTTTTCTCTGTATCTTCTTACTTCAGGACCAATTCTTCACACCGTTCCTCCAGTGATAGCAGTTAGGTGACCATGTGGCAAATTTCTTTCGATCTCTTGTCAACAGTTCTTAAGTTATTAACTGCTGTTTAAATCAATCAGTTTGTGGTCAACTCATCTTCATTTAGGTCCCTGGGGCTCCGTTCCTCTGTTTGGGTCTCCTCTGTGCTCTGTTTCCCCACTCAGCTGTCAACAGGTGACTCTCTATTTAACACCCAGCTCCCCTAAAGCAGATTGCTACCCCAAGCAGCCTGCAACTCATGCTCCTAGCTGACCTACTGCCCCGGATGCACCCCCCACTCTCTCTTCTTCCCTCCTCCAAGATCAACCTCCTCTTGAGGGCCGATATTCCTTTTGTCACTGGTGTTGGAGCATGGATGGTTCTCCGGATGCCGTCTCTGAGTAGGCCTATTCTAAAGGACCTTTTTTCAGGAAATACTCCCTCTCGTAACTTCATGCCCACCTGGCCATGAACTTGTAAGCAGAGGTAACCGGCCACTCTTATTATTCTTCAGGGCGTCCCCAATACTTTTGTTGATGGACCTCCCCGCTTTGGTGTTATTTGGGTCGCTGCATGTTTTCATTGCGGTAGCTACACTGGCGGGGGCCTTCCCAACAGAGGGGTCCTGCATGCTGTGGTGTGCGCAGCCACCAACAAAATTCCTCTCTACCAGTATGTGACTGTGATTACCTCTGCCCAGTCTGCTACCCACTGCTATTGTGTAAGTTACTGTTGCTCTGCTACCTGAAGGGCCTATTCTAAGAAGGTCGCCACTCGAGTCACAGTGCAGCAGGTCACCAATAGGTTTTTGACAGCTCCCATGGGGTCAAAAGAGGTTTGTAGGGTCCTCTCAAACTGTGTCTCTTGCCCATGTCCGCTGTTATCCAGGGTTGCGGCCGTCGGAGCTGGTGCTATTAGATTATCATGGGGAAGGAGAGGAGTTCGCCTAGAGACGTCTACTCCATTCCCTTGCTTATCATGCGCCAAATTCAAATTTTTTACTTCGCTAAAACACCGCCACTGGCTGTAAATTATCCACTGGTGGCAATAAGATGGTACTGGAGAGAGAGGTTGGGACTAGGATAAAAAGGGAAGGGGTGGAGGTGGTAACATTAAATCAGTCCTGCTCACCTACTGATTATGCCATCATCACACACACCTCTTTTCTTTCTGTATCAAGATGAAGCAAAATCCCATCTATAAAAGTAGATGTAGGAGCTTCTCCCACTACTGTGTTCATCAGTGTCCGGGGCACCTGGACTGCCACTTTCAACCACTTCTGCTCTGGTGACCACATCAACATTCAAATTTACATTCAATGGCTGGTCAGACATGGCATCTGATCCAGAAACCTCTTGCATGAAGACAGTCCTACTAACTTCAAGGATGCTTTATCTTCTTATCCCATTCAGAGACAGTGCCATACCCAAAAAGGCTAGGGTAAATGTAGTAGGATCCACTGCAGAAGCTGCTTCACCCAACACTATACATCACTGCTTCCTTTTTACTTCTGCACTAGATGTACATATTTTAAGAAGGAAAGAAGTGCTGATGGAATGTGGCTCTAAAACAGTAAATTCCTTAAGGCGAGTACCAAACAGCATCTTTAAGAAAAAACATTTAAAACCAAGATTTCAGAAAAAAATAAGAGGCAAAATATACCGGACAGCCCAAGGGGCTATTCTCTTCACCTACAAGGATTCATTGCGCCTGCTCTGTAACTTCAGTTTTTGTTCAGTTGTTGTTTACTTGCTATGTTCAACTATGAAACTTGACTGTTTCAATGTACAGAGCTCTAATGTCCCCAAACCAGCTCGCTCTACATAGCACCACAAAAAAAAAAATAACCAAGTAAACTTCATCCCCTCCAGTGTGCCTTACCTCTAGATTCAATCTCTCTGATGCACATATCCACGACCATAGGTCGCTTGGTGTTGTGCGCTTTCACTAAGGTTGTGAGATCACAGCTATACACTTTCTTTACATGCTTCAGGTCAGGCTTACAGTCGTTAGGCACCATCTTGGAACACTGTTTGTGAACGTTCAAACCACAGTCTGGAAAGATACAGAAAATTAATGCATTAAAAGCTGGATCAAGACCGTGGACACGCTTGCCTCAATTCAGGACAGTATTATCAACAACAAAAATACGGTGCAACAGATACACTGAGGTCTAAACAGGATGCCAGCGGCTCATTAGTACAGATGAGTAACGTCAACAGCAAAGTGCTACAAATAGGCGCTCTATCGTTGTTGCAGTCTAAAAAATACATCTTTCCACTTATGCAAACTTTGAGATACATGCAAACCTGCGATAAGAGCAAAATAATATTTTTATTTTTTTACAATAAAATAATGATTTTAAGAACTTAGGAACTTAACAATATTACAGTCAGGAATGTGGGGTAGGGGGCTCTTAATACTTTCACTTCTCATCCAGAACACTGACTTTAATTAAGAATGAATTCTAAAGGTTCACTGCTTTGCAAAGAGTTGGTATTTCAGTAGCTTAAGAATTTCAGCAATTTCTCAGTTCATTAGTTTGCCGTTTAGGGACTGTGCTTGATAATATTAAACAATTTGTCCATTATCCCTGTACATCTCAGGCTCTGGAGGCAAGAGCCGAACTCACGGCCATAAGGAGAACGGACCACTGCCTTTTGCACATACGTCACCAAGCACTGGAAACAAAATTGATGTGCTGTCGCTCAACTTCGCATGAAATCTTAAAGAGAAAGAACACAGAGTGCTGGTAGATCACACCCTTGGCACTGCAAGCTAGAGGGTCACTAAAACAGTTTTTTCAAATAACCTAATCTATCATAGGTCTGCAAATAAATTAATATGTAAAAGGATTGGATTCATTATTTTCCATACCACATATTCAGTCCCTGAACATCTTAGCCAGAAGTGGCAAAGTATTTTCGGGGGCATGTAGAAAACAGATAAGATCTATTTAGCATATGTTAGTACTTAAGGATGAGCTAGGCATTAAAATTCCAAGTGACTCGAGAAGAAACAGTTACGATCCATTGCACCAAAGAAAGGCACGTGTGGATAGAGTGATGATGAAAGCCATTCACAATCCCTTGCCACAACTCCAAGAAAGAGCAACAAAGGGTTAAACTCAAAGTAGTTTGATTGAGACCAAACTATGAGCCTGTCATTTCTGATACAGACACACAAATGTTTGAATTTCTTCGCTGTAGTTAGATGACTGGTAAAGTTAGCATTGGGAACACCACAAAAGGAAGAAAATTAAGTAATAATGTTGCAAAACTAATCACAAATGCATATTAAGCATTGGCAAAGCCAATAGGTTTTTCTTATAAGCAAGACCGATTGGCTTTGCCAAAGCCACTAGAAACGCTAAATGTGTACTTCAGCCAGGCACCAGCAGCAGAATGGTCTTTAAAGGAAGGAACACCATCATTCTTATCAATTCATTTGTTTTATCATTAAGTGCTTGCTGGTGTAGGTCCACAGGCGTGACAAGGAAGGAGGGCCATTTCTGGTGGATAATCTGCTTTTTAAAGAGGTAAGTCTTCAGCTACTTTAAGAGCTGCTGAAGTGATGGTGCAAGACTTGTGTATGGAGCGATGTTTTATCCCAAATCTTTAGTGCATGAATGGAAACGAATAGGCTCCAAGCTTTTATCTTCTGCACTGCTTGCTTTTGAGTCTGGTGAGGTCTTCGTTCTTTGTATAATAATGATCGCAAGGAAATGTAAGTGTCTCACACATGCATACTGGTACACCAATTACTGCTGGTACTTACAGTTTTATAGATGTTATATCTGGTTTGAAGGTAGTACAGCCAACTCAGCTATTTTGATGAGAAGGGCAGCAGTATCTTTGCCACGCTTCTGATGGGTGTGCTAGTATGGAAGTCATTTAAGGGTTGCCAGGGTTCACAGATGAGATCTCTGGCTTGCCTCCCTGAAACCCCAGGCACAGCCCTTGTGACCCCTTACCTCCGAGGTAGCAAAGTCAGTGCTAAGAACACAGGGGTAGCTGTCTCTTTTGGGCGTTGGTGTTCCAGCCACCTTGTTTTCTGTCCATTTTTTTTAGACTAATAGTGAATTATACTCTGTTATTCACTATCAGTCTAAGAAAAAATAAACCACCAAGAGCTGGAAAGAGACCTTGGCTGGCAGCAGAGGCAAGCTACAAAAGTGGTTTGAAATGTATATTATTTGGATGTGTTGTGATTCTGGATCTTATTAGACCATTGGAATATTGGGAGCTCCATTGAAAACAATGGAGTGCTCCAAGCTTCTAATGGCTGGTAGAAACCCCGAGCTCCAACATTCTAATGTTTGTTCACAGTTGTTGCTGTGAACAAAAGGCTGCACGAGCCCGAGGGGGGCTCCGTGAGGCCTTCGTTTTACAAATTAGAACATTCTGCCCTCTAGGGGCCGAATATTCTAATAGCCGTAGAGCTTATTAAAGGCCCTCACCTTTGGGTCGGGCTTTTAACCCTGGAGCAGGCCTTTAATGGCCGTTAGAGACCGCTACGGCTGGCTCTATTGTCATATGTAAAGAACCCTGTAGGGGAATGTGGAGTGTGAAGGTAGCCTGCATTCTGCATCCTTTGTATCTAGCTGGCATTCCATTGAAGTCAGTAATGTTCCTGCTGCTGGCAAAGCGAGAAATCGCATTGCGCTAGGGCAGCAAGACTTCCCCCACACTACAAGGTTGGTTGCATAGTTTAGCCCACTGCAGCACAAATAGCGAGATATACTCCAACATGTTACCGAGCACAGCGCGTCCCAAGGATATCTGGGGTCCATATAAAGTTTACATAGACACCCTACAAAACTCCAACACGTCCCAGCCCAGCTCAGGTATAGTACCCACGGGGGTGGGATAGCTCAAGGGCCTTATGCATGAACTAGTCACATTGGACATTTCCCAGCACTGCAGGTGTTATAACTTCCGCTCATACGCCACCTCACTATGGTTCTACGTTTTTGGGGAACGGGACCACTCTAGACCTCTAGGCACAGCTTGTTATATGAATAGACATGGAGGGACTCATTAGATGTATGATTATTATGTTTCAGTTGTTTAATATGGATGGTAAATAATTTTTTGTGAGACTGAAAACTAATGCTTGTTTCTTATTCAATATTAACATGATACTTTCATATTGAAAAAATGTGGGATTTACAGTGACCAAAAATAACTGAGATGGATATGTGAAATTTGATAATCAATGAAAATAAAGTTAAAAAAAAAAAAAAAAGTCAGTAATGTTAGGGATGGCCGGGGATAGTTGCACTCCTGTTGCAGGGAACCAGCTGGACAAATAAAGCCCCTTCAACATACCTCTGGCTTCTGGCTGTAACTTGGAGGATGCAAGAGAAAGGTGTGCATGGAACAACATACTGTACTCGTGCTCAACATTTCTAGTTATAAATTATAAATCAGTGAAAGTATTTGCCTTTTAATCTATATTCTGCTACACTTCTAAGCCTCCTGAGAGTATTAACTGAACAGTATGGCCATTTCAAGCACCTAACTATCTGTATTATTAATGATAGGATGTTAACTAAATACGATATAGGTTTTTGAAGGTGGTGACCCCACCACAGTTTCAGATTACACAGTAGATGAAGTCACCTTTCCTATTTCACAAACTGTTAAGTATCCAGTTGAAATAAAAAAAATTAATAGTACTGTTAATATAGTTAACAAATTACAGTTCTGTACTGCCTAAATTAACTGTAGAAGCTAAGGGATGGCGTCACCCATAACCTTCTAATTCTGAACCGGAAACCAGCAGCTGAAACACCCAACACTTTGCCATCTACTAACAAACCATAAAGCCGCATTACAATAAGTGCCCTGGGGCGCAAGGGGCCTTTGAGCCCGCTTTGCGCTCCCCGGGGGCACTTTGGTATTACAGAAGGGGGCGCAGACACTTGTGTGTCCCCTTCAGTCATACCAATAGTTCTGGCGCACTTAAAGCGCCAGCGCTACCTTCAGAGGGCATTCCCTCATTTGCACAGGGGCATGCCCTATGCAAATGAGGGAATTCCTTTGCCTCTGCGCCTGCGCCATATTACAGACACGGGCGCAGAGGCAAAGAAGCTCTCAGGGGGCGCACTCACAGTGCGCCACCTTCTAGGCACTGAGAGTGCGCCCCCTGAGAGCAGCCCTTTGGAGCGGGGACTACCCCAGACATCCCCCTTGCAGGCGGGTGCAGTCATTGACTGCACCCGCCTGCAAGGGGGATCTACTGCACCCGCCTGCAAGGGGGATATCTAATCCCCTTTAAAAGTGCAGGAGCGTTCTGCCTGCACTGTGAAAACACGGAGCAGCTGAAGTTGCGGGCAGCACTAGTTTGTGGCTGCCCTGGACATCGCAATAGGGTGCATTGTCATTGTTGCGCCAGGCGCACCTTTTAAAAGGTGCGCCCAGTACATACGACAATGAATAGTAAGGCCCCATGTGGGCAGCAAGAGTTAAATGGACTCCTAAAAGTCTGCCACTTGATAGTAACCTCTATATACTCACTCAACGTTTAATGCTTTTGTACTTCATTTGAAAAGGAAACCCCTTGACAACAGATGGCGTTAGCGTTGAAAGAAATGAGTAAAGAATGACGGTAAGCCTTGACCTTTAAATAAATGAGTCAAAAAGCGAGCACATCTCAGTTCTTACCATGTATAGCTAGGATGCATTTTGTTTCAACATCTAAAATGTTCCTGACTGCTTTCAAGTATAATTATTTTTCTGAGAACTGAATGCAATTGTGTACAGCTGCCATTCAAGCTTCCACTGAAGCAGGGCTCGGTGTACTGGAACAAGACGAGGTTTATCTACCCACGAGTTACTGAGTCACTGATTATGAGTAATCCGTCAGGGGGTGAATTTAATGTTCTTACAGAATGTCTTGAAAGAAGAATAAACGTGGGAAAGTGCCACAACGCAAGGCTTCTTCTTTTTATTTTAAGTTATTTAAGAGCAGATGACAAATCTAAAAAGTTTTCACAAAATAAAACGTTAGACAATACTTTTAAAATGATCGCATCCCAACTCCACAAGACATATAATTCTAGCTTACAATATTACCAGTAAAACCCGTACATTCTGTGAAGTTTTATACTTTAACCAGCACACACAGGAAGGCCGACAATGAAGTCCTGTGCGAAGAGACAATAATTCCACAATATCCAGTACTGAATTATTCATTAACTCCATATGGAACTGGGGAGCCGGGCTTAAATCCCGGCCACACACATTCTGTGATTTTGGGCAAAACGACTTAATCTCCCCTAGCAATCGGGTTCTCTTGAAAAAAGCTCTAATACCCTCGGGTGTGTGTGTGTGTGTGTGTGTGTGTGTGTGTGTATATATATGTGTATATATATATGTGTATATATATATATATATATATATATATATATATATATATACGCATATTCAGCTTGGATGTTATATTACAATTGCATCTGAGTATACTAGTCTTTGCAGCATGCATTTTGCAGGTTAAACAAGTATTAAACAAGCGTTTGCGAGAGTTAGAGCTATTGGCATTGTAAATGAGGTTGTCTTTTACCCATGTGTTTTGGTTTGGAGTGGAGTGGATGTATGTGGTTTGCAGTGAAATTATGTCGGGTGAATTGGGATTGTTAGTTGTGGACATTGTGTGGAGTGGAAGGGTGTGGTGTGTAGTGTATTTGTGAAGTGAAATTATGTGGCACGGTGAATAGATGGGGGTGACAGCTGCACAGAATAGATAGAAAGGAAGATATAGAGGGATAGGTAGTTTGTGCATTAAGTGGTGAATGAACTCCAGACAGAGGAGCAGAAAGAGTGTGTGAGAAAGAGAAAGAAGGGAAGAGCAGGCCACAGACACAAAGAGGGTGTGCTTATGTGCACAGAAGACACCCCAAGAAGAGGAGGAGAGCATGGGTTTAAGGGACGGAAATCTTGAAAAGGCACAAGAAAGAAACTGTGCTCGAAGATCTGAAGTGAACCAATATGAGAGAGGCGGAAAGAGTGTGTGTGAGAGAGAGTATGGGAGGGAAGACTTGAAGTGGCACCAGGAGGGGGAAGACGAGAGGTGGACCAGGGCACAGCGCAAGCAGGTACAGGAAAGTAGCATGTGTGAGCAGGCAGTGTAGAGAGGAGATGGGGAGTGAGTGGGAGGGATGAGAGGGGACAGTGGAATTGCGAGATGAGAGAGCGTAGTGGGAGTGTGGGGGGTAGATGACCGGGTTGGTGGAAGTGCGATGTTGAAATGGGTTGTATTGGAATTGTTTGCTGTGGAATTGTGTGGTGTGGGATTGTGTGGTGTGGGATTGTGTGGTGTGGAGTTGTGTCGTGGAAATATGTGGCATGGTGTGCTGTGGAATTTTGTGGATAGTAATTAAATAGTATAAAGGGTGAGCGGAGAACTTAATTTCACAATGACACCACTTTACAGTCCTTGACTTTTCCTTTTACAAATCATTTTTTTAGGCGTGCTGGTCCAATTAATTGAATGTAGCTGAACAAAGACTACAACTCACAGAATGCACCCATTTGTGACCTGAAGGTATAGATGATACCAGGAGAAAACACAGGGACATAAGCTCTTATGGAAAACCTACTCTTGGCAGAATAAAGGATGTAAAGCCGAGATAAACTACATCTCTGAACAGGTGTTAAAAAGATAATTCAATTACTTCTTAATGCACATCTTGCGAACACAGCTTCCTGAAATTTCTTAAGATGCTTGCTGGCTGGTACTATTTCACATTTAATGGTTCATCTTCCTCCAAACTGCATACCAACGTTATACACACAAGTCTTTGCAGTATGTGCATTAACCTACTGAGCAGCGTTGCCATCTGCGAGTTTTAAGTCTGCACTTTTAGGGAACGGGTAAAAATAGGGTTCCGTGACCTCAGCAAAGCGTTTCAGTAAAAATCGGCAGAGGCTCGTTTAATTTTGCTCTCGTCCAATTGAGGAGGGAGGGCCGTCTGAGACACAAGCCCGGGCATGCCACCCTGCCCTCCGCTTCTCTTAAGCAACGATGCATGTGAGCATGTGTCAGTGGTCTCACGGGACTAGCTGACATCCCCAGGCAGTCAGCTTACCTCTAGGTGAGTCTGGCAGCATATAATCACCGACTTGTTCCTTGGAGACCTGGCCAATTCTCATTTTTGTAAAGTATTGCAGAGACCAGGATATGATGAGGAGTTGGGTAGGGAGCAGCACTAGACAGCATTGATATATTTTAGATCACATATATTTACAATTCATAGCACAGACAGAATTACACAATTTATGGTCAATTGCTGATGCTGGGATTAAAACAAATTCTTGCGGCACAAGATAAAACCCTAGGCCACCCCATATCTGCTACTGGAAGGAGTGTGGCGCTACGGTTGGAGCTGCTGACTTTATAACTAGGGAACCTGAGATTTTGGGCACATCACTTAATCTTCCTGTGCCAAAAAATGTGAACTTTTGTTATGTAACTGGTGCTCATATAATGCGCTCCAATTCCTGCAGGTCAAGTTCGGCTATATAAAACTGCAAAAATACCTAGTAAGGTTTTCTGAGCTGAGCGCATTTTGTTCGTAAAGCCCAATGACCCGTGGCAAATGAAATACATAATTAACCATAAACCATCTGACTGTACAATACCTAGATTTCTTGTGCCCATGCGCAACTTAAAGCCAAGGCTGCACAGCATAAAGAAACCCTCACCACTAAATACATCTTGCATTTTTACAGCGCACAGCTAACAAAGGGTGTCCTGGCGCTTAAGTCTTACTAAAGAAGGTACAATATGCACAGCGAGGCAGCCACTGAGGCTGTGTGTCGCTCACCTATCAAAATGTGCTGAAAGTGTTGAAGATGTTTAGGAGCTCATGGAGCAAGAAATCTGGCCACACTAAGTACACACTATGATTTCCAAAAGCTCTTACCCTGAGGAAATTCGAGCACGGGTCTTCCTCTCTCATTGCGTTTTGGCCAGACATAGCTAAAGAAACCCGGTGTTCCCTATCCAGGGTGGCTCCTGCTTATGCGCTTAACAAATAGGCTTGATTACATGTGGCATTTCCCTAACAGCTGTGGGATTAAGAAGTAGGATTACTTGATTTATGTAGCCATGGGAGAGGAGTGTTAAAAGTCTGAATAATTAATATTGAGTAAATGCCCGCATTCAGAAAGGTTGGCATTACAAAAATGAAGCAAACGATCGTACACTTCACAAACTCCAGAGTGACCCAGTATACATAATATTACGCCAACACAGCAGTACCGTCTCACCCCTTTGCTGCCTCACAAACGAGTCTCACCTGATAACACAAACTTGGTATCGGTATTCAGTACACACATTGAAAACACCCTGCCGCTGTACGCTATGTCCTGCTGTGCACCTGAGAAAGCCAATATGGTGACTCCTGCAAATGCTTCAAGTCTAACCTTGTTGCATAATGGAGGGATACAGGTTGTCAGCACTCTCCTCGCTTTGGGGCCTTGAAATACAGTAAAGCACTATCCACATCGCTAGCGCTTTTCACTGCTGCTGTCCTGTAAACAACGGGGAGGAGAGCGATCATCTGTAAAAGATAAACCTGTGCACTCTGCAACAAAACAAAAAGAGTGCGTGAACACAAAAGGAACAAACCGGCGCATGAAGTAAACAAAACACAAACATTTAACACGAGCAGAGGCAGGTCAACAAAATAAGAGAGCTCTCAAAGTATCCTAAATAACCTGAAGAGTAAGAGCACATCTAACAGGGGCAGGCCTCTTGGGAGGATACAAAAGTCCAAAAAGAGGGACTACTAAGCGTATTTACCAAATAAAAGTTGGCATTTACAATGACAGTAAGAGGAACCAACGAAAATGATGGGCGGTACTTGAAGCTCATATTGTAGATACAGCATGTCTCGAAGAGACAGCGCACATGTACTGCCTAGGCGAGCCCTAATAAAGAGACAAGAAGAACTAAAAGGACACCCCCTTTTAGATACCAGGTGCAGGAGATTAGTACATTTTAGCACTGACCTTGAGTGCTTGTGCTGCAAACTGAAGACTTTTCTCACTCTTAAAAAATGTGATTGAATTAACTGTACATTCAATTACATCAACCATCATTGGTACTGACGCCATAATTACCCCATGATTATATTAAAAGTGCGCAAGTATCTGATGCCCTTTAACAAAAAAGTTCTCGGGAGAGATCAAAAACAAAATAAAAGCTCTCTATAACTCACTTGAGAACAAGACAGCAATTGTGATCACTATGCAAAGTTGCGCATGACTTCCTTATAGTCCAAAATGTCCAAACATTTTAATTGGACTACACAAGCATTGTATGCTGCGATACTACAAATCCCCAAAGATTTCTTTGTCAGATGGATTGCACCACATGATTATGACGTTAAGTGGTCAAAAGTATGCTGTCACAAAAAAAAAAAACTTCTCTTTTTTCCAATAACACTAAAAAGACAGGCCTGCATTCATGGCAGACAGGAGACATTATTTTCTTAACACTAGGATTCTTGAAACCAAATTACTTGATAGAGTAATGTTTGGGGAAATGTAACATGAAACACGCCAAGTAAATATCAGGAGGCAATTTTTTAGGAGAATAGTTAGATGCCTTCTTATGAAAACTAGAATCTATAGGGGTCTCTGGGATTCAAGGAAAGTATTGGCTTGCATGGAGAGCTGAGGCCAGCAGGATAACATAAGGCAGGCCGGTCCTTTGTCTCTCATCCTTGCATGTGCAAGGTCTTAGTCTGGCTAGGGTCTGAGCCACGACCCAGCTAGAGTTCGCGCGTCTGGTGCTTCTCTGACTCTAAGAGCTTGAGAGGGGCTTGGAGCATGACACCTCTCAAAATGTTGGCTTGCTTTGACTAGCAGGAGTAGGTGGAATCTGATCCTTTTAAAGCTTGTGTAGCTTCTGCTTAGGTTGGCAGTCTTGACTGCTCTTCCACTTTCTTCCTCTTATATGGGGTGTATTTATTCAGCAGTAAGCAGTGTGCCTGCCTTTAAAAATAAATAAGTAAAAATATAAAAGAAAACGGTGCATGGCTACTCCTTATGTTACTAATTCACATCGTTGTCCTTTTGGTATCCTATTATTCGTTCAATAGCATCTCTGCCTGACACGTCGCCATAAGGATTACTGGGTGCTCTGTGATTACCCTCTTTTTCCATGTATGGGAACACAGCATCCCGCTATGCCTGTGGCTAAGCTGGGTATCCTTACCCATCACACCTCCAGGCACTGCGTCCTATAACAGAATAGCGCTCACCTCTGTGGACATCATGTATGTCATGTAAACAGTTCCCCTATAGGCTCAAAATAAAGGCAATATCCATCCAACCACACATCCTACACAGTGCAGTTTGCCATCCAAGTGGGTACGCACTTCTGTGCCCCACATAGGGATAGTAAGCGCTACACAAATGGTACAATAAATACTACAAGAAACTGGAACACTTGAGTGGCAAAGTCCAACAACTGCATCAGCTGACGCCCCTGCTATTAAACTATATCTGGTCAAACTTAGAGGCGTGTAGAGTTTCTAGTGGGCAGGGCTCTATGTACTTCAATTTCAAATGCTGATAATGGCAGGGTGTGGGCGACAGCGCTGCAAAGTTGGGGGTCAGCAGATGGGATGCAGTGACCAGGAATCTGCAAGGCTAGCCTGAGGCACTGCGACCAGCTTTAGTGGTAGGGGATGGTTAGATTTTTCCTGGATGGCAAGATGTGGCATACTTTCATCTTCTAATGCCGATAAAGGCAGACTGCGGGTCATATCTCACAATGCAAAGGGTCAGCAGGACATGGCCAACTGCCAAGGAATTAGCGAAGCTAGCACGCGACATAGCAACTAGTAAGGAGTAGCTTAATTTCTCCGTAAAACTTGCCAATATGGCCCAAGACCAGAGTTCTTGGATGAACATGGCAGACGAAGCCTCTGCTCTGCCACCGCAGTCCTAAGCGGCAGTATCCAGTAGAGTGGACTCAATCAGCACACTCTGCTGGATGGAGCTGACATTCAGAGGGATTGAATTAGGAGTTGTGCAGGACAGGAAACGACACCTATTGGCTGCTATTATTTTAGTTCAAAGGAGGCGACAACACAGTTAAGGGGGTTGGGAGGTAGAGTGGGAAGGGACTAGACAAAAGGGCTGGGGAGGGGAGTTAACTTGTGGAGATATATATAAATAATCACAAGGCTCATAGGTCAGAGAAGAACTGGGCTAAGATTGAAGAATTGAGAAGTACCAAATCTGTCCCATGATATTGTCTAGCCGAAAAAAAAAAAAGGAAGCAGGGTAAGACTCCTTTCACCACACTGCCTCTTTTTTTTTTTAACCTAAAATGTTATTCACTACTAATAATGAAAATGGAAGTTGTTCTGGGAGGATATTTTAGAAAGTCAGGAGGATGCCTCATGTAAACTAAAAAGAACCACGGCCTGACTAGGCTTCACCCGACTGGTGCTCGTCTGCCTTTGAGAGCTCAAACCCCTGACCAACATTTTGGCCTCCTCAAGTCCAGCAGCGGTATTTGGAATCTGAGCCTTTTAAAGCTAGTGTAGTTTCTGCTCAGGTTGCCAGCCTTGACTGCTCTTCCACTTCCTTTACGGGGCGTATTTATTCAGCAGCAGGCAATGTCCCTGCCTTCAAAAAAATAAATACATGAAGAGCAAAATAAAATGGTCCATGGCTACTGCTTATATCACCAATTCCCATTCTTGCCCTTTTGGTAACCTTTTACTCATTCGACAGCACCTCTGTCTGTGGCATGTCTCATATGGATTACTGGGACTTCTCTGATTATCCCCAATTTTTTGTGTAATGGCACACAAAATCCCGCTGCAGTTGTGGCTAAGCTGGATAGTCCCGATTATAATTCTGATTTGCACATCTATCTCTAACAAACTCACCCATAATACCGTCAGAGATTTGTGCTATAACACGATAACCGCACATCAGTGGTCATCACGCATGACACAACAAAAACTCTTCCTGTATAGGTTCCAAACAAAAAACCCTCCCGGCCACACACCCAACACGGTGTAGCTTGTTATCCATGTGTTAAGTGATTCCGTGCCCCACACAGACGTAGAAAGCGCTATACAAATACTCCAATACAATAAATGTTTTGAATACTCTGCAGAAAACCTGCCCTTTGTGCATACTGGAGGTGGATGAAATTAGTTAGATCAGCACAAGTTCCGATCTTTTGAAAGTTTTCAAAGTGGGTAAACGTTTGCTTGTGAATGCTAATTGTTGAGAAAACAGAAACGCTTCTGCTTTTATTGAATTTGATCCTCCACTTAATGCAAGGGCATTTAATGTTCCTGAGATGTCCAACATCACATTCCAGTTAGAAACCTTCACAAACGCGCACTTATCCAACAACATTTGTCAAACAACAAAAATATGGAGGCAAGTTACTGGTTGCCTAAAACCCACGACTAAGATTAGACTCTAGCCAGCTTCAGTCCAGAAAACTCTTAAAGACTGAAGTCTTCAGTCTATCATTTATATAACGATGTGCACCGATGAGACTTTTGTTAGAGTAATACAAAGTAGGGGTACCTAACATATTTCAAAATATCCTCCTCTACGCATTTCTTTGGAAACTGCACTCTGTGCTTCAGCAACAGTAATGGCCACAAGGCAACATATGTGGTGCTTTATAAAAGTCCTAAATAAACAAGCAAAAAGATTGAGCAATACTGTGATATATTTCCTACACAAAATAAGGAAGCCACACATCAGGAGGAACAATACATCTAAGTGTAAACCACTTGAATTGGGACTTGTCATTGAGATGTATGTGCCAGAAAGAAGATCCACAGTCCTCAGTCTTTCCAGGAATGTCCAGCATGCTAAACTACAGAGCAATAGCCACTCATCATTAGTGTAATGTGTGCAGGTTTAAGCAAGTACAGTGGTTCTCTCCTCTAGGCATCTAACAACTGCCTCAGAAAATCTGAAGCTCATCCCAAAATTGTTTTATAAAGGGAGCATGTAAAAAAAATGTCTCTTCCACTGCCATTCACAAACATTAATTTCAGGGTGCGATTTAGTTCTGAAATTCACTCTGAAAGCACTTACACTTGAAAACTGTGCTAATTTAACCAGCTGCAGACTACCACATTTAACATGTCGAGCGGACGCGTGTTCTGTGAATAAAAAATATCACTAGCTACTTTGTTATGTTTATGACGAGACCTAACACAATCCCTCAAAAGCTGTTGTAAACCATCTCCATGGGCCAATCGTCCACTTAAATATGCTTTTTTGGAGGCCTGGACACTTCAAAGGCACTGCCATAGCGGAAAGCCACTTTTTGTGCCAGCTGGTGTCAAACTGCTCCCATATGCCAATGTATGATAACCTGCTCTTGACAAGAAAATAGCTGTTCCCTGCCTCATGAAACAGACCGTTGCTCTTAGCTGGCAACCTCAATCACCTTTGAAAGCCCATTATCAAACAAACATCTATAATACATGGGCTGCCAGTAACCTAGACTGCAGGGCTCCTCAGATCCCCAGTCTGCCATGTCTAGTTTTAACACGTTATCTTACTTTCAATTGTCTTCCGTTTATTTCTATGCACTGGGTCTCACATTTATTCTCTGGATCTACTGTTCCTCCTCGTATCAATGGAGAGCTGAGGATTTCACCTGCTCCTATTGAAGAACATTATTTGAACCGTAGCCCAAACTATTCTGCTGCTTGAGCAGTACTTTTTGCACTTATTTTGGTCAATAGAATGCGCTGGATCTCTTCATAGTGCTTCAGTTGGAACGACTGAATGTATTTGAACTTCTATGATTTGTTTTACGTAGCACCTTGCAAATTCGTCTAATCAAATAAAAGTGGTGAAAAAAACGGTAGTTCATTTGTTTGCAAATTGCTAAAGTTGCTTAACTTCCTTGTCATTGTCATTTTCATTTAGATGTGTTGTGCTTATAACTTGGAACCCTCATGACAGGTGCCACATGTTGCCAACATACAGTCCAGAAAAACTCCTCAATTTTAACCACCACATGCTCAACCCACCCACATTGTTACGTATTCAGCCCTATCTGACGGCATATTTCTCTGCTAAAATAAAGAATAGCTTTCTAAATCTACGAATGGGAACAAATTCGACAAAAGAGTGTATGCATCCCTGGATTGAGCAGTGGACGGATACTAACTGCAGATTATGCGGATGTCCACAAGAATCATTAGTTCATATAGTATGTGTGTGTCCTAAACTAATTACCATTCGGCGTATTTTTTTTAAAACCCCTATTTTTGAAGATTGGGGTTTGATTAGCACGCCAGGCACTTGTTAGGCCCTTATCTGGTGAGTCGATTCCGCTGTTATGCCAGCTAATAAAAATTATACATGCAGCTGAAATATGTTTGGTATCGCCAGTTTGAAATCTGTATCGCTTGAACTTAAGAGATCCTCTGCACAGTCAGACACCTAGTAGAACAAACTTAACTTATTGAAACTATTTTGGGACAGATATACTTGATGCACTTTATTATTGTCCTTGAACTATGAAATGACTAATTATGGCACGTTGGCACTTTAACACGCAATAGGTGCAATATCTCGCAATAGTAATTGTTGATGTTTTTAAAAAATTTAAAAATATTGTTTCAATAATGGAATTACTATTTATTGCATAATTTGTATCATTTGAACCTAAGCGATCCTCTGCACAGTTTGATACCTAGTAGAACAAGGTGTATATGCTATTAGGGTAATCATTAAGCAATGTAATTACTGAGACTACCCTGGGACAGACTTAATTGATTCACTTTATTATTGTCCTTGAGCTATGGAATTACTAATTATGGCAGGTTGGCACTTTAACTTGCAATATGTGCAATATCTTGCTATAGTAATTATTGACGTTTTTAAAAATATATTTTTTCTCTGGAATTAGTATTTATTGCATGATCCGGTTCAGGTTTGATTTTATGACATATTTATGAATGTATTGGCACAATTGTTAATAACATTTGCAGTACAGAGTTTTCTGTTTTTATACATTATGTGATTGTGAAGATGTTTTGATTGCAATGATTTTTATTAATCACGCAATAAAGAATTTACTTACCAACCCAACCACATGCACCTTAAGAACACTGTTGCTAACAACACTTCTCCAAGCCTGCACCATTTCCTATACTTACTCATCTTACTTCTCCACTTTTATCTACAATACTGGTTCATTCGCCTGCACTTTTAGCTCAAATGCGCCCAACTCTTCAATTGCTGGCACTGCCATTCTCTACCGTCCTTTCATCCACAACCTTATTACTGATCTTAATACTGACCTCCTTTTTTAGGTCTGACCTTTGAGACAGCTCTTGCTGTACCACCAAACTATTGGTTTTCCAAATAAAAATCAAATGTAACATATATACAGAAATGGCTCTTTGGTCAGTAGGCATCTTCCACTGGTCTATTAAATTGTAAATTCAATTTTGCTTCTGCCCCTCAATGCATATGGCACAGGGCAAGGAGTCCGATCACTTCACCCAATGGCCCCTTTCGGGTTTGGTAACTGTTCAAAGTTTGTGCTCAATGTTCATATCCGCCTAAAATCGATTCCTTTCTCGTCCTTGATGAAGCTGATTCAAAGTGTGTTTTTTGCATTGTTTTTTTTACACCAACTTTAAATACTGAGGGGGTCATTAAGAAGGCGGGTGGACTAGAGTCCACCCACCATCGTAGTGGGGATCGGGACCGCCCGCCATGCATGCGGCGGTCCGCTCTCCAAATTAGGATGCGACCGCAACAATGGCGGTCGCATCTTGCAATTTAACATTGCGGCGGGTGCTGCTGACTGCAGCACCCGCCGCAATGTAAAAAATGCAGGTTCTGCATTTCACTGCACTACGTGGCAGGCACCAAACGGTGCCTGCCACTTAGTGCAGTGAAATGTAGGGGGTACCATGGGTACCCCCCCCAGTGCACCCACACCTCCCCCCAACACAAGGGGGGCCCGCAACAGGCCCCCGAAACCAAAATTCCGATGCTGGCTACAGGGAAACCGCCAAGGAAAGGCTGGCTGTTGCCAGCATCGTAATTTGGCGGACGGTGCCTGCTAGGCACCGCCACCATTTTACGTATGCAGACCGCTCCGCCAGGCAATCGTGACGATTGCCTGTGGCGGATCCGTGTCGGGCGGTCTTTGCGCCCACCACGGTCGTGGTCTGGATCCGCCCGCCATCCTAATCTGGCGGGCGGTGAATCGTTGTTCGATGGCGGAGGGATCGCCACAGCACAGCTGGCGGTCCTTCCGCCATCATAATGACCCCCTGAGTCTTTATTGTGAATACACTTTGGATGCCCCGTTAGATGGTCATTTATTTTCCAGTTCCTTTTATTTAATTTATATTTGCTGTTAGAGAGTATTTAAGTGATGCTGTACCCTTGTAGCTGCCTGAAATACCAGTGCTTGGTTAGGTCGTGAATTAATTTTGTGTCCTGCACAAACAATAACAATAAAATACATGGGCCAACTTAAACTTTTAGTTAAAACTACTGCAAGCATATGGCGGCCACTAAGTGGTGGCATATTTTCGTTTTGAGGCATAGGAGAGCAACAAAAAAAATACTATCGCCATTGGCAATGCCAGACCTATTGCCTTTACCAATGCCTGGTTATAGTGAAACCACCTTTGTACAAACAGCTCCTTTGCCTTTTCTCAGCATGTGCACTAAATATTTTTGAGTTCGCACAATGATGGACTCTTTGGCAGAACAGGTTTTCCTGCTCTTATCTACAACTTTTGTATCTCCTTATATTTTGACCACAAGTTATTGATGTTTCAAACTTTATTCTATGCCATATTTCTATCTCCCTCTTACACTGTCCCCCAGCCCAGACCTTCCTTCAGCTCATTCTTCGACGTGCTGGGATTTTGATCAATCTCTGCCAAACAAATCTTCCTTTAAGACTTGCATTCCTGCTCCCCGAACACCACCATGTACTGACACAAAAGCAGAGACAGACCACGCCACAGTCTCAAAATGTGTCACTCAAAATTAGTTAATATCAGATTCTTGAAACCTTTCCAGTCATGATTAGATCACTTCCTAAAACTCTTTACTTTGCACCCCAATACTCCTGTTAGCTGCTGTTACTGTGTCTCTCAAAAAGATGTTGCCAGACTGAAAACAAAAGCCTTCTTTTTGTCTTTCAACACTGTGTAAGCTGACAAGCTCCTCTGCTGCCACATCTCCTGTTCCTGAGATGTCTCGTTCTCCTTCACTGAGATGCAGACACTGCTGCCCCACTGCACACCCTCAGAACCACTCCATGAAAACAATGCCTGTTTTTCCCCTGAACTGAGCGCTCCTAAACGAAACCAACACTACCCTCAACCTCAACTAATAAAGCCTGCTCTGATTATTGATCTTGCTGGCAGCAACCCAAAACAAGTCTTGAAAAAACCTGTGCTTTGTTAAACCAGGAGAACCGTCAAAACTGTGAGCAATGGCTGTCAAAATACTCTTTCCAGTGCTTCCCAGAGCACACAGTGCAGAATTTGAAGACTAACTCAGATCTCTCTATTGGTTCTATAACAGACACTGCTCTTTTAACTGTTTTTGTTTGTCATTACACTTAGTTTTTATTTTCAAAGATATCCCTATCCCTAAACAACGTTTGCATCCCTCCTTGACTCCGGATGACCACTTTTTCTCACCGCTCTCTGAAGAGTGTGCTTACATTTTAGCTACACCATTTGCTCATATTATGACATATTTGCGGCTTGTGGTGTGGTCTCAATGGTATTCCCACATTTGGTCTAAACATCTTTATTTAAAATTTTTTAAAAAATACACACTTAATTAAACACCTCTTTTGCTCTCATCGGTTGGATTATCGTCTTAGTCCCTCCACTGAAAATGCCTTTGTTGTCATCTGGGATGGCATCTTTATCCCAGCAAATGAGAGCTTCCTCTCCATTTTGCTTCAGGAAAGTTGATACTGGCATGCAGCACAGTAGTACCATTTTGCAATGTCTCATTAGGTTACAAAAACATGCCAGGTTCAACACATGTTCTTGAAAATGCCTGTTGGAACGGGAATGTCCCCTATATAGTATACAGGCGTGTTCCCCTGCTACGAGTCCACAACTGCCTGTAGAACAGGTATCCTGACCTGGCCCTAGCATCACAACAATCTAGCATGCCCATAGAAGTCTAGGCATGTCTGTGACTATACGACCTGTCTTGTACGCACAAAATATGCCCTTATAGCGAAGAAATACATCTACTGTCCCTGTCCTGGGTACAGCACAAAGTGATGGTGGCAGAACACTGTTTTTGAGATTGATAGTGTGATCGGACCTGTTGAGTGTGTGACCTACAGACCCCATTATGTAAAGTTCCGCTGTTATGAGTACACTGAGAACCATGACCTGGCATCCTGTGTGTGTGTGTGTGTGCAGGACGCGTGCAGTAGTAAGACTTTGAGCTTGAGTGAGCCTGAAAGCTGACGTCAAGAGGATCCATTTTGGATCAGGTTTGGCACAGCACAAGATGGAGCATGGGGGCAGCTTTCCCAGACAGTATATTGCCTGTATTCCTGTGGTTGGAGGGTAGAAATTCAGACACTTAAGTGAAAAGGATGGAGGCAGGGCTTCCCCTAGAAAGTCCATTAGGACTTTTGTCAACATGGGGCTGTTGATTAGCTGTTTCCTAGCACTACTATTTGGTTGATGGTAGGGGTGAGGGATAGGACTGCGGTTTCTGTTGTGCAAGGAGATAAGATTCTAGGACAGGTTTGCTCTTTTGTAGAAACCATACACTTCCTTGTGCTAGTGCTGTGGGGGCTCGAGTTCGGAGACAGCCTGAGTGCTACCCGCTGTGAGAGTCACCACTCTAGACAAAGGATGTGTCTGGAGTGCAGCCTGAAAAGAACACTTAAAAGTAGTAACACCCCAAACGTATTCTGCAGTTGGAGACAGATCTCCCTCTCTAGAAAATGTGAATACAAATGGGACACTAATCATCCCACTTTGTTCCAATTGAAAGTCCTTCATAAGTAAGGAAGACAATGCTTTACAGAGTACTCGAAGGACAGATGTGTGATCAGGACTGGTGTCTGCCCGACAGTCTCCCAGACGTTATCACCTAAAGTCTACATCTTCTGTTGGCAGAGATGAGGCTCTGCTTAGTGTCTAGAAGGTTGTCGGCCTGCTGAGAAAGAGAAGGAGTTTGCCTGGCCCTGTAGGAGGAGCATTTGTCCAGAAGGTGAACCCAGTGGGTCTCAGGGACTGTGGGATGCCCAGAGGAAGTGGACGCTTTGAGACCTAAGCCAGAAGCAACTCGTGCTGCAGAGGGCACCCTGGTCTCTTAGACAAGGGTCCCAAAAGGAACAACTTCAAGTCTTGTCAGTGTGTAGACCTGAATCAGGGCTGCAACTCCCTGCCTTGGCCTGATCGGGGCTACAACTGCTGTGGTGACTGCACTAGCCCGGATATTCCCTGTGCTTCAGTCAGCTGATTAAGCCTAGACTTAACTCCCATCCCGTGGAAGGACAGAGCCATAGCACCCAAGACCACACCTACACAAGTGCCAGGGCTGCGGCTCACCAGTGAACTGAGTCAGCAACTAGGTCTACAGAGACACAGAGCTCATCTTGCCTCTTCGGGGCACATGAGATTGTTTTCATTCACCACTGGCCTCCGAATCTGCTTGGCAGGAGAATGAGAGATTAAACACTATGCCACCAGGGGTAGGAACATTAAAAAATGTGAACTTTGTGGTCAGTTGATTTGTGGGGTAATTGACACAGCACCGAGTCGGATTCATGCTACTGCCCTGACTGATGGCAGAGGAAGGCTTCAAGGGGTCACCAGGTTAAGATTAGCACGAGGGAATCAGAATGTGTAGCGCCACACTACCTACCTGAGCTTGGGAAAGAGGTGCAATAGGCAAAGGTTGCAGAACAACAGTAGGACGGACCCAAGGACACCACTGACAAATTACCTCAACCATCATGGTTGGGGCCCAATTACACTGTAGTCCCCTGAACAGGTTCTTGCACTACCCTAACCACTTGTGGAATGCTTTAAATATATCTGTTACTGCTGCCACTCATAAAACTGTTGAGAGTGGAAATAATGTTCCATCTTATTCAGATGCATCAGTGTATCAATGTACCTCACGACTCCTTGACCAACATTTCCAATGTCTTTGGAATCATTGAAGAACGGAGCAGCAAGCAAATGGCTTAAAACCAAATAGCTCAAAAAATGTAAATCATGGCCCTTGGACTAAAATATTCAGTCAACTTCTGTCTCTTGGTATCATCTACCAACCTTTTTGATCTTCCTGTCCAGTAGACAACTCTTTCAAGCTCAGAAGAATTCTTTCCTTAATTTGTCCTTAATTCTATTCTCTACTATATAGCTCACTAAGTACATGAAGATTTTTCCTGTGTACCAGGTTACATTACTGTGTACCAGATTACATCGTTAGCACCACTCAAGAGCCCATAATGAAGCTAGAAAGAATACAGGTGTCACCCCTTTCCTACGAAGTCTCACTTGGCTGCCAAAAGAAGCAGACCCAAACCATGCCTTAAAAGTGGATGTTAGGGAACGGTCCGATTATCTTCGGGGAGGATCAAACCAAACACTGCTCACAGAAACCAGAGCTATCCAGACGTTCATCTTCTAGCAATTACCACCAGCAGATTTGTGTCAAATGGAAACTGTGGTTGTATGTGATTTCATAGAAAAACGATTTAATAGAATACCATTACTGAGAAACCATTTTATCTAAACAGTATAGTGGAAATTCTCAGAATGAATGGCATTTACATTTCATGGAAATCAACTTATAGAGTGTCTTTTTGATCGAAATTGGCATTTGCTTGTATTTTTTTAATGAGTAAATGCAATGTTTGCAGACTTGACTATCAGACGTTTTTTGGAAGTATTTATTTCATTGCTTTACTTCGGGGGACATTATTTCAGATTTATCTCATTTGCATTGTCAAACAAACACTTCAGATGTTTTTAATTCACTGACTCCTCACCACTCAAACACCATCAATCCCTGCCTCCTAAAAACCCCTCACCACAACTAAACTACAACCATCTCTTTTCCCTAAAAGCCCTTTCTAACTGTACACTCCACCTATAGCTGAACCGTAAAACCCCCTCACTACCGCTAAGCTCCACCCCATACTGAACCATAAAAAACCCTTTTGTATGCCTCAACCCCACCCATCCATGACCCCGTAAAACCCCTCACCACAGGCAAACTCCACCCATCCCATAACCTTAAAAAAAAAACATTGCCCTTATACGCCATCCATCCATAACCCCTAAAACCCACTCACCATTCCTAACTCTAGCCATCCCTGAACCCTAAAAAACCCTTTCTACATCTAAACTCTAGCCATCCCTGAATCGTTAGCCCTCACCCCTCTAAACCACACCCAATTCTGAACCCTCACTCTTCACCAGCCCTAATTGAACGTAAACAACCCTCACTAGCCCTAAACTCTGCCAATTCATGAACCCTAAAACACCTGAACACCCCTACACTCTACCCATCCCTAAACTTAAAAAAAAAAAACACTTCACACCCCTATACTACTTTCTTCCGTGAAGCCTAAAAGCCCCTCACCACCCATAAACTCTACCCATTCCGGATACCCAAAAAAGCTTCAACCCCCCCTACATGCCACCCATCGATGAGCCCTAAACCCCCTTTCTATGCCTGAACTCCACTCATTCCTGACCCCAAAAACCACTCATCACCCCTAAACATTACCCATCCCCGAACTCAAAAAACCCTCATTAGTCCTAAACGACACCCAATTTTAATGTGATTTTGGATTTGTCCTTAAAATAATTTTCCTTTAAATTACGATTTTTTTGTATTTCCTTAAAGTTGTCTTTCCTTAAAATTAGTTTTCAATCATTTGGTTCCCTCCAATGTGGTTTTTCAGTTTTCGTTTTTCCATTAATTCACATACACATACATGTATTCACATACATCAGGAAACCGCTCCATTGCACTGTTGGCATCTCAACTCTACAGCAGTTGACATTTGAGATAAAAAGCCTACCATGGCCTGCATAACTTCTGGAAAGTAGTGAAAACCTCCTATTTGACTTCTTCATTCCAGCTTACAAGGGACATGTCAAAAGGCAAATTTTGCTACAGATTGCGTAAGAAAATAAATAATCACAAGTTTGCTCCCGAACGCTATTTCCTTAATGTATACAAAGATAGTTTGCCCCAAATCTGACATACAGGATTCTATTCAATTTGTTTTTAAACAACCAGCAAATAATCTAGGTTTTCACTATTGGAATTTATAAGCATGTGTTCTAGTCTGTCATTTACCTCTGAATTTCCTTATTTTGAAAACTTTTAGAAGATCTTATGAAACCATTTATAAAGTAAGTTTATCTTGTTTATAATGAATCTCTGAAAGCAGGTCCTTAAATGCAGGTTGTTTTACATTTTAAAATATTCAACTTGAATTTCCCATTTCTATACTTTTGCCAAGACTCATTCCTAAACCCAGAAACTAATATTCATGTTCATATATTGATTTATTCCTCTAGATTGTATCCATTCTCAGAAAGGCTCAAAGAGGGGTGTGTCACAAAACATTTTTGTGCCCCAAAGTTCTACTTAAGTACACAAAAAGTGTCCTGTGCATGAATAAATATCTCATCCTATTTCACAGTATTAAGATCTGCACATATTTACCCCTACAGATGGAACTTTCTATTGAGGAAAGCCTGCACTTATGGCCATACGCGCTGAAAGTGGGGGTGCGGTGGGTGCAACAGCACCCCCAAGCAAACATGCTGTAGTTCAGAAGGTGAATGAGAAATAAAGAGGCCATTAAAGTTTGTTTATATCCTGTTGCATTTGCAATGGGTTCAAAGACAGGGATCACGCCAGACTATGTCTTATGACAAATTGCTGCTTATTCTTTTAATAAGGATATTAGTATTTTGTTTCTCTGATTGCAGAGTAAGAGGATTTAATAAAGTGAACTATGCAACTATCTTGCAGGGGTACAAGGAGTGTGAAAGGAAAGGCTGCAGGACAGCATTTCTTTTCCAACGAAAAACAACATTTTCAATCCCTGTAAATGAACCATATAAATAGTTCAATGTTCATCTGCAGTGAGGAAAGTACATGAGGCACCTTTTTAATACTAAAGTGTTATGGAAGCAAAGATTTTAATAGGGTCAAAACAAATTAAGACACTTCACTTGGTGAAAATATGGTCGGTAAATGACTACCACACCATGCTTTAGTGATATAATTGTGACAGTATGCTCCGAAATGTACCACTGCTGCTGGGCGTGGCTTGTTTGCTATACCTATTCTTGAACGCTGGGATTTTTCATAATCCCTATGACTTTAGAGAAGTAACATTGACGGCAGTACCCCCGCTCTGAAAATTGTTCCAGCACCACTGCGAATGGCCGATATTCTGCAGTGTTAGAGTTAGGGGTGGGAAACTAGGTGTTCCCAATGGAGAGGCTAGAGGTTGGTCACTGGGTGGTAGTAAATGTCCATAAAGTCAAACTTGTGGGTAACCACAAAAGGTGCCAATGGTTTTTCACCCCCAATTTCTGCACCTAACTTTAGTGCCAAGCCACTGATGTAAAGTGTGTTATCTGGGTCTGAAAAACATTTAAGCGCCTTATTTGATGTGGTAATAAAAGAAAATGATTTTTACAGCTTTCTAGAGGTAGAAAGAAATGGGTAAAAAGTTAGGGGCAAATGTTTTCAATACTTAAGCCAGCAGTCTGCCCCAGGCCAATTGTAGAGGTATAAATATGGCAGTAGGACAATGCAAACCTACAATATGCATAAATTCCATGCGTATTCCTAGATTTTTAAAAAACAATTTATAAATCCCGAAAAAGCTGGAAACCTAAACAAAGCATACGGGGAAGCCTATGACCCATGGACTTCACACTTTTATATTATTCTCCCTGAATCGTCCCTACTGGGCCTATTGTATTTGAGACGTAATCTGGCATGTTTCGACAATTTCAGTCTGTGATAGAGGACATGTTCGAGACAGAGCAGTGTCACAAGACTTACTCGAAATGTAAAAATAAAAAAGATTGGTTCTAGATTCCTTTTATGATTTTTTTGTACTGATGTGGCCTCTTCAATAAAACAACAAAGACGACATTTTGCTGCAAGGCAGCCAATATACGCTTCAGTGTCACACAAACAGTCTCACCAAAAGGCATATCTTCACCACTCTTCTTTACTAATGCATACTCGCAGTGATTCATTTCAGAAACAAATTCCATAAATAAATTAACCGTCGGAAAAAGGAATGCCTTTTTAGAGATCTTGCTTCGATACTGCAAAAAAATGATGCATTGGTTTTTCATAGTCATTACCAGAAGAAAGATGAACGACTTTCCTATCAGAGTCGAATGCTTTATTCCACAATCCATTAAAAAAGATCATATTCCTAAAGCCCGAGACTGCCCTCAGTAGCTAAAGGTCAGAAGCTGTGTGACTCGCAGGACACATTTCACACTTCAGCACATTCTGTAAATCTGAGACTGGTATCTAGCTATTTAAAAAAATATACTGTACAATAAAGTGGGAAATGACTTTCTGAACCTTTTGAGCAAACTGATTAGTTTTACATGTGGTGTACCCAGAAATGCATTATAGGAAAACGAGTTGACTGAACACAACCCATAATGGGTTCTATGAACAATAAAGATCTGATTTTTGGGCATTACATTCTGTCACAGGAACCTTCTTTCTCTCTGTGTCCCTCTCTCTTATTAACTTGAAATTAGCATATACAATTTAGAAGATACAGCCAGAGGTAATCGTCAGATCAGATAGTATCAATTCATAGAACTTTGTGCAGTTGTAAATTGAACTTACAATGGGAAAAGTTGTAATCTGTGGATGTAATTTCCAATTCCTGATTTCCCCCAAAAATGTTTTGCAGAATTTTGAAACTTTAGAAAGTGTAGCATAAACTTCTCTGGCAGCAAGTTTGATAAAGCGGTGGAAAAATAGGTGCGTTCAGGAGGGTAGTGGTGTTAGACATGCTGGGGAAACTAAGAGTCATAACGTTGTAGGTACTCACAAATATTCCTAATGACTTTTCCTACCCAATTTACACATATAACACGTGCAAAAAGGGTGGAAATTACCGCAATATTTTCAAGGTTGTTTACAGGAAGGTATTTCTCCACATGGAAACCACTATGAATGATTTAAGGGGTCTGGGGAATGAATTGTGCACATCCACATTTCCTCCATACTTACTGTTGCAGATTATTAGGAAAGTTAGGGAGTAGAAATAAACACTGACTTGCATATATTTCCAAGGAATACCCCTTATGATTCTATGAATCAAAAAAGAATCAATCTACGTAAACCATATGCAAAATTCTGTGATGCGTAGATTTTTTCTGTGATTTTCCTAACAACTGAGTTAGCTGCACATGAAATGCTGGCATTGTGTATAGTAGAGACAATGCTGCATACAGCTGTAGTACCATGCTTTTGATAAGTATTTAAATTACTAAATATTCTGAAGCACACAAACAGAAACCAATATTACAGAGCTGCAGTTGCCCATACATGGTTAAGCTTAACACTTAATTCACAGAAAACCAGATTTTTGTACCCTTTACACCTTTGGTTCCTCCTAAATGAATCTGCACCACCTTTGGAAAATAGAATATAAAGCAGCATATTTTACAGTTTGCCAAATTTGATGTACATTGGTCAAACGGTAACAATTACAGGAGTCCCAAATTTGTTGTTCACATCTTTAAAATGGGATTTTCTATAGGATCTTTTTCTCTGTGGTAAGTCACTGCGGTCTTTTAAACAATTATTGCCTTTTCTGGGTTCGGTAAAATATATTCACCATTATGAAGATGTCAAAGCATGCCTATTTTTCATAATGTGTGTGAGCGTGCAACTAAGTAAAATTGGCGTCTCTACAGGTCAGTGATGGGCAAAGTCGATGCCTAGGCAGGCCATAATGACAAGTGTGTTGACACGCAAAACACCTCAACACAACATATGGCGCTGTAAACCACTTTGTACCGTTCTCGCTGTTCACGAACAATGTACAAACACCGTGAAGGGACATTCAACACACACACCATGGTCAATCTGTGTGAACCCCATGTCTTAGAGCACAATAACCAAATGTCCCCTAACACAGAACACCTTGGTTGGACATATGAATTTCACTTTGCACCACACACATTTTTGGTGTACACAAACATTGGACATAAATCAAACAAGTGGCACTTCACAACATCATTTCACATCAAAAATACGGAATGTTCACAATAATTCAAAATACAAATCTTAGCACAACAGAAAGTAAAAGATTTATTTTTCAGTCAAAAATAGGGGCTCGGGCACAATTTGTACCGCAAAGAGTACATTTAAGTGTCTCCTTCACTCAGTGTCCCTACTCGTGGACATGAGAGATGATGGCTGGAGATAAGCAGATAACAGTGGCGTAGCTAGACCACTTGCCACCCGTGGCGGTCCCTGCATTTTGCCGTCCCGCGATGGCCGCAGGTAACAGCGAAGAGCAGGGGAGGGGGTTGATTTGGGGGTGTGGGGGTGGCGGGAGACAGACGACGACGAAGGTAAAAGTGCCGCCGCCACCGCATCCCCCTTGCTACGCCACTGGCAGATGACATTCTGCCACCACCATCATCCTCATCTTCTTTAAACACCCCAAAAGAGCACAGCTCAACATCTGATGCAGACAACAGACACAGTGACTTTAAAGTAATCTGCAGAGCTGTTAAACTGTGTGAAATTAGAGTCTCTACCCTGGTCCACCATCTGCGCAGTTGCACCTACTGGGGGGAATGCAGGGGATGGACTGCAACCAATCTGGAAGGTCTAGTGCAATCCTCTACTTCCACAGTATGGTGTGCTTAGTCGAAATAAACCTGACCACTTCGCAAGTGTGGTCAGTTCTCCCTCCAATCTGAAAATGCTGATGTACACTGCGTGGGATGCATTACAATGCAGTGACTGCATGTGCCATGTCCTAGTTGGCATACTGAAGTGGCATTTAACATATTACCAGGCCTAGACACATCATTACTTACAATGCAATGGATGTTTTGAACCAGATGACATTCTAAATTTGTAAATGCTGTAATATACAACCACATCCTGGAGGTGGAGTGACGTCTCAGTCCAACTGGGGCAACACCTACAATAGCTGAAGCAGGTCCAGCACATCTGTACATTGCCACAGGAGCATTGGCTCCAAATTCCTTGCCACTCCTGATTCCAACTGCCACTTGTTATTTGTGAGCCGTCATGGTGACGGGCACACATAGAATACACACAAAATATCTCTGCACTGTAGTAAACTCCACTCAGTACAATGACTAATAAGCAATGACTTACAAGTTCTAGACCCTCTCTCAAATAACTAACATTCTGTTTAGATGATCACACTAAAATCTGCAAGTATGTACATCCTGAGGTAGAAAACACAGTCTAAATACCACTGATGTTACACATTAAACAAATATAACAATTGCAGAGTTAAAAACCAGTCTTGGGAAATTGCCACACATGCACAATCACTTTGCTCCAACTCCAATAGTTGAGCAACACAGCACACATTCCAAGGCTCTCAACATCACAATTAATCTTTGTCCCACACTATGACACAACCATATCTTCAGTAGCTACCCAATAACAATATATCACCAAAACAACAGTAACAGTAACATAACTATGACAGGAGACACCAGGTCACATCCTTATCAACACACCAGACTACACCTTGCCACATTTGCAACACCTTGACCCACTGCAGATCCTTCACAACACAACACTGCAATAACACATGACCACATTACATCACTTCACCCCCACCTTGCACACCTCAAAGACTACAAGTAAGTTTATTGGCATAGTTAATAAAAACCATTGCAATACAAAAACATCAAGGTTTAAAAACAATTCTGACTATGTTATCCAATAGAACAGTGGTTCCAAAACTTTTTCGACCAGCGGCTCCCTTGACCTATTGGCCATTGGCCGCGGCTCCCCACTATGTTACTTTTTTTTTTAGAGGGTGGGGGAGATGTAAGCCCGGTCTCGGGAGTACTTTCATTTTTCTCCCTGAAAATATTTGGGATGAAGCTGATGAAGGTATTATAATCATGCACGCAGGGTGTTTCGTATTACTAAGGCGGCGCCTCTAATAAAATATTCCTAGTTACACTTCTTTGCCCGTGTTTGTTTTAGAGAAACTTCTCAAACTTTTTTATCCCACTTACAGTACTAGATAGCACCCCTATGCATGTAGGCCCCATTGCCAAAATGTTTCTGCGCTTGAAGAATATTTGGGTGCACTTCCATTTCTACCCATGTCATAAGTGCAAACACACCTGTCTCAGCAGGGTGACTCACGATTTTTTAAACCAAATACAGCTTTATTTTAGCTGTCTCCTCCCTAAAATTGCCTCCAATTCAATGCAAGCCAAATAAATTCCTCTGATTATTATTTTTTTTTAAACGTCCCTCTTTCTTGCTTCCAAATGTTGGCATTATGCCGTATATGGTGCTTTACGTCCCTGTGCTCATGGAGAGAGCAAGCCTGTCTTGAAATGTGTTTGTACTGGAAGAAATGTATACTGGAAGTACCTATGGTTCAAGTACACATATCAATACTTAGTAACACTTAGTGTGTTTGAGAGACAGGACAACTTTGCTTTCCTGATAACTTGCATTGGTGTAAAATGCATTTGGAAAAAAACTAAACTGTCAATGAGTCTAACAAAATAAATCAGGCGTCTTCCGCTTACTTTGGGAGTGTTGGAACGTGGGGATCCAGTGAAATATGGATGTCATTTCCCTCAACATACAACCAATTAAGCACTATGTTATCCAACTTTAGGCATGTCACTTACAAATCATCCACATCATGCGTTTAAGTCTAATTAGTTTAACTGAAACCAAAAAACCCGTCAACATTCAATACATTAAAGTGCTTGGTGCGAGGCTCCGCTGGCCAGTTATGATGGCACACCAGGGAGCCACGGCGCACAGACTGGGAACCACTGCAATAGAATAACAATCAACACAGCATCAAAACACCTCAGGTGACCACTGTAGAGCCTTCTGCATAACCCATATACCACACCAGGCACCTTCTACTAGACACCCCCGGCAAGGCCATCCATATAACACACTGAACGACACTACCCCACGTGATCACATTCCCAAAATATCACATAGCAATATTACTCAACCACCCTTGATCATGTTAGTCCACCATTACACAACAACACACACAACAAAGTAAACCACATCACATTAAAACACTCTCTCACACAATACCACATCAAACACACATCACACCCAAACTCTTACCACTATACCCAATTCGGACCCAGACTCTCGCCATTGAGGAGTTCTGCCAGCAGCTAATAGACATACACATCATACTGTGTACAGGTAGGGGTACTGTTCAACTCCTGGTTTTTCAAATGGAGTTGGTTGGAAGGCAACATCCCCAACCACAGAACATATTACGTAGCCAGGGAAACTAGTGTCCTCTCATCAGGGTGAACCCTCCACTGGAGAATGAATGAATGAATGAACACTTATAAAGCGCGTGGTTACCCAGAGGCATCCCAGCGCTAAGACGTCCAGTAAGCTACGAGAAAAGTAGGCTATGAGAAGATTAATGAAAAAGCAAAGTTTTCAGAAGTTTTCTGAACTTAAGATGTTCAGGTTCGGAACGTATATGTAGGGGCAGGCTATTCCAGAGTCTAGATGCATTATATGTGAATAGTCGACCTCCACTACGTACACGTTTAATCTTCGGTACACAAATTAATCTTTTTTTCCCCGATCTAAGGGCTCTGTTGGGTACATAAGGTTTACTCCAGGGACGAATCAAGGGGGGGCCTTTTCCAAAAAATGATTTATGGGTGATACACAGGGCCTTAAATTGCACTCTTTCCTGGACGGGCAACCAATGCAAGGTAGCAAGAGCAGGCCTTGCAGAGGAGTGTTTGGGTATATTCAGGAGTATCCGGGCAGCACAGTTCTGTACTGTTTGCAATCTTTTAATAGTGGCCTGAGGAGCTCCCAAGTATAGGGCGTTGGCATAATCAAGCCGTGAAAGAACGAGAGCCTGCACCAACAGTCGTCTTGCCGAAGGCGGAAGCAAGGGGAGTAACTTTCTAAACCTTCTTAATAGACCAAAGCAGCTCGCCGCCACTATGCGTGATTGCTCTCTAAAATCAAGATTGCAGTCAATCCATACTCCTAGACTCTTTACTTGCTTTTTAGGAGCAGGAGGGGAACCAAGGCATTTGGGCCATAGGTGATCCACATTTATGGGAGCAGACTTCCCCAGAAGCAGCAGTTTGGTCTTAGATCCATTGAGTTTCAGAAAAGAATTGCTCATCCAATTAAAAACTTTTTGAAGACAAGTAGATAGATCAGGGTCTGGTTGGTTGGCTTGCTTCAAGGAGACAGTTGTGTGTCGTCGGCATACGTAATTATCTGTACCCCAAATGGGAGTACTAATTCGGCCAACGAACTCATATAAACGTTGAACATCGTGGGGCTTAGGGAAGATCCTTGCGGAACCCCACAGGTCAAAAGAATGGATTTTGAAGAGCATTCCCCTTCGAAAACCGAATAAACCCTGTTAAAAAGAAAGGACTGTAACCACTTTAGTGCCAACCCAGTCACTCCAGCGTCCCTCAGTCTTTGTATCAAAAGTTGGTGATTGACCGCATCAAAGGCCGCGCTGAGGTCCAACAGGATAAGCGCAGCGCAGCCTCCGTTGTCAAGGGTCTTCCTAATTTCTTCAACTTCAACTAATATAGCAGTCTCAGTACCTTGTTGGGGTCTGAAACCAGTTTGCGTAGGATGTAGACGATTGTTGTCTTCCAAGAAAGCTGATAGAATTGAGTTAATATATTTTTCAGTAAGTTTACTGACTCCTGGCAATAGAGAGATTGGACGATAATTTCCCCAATTCTCTGGGTCAAGGTTCGGCTTTTTCAAGAGCGCTTTCACCCGAGCATGCTTCCATTGCGGTGGCACAATCCCGGTTCTAAGTGATGAGTTTATACACTCAAGTATAACCGGTGATACCACCTCCGCAATTTTATGAAGAATAGTGGGGGGGGGGGCAACATCTAGGGGGGTACCCGATTTAAGTTCTTTAAGCAATCTTTGCAGGGTGTTAAGATCCAAAGAATGGAATTCCTCCAACAAAAGAGGGGCGTCGGAAGAAATTATATCACTAGATCCACACACTTGTGGAACAGTCATAGGAGGGAAAGAATTATAAATGGATTGTATCTTTTCTGAAAAAAAGTCGGCAATTTGTTCACACCGCAATTGAACATTGTTGGTGTCAGTAGGAGGAGTAGGGGGAATAAGAAGGGAGTTGGCGATTTTAAATATCTCCCTTGAGGAGTTTGCGGCTAGAATGATTCCTTGATAATAGAGGGCTTGAGTATTTTTAATTTCATTTTTATATATTTTAATAGCCTCTCGGTATTTAGTTCTCCTAGCCACGGAGAAGTCCTTCGTCCAGCTTCTTTCGTGCCTTTTGCACATCTGTTTAAGCTGGCGTAGTTTTGGGGAATACCAAGAGTTTGTTTGTTTCCCCACCTTTTCTAAAATTTCCTTTTTTGGAAGGACACAGTTAAGTGCAAGGTCAAGCCAATTATTAAAATTGTCATTGGCAACAATAGGGTTAGGATGAGAGGGGGGGAACAGTGGCCTTTAGGGTGCTAATAAAAGTATCCAAAGGGAGTTTCGACCAATTGCAAGCAATTTTAGTAGCTCTAACAGTTGGTATATTAGCGTCTGGTAGAGTCCAATTAAAAGGGAGTAGACCCCACAGTCACAGACCAAAGACTGCTCACTAATAGTGGCACATACAAATATTTAGTAACAAAACACTTCCAGAGGCAAAAATAAATATACTCAATGTTGCTGGTGCCTTGTTTTAACCACAAGTCTTTTAGACCCCAATCCACCTCAGTTACTTGCTGGCCCCATTACGACTATAGAAGCTGATGAAGCAAAAGTGGTCAAGATAAGGATCAACTTTCGTCCCTGGACTCGCCACAGTTTCAAAGCCTCGGAACAGGAGAAACGCGAATCTTCCCCTGTGTCTACCAAGGAGGCTCCCACGTTCACAATGTAAGGATTTTCTTGCTCCAAGCATATAACCACAATTTTGTACAAACTTGAAACGTTACAGCAAAACGTTGTCCTTGGTGGTGCCCCAGTTTGACTATGTCAATGAAACTCTTCTAATTAATCTCAAATACACTCTGACCAACTCGAACCAGTGGATATGTAATGCTGCTTCTCACATTCTAATGAATCAATATCATTCTTCGGTCTCGGTAGCTCGACTGATTGTCGATTTCTCAGACAGCAGAATTTAAGTTTCTGTTCACAGTCCAACAGGACTTTATTGCAAATGGACTGTTGCTCCTTGCTACCTGGTTACAGCACTTTGCCTCATTTCTACATACATTTTTTTTTTTGTTGACCGCGAATAATCCAACATGAAGGTAAGTGCATTACAGGACCCGGCCCGACAACGCATCACCGCACGAACTTCAACTCGTGACAGCCAAAATCGATAGTAATTCATTTACTGAATGCCGTAGCCCTCATCGGATGCCTGATTGAATCGAAGTGATTTCACTTGCCTAACAGTCCGGTGGTTCCCTTAAGTGACATAGCGGACCGACTGAGACCTCCTTATTGAGCCCTAACTACAAAGGAATTGGCGCCCTGGTGCACGCCATAGTTGATCCTAACTGGGTACCCTCCTCTTCCGGGCAACAATTGAATTGATAATTGCCTCCGGATTACCTTCATTCTTGTGCATCTCTGTGCAACATATGTCCCCAGTACTCCTGTCCTGAAGAGACCCTGTATCGCGAGAGGGTCGAAACGTCGTCGACTGCATAAAGAGAGAGCCTGGAAAAATACATATACAATTCAATGTATCATAATTACTAAAGGCTCCTCTTTCCTTGTTGCTTCCAATAACCACTTCCTTCGATTATGTCACCTTATAACTTCTCCTACACCACCGTTAGGTTAAGGTCACTTCACTGGGGCTCACAAATTCACGTTCAGATTGTACATAGTGTATATACTTTAAATATCTCCCTTTTTTAACTACTTTCTGTGGTACGTATGACTGCTGTGATTACAAAATAAAATTACGCTCACTTCGGCTGAAGTGAGCTCGACTAAGATAGACTGTCGTGTGGGCTTCTAAAACCTATTGAATACTGTCTGACTGAATCAATTTAAGGTTTCTTCGTATATTCTTTATCTTTGTTTTTGATTAATTCTAGCAAGCCATACTTTATTGCAGAGTACATATTGTAATACCCAGTTCACAAGACATATGGGTTGCTCTTGTTACTCCAGAAAAATATTTAAAAAAATTAAAAAATTAGGTCTTTCAACACAGCATTATTTCGTAGACCTGACAGTACTTTATTTATAATAAATAAACAACGATTGAGGGCAGGGCTCAATATTCTTAGGACAGCACTTGCCAATGCATGAACAGCCCTTTTGATATGATTGGCAGTGTGCACTTCCATGCTGCTTCTTGTTGGATGGGAAGGGAAGACCTCGGGTGATACAACAAATTGGTCAGTCTCTTATATTTCAATAGCAAAAAAAACTGATCTTCCTCCTCCGCCCTTTCTGACATTTTGTTCTTCCCAGAAATTTTTACTTTATTAAAAGCGTGAGTATTTTCATGGATTTGCTGATACTTAAAGGCAAAGCATCAAAATTCCATCAACAGGTAAGTGGCTTTGCAACACCCAGTATTACCCAATACTCACGGGGTTTGCAAATAAAACAAGATGACACTCTGCTTGTGCCACATATACTTGTGTAAGACATTTGCTGATAAGAAGGTGGAAATGTTTCTTCTCCATTGAAGAACAAAGTGCTTTTTACTTTTTTTTTTTTTTTTATTAAAAAAATTTATTAATAAATTCTGTCACAGTGTCATGGCAAAAAGCAATACAGATAATACATCCACATTTCGATTCTTCTTCACATAATGTTCATAAAAATACAAGAAAAGAAAAGGAATAGAAAAGAGAGGCCCTGACAATGCATGCTACACTACCAAAACTGGCCACAGAAAGAGAAAAATAAAAGAAAAAAGTTAAGAAGGCCCCTAGACAGCAACATCCCAAAGAGCCCAGAGAAAAGAAAACCAACCCTGACAACCAAAGCCAGAACTGCAACTTGATTCTAACCATCGGATAATGGGAGTCCAGATTTCCCCCCCCAATTCTCGTCTCCTGCGCCCTCTCACCCTATTCACAGCAAATTCCATATTGTATATGGCTAATAGCCTAGCCCGCCAATAAACAAACGTAGGAGAATCAGAGCTTATCCACAGGGAAGTTATGCATAGTCTTATAATAGCCATTGCCATGAGACCCTCGCGGGTAAGTAGTGCGCTTTACAAATTCTGTGATTGATTGATTGAATACAAATCGGGTCTCCGAGCTAGAGCGAGCATTACCCTGCAGATTGCCTTCTACACCCAAGATGATTAAATGGGGAGTTAGTGTTACAGGACTGTCAAGAATCAGGTTAAAAAAGGATTCGACATCCTGTAAGAATTTAATTTGACTGGGGCAATTAAAGAACATGTGTAGGGTGTCGGCTGCCCATGCCCCACACCGACTGCACGCACTGCCCCGTGAGCCCCCCCATTTGGAAACCTTGATAGGAGTGTAGTATAAGTCGAAGACAGACATGAAATGTTGGGTCCTCAAGCTACAAGTTATTATAATCTGATTGGCTAGTTCCAATGATCCCTCTAGATCCACGCAGTCTAAACCAAGCTTTCTCTCCCATCTAGTATTTTGAATACTCAAGTCATCGGGGAGACCTTCCAGAAATATTTGATACATTTTCCCTATCCGGGATCTGTTCTCAATTGCATCCACTAAAGCTATTTTCCCCACATTTACACGCGATTGGTGCATAGCCTTGCACAAAAAACTACGAATCTGCAAGAACTTAAAAAAATCTCTTTTGAAGAGTCCAAATCTCTCCTGTAAATTAGAAAAAGGGGCAATTTGGCCTTCGCAGCACATATCCCCGAGAGAATTAATGCCTAAATTCCCCCACCTAAGAGTAGTTTGATCCTGAAATATCGGTGGTAAAAGACCGGGTGAGGAGAAGGGAGTATATGCATTGATATTAGGGATCCTAAACCTCCATCGTATCTTTCTCCAGGTCGAGAAGGCTGCCAGAATTATTTTGAATTTGGTCTTTTTATAGTAGCTTGGCTCTAAGATTTTGACTAAACATTGCCTAGCATCCGCCCCGAGTGCTATTTCGTAAATGGTTGGCCTAAGTGCAGCCGGCACTTTTGCCTTAGCCCCTACCAGCAATATCCCCATATGTTGTAAAAGTGCTGACCAATGGTACAGAAGAAGGCTGGGCACACCCCACCCGCCCCTCAATCTTGGTAAGGTCATCCATTTACTAGCCCTTCTACATCTCCGGTATCCCCATAGAAATCTAAAGCATGCCCTTTCTGCTTTTGCTATACAAAGTGTCGGAAATTCCAGAGGTAAAGTCCGAAACAAATTTAAAAACCTCTGAAAGATTGACATTCTAATGACATTAAAGCGACCATGCATTGATAAATGTAAATGGTTCAGTCTCTCCAATGTCTTGTTAACCTCTCCAATTACTGGCAGAATATTAAGCTCCGGTATACATGCCACTTCTGCCGAAATCTTCACCCCCAGATAAGTGGCTACTGAGACAGTGGGGACATCTACCGAGGGCACACTTCCCGTGTGTAGAACCTGAGTTTTATCAATGTTTAGTTTATACCCCGAAACCAAGCCAAATTGTTGAGCCACAAGCTTCACTGCCGGAAGAGCGGAATTTATATTGGTCGTAAATATCGCAATGTCATCAGCATATGCTAATGTTTTATACTCGCAGTTATTTACTGTTACTGCTCTAATATCTGTGTTAGCGTCCAGTTTATTAAGGAAGGGATCAATATATAACGAGAATAGCAACGGAGAGCAAGGGCATCCCTGCCTGGTACCTCTACTAATACTAAATACATTAGATACTTGTCCAGATATACGTATTCGTGCTTTAGGGACGAATAGAGTGCCTGTATTGATTGAATAAAGTCGGTGGGGAATCCCTTCCATTGAAGGGCGGCCCAGAGAAACCTCCAGGAGACCCTGTCGAACAGCTTTCTCAGCGTCCAACAGGATCATCCCGAGAGGTGACCCCGTGGCCTGAGCCCAATCAAATAAGGAGATGGCTCGCCTAACATGGTCAGTGGTATCCCGACCGGGGATAAACCCATGTTGCCGCAGAGAGACCAATGGGGTAATAATCGCGCCCAGCCGTAAAGCAATGATTTTTGAAAAAATCTTGCTGTCTGCATTAATAAGCGAGATAGGCCTGTAAGATGATGGGCTTAATGCGGGTTTATCTTTTTTTTTTAACAACAACTATGGTGGTTTCCCGCCAAGAATCAGGCGTCTGGCCCTTTTGAGCCAGTTGTAATATTGACGCAAAGTCAGTTCGAAGTGCTTGGCGAAATGTCCGGTAAAATTCTAAGGGTAATGCATCCGGACCCACCGCCTTGCCAGCAGCTAATGAGGTTATTGCAAGCTCGGCCTCTTCCCAGGTGATCGGGGCTAAAAGAGTCTCGTTCTGTTCCGGCACAAAGTGCTTTTTAAATG
The DNA here is from genome assembly GCA_963921515.1 of Calotriton arnoldi. Classification (NCBI taxonomy): domain Eukaryota; kingdom Metazoa; phylum Chordata; class Amphibia; order Caudata; family Salamandridae; genus Calotriton; species Calotriton arnoldi. The sequence continues at coordinate 484,848 of CAWUFW010002424.1, read as the reverse complement.
AGAATTTTTAAAAAACATCCCAAAAAACTACCCAAATCAGAAACTCCATATTAAACAACGTCTTTGAAATGTAATCCGACTAAATTGAAAGGAATCAATGTTTTAACTAAAATGGCAATGTGTCAATGGAAACCAACGCAACTAGATGTATTGTGTTTGAGAGCGTAGCAATTATATAATAACTGGTAACAGTGGGTTTCAAAGCATTTCTAGGAATGAAAGGATTGCAAACGTGCATAAGCCAAAAATCCGTTTTTGTATGTAAATATCATAGCAAGTCTTGTAGTTCAGTATACAAAACGAGAAAATCAGACCAAACATCTGAATAAAAATAAAATAAGACAACTTTGGAAAATACTCACGCCGTACGTGTAGCAACATGAGATATCAGTATATAGTGAACAAATATAACAGTTATTTTGTATTCAACCTTTTCACTGTCACAAAGAAGCAAGTGTTTATGCTACAAATAAAGAACGGAGGCTGGAATCTGATATGGGTTAACTTCAGATATGTCCCATATCACAAGTAGGTCATGCTCTCTCTTTTCTTTTTCTATTGCAGTGTGGCGTTGTGTAATGCAACCAAACATATGACTTTATGATCTCAGCACTGCACCCCTTTTCTGCTTGCCTGCAAAAAGTGGCACTCTAAGTGTCACACGAGTCATGTAATTGTCACAAGCAGACAGGATAGAAATGTCACACATGAATTTAGAAAACTTGACAGCTACAATTAGATCACCAACAGGGCTTTAGGTAAGCAGATCTTCACACACTTCTCTCATCTGAGAGCGTGGCAAAGGCAACACCTTTATCTGGACTGTTTACTGCAGGGTAAGTGTGTGGGCACTGAGCTGGCAAGACTTCTTTGTTCAGATGTGGGTGGAGTGCCATGCCCATCATATCATGGCCATCTATTTTGCAGGGTCACTTGATTTTGCCAGTGTACAAAATTGGGTTATTGGCTGAGGGGGATGAAACCCTTCTCAAGCAGAAACCACAATTCTTCTCAGGGTGAAGTTGCAAGCAAGCCCCAAATTAGCCTGTGCTCAAATCCTCAGGTAGCTTGGCAGAGAGCAGTCAGGCTTAACTCAGAGGGAATGTGTATAGAATTTGTGAAACACTTCAAACAGTAACAGTGAACACCAGAAAAGGAGAACACAACAGAGTTAGAAAACTAGAGACATTTTTAATGAATAAAACAAAACCAAAATGACAAAAATCCAATTAGTAGAACCGGAGATATTCAATTTGAAAGATTTTTAGAAAAAAATTGCGTCAAAAGCATAAAGCAGCAACTGTTGGTATCTTGTCGCTTCGGACTGGGACAAAGTCACAAGTTCAGGCCAACCTCAATGGAGATCGGGCTGGGTAAAAGGACCCAGTTAGGCCTGCTGAACAAAGTACCTTGAATTCTGGTTTGCGGAGTGCTACGTGTATTCGTGTTGAAGATGAGTCGCTCAGACGAGGCGATGCATCAGTTCCAAGATGCAGCGAGGCTGTGATGCAAGGGCCTGCATCGTTGTCGAGGATCTAGTCGGTGGGGCTTGCGATGCGAAGTCTGGCTTCGAGGATGCGGCGTGCATTCGGGGCGATGCTTTGGTCCCGAAGAGCTGAGAGGATGCAATGCTGAGTCTGTCGTCATGGAGGCTGCCGTCGACAAGGGCCTGCGTCAAAGATGTGTCATGCAATGGCGGTTCCGAAGGCAGTGCGGCTCCGCAGGCAATGCGAGTCTTTGCGACGGGTCTAATCCACGCAGCAGCAGAGATGCATCAGTTCAGCTGGGTCCCCAGAGGCTGGCAAGCTCCTTAAGCCCATTTCCAAGGGTCCAGGACTGGGGTAGCACCACTTGGCAGGGTAGACTCACAGATGGCAGAGTCAAGTTACAGGTGCTAGGTTGTTGGAAGCCTATGTTCCTGAGGCTTGAGATCAGGAGGGTAGCCAACTAGCCCCTTGGAGTCACTCTGGGTTCTAGGTTTAAGAGTTGCAGGTTCAGTCCTTCTCACCCAGGCAAGAGGGCAGCAGGTCAGCACAGCAGGGCAGCAGTTCCTTCAGAGCAGCAATACAGCAGAGTGGCAATCCTTGTAGCAGGACAGCAGTCCTTCCTGGCAGAGTATCCACAGGACCAAAAGTGTACTGAAGTGGTGGTGTCTGAGATACAGTATTTATACTCAGTTGCGCCTTTGAAGTGGGGAAGAAGCTACTAAGTTTCCCTTTGAAGTCCCCAGTCATCCTGCGTTCCCTGTCGTAGCGCCAGACTAGCTGCAGGGGGTATGCAGCACTTTGTGTGGAGGCAGGACACAGCCTAATTCAGGTGTAAGTGGGGCTGTGCCAAGCTCCTCCCTCCCATTCTGCCAATGATGGTCCATCCAGGCACACCTAAGCTCCCTATTGTGTGTGGCTGTCTAGGAGGAATACAAAAAGCCCAACTGTCAGCTACACCCAGTCATGTGACCAGAAACAGGCTACAGGCACTAAATGGCTAAAGTAGGAAAATGCCAACTTTCTAAAAGTGATACAAAAGGGGATGATGGACGGAACGTTTGAGCCAATCAAACACTCACCCCCAGTCAACTGATCTGGGTTTAATCCATCATCATTCTTTAGCTCACTCCACCACCCCAGTTCAGACATGGCCATATGCAAATCAGTCTGACCCTGTGCCTCATGGGAACAGTCCAGCCCGAACTGCCAAGCCATGTCTTCCCTGGACCGGAAACAAGCATCCTAGGACCGGTTTCTGGCATTTCAGCCGTCATCAGCCAGGCTTGCTTGAATCCAGTGGCAAAGTGAGCAAGGGACCCACGTCTGGGCATACCCCCGCCAACTTAGGGCGACCAAAGCGATACAAAAGGGGATGATGGACGGAACGTTTGAGCCAATCAAACACTCACCCCCAGTCAACTGATCTGGGTTTAATCCATCATCATTCTTTAGCTCACTCCACCACCCCAGTTCAGACATGGCCATATGCAAATCAGTCTGACCCTGTGCCTCATGGGAACAGTCCAGCCCGAACTGCCAAGCCATGTCTTCCCTGGACCGGAAACAAGCATCCTAGGACCGGTTTCTGGCATTTCAGCCGTCATCAGCCAGGCTTGCTTGAATCCAGTGGCAAAGTGAGCAAGGGACCCACGTCTGGGCATACCCCGCCAACTTAGGGCGACTAAGCGATACAAAGGGGATGATGGACGGAACGTTTGAGCCAATCAAACACTCACCCCCAGTCAACTGATCTGGGTTTAATCCATCATCATTCTTTAGCTCACTCCACCACCCCAGTTCAGACATGGCCATATGCAAATCAGTCTGACCCTGTGCCTCATGGGAACAGTCCAGCCCGAACTGCCAAGCCATGTCTTCCCTGGACCGGAAACAAGCATCCTAGGACCGGTTTCTGGCATTTCAGCCGTCATCAGCCAGGCTTGCTTGAATCCAGTGGCAAAGTGAGCAAGGGACCCAGGTCTGGGCATACCCCGCCAACTTAGGGCGACCAAGCGATACAAAGGGGATGATGGACGGAACGTTTGAGCCAATCAAACACTCACCCCCAGTCAACTGATCTGGGTTTAATCCATCATCATTCTTTAGCTCACTCCACCACCCCAGTTCAGACATGGCCATATGCAAATCAGTCTGAACCTGTGCCTCATGGGAACAGTCCAGCCCGAACTGCCAAGCCATGTCTTCCCTGGACCGAACAAGCATCCTAGGACCGGTTTCTGGCATTTCAGCCGTCATCAGCCAGGCTTGCTTGAATCCAGTGGCAAAGTGAGCAAGGGACCCACGTCTGGGCATACCCTCGCCAACTTAGGGCGAACAAAGCGATACAAAAGGGGATGATGGACGGAACGTTTGAGCCAATCAAACACTCACCCCCAGTCAACTGATCTGGGTTTAATCCATCATCATTCTTTAGCTCACTCCACCACCCCAGTTCAGACATGGCCATATGCAAATCAGTCTGACCCTGTGCCTCATGGGAACAGTCCAGCCCGAACTGCCAAGCCATGTCTTCCCAAAGCGATGGATTAAACCCAGATCAGTTGACTGGGGGTGAGTGTTTGATTGGCTCAAGCGTTCCGTCCATCATCCCCTTTTGTATCGCTTTGGTCGCCCTAAGTTGGCGGGGTATGCCCAGACGTGGGTCCCTTGCTCACTTTGCCACTGGATTCAAGCAAGCCTGGCTGATGACGGCTGAAATGCCAGAAACCGGTCCTAGGATGCTTGTTTCCGGTCCAGGGAAGACATGGCTTGGCAGTTCGGGCTGGACTGTTCCCATGAGGCACAGGGTCAGACTGATTTGCATATGGCCATGTCTGAACTGGGGTGGTGGAGTGAGCTAAAGAATGATGATGGATTAAACCCAGATCAGTTGACTGGGGGTGAGTGTTTGATTGGCTCAAGCGTTCCGTCCATCATCCCCTTTGTATCGCTTGGTCGCCCTAAGTTGGCGGGGTATGCCCAGACGTGGGTCCCTTGCTCACTTTGCCACTGGATTCAAGCAAGCCTGGCTGATGACGGCTGAAATGCCAGAAACCGGTCCTAGGATGCTTGTTTCCGGTCCAGGAAGACATGGCTTGGCAGTTCGGGCTGGACTGTTCCCATGAGGCACAGGGTCAGACTGATTTGCATATGGCCATGTCTGAACTGGGGTGGTGGAGTGAGCTAAAGAATGATGATGGATTAAATCCAGATCAGTTGACTGGGGGTGAGTGTTTGATTGGCTCAGCGTTCCGTCCATCATCCCCTTGTATCGCTTTGGTCGCCCTAAGTTGGCGGGGTATGCCCAGACGTGGGTCCCTTGCTCACTTTGCCACTGGATTCAAGCAAGCCTGGCTGATGACGGCTGAAATGCCAGAAACCGGTCCTAGGATGCTTGTTTCCGGTCCAGGGAAGACATGGCTTGGCAGTTCGGGCTGGACTGTTCCCATGAGGCACAGGGTCAGACTGATTTGCATATGGCCATGTCTGAACTGGGGTGGTGGAGTGAGCTAAAGAATGATGATGGATTAAACCCAGATCAGTTGACTGGGGGTGAGTGTTTGATTGGCTCAAGCGTTCCGTCCATCATCCCCTTTTGTATCAACTTTCTAAAAGTGGCATTTTTGAAAACTAATGTAAAAATCAGACTTCACCATAAGTTAGGATTTTAAATTAGGATTCCAGAGACACCAAACATGAACTGGTTACCTATTCCCGCTTGGAAATTACACTTATAAAATCTAATAAGGTAACTGCAACGTTATCCCATGTGAGAGGTAGCCCTTGCAGTATCAAAAAGACGAAGAGTTTTTCACTGCCAGGACAATGTAAAACTTTTTAAATACACCACATCCTGCCCTCTGGCAGACCAGGTCCTACCCTAGGGGTGACATATGTTTTAAAAAGGAAGGTTTGTCCCTGGCAAAAGGTTTACTTTGTTAGGTCGAAATGGCAGTTTAAAACTGCACATACAGGCTTTGAAATGGCAGGCCTGGGCCATGCTTAAAGTGCTACTTAAGTGGGTGGCATAATCAGTGCTGCAGGTCCACTAATTGCATTTAATTTACAGGCCTTGGGCACATGTAGCGCCCTTTTACTAGGGACTTACAGGTAAATTAAATATGCTAATTGGGGGTTAGTCAAGGTTACCATGTTTTAAGGATTGATGACATGCCCTTTAGCACTTTTTAGCAGTGGTAAAGTGTGCAGAGTCCTAAGGCCAGCCAAAATGAGATTTACAAAAAAATGGAGGAGGAAGGCTAAAGGTTTGGGGGAAGACCAGCCTAAGCCTGACAGGTCCAACAGCCAGCATTGAGCGAACGGTGCAACTAACAGGTGCACTACTACACCCAGAAGATACCATGGTCTGCGCCTGCACAGACCTTCAACCAAATGGTCTTATCCCTTGTGCTGCTGTCATGAGTGCTGGGCACTGGCCAGAGGATGCAGTGGCTGTTGTGTACACCAGCAGCAAGTTGCTAGAGGCTGGTGATGGACAGGCTAACAGAGGCCCTGTTCAGGCATGGCAGGCCAAACAGTCCTCCATGGACATTATTAGCAGGGCAGGCAGGAGAGATACACTAAAACACTGATGCCAGCCCTGAGTTGGGTATGATCCATCGAACCCCCACCAGGTCACCTCCAATCAGCCAATGGGAGGCACCTGGTCAGATGTGTGTGGAAAAGCATTGCAGTGGACAGAACGAGTCTCTCAGTAACTCTCCTGACTTGGGGGGGTGTTGAGTGACAATAGTACTGCCAATTGAAGTCACATGGATGTGACTTTGGGCTATGTGACAGGTATATTGTGGCATATACCAGCTTGGGCTTTTTGCCAAGGACTGGCTAAAAGTCCCTGTTTGAGGAATCATGAGAGAGAACCTGAATCCAGCCTCTGCAAAATAAGCACCAGCAAACACCAGCACAAATTAAGCACTGGCAGGTGATCTTCAGAATGTCTGTTTCATCATGTTCTACGCAATGTCTGTACTGAAAAGCTTTCTTGAGCAGTTTAAAAAATACTTTTTATTAATAACTATGCAACAAATAATCTATGTTTAGAACATCTAAACAATCATGTGAACTTCAACATCGGAATTTGGAAAACAATATGTAATCAGAAGAATGGCTTTAAGGTACCTGCACATTTCACTCCCTGAGCAATCAAGCCCCACATGAAATTAGCACAGTACTCGCACCAGTGGGGTCCTCGGAATGTGTGCACCTGTAAAAAAACACATAATTTTTTAGTATTAACACACAGCACCCCACTCAATGAATGGTCCGGTTTTCAATAAATTAACATGTCATTTGAAATGTTACAACATGTTTAACAATAGAAGCACGTACATTGACAATTTCGAGACTACTTAACTGAATGCCCGGCGCAAAAATTAGTGTTTATTTTTCCACCACAGCTGGAATGACTATCATTTTTAGGTCTCGCCTACGCAGCGCGCATGAGCTGCATAGGAGGGCCTTTAGCCGTCGCTCTGCTCATTTTTCAAGCAGTGCACTCGTGCTTGTGGCGGCATCCACCTTGCGGGAGCGAGCAGGGGCGCGCCACAAGCACGAGTGCAGTGCTTGAAAAGTGAAGACTCGCGCGCGCGCACCACTCGCGGGCTCACCTCCTGCTCCCCCTCTCTCTCACAACAATTCTTTCGCGGCCACGGGGCCGCGCTTGTGTTTTAGCGCTTGTTATCTTCTGTGTTCCTTTTCAAATTCAATGTATTGCCGGTTGCTCTCAGGCAGCAGTGCCCCTCTCCCCGGATCGGTTTTGTTTCACGGCGTGTGTGCAGCCGGGCCTGCTGTTTTGTAAAGCGACCCTCCGGCTCGTCCCTCCTGCGGTTCCTGAAGGTCGCGTGCCGGCATAGCCCCCCCCCCCCTGCAGTCATTCCTATATTAAAAATGCGCGGGCCAGAGCGCAGTAGGGCATACAATCGTCCGCCCGTGTCTGCCCCCCTCCATGGCTCTCTGGCTCCTTCTCCTCATACTTCTGGGCCCCCTTCTCCTCCATCCCTTCCTGCCCTGCTTCTCCATCTCTTTTGGCCCCCTCTCCTCCGCCCCTTTCTATGTCCCTCCAGTTCTCCATGCTGATGGACTTCATCCGGCAGCAGCTGGAGTTCGAGGCCCGGCACATCCGCTCCCTGCTGGAGGAGAGGTTCGGCACCTCGGATGAGATGGTTCAGAGGGCGCAGGTAAAGTCCGGGTCTTATTTCTGCCTCAGCGTACCTCCCTGCTGCCTCGGACATCACCCAGTGTGCCTCACTGCTGCCTCGGACATCGCCCAGTGTACCTTACTGCTGCCTCGGACATCGCCCAGTGTACCTCACTGCTGCCTCGGACATCGCCCAGTGTTCACTGCTGCATCGGACATCGCCTAGTGTACCTCACTGCTGCCTGTAACATCACCCATTGTACTTCACCACTGCTTATGACCTCGGCCCAGTATTCCTCACTGCTGCCTCTGACATCGCCCTGTGTACCTCACTCCTGCCTCTGACATCTCCCAGTGTACCTTACTCCTGCCTCTGACATCGCCCGTGAACCTCACTCCTGCCTCTGACATCATCCCTTGTACCTCACTGCTGCCTCTGACATCACCCCCAGTGTACCTCACTGCTACCTCTGACATCCTGACTGTGCCCTCACACTACTTCCATGAAGCCTACAGTTCTGGCATGCTTCCACTCTTCATGTTCTATCATCCCTGATGCTCCGGTTTACCTCACATAAATATTTGATGTCATAACCCCTGTTGCTATCAGTGTACCTCAGTATACCTCACCCAAGCCTTTTATTTAATTACCTCGCACCTTCAGCCTCACCCTCTTCTCTGACCCTCGCTCCGCTATCTGACCCTCGCTCTGCACTCTGTCACCCTACTTTCTAACGCTCACCGGATTTGCAGTGGTTTCCTTTCGGGAGGTCATAGGGAGTACCAGCAGCCTCACTGGCCTTGATAATCGCTTCAGTATTGGAACTGCCAGATCTGTGCCCTCATCCTTAAACCAAGAGACAACATACTGAGCTGGGCTGCTTGGGAATACACTTTAAAGTTCGGTGTTTGCAGGCCTCCACCATCCCACGGAAGCTTCAAACCATCATGGTGTATCCTAACTCTTCCCCAGCCACAATACAGCAGCCTGAGCCGGCCGTCCAGTCTGCGGAAGCAGTCTTCTGGCATGTGTATCGGCTTTCTGTTTTTTTCCTATGTTACATTGTATTGTTCACGGTACAAAGAACCCCTGTAACCTTCCTCCGCCCAACCTCCTTTAGAACAGGCATTTGCAATGCAACAGATCTCGCATTTACGCGAGTTTGAGCTATTCACATTGCAAATAATGCCTTTTATTAGGTCTCGCGCCTAGCGTTGCAGTGCGCAGCACTGCTCGCGCAGCGCGAGACCTCTAGAAAGGGCTTCTGAAAACGACCTACACGCTCGTGCGTGTGGTTTTGTTTTCAGAAGCCCTCATTGGCTGTAGCGTGCGTTTTTTTAGAAAAAACGGCACGCGATTGGGCAAAGGCGGGCGCATGTCCCGCCTTCGCTCCTCCCATTCCCGACGGTGGCCAGAACGCGCAGCAGCGCGCGTTCGCCTCGCTGCCACTGCCGCGCTCCCTGGCCCCCGCTCCTCTGTGGTGCGCGCGCACCACTGGTTTAGCTTGGCGCCCGTCTCTGTCATGACTCCCCCCCCCCTCCCTCCCTCCCGCTGCCTGTATGCTGTATTTCACTACACCTCCTAAGAGGCTGCGGGGGAGAAATGCCGTGTAACATGCCGGCCGCTTAGGGCTCAGTGGACAAAGCACTGAGTCGCATTGCTGAGCTAAGATAAAAATAATTCTTTAGTTTGTACTTTTGTTTAATTAATGTTGGATTACTGTCACTACTGATCATCAGAGTGATTACTCACGCCGAGATAATGCTCAGTAGGGTGCTCATCTAACCATCCTCGAAGATAAGTGGGAGTAATTTACAAAACCCGGCACAACCAAGATGCAGTAAAGGCGGAGTGATTAAGAACATGCCTTATCACCTCCGAGTGACATTTCATTAGGAGTCCTGCCGCTTTATGAGGAGCGCAACAGACATTTTTGACAGCTGCAATCCAATGAAAATTCATTATCACATATTCGCTTCTTCGTCTTTGCAGTTTTATCCGTTTCTCTTGTACTGTGGACAGAGGTAAATAAGTTACCTTGACATGTATTTTTCCGTGTGAAAAAGTAAGACGCAGATTTCTTTGTTGTGTGGGCTCTGGCGTCCTTTTGAAGTTCGCTTGATTCAGTTATAAATTTTAAAAGTATCCGGTATGGTGGGTATGGTTTTTGTTTTCGGTTATGTATTTTAGAGGGATTAAAAAAGCGAGACTTACTCGTCCAACAGCTCGTGGCATCTCACTTTTCACAGTGTACATCTTTTTTCAAAGTATCACGTTTTTGATTATCTTTGCTTCCAGCGTGCTTTTTTAGCGTGTGAAGCAATCAACACCTTATTGTTCAGGTCATGTAAACTGTATAACATAAATACATTGTGTTTATAGCCAGAGTCCGTTTTAACTAGCTATTATTTTGCATGATGGACAACAGCTTCTTAGATCAGGAAAACCAGTTACATCAACATGGTTCAAAAACATGGATTCGTGTAATATTGCTCAGGGTGCGGCTTGCTTTTGGGGCAGTTGTATCCCCCACAGAAAAGCCTGGAAGTTCAAGATAGCTCATGATAGTAAATATATTTTAGTTTGGGGTAGTAAAAGATAGCGGGTAGCAGGGTCGGATTGGGATCACAATTTGGCCTGGCACTGCCAAAAAAAAGTGGCCCACTTTCTCGGGACGTGCACTTTCGTGAAACACCATTTGGGTGCTCTCAGAGGTCTCATTTGTAGAGAAATGTTTGGCAAATTAAGCTTTTTAAAGCTTATAGAGCCAGTAACATTGTTAAAGACTCCGAGCACTGCAGTTCTGAACACTGAATACTTACTTGCAGTCTTAGTGCCCTGCACAATGTAGTTAGATACTCTTTCCCAACCAGCTATGTCCTTGACTCTGATCATCACATAAATCAGAAATAAAGTACACAGTCAAGAGGAAAGGGTAAGATTGAAATCTCTGGGAATAGAACATGTATTAGCAAAAGTAAGACGAAGAGTAGCTCTGAACCTCTACCTTGGAGAATAGAACCTCTAATGGCAAACCGTAAAGAAATACATTTTGCATATCAGCCAAAAAACATTTAGCAAAACACTCAAAAGAAATTAAATTTAGCTCCCTCACAAATTTTGCACTATTCTCTGAACGTAAGTACCTTTTGCCTCCTTGTCCTACCTCCCCTCTTTCTTTATGTGCACTCTCTAGTTAGACGGTGATCCCCAGTTCTGCTGGGTTGTACCAACTGTGGGCTAGGGGAAAAGAGGAGGTGAACAGGACGGTAAAGAGACAGTAAATTGAGATAGGTGAAGTATAACTAGAAATCGGGTAGTTACAGGTGTGATGGGGAGAGACATAAGGTAAATATGGAAAGATCGGATAGCCAGAAGAAAAGGTACGTAGCTATAGAAGAGGAAGAGGGAGGTAGGTAATAAGTGTAAGAGATATAGGTAATACTTTATGATCATAGAAAAACACATGCAAACCTGCAAAGTGAACCTTCTTCACTTTTCCAAAAAGAATATGTATCAAGTGCCACACCGAATTCAGAAGAAGCAATAAACAGCCTCTGTTCTCAGAATCATGATTCAAGTGACCTGCAGACAACTAGTGATATTGGTTTAAATACTCCATCAGAGTAACAATCACTCGCAATTCTTCACATGCCCTCCATGTGTAAGACGCATGCTGTAGCATCAAATCTGAAGCACGTTCTGTGGGCCACAATTGCCAACAGCTGCTCAACCTTATAAAAAGCGCTTCACATTATATGGAATTTAATTTATTTTTATTTGCAGATTATTTATTTCCTTTTTTTATTCCACCAGTTCACCTCTTTGCCTTCTCACTTCAGAGGAGGTTGGAACCTGGAGTAGGCTAAAATTTTCATCCTTCCCATGTGGATGAAATGGCACCGGTACAAAACACTACTGCTTACCTAGTAAATATACCTTCATGCTATCCATACAGACAGCACTGCTGCCCAGAATGGTGCTGTCATGGGCTGCACCTGGATGGCGTCTCTGCACCCCTGCAATACTTGGAGTGCATTGTAACTCCCAGAAGCACCCTTTGTAGATGCAGATTTTGCAGGACGGTACAGCAATGTCTCCGATCATGATGTGCACATCTTTAATGTCACTGGTATAGGTCTGGATAAGCAGACATCAGCGCTGTACAGTACAACAGCAAAAATGTGCAACTAATGCAAAAAGATTACAAATCTACTATTAACCTCTAATTCTGGGTTCCAGAGTAGTTTGCTACTCATAACAAAGCGCTTCAACTTGTCGTCAGGGGTAGTAAGCGCTAAATAAATACAATGTACAATATGTTAATTAACAGTAGCGGCTAGCACGGATCGGGAGTCGCAGGGCGGTGAACAGGAAGCAGCCAGGCTCCCTTTCGCTAACCCAATCACAACGCTGCAATGCAGCGTTGTGATTGGTCTGAGCGCCGTGGATCGGCGATCATCCAGGGAATGGGGGCCTGGGCATGTTCTCCACACAGGCTGTAATTCAGCCTGCATGGAGAACATGCGAAGTGCGCATGACTGTTTTGGACGGCCCCAGAGGGCTGGCCAAACAGTCATTGAACACTTGGAGTGGGCAAACTACTCCTCCCCTCCCCTGCTCTGAGAGCAGAGCAGCCCCGCCCAATCTACAAAGCTGGGCAGCAGCATGAGCAAATACAATGATAATAACCTCGAGTTATCATTATATTTGTTCTTTCTTTCACTGCTTTGCAGCAGTGGGGTGACACTCCTCCGTCTTAGCGGAGGAGCCGCCACTATTAAGCATGCGTTTCTTTAGGATGAAAAGCAGCCCTCAGTTTTCTCATTTTTACAACAGCTTTGCTAGTATCTAAAAGGCAACCTGGCTTTTAAGTTTATTTGATGTCACATAGAAACAATATACATACACTCCACATCATACCAAATAATTCTAATCAACATAATTACACTCAACGCCACACAGCTCCACGCAACACAATTCCACTCCACACATTATCATTCCACACAATTCAGCAACACACCACATAATTCAACTCTACAACACATTTATACAACACACCACATACATTCAATCCACACCACACAATACCACATCATGCCACACACAATTCAACACACCACATAATTAAACTGCACAACATACCACTACACAACATAAAATATCATTTCACATAATTACGCTCTGACACACAATCCCACTCTACATAATTCCAGTACACTCAAAAACCCATAATTACTATCCACATAATTCCACTGCACACCATGCCACATAATCTTACGCCACACGATTCCACAACTAACAATTACAATCCAAACCACATAATTCCACTCCACACCACATATCTCCACTCCACAACACATGGGTAAAACACATTGTCATTTACAGCGCCATTAGCTCAAACTCTTGCAAATGCGAGACCTATTGGCATTTTCAATGCTTGTTTTTGTTGGGATTGTATATGAGAATGCCTTTTATTTAAGTTTTAAAAACGAAAACAAAAATAAAACGCATTGTTATTTGCAATGTGAATAGCTCAAACTCGCGTAAATGCGAGACCTATTGCATTGCAAATGCTTGTTTAAGAGGAAGGAATGATGCAGAGCCCACCACCTTTTTCTGAATTCACGCTGAATGATATTTAGGACGAGGAAACTATATAGGGTTGTTTATTGATTAAAGGAAACTGTAGGTGCAATTAGGGCATACATTTACCTGCTATTTTATGTTTGCATTAGTAAGCATGTGCACAAATCAGCCAACTTTTGAAATGTATTAAACTATCAAAAGTTACTTCACAAAGGTCCCTGCAAAGAATGAACAGTATTTTACACAGCTTAATCTTGCTAGATTACCTTGCTCGTTATCAGCGACAGGATTATTTCAGCTACATGTGAAGTTATTTTCAAATTACATGTAGACTGTGGGAAAAAGGCATTCCTCGGAAATTTGGTCGATATCAGAGTCGAGCAGAAAGATTACTTCAAATTAAGTTTGAATGTTTCAATTTCAGGGAAATTCGTGGCTGCCTATTTTCAGGTGTCTTCGTGCATTATGAGCCTTTAGCATCTTAGTGCTGGAAAATCCATTCTGATGAAAGTTCTCCATTTCCAATCACTGCTCAGGACAACATGAGTAATACGAAACAGAGGTCTTAAAAACAATGACACCATGTCTGCCAGGAAAAATAGGTGGCACGTATGAATCATGGTAACGATAGACCAGACAGTCTGTACATTTTTCATCCTTCTTTCGTTCTGTATTTTATTTTTACTTCTTGGTTATTTTTAAGCATTGCTCAATTGGCAGGAAGGGCTGCTCTGCCACTCTATATCAAAATGTATTTTGGAATGTATCTTAATATGTGAAATGTAGTGTACTTCTCTCTCCATACAAGCCATGAGCAGTCATGCCTCCCATAAGCAAAATACAATACAGCATTGAAAAGGGCGCTTAATCTGTCCTGCTTTTAACCCAAAGAATACCAACATCCTTACATTCCACCTCTAAAAATAGGACGTGTTTACATTACTTTGCCAAAAGCGGAATCAACAGACTTCATGTACGACCCTGCCTAATATAAAGTAGGTGAAAAGGGGGATATCTTGCATATCACATGTACGAGAACCCCTTTCGAAAATTAAAGTCAACAACGCGCTCTAACCAGGGTCGTTCTAGGCCCCCAGATTAGGAGAAAGACTGACAAATTGGACAGGGTTGGATTAAAGAGAAGAATACTTATGGAGGAAATCAAAGAGGGGGATGAAAGCAATGCATAAAAGATACAGGTATAGACTCCAAAGGGCGTGCGGCCCCATGTGCAGAGGTCATGCGGACTACTATAAGATTATCTGGTCTTGCATAGGCAGTCTGCGGTGAGATAAGGTAAAAGAGGTGGTGGGCAGGTGCTGGGGGAATTAATCTAGGCGTGTATAGGATAGGAGGGAGGTTTTGGCAAGAAACCTCAGTCCTTTATGTTTCATAATGGGGACTCCTCCTGGCATTCTCAGTTTTCCTCATTTTTTTTCATTAAACCCTCTGGAGTGGTCGCAAGATGGCTGAAAAGAAATCCCAAAGGATAAGGTCTTGATAATTAATCCAGATTGTGGAGAGGTGGTTACTACAGAAAACCGAAACCACAAGGGGCTCACCTCTAAAAGGTACCTTGCCTAGGATACAAAAAAGTACCTAGCTTCGGGTACCAAAATACCTTGAGACGGCCCTGTTAAAATGATAAAAGCAAAACAGCAACAATCAAATAGAAGAAGCACACAAGGGGCCTGCTACCTATGCTAAATGACACCTATGGACGCAGGCGAGGACACTGCCAAATAATTGCAGCAAACAGGGGTGCCAACCCCAAAAAAGTATTAGTACACACCACATGGAGGATTTTCGACCTAGTAGGCAAACATAAAAGGAGGAAGATCTCTTATCTACCACTCTAAACAGGGCACTTACTGCGGGGTACAAAAATAAAATATATGTACAAACGCCCTCAAAGTCCCCTCAGACATTATCAGAACCAGCTTTAAATTTTAGTTTTCTTTTACTTTTTATTCTCTTTAGCTTTTCCCCTTTTTCTCTTCCTATCCCTTTCGCTGTTTTTATACACACCTAAGAGTTCCCTGTATTATCATTATTATTCCTTTTCCTATGTCGATTATATTTGTACTGTGTGAATAGCAACTACAGAAAGCTCAGAAGATTGAATTGAAATGGTAAATGCAAAAGGCAGCAAAAACTAACTTGCCACATTGAATAAATAAAAGAACAACAAATATTGCTACTAATGAAATCCGAAATAAGTACTAGAGGATGTAAAGATCATCAAATTACAGAAGAAAAATAAACTGAGGTGATGCATGGGGTGCCACCAAAAGAGAGAAAAACATGCTGTGCATCCCCTAACTCTACCCTTTTGAAATTGATACGAGAAGTTTGTTGGTGATGAATAATGTACAACACATTTGCCAAGAACGGGGAACAGAACTGAGGTGATGGATTCAAGGGTGTTTCAAGACGAGGATCTGGAATAACGTTTCACACCAGCCCTGCATCTAGCAGAGGATTGACCAAGTGGTGTTAAGACTGATTGAGGAACCACTGAACACGTTGCGGTCTTGTCCCTAATAGTTATAAATCACTACAAAAGGAAGGCAACTAAATGCGTGCTTTCCTGATTTCAAGAAAGCACTTGATAGCATTGATAGAGGCTTGCTTTGGGCAAAATTAACTAAATTGGGAGCCACTAGTAAATTATTGAAAGCAATTATTACCCTATATTTCAACAACTGGATAAAAAAACTAACAATTTGACATTGACTGACAAATATTTATCAACCATAGCCTTAAGCAAGGACGCATTTTAGCGCCTCTTATATTTATAATTGGAAGACAACAAAGAAGTGTTAAGTAATCTATAGCCTGATCCCCTAAACTGAATGGGGCCCTCTGCCTATAATCGACAATACTTTACTTTTAGACTACCCCAGTGTCGGTCTACAAAGTACACTGAACAAATTGAGTACATACTGCAATCAAACAAATCTAAGGTCAACAACGACAAAACCAAAGTACTGGAATTCTCCCATCACTGAAGCAGAGGCAGAAGTAAAGACAGTGAATTGATAATTGTACCTTTGATGCTAAGAAACCACGGACCAAGAACAGGATACACAGCGGAAATAACAGATAATCTGTGCAGTGGGAGGAAAGTGGGAGCTCAAGAAAAAGGGACAGAATGTAAAAGTACTAATGGAATCACATCAGTTGTCTCCCTTAAAGTAACTCACCCACGCTTCCCAACTGTTCCTCTATTTAAGAGTCTGACATTTTTTTTTTTTAAATCACAACATGGCCATTTCTTATGCCTTTCTCGAATCAATTTTTTTTTTTTTTTTTTATGAATCCACTGCTTCCAATGAATGAACATGGAAAGTTTACAGCTACCTCAGTTTTTGGCACAGGATGTTCTTTGTTTGTATCAAACAATATTTGGAGGAAATATTTGACACTGCGGATCGTCTTTGGCAGGTACTGGGAGTCGTCTTTAGCAGGTACCACTTGCTTGGCTAGTGGAAGATGAGATCAGCCTGTGGTTTTGAAGCAGCTAAATCAGACAATCTAATATCTTCCACCTCAAAACATCCTCAGTGTGATAAATAAGGATTAGAAACTATGCTTACTTCCACATGTCTAAGAGCAATGATTGATCGACTCGCAACAGATGTGACTATGGTGATCAGATGTGACTATAGGATGGTGTCAGATTTAGATTGCATTTTGCACACCTATCCGGGGACTCCATAATGCATCAAAAATACTTGCCATAGAAAATAGGAAAGAAGGCACTCCTCTTTAATGGGGGGCCGGGAAAGCGGGTGTCTTTTTAAGAAAGTTACAGCAGCAGTTCAAAATATATGCCTCAGGCCCCATGCTGATGGCTGTCAACTTTTATTTTCAACAGTTTGCTTATTTTCCTGACTGTCACATTTGCTGAACTTGCAAAATCTGTAGGATATGCTTTAGCTGGGAATATGGTTTAACTCAAATGAAAATTCACTTTAAAAGTGCAGATATCATTGGAGGTGGCAGAACTGGTAGAAGACTTCACGATGAATGTTACACAACAGAGAACTCAGTGGGAGCAGATCCTAATATGTTACAGTGTAGGGGCTGGTTTAACAGCCCATTCCATATGCATCCTAAATCAAGCCAAAATCACTCACTGGTTCAATGAGATTAGGGAGAATATAAACCTTTAATCCAAAATCGTTTATCAGCAAAGAACACAATCGAACATACAATCTGTTTAATTCGCCAATTAACCTCTTAATATTGAACATTTCCTGCACAAATTGTATTGTGGCCAGTAATGGAGTCACAAAGTATATCGCGCCCAAGCACTGCTTTAACTAACCAACATATTTGCTGCATAAAACACTTTGTAATTTATAGGGATGGGTATTTAAAATTAAGCATGATTTTAAGCGAGGCGTAAAAGTACATCTCATCTCAGCATTGTTTAAATTGGTGCAGAGAAATACATTGTTATTATGAGCAAACAATAATTACATTTCATTGATGGCTACAATTTTCTTTAACAATTTCTATATCATGCCATCTTGTTCATTAAAACAAAAACATAAAAGATTACGATTCCTTACCTTAAAATTGTGGACCTTTTCATATTTGTGAATGTGTTCGTTTTCCTTCAGCGTCGCTCTTCTTACCAGGGACGTCAGCTGTGAATAAGCAAAGAGTTTCAGAGGTTGCCAAAATGTCACCGACGACTTTTGAGATTCGAGTTTCATTCGCAATGAAGATACCAACACATTCTTTCGCTGAGCGCCTTGTTTTCGGCTGGGATCTGGAGACTTAGCCGCTTTATTAACTGCCCAGGACTCTATGGAAGGCATTTTGGATTTCCAAAGGAACAGTCAACCCCCCGCTAATATCAATTCTACCCTTAGATCCACAAGAGAGCGAAATAATTAACGTGCAAAGCCTAAATAAGAGTCCAAACTGCTCAAAGGCGAGAAGAAAACACAGACCAAAGCAACCACTAGAAACACTTCATAAATAATCTCTGACGGTTCAATTAACTGACGATGTCTTATTGTTCAGATTTCCAACACGCTCCATTACGTGCTTTCGGTTAAAAAAGCTAGGCAAAAATCTGAAATCTCAGAAACGCAACAAAGTCTGTTCATCCACCTCAAAAAAGAAAAAGCAGCCAGTGTTCACTTTCAAAGAGCGTCGCCTCCAGTCAATATTGTGATGCTAATGTAGCCAGCAAAAATGCTCACACACTGCATATAATCTGGGTCTAACTACATCTGCTCTCCCCGGCGCGAGGAAGCCGATGGGGAGGGGCTTGGGCAGTCACGCTGCGTTAGAGCAGCTACATCAGGGAGGCTAACCAATCAGAGGACACGAAAATCAACATAAGCAGCTCTTCCCTATTCCCGAGCACCCTCCTTACAGTCCACCCCCGGTACTCCTACATGCAAGACTTTCTTGCAGTATCCGGGAAAATGGGGATGCTAATGAGCAATGAATGCGTCAGGCATCATTACAAAATGCTTTTGCCTGCCACGAAGTACCCACACAGCTCGCAACAGATTTTCCTGTTTATGAATTGTAATGTAAACCGACAAAAGTAGTTTGAACAGGAAGGATAAGAACACACTGTTCACGAGGCGCAGCAGAATGGGGTTTGACTGGCGGACAATCGTAAATGCCGACAAAGCAGAGGGCGCAAAACTATTACCGAGGAGCATGGTCCGTGAAATAAGATATGCAAGCGTTAACGACTCTTTCACCATCCAATTTCATTTCCAATGCAGTCAAACGTACGTCTGTAAACACAACTGCCGGCGCGTGCACATTTAGATGAGCTGTGCAAAAATGAATTTGAGACATTAGTGCAGACTTGGCATATCTTAATGGACAAAGAAAATTAAAAAAATAACTGAATCCTAAACCTAATCATATTTTTGTAGATAATTAAATACATTTTCTTCAAACGTACGTTTTCACAAGAAGTATCAGTTTAATGACTACTTACGGGAATTGTTGTAAAATCATAGCCAGGGCCGGCTTTAGGGCAGTGCGACCGGTGCGGCCGCACTGGGCGCTGGCCTGTGGAGGGGGCGCTGACCTCTGGGGAGGGCGCTGTGTTTAGCAATAACTTATGATTGGAGAGATGAGGGGCCCTTTTGCCCGGTGGTAGTGAGAGAATCCGAGGAAGCGGTCATGGGGTGTGGGGGCGCCAAAAATGATTGTCGCACTGGGCGCCACCAGCGCTAAAGCCGGCCCTGATCATAGCAACACACCTGATAATCTGCTATCGCCTCTTCCAATATTTATGTGTTTAGTACAGAAACATTTTGCTCTGAAACATCCTACATAGCTACAATGGCGATACACAGATAGGTGGGACAGCAAAGTTAGAGACACAGAAGTTAAAGTAAGGAATAGCTGCACCTGTTACAGGTTGGCAAAAACAACCACATATGTAAGGCAAAGCCATTGACTAGGTAGCGGAACATAATTAATATATACTAATGCACAGAAGAATGCAGAGATCAATTATTTCAATGTTTTTTTTTTCTAAATCTTGCAGAGAGTGGCTTGGGGAATGCCTGATGTTAAGGAGTCCCAGTGTAGGGTGGCCTAGACAGTAGAAAGACCAGAACTTGGAGGCGGTGCAATGAGGCTTGGGTGTAACTAGATGGTTATCATTGGTGGAATTTACGTTCCCAGTTGGTGTCTATTGAGGAAATATATGTAAGCCAGATTGTTGCATGTCCTACCATCTATTGCTTTGAATATTTGTATCAATAGGTTGCACGTGGCCCTGTTCTTGGTGATTGACCAACTGGCTTAGTGGTGATACGAGATGCAGATATGCCTCCATAGATTGTACACAGTGCTGGCAGAAAAGTTTAGGACCTTGTCTAATGGCGTGAATGAGTATTTTGGGAGACCTACTAGAAGACTCCTGAGGTAATACAATCTACTGAATGCTAATGCACTGATAAGTGTTTTGGCTATTTTGAATTGCAAGTTCGAGATTAGCTGTGTTGGTTATAAAGACTTTAATTTTCATTTATGAGCAGGAGATGACACCAATGTTTCAGGCTGAAGGAGCAAATTTCAGAGTCTGGGATAAACTGGATAGAGTTCTTAAGAAATATAAAAAACTGCTAATGAGCAGGGAACGCACAGGACTTTTGGTTTTAAAGCAGTCCAACACAGTGGTATAACTATAGTGCTGCGGTGCGCCCCCTGCTCTCCCCACCCCCAGCTCCAGGGTGCCCCCACTGGCACTGTGCATGGGTTGGCCTGAGAGTTCCTGACTGGGTCCAGAGCGTGGGGGGCCCTTTGCAAGTTTTGTTACGCCATTGGTTCAACATGAGTGATCACAGTGTCATCCCATATTGGTTAACAGTAAGGCGGTCAGAGACATGCAACTCGAGGCGAGGTGTAAGAGTGGGAAAGTGAAACAAATTTGGGTAAATGTGTGTAAAGGTGTTATGAGAAGACAAATCAGAAAATAATAACTGAGGGAGGTGGTGTATGGTGAGAAATGTAGAGGGCCAAAAACAGAACTCTGCGAGGTACACACTGGGAGTGTGGTTGGTTTTGATGTCTATCACCAGCGACTGAAGGAGCAACTGAAGAGAAACAAAGTGAACCACTGTGCCAGTCCTGTGATGCCTACAAAGCCAACTGAGGATCGGACAGCAGGACGATCAACCGTGTTGAATGGCTCTGCTACATCAAAGCGCATGATGATGGAAGCAAATCGACTGTGATGGGGAGCAATGATGAAGTTAGATACGTGTGGGACAGCAGTTTCTCTGGAGTGAGGGGTATGGAAGTCTTAACAGAGCTTGATTAAGAAAAAATAGTGTGAGACTATTGGAAACTAATCTTTCCAGTATCTGGAAGAAAACGTTGAGTTTTGATACTGGGCGGTGGGTAACAGGTGGAGGCAGATAAGGGATCAGCTGTAGTTTTTTTAATAAAGAGGTAAAACCGGTGCAGATTTGAAACATGTTGCTTATGTTCTAAACAGCTGAGGAGAGACGTCAGACAGAGAAGACTAGGCCTGATGATCTGGAGACTGAAAGTGTCCTACAGTGCACAGAATTATTGGAATTAAGTTTGGATGGAGATATGTAGAACTGCGAACGGAGATCTCGGTGCTTTGTTTGACGTCGTAATATAACATGACCTGGCTGATTAAAGGCAACAATCATCATTATGTGCAGATGAGGGGTGTGATTGGGTGTAGGTGGTGTGGGATGATTGCATGGTAGCGGGTATTGTGGTTTGACACATGGGCTAAGGTTTTGTGTAGTGAAAGAGTCAGACGGAGGAGGGCTATATTTATAGGTAACAGTATGGTGCTAAGAGGTGTGGTAGAGTAAAGTTGCACAAATTAAACAAAATTTTAATGTGGCATAGGGACAGTTAAACATGCAGCATAATTTGTCAAGTTTCCTACAAATTTTGGATTTGTGTGGTAGTAGTAGTAATGGGCCACGGAGACAGTGCATCAAAATGGAGCATCTATAAAAACATACTAGTGCACAGGGATAACACTTGTTCGTGTGTAGTGTCAGAAATACAAAACAGATCACTTTCAATTTACTTAATGACTTATGTTAATATAATAGTGTACAGGTTTGTATTTAATTACTTTTTCGTAAAGCCAATAAATTCTTAACAAAAGCGTACCAAATACAGAATACATAATCTAAAAATCCCACCGCAATAGATAATACAATTTAAAAATCAAGTGGAAAATTATATACAAATACCTAGGAGACCTGCTCATCACAGATTATCATAAATGCAGTAACTAAATATTCAGAGAACTTATATGGCTTCCTCAGCTGTTTCTGTTCATTGTGAACCATGGGCATTTTACAAATTATAGTATATATATATATATATATATATATATATATATATATATATATATATATATATATATATATCCCACCTTAAGGATACGTATTGATATATACAAATAAAATGGTAAACATTCGGAACACCGCGGTCTAAACCACAAGTGTTCCGACTTCGCAAGCCCTGCCACGCATGTGCGTGGTTAAGGCATATGCGCTGTCTAGCTGCGGAACGGACGGAAGCAGGGAGAGGTGAGATAAGGGTTGTTGTTTTGTGGGCTGGGTCGGGAATGTTTTGTGGGCTGGGGGTGGGTTGGGGTTGTTTGTGGGCTGGGTCGAGGATGTTTTGTGGGTTGGGTCGGGCATCTTTTGTGGGCTGCGGGCTGCATTGGACGAAAGCAGGGAGTGATCCGCGGTGAGGTAAGTGGAGGTGGGTTGGGGTACTTTTGTGGGCTGGGGGGGGTCGGGGTAGTTTTGTGGGCTGGGGGTGGGTCTGGAATGTTTTGTGGGCTGAGTCGGGATTGTTGTGGGCTGGGGTGTGGGTCTGGGGTAGTTTTGTGGGTTGGGGTGGGTCGGGGTAGTTTTGTAGGCTGGGGGAGTGGGGTAGTTTTGTGGGCTGGGGTGTGTCGGGGGTAGTTTTATGGGCTGGGGGTTAGGTTGGGGGTAGTTTTGTGGGCTGGGTGTTGGGACGGGGTAGTTTTCTGGGCTGGGGGTCGGTCGGGGTAGTTTTTGGGGCTGGGGGGTGGGTCGGGAGTAGTTTTCTGGGCTGGGGAGTTCAGGGCTAGTCTTCAGGGCAGGGGGTTGGAGGTAGTTTTCAGGGCTGGGGGGGTTTGGGGCTAGTTTTCAGGGCTGGGGGGGTTTGGGGCTAGTTTTCAGGGCTCGGGGTGGTGCATGTTTTCAGGGCTGGGGGGTCAGGGGTAGTTTTCAGGGCTGGGAGGGGTCGAAGTAGTTTTTAGGGCTGGGGGAGTGTTGGGGTAGTTTTTTTAATTAGGGGTTAGGGTATTAGGCCTCAGGGCAGGGGGAGGGGAATGGGTAGTCGGGTAGTTTTTAGGGCTTAGGGGAGGGCGGGGCAGTTTTTAGGGCTGGGTCAGGTTAAGGGACAGGGTTTTAGGCATCAGGGCAGGGGGAGGTCACTGCGTGGGGGTTGGGAGGGGGTAGGGGTATTTGCACCTCAGGTTGAGAGGGAGGGGAGTTTGTACCTTAGGGCGGTGGGGAGGAGGGTGGTGACCTTAGCCACGCATATCCCTTTACAATACATGCCTTTACCATGAAAATATGTCGTAAAGGCATGCGTGATAAAGGAATGCGTGGTTAAGACGCAGTCGTTATTCAGGCCGCGTTGTTTAGGCATGCGGGGTTAGGGAATTCGTGGTTGCATCATACAACCAAATAAAATAGACATTTGACAATAGCAGTAGGCACATGCTACGTACAATTTCAACACTGTATGACTGAGCAGAGCCTCCTGCAGTGTACCACATTTCTCTTTTCCTCAGACCTCTCCAGCTCTCACTATACAAGATACTAACCACCCTCAGAGGCGGACTACTATCTCTTACTGCCTGCATTAAGCTCCTTCATCAAGGCAGGCAAACATGTCACCAACGTGAGCGCTCAACATTTTATTCACGCAATCCTCCAGGAGAGACCCGCTCTTGGTAGGCTTCAGTTTAATTGCCATTTTGATAAATGTCGCCTCTATTATTGCTGATAACGGGCATAAATTAATTTCCAATTACACCATCTTAGATAGACTGCACTAGCTAAGAGCAGACTGGTGTGCTCGGATTTTTGGGGAGTTTGCCTCTCTATGAACAAAAAACAATCATTAAAACCTGCTTCCTTTTCATGTAGAATAGATCTAGCACACAATGTTTAGATCTAAATGGACACCCGCAATTAGAATAAATGTGAGACATGGTAAGAATGCAAGCGAGAAGAAAGGCAGTGGACACGAATTAGTGTGAAAGATAGAAAGATAGATAGATAGGGCACACATGCCGCCTGCAGGAAACTGGGAAAAGATTCATGGGTTCCACTGGAGCCCCTGAAGTCTTTTCTCAGTTTCCTGCTCAAGGAAACAAGTAGTGAAAGGGAAAAAAGGCGTCCGATGATGGCCGTCCACATCATGAGTGATTGTCACTGATTATAACTACAGAGGTGCAATCATGCCTCTGTAGATAAGACGTGCAACTCACTTCACTGCAAGTCCCATTTCTGAACACGTAATAACTTTGCCACCCACATGACCCAGTTTCACCAAATAAGGAGATAACATTCACAACAAAAGCCTTGAGCATGCCATATTTGGTGCAGATTATAAAATTGGTACAAACGTTAGATGGGGGTACCAAAAAGTATGGGATTTCAATTTAACATTGGTTTTCTCATAGAAAAGTTTGTCGAGCAAAATTCCAAAACAGCTACACGAAACTTCTTGAGATTTTAAAAGCTCTACAGCCTCTCCGACATTAGGTGCTTTCCACTAATTTGGAGACGTTTCACCCAGTCATGTCATAGATATAAGTAAATAAAGATGACTATTTATGGCGCATACACAAGTGCTTTTATGTTGTACAAAATGTTCATGATGTCCGAAATAAATGAATAATCCAGGGCAAACAACAATAGAACATATGTGTACAGTGGACTCCCATCGACCCTCCCACACAGGGGCATAGCCGGGTCATTAAGACTGGGTGGGGTATGAGCGTCAGATTTCCCAACAATCACGCTGGCACATAATGTTTTAATACATTATAGTACAAGTAGGACGCATGAGAGGGGCGAGAGGGGCTTAAGGGGCAGTGGAAAGGGAGTGGAATGCGGATTGGTAGGAGTACTAAGTGAGAGAAACACAATATGTCAAATACATTTTTTAGGCCTTTAACAACAGAGAGGAGCGAGTGTGTATGTTTTTGACAGAATGCGTATGCAAAGATCCGAGGTGAAATCGGACAGACACCTCACCATACCCGACTGAAAGCACCTGTACCCAACTATTTCTCAGAAAATACATTTATTAGGGGGCTGTAACACCCCAAACACCCCCTAAAGCTATGAACCTGCTCCCACCACCCTCAGAGAAAAGAAGAAGCTCAGCAGGGAGGTGCACACACGGCGATCCCTTCCAGGCCTGTACCAGGCTGAAGGGAGACAAACAAAGGAAAAAAAGTTTTTCACTCTCAGTTCCCTAGCAGGGAGGCTACTTATGCACACCAATCTGTCAGGATCCGGTGTGTAACATAATGGAACTCCTCACTGGCCTTGCCAATGGTCTGGAGACAAGAAGTTGGCCCGACCCGGTAAAGACAAGCATTGGTGAAGCCAATAGGTGTTGCATATGCATGAGTATTGGCTTCGCCAATATGTTTTATCCATGTTTTAGACCAGAGTTGTGCAGAGTAGAGTTGAATGGCGTGGATTGCCACTGAGTTGCATAGAGTGGAGTGGTCTAGAGTGTTGTGGAGTATCGTGGAGGAAATAGAGTACCAGAGTGGATGGAGTCCAGTAGAGTTGAGTGGTGTTGTAGAGTGGAGTGGCATAGAGTGTTGTGGAGTGGTGTAGAGCAGAGTGGAGTGGTGTAGAGGGCATTGCGTAGAGTGGAGCAGAGTGTTGTAGAGTAGAGTGACATGGGGCAGAGTAGAGATTGTTGTGGAGTGGCAGAGTGTAGTAGTGCAGAGAGTGGAGTGGCATAGAATAGAGAAGAGTGTTGTAGAGTCGAGTAGTGTATAGTGGAGTGGCATAAAGAATGGAGCAGAGTAGAGTGGAGTAGTGTGTCGTAGAATAGAGTGGAGTATAGTGGCATGGAGTGGCATAGTGGGAGTTGCGTAGAGGGTCGTGGAGCAGTGTCACAGAGTGGATTAGAGTGGCATAGTGGGAGTTGCGTAGAGGGTCGTGGAGCAGTGTCACAGAGTGGATTAGAGTGGAGTAGAGTGTTACAGAGTTTGTGAGTGGAGTAGAGTTTAATGGAGTAGAGCATCAGAGTGAAGTATCGTGGAGTGGAGTGTCGTACACTGGAGTATCATAGAGCGGACTATAGTGAAGTGGTGTAAAGTACAGTGGTGCAGAGTAGATTGGCGTAGAGTGCATTAGCTTTGAGTAAAGTGGTGTAGAGTCTTTTGGCGGAGAGTACAGTGACGTAGAGAAGAGTGGTGCAGAGTAGTTTGCTATGGCGTAGAGTGCAATTGCGCAGAGTGGCGTGGGATAGACTGCAGTGTCGTAGATTGTTTCAGAGTAAAGTGATGTACAGTGGACTGGTGAAGGGTGGGGTGGAGTCGAGTAGTGCAGAGTAGAGTGTAGAGTAGAGTACAGTGGCGTGGAGTGGTGCAGAATAGATTAGAGCAGCATAGAGTGGAGTGATGCAGAGTACAGTGGAGTGGCATATGGTGCATTGGCGTAGAGTGGCGCAGAGTAGAGTGCAGTGGCATACAGTGCAGTGGCACAGAATAGAGTAGCGTAGAGTGGCGCCGAGTTCAGTAGCGGAGAGTACAGTCTTGCAAGAGCAGAGTGTCAGAGTGCAGTGACGTAGAGTGTACGGGCATAGAGTGGTGAAGAGTACAATGGTGCAGTGGTGTATAGTAGAGTGGGGTAGAGTGCACTGGTGTAGAGTGGTGCGGAGTAGAGAGGCATAGAGGGAAGTGTAGCAGTAGAGGGCAGTGTCAGAGTGCAGTGGTGCAGAGTAGATTAGAGTGGTGTAGAGTGGATTGGCGAAGACCGTATGGTGTAGAGTATGGTGACGTAGAGTGCATTGGCATAAAGTGCAGTAGAGTGGCATAGAGTAGAGTGGCAGAGGGTGCAGTGTTGCAGAGTAGAGTGTCGTAGAGTGCAATGGTGTAAAGTGCAGTGGTGTAGAGTGGTGTGGAGTAAAGTGATGTAGAGTGCAATGGTGTAGAGTGTCGTAGAGTGTTGCAGAGTAGAGTATGGTGGCGTACAGTACAGTGGTGCAGAGTAGATTGGCGTAGAGTGCACTGGCGTAGAGTATATTGATTTTAAGTGAAGTGGTGTAGAGTGCATTGGCATAGACTGCAGCAGCGTAGAGTGCAGTGGTGTAGAGTGGAGTGGCGCAGGGTAGATTGCAGTGGCGGGGAGTGGAATGGCAGAGTGAATCGAGTGCTGTAGAGTAGATTGTTTCAGGGTAGACTGAAGTGGCATAGAGTAGAGTGTCGTAGAGTGTAGAGTGCAGTGATGCAGAGTAGATTAGAGTGGCTTAAAGTGGATTGGCTAGGAGTGGATTGGCGTAGAGTACAGTGGTGCATAGTACAGCTCCCTGTAAGACAGAACCTGACATTTGACCTCTGTCTCTGAATGGTCAGCAAACGTGACAAGATAAGAACAAGATTTAAAGGCCTGTTTACAGAAATTTAGTACTCGTGGATGAATACAGTAAATAGGGTTTGAGCAAGGGAAGGGACGAGCTCAAGCTGAAACAGCCTAAAACAAATATAGCCGGCAAATCAAAAACAAGCACATTTGGGTTACAAACCGCAAAGCCAACGGTAAGCAATGGGCGGAATGCATTCCCAGGGAAGCTTCCTGAATGTCCCCAAGATGTCTTTAGCATACCAGCCAGCTGCGCTGTCTGGTAGGCTTCGACCTAAAAATACAGTGCCTTTGTCTAGGGCAGGGGTATTACCTTTTAAACACATTCCCAGCCTTATCTAAGATGTGGGGAGGCTTAGCAATTGGTAACCCCCTCTTGCCGAAGGAAAATAACAAATCACGGGTCTGCTCACAGCTGCCTTTTGCAGGCCATGAGGATCGGTGCTCATTACAGATGCCCCTGTGCCTTGTTCGCAATTACGATCAAGGCACAGGGGTGGCTCGTGGATAGCTCTATCCTCTGTGAGTGCTGCATTGCTAGGACTGAAAGAAGTGGGCAGCAGTTAGCTGCCCTGTGTGTGTTTCTGTTTTATCACCCCTCCAAACCCTTGAACAATGTGGCGTTGGTTGGCGTGGTGTGGGCTCAAGAACATACCAATCCCTCTGCCCTTTGAGTAGATGTGGGGTAATCAACTATACCCCTCTGTCCTTGGGCAAGATGGTAGGATTTAGGCCTTGAGTGCCCTAGCCATTGGGTGAGGCCAGGGGTGTAGCGCAAACCCTACATGTATTTTTTATATTAACTCAAGTGGACTTAATAAGACGCCAATAAGGGTGAATAAAATAATGTCCAGCCAATGTTTGTTCTTCTGAAAAGCAGAAGTATTTTTACTCAGGTCATACACAACATAATACTGTATGTAACAGCAGACAGCAACATGTATCGTAGACTCTTGGAAGGCTAAACAGCTGTTCTAGTGAGACAGTTGGATGGTATTCTCAGTGCAAGACAAGCAGGATCGCTGGGGGATTCCCTATGGATGTTCTTTGATAATATGTAGAGGTGGAAAGAAACTAGCCATAATCGTTGCCAGTGTGCATTTCCCTTTTCCCCCTGTCACTTTATGATCAACTGTATCTGCCTTCAACAGGGTTCACAGTGCCTTTTTGTCTATATTCAGTCCTTTAAGTGTCAGGCAGCGCCTGCAGTAGTCGCTGATCTGGGAGGGGGGCAGCGCTGCTCTGGGTTGCATGCGTTCCGCATGGCGATGCCAATGTTCTCGCCCCTGTCCATATGACTTGTTGAGCTTCGTGATGATGCTACCAGTGCTCACTGACTCAGGTAAACAGAAGCAGCAACAGCCTCAGTAGAAAGTAAGTTTCACTGGAGTCGTGGTATTCACAGTTCTGGGGACCTTGCTGCTTCGGCCCAGTCACAAAAACTCGTAACCCAAGCAAGATAGGTGCCCACACAGTGGTGAATGCCTCTTGCTGGTGCAGTCTCTTCTGTTGATTACTACTTTCTCTTGGTACTTCTAGATCTCTTCATAGGACTGCGGAATGTGGTTAATATTTTTGGCACTCACATGCTTCTTGGCGCTAGATGGTTACAAGAGAACTCAGACTCTGTCAAGTTCCAGGACACCTTCGGATTCAGGTGTTAGTGCAGGCAGCTATGCTGTGGGGACCCATCAGGACCCTAAGACATTACCTTTGGTTCGGGAATGCAGGTCTCTCCTTAAGTTGCAGGGGTGACGGATTCATCTAGTCTTCTTCACAGCCCCTCTCCTTCAGAGTAGCATTTTCCTTATGCAAGGGTACCTCAAATGCTCCTGAGCAGTTATGTTATACAGAATTCTATAGCGCACTATCACCGGGGAGTGTATCTTGGCGCTGAGCAGGTGTGCTTCTAGCCACACCTAGGGCCTAGTGGGACTTCAAGCCAGGTCTTCAGCTTCTTACGGAATTCAAGAAGTGAGGAGGATGCTCTTATGTGTAGCGGCAGGTCATTCCACGCTTTAGGAGCGATGTAGGAGAAGGCTCGACTGCCGGATCTAGTTTCCCGTATGCATGGGATTTGTGCAAGTAGGAGTTCGAACGAGTGGAGGAGTCTGGAAGGTTTGTGAAATCAGATGGGATTGTTGAGGTATGCTGGGCCAGTGTTCTTTAGTGCCTTGAAAGTGTGGGTGAGGAGTTTGAATGGGGAGCCAGTGGAGCTCCTTCAGGTGTGGTGTGATGCGAGTACAGAGTGGGAGTTTGTGAGTGATTCTGGCTGTAGAGTTCAGAATGATCTGCAGCCTTCTGGCGAGTTTTTTATTGATCCCAGCACAGAGAGCATTTCCCTATTCCAGGTTACTTATCACTAGGGGGTGTGTGACGGTTTTCCGGGTGTTGATTGGGAGCCATTTGAAAACCTACTACTGCATCTTCCAGGTATGGAAGCATGAGGCGGTGACTGCATTGACTTGGGTGGTTAGGTCAAGTTTGCTTTCAATGAGGATTCAGAGGTTCTTGGCATGGATGGTGGGGGTGTATGTTGGTCCTAGCTCTGTTGGCCACCAGGTGGAGGTCCACAGGGATGTGCTCTTCCCTAAGATCATGATTTCAGTCTTGTTGGTGTTCAGGTTTAGACATTTGGTCTTCATTCAGAGGGCGATTTCAGTCATGCTTGCACTGAACCTGATCTGGGTACTGGCCGTCTTGTGCATGAGGGAGAGAATGAGTTGCATTTCATCAGCGTAGAAGAGGACGTAGATGTCGTTACAGCAGATGATGTTGGCTAGAGATATCACAAATGTATTAAAGAGGGTCGGACTCAGGGAGGATCCTTGTGGAGCTTTACAGATGGCTTTGCGGGCGTCTGAGGCGTACAATGCCAGGCTGATTGACTGGGCCCTTCCAGTCAGGAAGCATCAGATCCATCGGAGTGTGTGACCTTGGATTCTGATGTTGTGAAGGTGTTGGATGGGGTGGGAGACTGTGTCAAATGCAGCTTAGAGGTCCAGGAGGATGAGAGCCGCTGTGTCTCGTCTGTCCAGAGTCATGCAGATGTCATCTCTTGCAGCGATGAGGGTAGATTCTGTGTTGTGGTCCATTGGGGCTCCTGAGTGGATGGACTTCATGGTGGCGGTGGTTTCTCCTGGGGTAATGACAGGCCATGTGGTTAGCACTGGTTCTTTGGATAAGTTCGGGAGGTGTTTGGCGAAGTCTGTGTGGTCCGGTTGGAGGTTGAAGTTGCTGTAAATGGCAGTGATTTTGTTGCTGAAGAATTAAGAGAGATTTTTGCAGATGTACTGCAAGGGGATGATCGCATTGGAGGCGGCAGACGGTGAAGTAAGATCTTTCACAATGGCGAAGATATCTTTGCTTCTTTTGATGCAGACATTGAAGCGGTCTGCCAGAATGGCGTGTTTGGTGGTCTAGATCATTTGGTGGTAGCCTCTTAAGGAGGATTTGAACATGCTCCTGTCTGCATTCTCCGGCTCATTCCCCATTTGCGCTCCAGTTGTTTGCAGTGGTGTTTCATGAGTCCAAGTTTCTCTGTGTATCAACTGGCCTGGGGTCTGGATCTTGGTGTATCGATGTGTTTGAAGGGGGCCGTGGAGTCGGCACAGGAAGTGAGTCAATTGTTAAAATTCTCGATGGCTTTGGGGAGGATGTTGCTGTGTTTGGGTCAGTGGGTGTTAAGAGCAGTCTTCCAGTCCTTGTTAATGATATTGTTCTAGTTTTGGCAGGTTGGGCTCGCGTTGGTGTGTGTGTTAGACCGGGACAGAGAGGCTGAACTTGACAAGGGCGTGGTCTGTCGAGGAGACTGGTGTGGGCCTGTCGATTTGGATGTTGGGCAGTCATCAGTCTGTCTCGAAATAGGGGCTAGGCAACCCCTTCTGGAAGACTGAATTCCCCAGGTTACTGGTCCTGAACCTGGCAGTAGTTACCCAACCTTGAAGCTCAAAGAACTTTATGGGCACCAGTGGTGTGGAGACCCCAAATGTAGGAGAAAAAAAAAACTTTGCACACTGGTTGGATGTTTCTGCAGCATCCGTATACTAAAACTGCGTACGGCAGTAGTGTACTCCGCCAGTCAGCTCTGAAAACAGTTCTGGGCAGTTCTGCCCTTTTGTTTACTCCACTCCAACTGAACCAGCCAAGGTCTTTGTTGCATGGTGCGAGCAGTATGGTATGGTGGAGCTAGAGTTTCCTTTCAGGAGAAACCCACAACAAAGGCACTTAGGTAAGGGAGGCTGCCCCACCTAACTGCTAACCTTGCCGCTGGGGAGTCTCTTTCCAAAGAACAATGAGTCAGGAAAGACCAAGGGGAAACTACCCGCCTCCTTTCTTTAATACTCCTCAGTCTTATCCACTACAGAGGATCCCTGGAATGTTTGTGGGCCCTCCTTCCAACTACACATCTTAGGTACTACTAGAATGTAGCAAGCCTAAAATGGAAGGAAGGGTGGCTATAGCCTCATGTGCCATACACTCTTCACACACATGTGCTGCACACACACTTACTGCAAACACATCTGATATCCATGTTCCACATGAATGGGCTCAGTCAGGACCTGGTCACATGGAACAGGGAAACCAATTCAAAACAAAGTTGAGACAGAAAGGTCACCGTCTCTAGCAGATGACAGATAAAAAGGCATGCCCTCCTTATATTTTACAGTGGCCACCACTATAAGTCGTCTGCAGTCCATTCAGCTAACAGTCATGCTCATCCAAAAGAGGATGCACATTGTGTGCCCCTCCAACCACAGAGCTCAGCCCTGGGTCTCATTCCTTGATCCTAGTTAGAAAAAGTGCCTTATGCCCATACGTATGATGATCATGTATGCTAAGGAAAGGGTTTACAAAGCTAAAGCTTGATATGGTGATTCTGAGGCAGGGACACATGCGTTCCACAGGTATGCTCTCTGTACCAAAACCTCTTCCACCCCCCTCCCCACCAGTGGGCAAGGGAAGGAATATGAAATAACCTTTGCCTACTTAAAAAAAAAAAAAATCCATCAAGATGTTAGCCAACAATTGGAGCAACTGAAAAATAATCCATCCTATCGTTGGAACGGTGAGCAGGGTGGAAGGGAGACCTATCCCCTCTCCTGCCACTAGCCAAGGGGGGGATGTTACTGTTTTGTTAGACCTTTGTTCCCTTAAGGAAGGCAAGTTGGGGCTCAAGGGCCCTAATGCCAACCCAGCCACTGGGTAAGGTGGTGCAAGGGGTGTGTGAAACACCTACTACCTCTACCATATGATATTTCTCAATAGGTTAGCTAACTTTGGGAGAGGAGGCCGGCAAATAAACCCGCTCTTAGGCAAAGCAGGGTCATTTCCTTCTGTAAAAAAATAGCAATTTCAGCAAAAACAGCATGTTTCGTACTAAAATGACTATTTCTGTAAACATCACCAGTAGAGGTACAAAGAGAGGGAAAGAGACAGGAAAAGGAAATGCGACCGAGACAGTACACAGAAAGGGGACAGGGCACAGAGACAAAGGGACATCGACAGTGAGTCAGAAGGACAGAGAGAGGGGCTTAGGAAATGTTGAACAGAAACAGAAGGATAGGCACACAGAGGGAGGTAAAGCAACATAGGGGCAAGGGACAAACAGAAAGAGGCAGAGAGACCGAGATAGAAGGACTGAGGGGTACAGAAGAAATAGAGGGATAAGGAATGAGGAACAGAGGGTGGTTAATTTGGCTAGACTATAAATTACTTGGCTGTACTATGAATTAATGGGATGGATTATAAATTAATAGACTGGGCAGGGCGTCGGTAGGCTACACTAGACTGTGAGTGGGAGATGTCTTTTAGCCAGACTGGAAATCACAGAGAAGGGAATCACTGGTCCAGGAAAGAGAGATGTCATGGGGTTGAAGTTCCAATCACAGGGCCAGAAAGTCATGTCCCTGCACCTTTTGGTACAGTGGTTGAGGATGCACCACCACATAACCCTAGGAAAGGTAGTGGGAATGGGCACCACTGCTCCCCTAGGGAAAGCAAGAGGGTGAAAGAAAATCTATCTCCTTACTCTGACACTATATAAAGCATATGAAGCACCCACAAAGACCATCAAACAGCCACCGTTACTACTCACCTCCTAACACTCCTGTCAAATGCCCACACACCTTCCAATTGACACCCCATACACAACTGTCATTAACCTCTTGTTCACCCACCACGAGAATTAACAATGAAAAACACTAGCTTCTCCCAACAATTCAAGAGAATTTCTTTTTTAAAGATATTCTTAGAAACCAAGAATCAAACCAGTTCTGTTTGTAATTTATTTTCACAATATGTATTATTCAAGAATTTTACATTAATCAATATCGAAAAAATTATATGTTCACATTATGGGAGCTCACTACATGTTCAGAATAAAAAAAAAGAGAAAACACAAACAATACGCTGTCACTTGCCCTTTATTTAACTAGCAACCGTGGGCAAGTTTATACATATACATCAATTCTTTTCTTTTCATTTCTATTGAAAACACAGATTGCACCTTTTAAACAAGACAGGATTGCGCGGACTGGTTTTCCTCCTCTACCAGTTTGCAGTGGCGGCTCGCAGAGGGAGTGCTGCAGGGCGGTGGGGAGGGCGCAGGGTGGGGGGGTAGTGGACTCCGACATACGGCGGAATGGAGTAAAGTAATTAAAGAAAATAAAACAAACAATTTTCGATGCAGCGCGCGCAAGGTAAATTGTTTTACTTATTTATTTACTTTACTCCGTTCCGCCGTATGTTGGAGTCCACTACCCCCCCACCCTGCCCCTCCCCCTCAGTTTAGTCTGAGTACAGTTTAAACTCTGACTGGAACAGCGGCACATAAACCAACCACAACGTGGGTGAAACATTGCACATTGCACTTGGGAAATTCTTGGGCTCTAAGGGCTTATGTTGTATCAATGGGTGGAAGGACCCTGACTGGCCGGTTCACCAACTCTGTCCGATTGATTATATCTATATGCATGCCTGGAATTAGGAGTATCCAGGTGTTGCAAGTGGCAGGTAGCGACCACTATCCCCTATCACTAAGAATAACTGTAGGAGCAATTATTTCAAGAGAAAAGGTTTTACCTTTTCAGACAGATCATCCAAAGTGTCTCAGCACTAGAATCTCAGAGGAATGTTGGGCAAAATTAGCCGATTTCCAGCAGGACCAAGCACTGACTCATGCCCCTATATAAACTATATACTCTATATGCCCTATGTAAACTATATACAGTTGTATGAAAATATAATTAAGAAGGTGGTTCACTGCCTAAGGGTAGAATTAAACGGTAACAGGAAGCTGAGGAATAGGGGCTGGGCTAAAATGAGGAAAGAGAACGACTGGTAGGACACTGATTGCAGAAAGTTAAAGGCCCAAATAAGGGATGGAGTTAAAAGCCTCAAGATTAAGTTTGATTAGGAGTTATATGACAGCCTTCAGAATACCAAGAAAGTAAATAAAAAAACAGATTAGAGATCGTAAAAGAGCATATAGGGAGAGCTGTTGGGAAAACCGGTTAGAAGCAATAGAAACAAAAAATGTAACAAAGTTATGGCAGCTCGTGCAGCAAGGAATAGGTAAGGAGGAGGGAGCTACGATCTGTGTGGCAGAAGGTCCTTCGGTTGAATATTTAAAAGAAATCTATGAAGAAAACACAGAGTCGAAGAGTACGAAAGGTAATCAATGGAAGGGGGTAAACAAGGAGCTTAGAAGCCAGTTCACGTCGGCAATATTAAAAACATCTTAGAGTCACTGATATGAACTAGAGGAACGGGCCCTGATAACCTTCCAGGTGTCATAATTAAGACCAGACCAGATTGGTGGGTAGAGTTCTTTCATCAGACGTTCCGAGGAATCTTAGACTCAGGCCAGTTCCCCTATAACTGGAAAGGGGCTATCATTAGGCCGAAACATAAGAGGGGGATAGGAGAGTGGGCAAGAAATACAGGCTGATTAACCTGCTGAATGTGGGTGAAAAACTGTTTGCAAAAATAATCTTGGGTAGTCTCAAGGAATGGGTTGAATTAAACCATATTGTGTCCCCGGAACAAGGGGGCTTCAAGGAAGGCCACTCCACGATAGACCACTGTTTCTGCTTATGATCCCTTGCATAGAAGTCTGTAGACCAAATGGGTACTTTATTCTGTTACTCTGTAGACTTCCATGCCGCCTTCGATCTTGTGGACCGGAATCATCTATGGGAAACATTGGTAAAACAAGATATCCCTAAGAGCCTTCTAGCTTTAATACAAGAGCTGCATTTGCATAATTGGGCACAGGTAATTACAGATATGGAGGGCCCACTGACTCAAAAAATCCCAATTAGCAATGGGCTGAGACAGGGATGTGTCCAGGCCCCCTTACTCTTTTCCCTATTTATAGCCGATTTGCCGGAAGCATTAATAGCGGCCAAGGGAGTAAGCCCCAAAATGAGTGGGAGCCGCATAGCTTGTATCTTGTATGCGGACGATCTTGTGATTATGGATCTAACAGCGTTAGGCTTGCTAAGAAAGTTAGATGTGTTCATGGAATATTGTAACTACAAAAAGCTAGTGGTAAACAAGGAGAAGACTAAGATCCTGTCCTTTTGTAGAAAATCCGTAAGGTTTGGGTGGCATTTAGGTCCCAACAAGCTGGAATGTGTCAATGAATATAAGTACTTAGGAGTATGCTTTCAGAAGAATTTAAAGTGGAACGTCCACTTGGAATCGCTGAAAGTAAGAGCCCTGACCTCGGTAAGTGGACTGAAAAAGTTTAATAGAGACTATGGTGAGGTGTCCCACAGACCAGTGTGAAAAGCTTATGGCACATTGATCCGCCCCCAATTTCAGCACGGAGCCGAGCTGCTAAGCATTAGTGGTAATAATTGTTGGAACTTGAGGAGGGGAAATGTCTAAAAAGCTTACTGTCCCTCCCAAGCTCCTCAATGATACAGGCAGCAAGAATGGAAACAGGCATGACGTCATGGAGCTACCAGACTCGGGCAACAGCAGTCACATTTTGGCAACATCTGAATGCGGGAGATGGGCAAAAGGTATCATCATGGTGCGAAAACGAGATTTTGACAGTGAATTAAATGGACCAAGGGTGTCAGGAAAACCCTTGAGACCATATTTAGGGAACTGGATGTTAGGTTGTGTACCCAGAGTTTGGACATGGAAACCACTAGGTGTGAACTCCGAACCTTAACGAGAGAAATTTCCAGAGAATACAACAGGCAATATTTGCAGGGGAAGTCTTCAGTTCAATTTATGCTCAACTCATGGAGCAATGAAAAGTGGTTCCCACTCGTGGATTCTTTTCCCAATCGTATTCCTAGGTATGAACTGTTAAGGTTGAGAATGGGTATAAACCCATGTTGTAACAATGATCAGTTAAAAACGGCAATGATAGATGCAGGGGAAAATGTACATGTGGCTTGGGTGTAAAATGCAACAGTTTGCACAATCTTATAGATTGCCTAAAACTCCTGCCCCTTCAAAAGACCATTTTAAGACCTCTTTTCTAAAATTTGGCGCTAGCAACCCTATGCAAGCAGTGGCGCTCTTAACGGACATGAACTATTGGGATGTGGCCTGCGCCATTAGAAGATTTATGATGGCCGTAAAAAACCTTTTGGTGGATTTAGACACGGGTTGCCATTTTGAAAGTGTTTGTAAGAATCTTATGGTGATGCCAGTGTTTGCACCACAACCCTATGAAATGTTCTTATTCTGTTTGAATTTTATGGTAACAACTTTTTATGAATCTTATGATTTGTTTCTATAAGCATTTTTATGATATTTATCGGTACGTATTTCTTTTAGATGATTAATGCCTGTGTGTTTTATGTTGTTTAAAGACCAAGGGTCAAAATTAAAAAATTCGGACACTGGGTGAAGCAATAATTCTCCGGAAGATACAAGGCACAGGATTGGCTAGTTCCTCACCTACTCACTGACCAGAATAAACACGTCTGGGAATGGATGACACACTTTCGATCCTTTTCCTTTACTTTCCACTCATTTAAACACTGAGAAAAATATTACATTATAGTTCTAAAAATAACTTTCTACTCAACTTTTTCTTCAGTTGCTGCTCAGGACCGTATTACACTAAAGGTGCATTTTCCTGGTTAGCGCTGGGCGCACCTTTCAAAAGGTGCGCCCAGCGCTAATCAGGAAAATGTGCCGCATTATAGTGGATGCGCTGGCCCAGGGCAGCAGCGAACTCGTGCTGCCCTGGGGATAGCGCATTCAGGTGAAAAACAGAGCAGCTGCTTTGAAGCCGCTCCGTGTTTCATTGTGCAGGCGGCAACCTGACTGCACTTTGAAGGGGGATTAGAGATCCCCTTGCAGGCGGGTGCAGTGAATGACTGCACACATCTGCAAGGGGATGTCTAGGGGGCCCATGGGACCCTCTTTACCCCCTCTAGAGCGCTGCTATCAGGGGGCGCACTGACAGTGCACCATCTTTTAGGTGGCGCACTGTCAGTGTGCCTCCTGACAACTTCTTTGCCTATGCGCCCGCGTCTGTAATACAGGGCGGTTGCAGAGGTAAAGTGATTCCCTCATTTGCATGGGGTCACACCCCCCATTCAAATGAGGGAATGCCCTCTGATGATAGCGCTGGCACTTTGTTTGCCAGCGCTATAGGTATTACAGAAGGGGACGCACAAGCGTCTGTGGCCCCTTCTGTAATACCAAAGTGGCCCGGGGGAGCGCCTAGCGAGCGTAAACACCCGTTGTGCCCTGGGGCACTCCGGTAATACGGTCCCAGGCCTTCATTGTTTATGACATCATTGATTGGCAAATAATTACAGTTCAAGAACATAACGTGAGATTAGAGAATTTGAACATGCAAAATGCAAACTTGTTCAGTCATTTCTTCCTGAACCTGGAATGCCTAGACTAAAATGAGAAACTATGTTACAGATCTTTTGATCGTTGCATAATTGCTATCGATTGTACAAGATTTGACCCATTAAGGAAGAAAGACGTTCTATATAATTGCCTTGGTTCAGAGGGAAATTGATTTTTGATCATTTGTCTGCCATAGTTCCTCCTACGCCTCTTATTTGGGAAAAGTTTACTGAAGCAGTCAATTTGTTAAAGTCACACTTCAAGGACGACTTAAGTATAATAGTGGAAAGGCATTGGTTCTTCACCCAACAATAGCAACAACGTGAACTGACTGATCAATTTTTTACAGAGTTCAGGATACTTCCTTCCACTTGTGAGTTTGATGAAGTGTTGGAAAATTATTTACGAGATCAACTAGTAGTCAAGTGCTACGACAGTGTAACTCAAGAAAAATCAGTTTGTTGCAGAAATCCCACTCTGGAGGAAACGTTGGAAATTGTGAGAGACATAGAAAGATCAGCCATGGCTTCTAAAAAATTGGAAAAATGTAAACATGTGAAAGAACATTAATGCTATAGTGTTCAGACAGAAAAACCAAGTAAATTT
Organism: Calotriton arnoldi; assembly: GCA_963921515.1. Lineage (NCBI taxonomy): Eukaryota > Metazoa > Chordata > Amphibia > Caudata > Salamandridae > Calotriton > Calotriton arnoldi. Next base: position 446,010 of record CAWUFW010002424.1, on the reverse strand, counting down.
TTCTATCAGTGAAAAAAACCTCTGGGAAAGGGAGGTTGAGTGTGTCAGGAATGTGTTACAAGCGTGGCCCCAAAAGTCAAATTCCAATATATGTCCTACAGTGGGAAAGGTTTGGCATTTTGCAAGAGCCGGAAAGAATACCCAATAGGTGGTGCTAGTAAACTAACGGCATTTGGACAACACTGAAAGGAAGGGTAATAAGAGTGATGGAAGGAACACAGTGGTTCTTTACAATAAAATGGTTGACACTGAAGGTAAAACTGTTAATGCAGGCGATCCTGTTTGTGTAGTGAAAGTTAGTGATGTGGTGGTGGATGTCACTGTAGATTCTGGATCTCCCATTACCATCACAACAGACAAATAGTTCATGAAGGAATGGAACACAGTTACATTAATGCCTCCAGATACAAGAACAGAGGCATTCGGTGGATTTGAAATTGCCATGATAGGTTATTTCTGGGAGAACATACAATATAATGACAGACTTATGCGCACGAAAATATATGCGGCAAACAGGGTTTAACAGGATGATACACTATCAATGTATAAATGAACACATCAACCTTTAACATATCCCTAGCCTTAAAAAAACAATGAAATAAAAAAAAGTTTGAAAGAAAGTTACGATTGAGTAATACGTTGACAAACTAGAAAGGCAGGACATTCTAAAGTTGAGCTACGTCCTCATTCATCTTTTACCACAAATATAATCACTAATACAATCAAGCAGTGGTTCTGAACCTGTGGTACGGGGACACCCAGGAGTGCGCCAGCGTACTCAGGGGGCCTTTGACTGCTTACATTTTTTTTATAATATTAGCAGTTTCAAACATGGAAGCTGCAGACTACATATAAATTAGTCTAAAAGATCCTTAACCATTTTTTTTTTAGTTGGCGGACAATAATGAGTTGCATTTCTTACAATGAATTCCACTTTGAGTGTCTCTTGAAAGAAGAGATGTTGCAAAACCTATTTCTACTAATTCTTTAAAGCAGTGGTTCTTAACCTGTGGTCCGGGGACCCCTGAGGGTTCGCGAAGCGTACTAAGTGGGCCCGTGACTGCTTAAAAAATTAAATAATATTAACCGATTAATAAATTGTATATAAAGAAGCAAAATATATAGTTGAACATTTTAAAACGTTCTGTAAATGTGAAGGGATTTGAATTGTATGCTAACATTAAGTTAATATCATACTGATTTGTGGGAGCAGTGCAAGTTTATCAAAAAGTATATAGTATGGACGATATGTGGCCTCAACTGAATTTAGAAAAGCTCCAAACTTCCATTAAAATTAGTTATTTTATATTTGTTTGCAAATTAAATAAAATATTTCATCATTTGTGTATTTGTTTGATGAATGTTTCTTTCTGTAATTTTAGAGTATTGTTTTGAGGTTCAAATCATCGAATATGCTAGGCTGGCGTCCCCGGCTTCCAGTAATGAGTTAGTGGGAGTCCCTGGATTCCTGGTATGATTAAATGGGGGTCCACAGAAGTCAAAAGGTTAAGAACCACTGCTTAAAATCATACATATAATGGGCTTTGGCTTCACTCAAATGATTACCTCCCTGACCCCGCATGCTATTGTCTGCTTAATTCATCATTCCACTTCCTGTGGAATGCTTGCATTGCAATGCCTGAGGAACTATTTTACAAGTCAAAAGTGCTCTAAATGATCACACATTAAATTTCCTGTCTCCGAATTATATTGTACACAGAAAGCTATTTTTTTGTTGTTTTTTTTGTTTACTGCAGCAGGTTCTTTTTAACATTTTAGCAAGACTTAAAATGCACACAAGACCTATTGGCTTTGCCAGTGCTTGTTGCATCTTGCGACAGTTACTTCAAAACCCTCTGCCTACAGATCCCACTGAAACCTACATCGCTTACTGTGAACAGCACCAGCAGGGGCTGCTTAAAGGGTCAACTGTTTTTTTCTAAGATATTTAGACGTGTTCCCTCTTTTACAAACTTCACAATTCGAGCTTCTAGAAGGTTGGACAAGCTGAGCAAGCACAGAATGATCTGAATATGCAGGTAGCTGAGAGTTTGGTCCAACTAGTTTGCCCAGGCCGATCTGCCCACTAGCGGACGGGCAATTAAACAGGCTACAGAAAATCTAGCAGAGGTAGCTAGTGTCAAAAGCAGAGCAGCATCTTTTCGGCCAATGTTTCCAAAGGAAAAATGCAGCTAGACATTCGAAAACACACACCAGGCCACAGAAGACCCATTGTTTTGCAGTGAAGATGGAAACTTGACATTTGCCAACCCAAGGTCCCAGAAAAAAACACTGTATCTCACTCTCCTCGTATGATAGCGAAGTAAGTAAAAGCGACATTGTCAGTAGTTGCTCAAAGGCAGTAAATTGCAGTATGAGAGTCTAAGAGGCAGCAAAACGTGTAACTGTTACCTTGGGAAAAGCTCAATTGTATAATTAATTCAAAGAGAGCTAAAGGCTTCAGGCACCCAAGTGCATGACGCACTTTTCATTTTTTATGAGCTTTATGCCAGTAAGAATCCACATAACGTGAAAGAAACCGGGAAAAATAATACAAGGGCAGAGTTAGTCACAACCTCACTGCTGTCAGTACTTCTGGTGGAATACAGTCGCCAGAGAACGAACACACACACATTATAATCAAACACGTTTACCAGTCCCACATCACACTTCAAACCGAGGCTAATGGCCACGAAAGTTACTAGAATGCGTGGGGAGGCTACAGCTGTGTCAAATAATACACAACTGCCAACATGCCTCGAGTGCGCTACTAGATTCCGAAAGGTTTGAAACTAAGTTGTTAGAGCCCTCTGGGTGTACCTCCACTTTATTGTTGTGAGCGATATTACTGTCTGGGCTGTGTACAACAGCTAATCCAAGGCATCAAATCTCCCTGAATACTCTTCTAGTGGCCAAAAGGATAAGATTATTGGAGCAACCCGCCAAACTGGAAAGAATTGACCTTATATTCTCCTACTGTAATTCCTCAAAGGTCCATCTGTGGAACCCACCAAGCAGAGATTCTTTCAATTGACTCTCTCATGAATAGCTCCCCATCTTACAAAGCTCCAATAGGCATACTTAGGATTAAAGTAAATAGTACTAACATTGCAACTGCCTCAAATTCTGACAGTCCCTCTTCGAAGGCTAATCCTGCTGGCTCTGCCTTACGCTTTTCACAACAGCTCACTAGAACCTTGGACTCTATCTCTCCTTTGACATAACTTAGCCTCAATCGGACCTGTACTAGTGCTCCATGGTACAGTAATGATCTAAAACCCTAAAAAACTATTTTCAAGAAGTACAAACGCCACTAGCGAAAACAGTTTCAGCACGACTGATAAAGCAGGCATTGGAGTATTCAAGAATAGTATAAAGCAGCCTTAGAAACACATATTTCTCTAATTATCAGCAGCATATTTGTTAAGTAGCCAATCCTTCGAAGGAGATTTTACAGATTATATCTAAATTTGTCACTGAAGACTGTACCAAAGCCTCTATTCGTACCTATAACTCACTGAGTAGATGTCTCACTTTTACTTTTCTAAAAATTGAAGGTATTTGCAGCTTCTTGACCACTCTGAACATGTGGAAGACAATTAACTATGAAAGCACTTTCTTCCCCTATCGGCTTATTTCCCTTCTAGCCTTTAATGCACTGACATGTAACTTTATCATGTGTTCCCTAGGGCCTATTGAATCTGGTTCTCTTTTAGATCGCTGTCAAATGAAAATCTTCAAACTGATGGCAGGAACAATTCTTGCTCCCTCGCCTTTTGAAATGTACAATATGTCACAAGATGCAGCAGCCTTTCCTTTAGCCTGTAAACATGACATTCTGAAACCCCTACTGAAAGATATGCTGATGCAGCTGTATTTTCTTTCTACCATCTCATTTCCCTTCTCCACTTCCCTCCACAAATCATCAGATAATCTTTAAATCTCAGGTTGTCTGGAGCAACATGATCTCCTTAACTCTAGGCCCATTGCACTAAGTCAGTGTTGGTTGATGCGCTGGATGATCCAGAGTCACAAAGGAAGCAGCTTTAGTCCTCTGAGGTTTCTCATACGGTCCCCTTCCCACTCTTGCTATCTAGAATGAAGAAGATATTGGTGAAAGGCCTTGCCGTTTGTTGGCAGTGTGCCTTCTTTTATGAAAGACTATATTCAAGCAGTTGCTCTTTCCACCTTTGACTCATTCTTAAAGAACCATGTTGCATGGTAACTTAAAAATGAAGAAAAAGACAGACTCCTCTTGGCAATGTAAAAAGAACTCTTTAATGTTGCGGCAGGGAGAGCAACTGTCCTCACACACGTCAACAGCTGGTCCCAATTTGCTGCTTGACAGGCAGCTCATTTTATACAAAGTTAAACAATGCTAGTTACAAAAGTTCAAACAATTAATTACTAGGCAGTTACACATTGGTACACATTAGTTATGGAAAAAAATGTCACCTGTGACCCTAGACTTTAACCTAATTCTCTACACATCCTTTACTGCAGTTCTAACAATGAAAAACAAACTAAGGGCCAGATGTACGACCATAGCATTTTGCGACTCGCAAATTGCGCAAAATTGCGAGTTGCAATTTGCGAGTCGCAAAATGCTATGTACAACAGTGTCTCAGACACTGTTTGCGATTCCCAATGGGGTCGCAAATTGCATGCCTCATGAATATTAATGAGGCAGACCACCACGTCTGGGACTGCTTTTAAATAAAGCAGTTTTTTTAAAAATGCAGCCCGTTTTCCTTAAAGGAAAACGGGCTGCATTAAAAAAAATCAAACTTTTCAGTTTCCTTTTAAGGGCAGGCAGTGGTCCATGGGACCACTGCCTGCCCTTAAAAAAAGAATTGTGCATGCATTCCCAAAGGGGAAGGGTGGTAAACTGCGAGTGTTTTACGACCGCAATTGCGGTTGCAAAACATTCATACATAGGTTTTGGAGTCGCTATTAGGAAGGAACACCCTTGGAATGCCCCTTCCTAAAAGCGAGTCACTAACCCTATTTTGCGAGTTGCAAATTGATTAGCGACTCGCAAAATAGGGTTGGTACATGGGCCACACGTTTTTTCCAGTCGCAAACGGGCCTAAAACCGCTTTGCGACCACAAAAAACAGTCGTGCATCTGACCCTAAGTATTCTTCTCCTTTGAATGCATGTGTATGTGGGTTGAATGCATATTTATTTATTGATGTGCTTTATCACTGTGCTCCTAAGACCTCTTAGCAGATTCTGTGTGCTCTTGGCTAATTCAATCTCCTGCTCCCATTATCTAATCATGTTTCAATCTATTGAAAACACAGAATACGTGCCGGTGTGCCTGTGTGCTAAGGCCATAAATTCCTTCAAGACTGTCAAACACTGGTTTTCCTTTAACTATGACCTTATAGGTCATGCACTCTGTTCTCAAGTAAACTCTTCACCTCGTTTTCCTCAGCACGTGTTTTAGCCTGTACTGCTCTTTTACCAAGTATAGCTGTGTGACACTCTCTGATGTTGCTCCGTGTTTTTATATTTCATTTCTTCCATAACATTCACCCCTCTAGTTGATATTTCAACTACTGGTTCTAAACCTTGGTCTACACTTGACACTAAGTGATCTGTGTTGCCATGAGCATCTATTACACATGTTTGTGTCCTAACTGGAAACATTACTCCTGCTTTGTCACCAATCCTTCTACAACATGCCAAGACTAATTGAATAAAGCGATACAAAAGGGGATGATGGACGGAACGTTTGAGCCAATCAAACACTCACCCCCAGTCAACAGATCTGGGTTTAATCCATCATCATTCTTTAGCTCACTCCACCACCCCAGTTCAGACATGGCCATATGCAAATCAGTCTGACCCTGTGCCTCATGGGAACAGTCCAGCCCGAACTGCCAAGCCATGTCTTCCCTGGACCGGAAACAAGCATCCTGGGACCGGTTTCGGGTTCAAAACCCTCTTCAGCCAGGCTATCTTGAATCCAGTGGCAAAGTGAGCAAGGGACCCACGTCTGGGCATACCCTGCCAACTCAGGGCGAACAAAGCGATACCAAAGGGGATGATGGACGGAGCGTTAGAGCAAATCAAACACTCACCCCCAGTCAACAGATCTGGGTTTAATCCATCATCATTCTTTAGCTCACTCCACCACCCCAGTTCAGACATGGCCATATGCAAATCAGTCTGACCCTGTGCCTCATGGGAACAGTCCAGCCCGAACTGCCAAGCCATGACTAATTGAATAGCACAATACACAACTAGTAGGACCACAATAACTGGCAACAAGGCTGCCAACAGTCTCGACATCCAGGATGGCAGAAAAGTAAACCACCTGGTAAACCAATTATCTGGGGCACCTCCTACATCTACTATTTTCTTCTGTAGATTGTACAAAGTTTGAATAGCCTCTGACAAAGCTTCATCGTCTGCATCGTTTGCTGGGATAGAAGTACAGCAAGCAGTTTCTATCTTGGCACATACCCCTTCTTGCATGGCCATCATAAGGTCAAGTACATAACGGTGCTGCATTATCATCATTTTCATAGCACGTAGATCTTTCTTTATGGCCTTGAATCCATCTTTTGTACTGTTGATGCACTTGAGGGGCTCCCATCGAGTTACCTGCAGCCATCGAGCTGTTGCCTTAGCCTGAACAAATGGCAGAATGCTCCCAAAGAACAGCTGTGCATCATTAAACAACTGATACTCTTGAGGAATATCGTTTCATGTAGTGGTGCCATAATACTCTGCAGTTCTCTTCCTTCGATGATGATGTAACAAAGTCGTTGTACTGCTCACGGGGGGGTGTTCATGTAACTCGATGCATTAATTCCAGGAATTTCCAAGACAGGGGTGCACAGTAATTCTCAACATTACCAATAATAGTCCATGAGTCTGGAGGTGCCCCCCTGCATGTCGCCATTTTCTATTGTGGCTCTACAATTAGCATTGCGTCCCACATTAACTATGTCATTTCCTCGGAAACATAAAGAAACAGATGTTAGTCTCATCACTGTCTGAGAACTTACTGCACAGAACAGACAGCCCCGTCTTCCTAAATGGCACTCTGAAGTACTTTGTACGTGATTTGCACGTGTTTTTTTCTTGTTTTAACTCAATTTTTATCTGGTTTGGGATGCTGCTTTCTGGTCCACCCCAGTCCTTGACTGTTTGTGCGGAGAAAGCAGCAACCCCTTCTTGCTCTATCCTCTTCCGGTTTCTAGCTTCGCCCACTAGTTAGCGTCCTAGCCTTCATGGTTCATAAACCGATGTCGGCCTGGACGTGCAGCAGATGCGCGCAGCGGGTGCCCCGAAGGCACACCGAAGCCAAACCCATCTGCGCCTGGACGTCGCCAGGACCCCTGGTCCGATTGAGGAAACTGGTTATCTTTTCTCCCGGAATTTCCTATACACCTGCATCTCTCTACCAGATTAAATCTAAGATTTCCAATTCTCACCTTTGTAACAATAGCGTTCCCAAATGTCTGGAGGGTCCTCTGGCATGTCCCTATTGCCATTTCCAAAGTGACTATCTATCTAGCGGTAACCCCTGACCATGACACTAGATACGTTACACCTAAACTCAGTTTTACTGGTAGGGACGACTATTTGACTGATATATTTCCCAAGTTTCCTATTAATTCCCCATCACATATTCCCTCCGATATCCACGCTAAAACTACCATAAAAAGCTTTCCCTCCAATGTGCGATCTTTAGCAAGACACTCCACAGAAGGATGGGATGTCATCACTTACCTAGCCCCCCGATATATGCTTTCTCACAGAAACGTGGCTGAATGCTAACGTCGTACCGGCCATTACTCTAGCCATTGCGAATAACTATCAATTAATTAGGCTTGACAGAAAGCTGAACATAGGAGGGGGCATCGCCATAGTTTTTAAAGAATCCCTTAAAGTCTCATGGATTAGTTCTATCACGTCTGAAGCCTTGGAATTAGGCATCTTTAAAATAGCTCTATCTGCTAGAGAAAGCTCGAAAGGCGCTCTATTATACCGCCCGCCAGGATCTAAGAAGGGTTTCAGCCAACTTCTGGTGGAAGCAATAGCCCCACAAGTTCTGGCCACCAAGTCCTTTTGACTCCTGAGTGACTTCAATTACCATGGAGAAGATTTAAATGACCCAGAGATGACGCATCTCATGGCAGAAATTGAATCTCTAGGCCTTCACCAATTAGTCACCGTCCCTACCCACCAATTAGGCCACACACTGAATTTGCTATTCACCAACAGTGAGAATGTTTCTTGTGAATCACCCAGGCCCTTAATTTGGACAGATCACTACATAATCCCTTTTCAAATCCTCTCATCAAAAACCAGTTCGGAGAAAAACAGACATGGGGAAAATCCGCGGAGAAGGCCCTGGCACTTACTCTCTTCGGACTCCTTTAGCGAGTCATTTCAACTTGTTGTTCCCTCAAGCTGTCCCAATATCAATACTCAGATAATTTTAACACAGCTCTAACAGAGGCTTTGGATAAAACAATATTTTTTTTTTTTAAATGTGCTCCTCTCATCCTCATGCTTCTGCCCCTTGATATACGACAAAGCTCAAAACTGAAAAATCAGTCTGCAAAAATCTTGAGAGGAAATGGTGTAGCACAAAAAATCTTCATGGCAAAGTACGTTATAAACTTGCCTTGGCTAGTTATCACGCCAAGATTAGATCTACACACAAAATCTTCATTATTAACCAAATCAAGAAAGCAGGCAATGCTCCTAAAACACTTTTTAAGATTGTGCTGGAGTTTACGAACCCTCAGGTATGCGCCCAGCTCCCGTAGTATAACAGGAACTATGTGACTCTCTCGCTACGTTTTTTCAAGATAAGATTTCACTCATTTATTTCAACTTTAACACCTTGCCCCCGAGTGACCTTGGGGTCTCCTGCAATATGATAAATTCAGAAGGAGCTGGCACGCCATCTCTAACCAGATTTGAATCTTTTTCTCTGGAGGAGGTCCAGAGGATTCTAGACTTGGCTAAATCTGGTTCCCCCCTTGATATCTGTCCGCCCAAAGTTATGGCTTCACTATCTAAAAACCTTGCACCTGCCATTCACGCCCTATTTAATGGCTCAGTGGAATTGGGCACCATCACCTCTGAGTGGAAGGCAGCCCATGTCCTACCAATCCTGTAAAGTATTCACGAACAGTCTTCAGATGAGTTTGAGGGGTTTTATTACAAAAGTAGATTAATAAGTATCTATGTATTGAGGGCTCAAGGGATCAGTACCAAGTGACATTGTGGTGTTCCAATCCTTCACCCACACATTCCATCTACAATAATACATAGAATACTGGCACAAGCAAAACCAGAAGATTCTACATATAGTCTGTAAAATAAGAGCATCAATGTAAAACAGCAAAACAATGCTAAACTTAAACACCACATATCTCCCCTCTTTAACGAGAACAAAGTGAAAAAGAAGTACAGAAATGAAAAGAAATAAAACATGCATAACCAAGGATTAATCATTAAACCTACTGGGGACTTTCTTGATCCTTGAACTTCTTCTTACCACCTGGGAGTCTTGAAATTTCTTTTGCTCAACTGCATGATTACCGTTATACTTGACCTTAGCCAAACGAGAAACATTCCACCACTGACCATTGTCCAACTTCATAGCTTGACCTCTAATGTCAACAATGCATGCAGGATTTCTGAACTTTGACTTCCCCTTTTGCAGCAATAAGGGTTCTTTGACACAAACCCAAACCCCAATAGACCAATTAACTTCCCTTCTTGTAGCTGGAAGTCTTGATCTTTCACACCTGCGACAACTAACTTCATCATTCAAAAGTTTGGCTTTGACAGCTTCTTTCACCACACTGCACTCCTTATCCAACGCTTCAACTTTCCAAAATGGATTAAGAGTAGATATCACTTTTCTCCCTCTCATTAATTCAAAAGGTACAGACCCCATCACAGAATGTGGCGTAGTTCTGTATGCCCACACCACATCTCTGACAGCTGTCTCACAGTCAACTCTTGCCTTTATCGCACTTTGGATACACTCAACCAAAACCCTGTTGAATCTCTCAACTTTTCCGTTGGCTTGAGGATAATAAAGTGGAGTGTGTAAATGCTTTACACCCACTTATGCTAAAAATTCTTGCATACTACAAGATGTAAATTGCACTCCATTATCCGTTAATAGTTCCTCAGGAACACCTTCTCTACTAAATACATCTTGTAGAAAACTAATAACAGATTTAGTATTGGGTTCTGAAACACCTCTCACTTCCACCCATCTAGAAAGATGATCAATTAACACAACAAAATATTTCATGCAATTGGGAAGTACCTGAAACGGTCCTAAAAAATCCAGAGCAACCCTTTGTCACATTTTGTTCGGACACAGAACTGGTTTGGTGCACGGTGAAGATGTTGATAGATGCTTATCACTGTATAAGCATTGTGTACACTCATTCACTAAAATTTCAACCTCACGATCAACTCTGGGCCACCAAAAATCATTACGAATTCTACGTTTGGTTGCCATCATACCAAGATGACCAGAATGAGCGGTTTCTATGATCCTTCTCTTGATACAAGAGGGTGGAATTAATTTTCCCTCTCTAAACAACAGATTGTTTTCAATGGATAACTCATTGGCAACCTTGCAAAAGGGTTGTAAATCAGGATCAATAGATCTTTCTTTAGGCCACCCCACTACAACAAAGTTCATCACTTGTTTTAACACAGTGTCATTTTCTAGAGCTTTGCGCCAATCTTCCATATTGGAACAAATCACAGTGTCTTCCACAGTTGCAATGATGCATTCCTCAATATCTTCTTCCTCTTTTAAATTCACCATGACATCTTGAACAGGAAGCCTGGATAAAAAATCTGCCTTGACATTCTTACCACCAGCAATTTGTTGCACAGAAAAATTGAATTCCAAAAATTTGGTGGCCAGTCTAGCAGTGGCTTTTTTAATCTTATTACCAGAAAGAATATCTACTAACGGTATGTGATCCATTCTAAGCCAAAACTTTCTGCCCCATAAATAAGATGTAAACTTCTCTACTCCCCACACACATGCCAGCATTTATTTTTCAATTACTGAATATCTTAACTCCACATCTTTCATTCTTCTTGATGCAAACCCAATGGTTACCTCTTTGTTACCTACAATTTGTGACAGGACAGCACCCATGCCATACGAACTGGCATAGGCAGTGACGTAAGTACCACGACCTCCAACATATGCTTGAAGAGCCGGAGCAGACAAAATACTCTCTTTGATAAGTTGAAAATGCTCTTGACAAGTTGATGTCCAAACAAAATCTGCTCCTTTTTTTTAATAAACTCCTAAAGCATTGAGTAAGACTAGCAATTTTTTTAATACATTTGGAATAGAATTCACACAAACCAATGAAGGATCGTAATTGATCCTTGTCAACGGGGTGTGGAGCATTAATGATTCCATCCACAATACTTGGTTTGGGTTTTACACCATCCTTGGAAAGTACATGACCCAAGTATTCGATCTCATTAACTGCAAATATGCATTTATCCTCCCTGACAGTGACTCCATTACTTTGCAAGATTGAAAGAACTTGTTCGACTATATCGTTGTGCTTTTCCTCTGAAACAGTGTGAATTAATATGTCATCTTGAAATACAACTACATTGGATACGCCTTGAAACATGTTACTCATTACTTTTTGGAACACAGAAGTGGCCGACGCCAGTCCAAATGGCATTCTGCGAAATTGAAAAGTACCATCAGGTGTGACAAAAGCGGTCAAATGTCTAGAAGACTCATCCAATTCCACCCGATGATAAGCTGCCCGCAAATCCAATTTAGAAAACCACCTGGACTGCCCCACGGTCGTAATTAAATCATCAATGCGTGGTAAAGGAAAGTTCTCCACCCATATGGCATTGTTAAGGGACCTTAAATCCACACATAAGCGTAATTCACCATTTTTCTTCTTGGCAAGAACAATAGGAGAAAGCCATAGAGTGGCATCCACTTTTTCTATGATGCCATCATCTTGCATATTTTTTAACATTTGTGTCAATTCATTTTGTACACTATGTGGAACATTGCATAGCCTGCGTTTCACAGGTGAAACACCTTCCTTAATCTTAATGGTATGAGAGAATTCTTTTATCAAACCAATTTTATCATTAAAAACATCTCTAAATTTCTCCTTCCATAGTGTGTGGTCAGATACAGCATTTGTAAGTGAAACCGGATGTTTATGACCTGGTTTAATCATCATGCCAAATTCTGCTTGGTGCCACCAACCCAGTACATTTATGCCTTTGTAAGACACATAAACCTTTCCATGAATAGTTTTGGTTTCAAAAGTAATGTCGCCAGAAAAATACCCTGCCAGATCAATTTTACTACCTTCAAACGCTGTGGTAATACCATCCGGAGGTAATAGGACTTTGTGTGCCCAAGATTGCTTGTATTTGTCAATAGAAATTATAGTAATTCTTGCCCCTGAATCAATGAGTATAGGAATATCGGTGCCATCAATTTTTATCTGAACTAAAGGATCACTAACACTCTTTTCCACTTGGATGTTGTTGATTTCCACGCAATCAACAGATAACACTAACTCTTCTAGTTTTTTTTCAACTAAATCATGTTCACTATCTACAGCATAATCTTGTACATACCGAACAGGAGTACGTTTGCCTCCTCTGCATACGTTTCCAAAGTGGCCAACCTTTTTACATTTCCTGCATTCTTGTGCAGCAGCAGGACAGTTCTTTAAATTAGAAATGTGTGAATTTGAGCCATACCTATAGCATTGCAACTTAGGGCGACCAGTAGTTATACCCCTACCACCTCTGGTGCTGGTATCCATAGTACTCCTTCCTTTTTTTGAAGTAGTGTCAGAAGTGTACGGGGTGTGTGAATCTTTGGATGAAGATTTGACATTAACAACATTAGTGGCAGGCGATTCAATTTCTAATTGTTTGGCATCCAATTGTGAGCATTCAATGCTTTTTGCTATGTCAATCGCCTTATCTAAGGACGGATTTTTGCAAGACAAAAGCTTTTGTTGGATCTTTTTAGAATAACACCTGGAAACTATTTGATCCCTAATTAATTGAGAAGTGAAATTATCAAAATCACAGTAAACAGCAAGAACTTTAAGGGCAGTTACGCAAGTATCAATAGATTCATTAGGGCCTTGTACACGAGTAAAAAACTTATGCCTGTGTACTACCAGATTAACTTTCCCTTCAAAATATAGAGATAATTGTTTTACTGCTAATTGAAATTCATCGAGATTTTCACTATCATGACCTATATATTCTGGTAAGTGGTCAAAAACATTTTGACCCTCAATGCCCAAATAGTAATATAGGAGACTACGTTCCCTATCAGCTTTAAATTTTAAACCATTAATGGCCCCTAAATATGCATTGAAAGATCTATACCAAAGACGTCATTTTGCTGGAAGTTCTCCTGGTTCTTGTAAAAAGGACTTGGAGGAGTAACTGACTACATTGTAAATTAAATAACGTTTGGTGTAAACAAAAAAACAAAAAAAACTATTACACAATGGAAAATTTGATTTTAGTGAAGTTTGCTAATAATCAAAATGTAAACACCAATACTTGACTTTATGTTGTGATAAAGATGTAGAATAGAGCATGAATAGTAGCTAAAGCGTGTTAATCGCTGTTAACACGAAGCAGGATGCAAATGCAGAATGAGCGTGTTCATCGCTGACATTAACACAAAACTGGAAACTTGAAAGATGGAAAAAAGCATGTTAATCGCTGTTAACACGAAGCAGGATGTAAATGCAGAATGAGTGTGTTAATCGCTGATGTTAACACGAAGCTGGATGACAAGTAGCCTTGATGCAGAACCACCTTTCACCATGAGGGATGCTGTGAGCGAAATAGAAACTTGAAAACAAATCACGTAGCTCTGGGATTAAGGAAAACTCTAATGCTGTTAGTTGCACTTCCTGAACAGCATAGAGAAATGAAGCAGTAAAGCGTGAGTTGATCCGCTTGCCAAAGATCGCGCTGAATGAGGAGACGCCGTGGAGCCCAGAAATAATGGAGATGAGACGATGCAGCCAAGGGTAAGTGCTGTGCATCGTTTAAACTTTGCCTGAATGACGTGGAGGGCACGCGTTGAAAGAACACGGATAAAGTAAAGTAAATGAGCTCGAGCGGAGCGCTCGAGCAGGCAAGCAGGCAGCACGAGCGCGAGCTGGTACAGTGTGTAAACTGCCTGTAGCTAGACTAGGTACAACACCGGTGGTTGTGGACGGCAGGAAAAGTCCAATGAATCACACGGTGTGTACTAGAGTGGAGAGGCAGATCGATAACACAAACGCTGATAAAAAAAAACACAGGAGAGTTTCCTTTTTTCTTTAAAGGAAACAAACACTCCGTAAGAATTGAGGCGTTTTTTCGGAGTTTGAGGCGTCTTCTCAGAGTTTGAAACAAAGAATCCCTGAGCCCTCGTTTGAGATGAATAAGTAAAAAGTACAGTACCTTTGGTTTCAGGCTGAAAGATGGAAGTAGAGTATATGGAGGAAAAAAAAAAATCCCTGAAATTCCAGGATGACTTCTCCGACGAATTTGTGTCCCAAGCTTGTTGCCAATCTTGTAAAGTATTCACGAACAGTCTTCAGATGATTTTGATGGGTTTTATTACAAAAGTAGATTAATAAGTATATATGTATTGAGGGCTCAAGGGATCAGCACCAACTGACACTGTGGTGTTCCAATCCTTCACCCACACATTCCATCTACAATAATACATAGAATACTGGCACAAGCAAAACCAGAAGATTCTACATATAGTCTGTAAAATAGGAGCATCAATGTAAAACAGCAAAACAATGCTAAACATAAACACCAAAAATCCTAAAGAAAGCAACTCTGGATCCCAGCATTCTATCAAACTACCGTCCCATATCGCTGTTGCCTCTTTTAGGCAAACTGCTAGAGGGACTAATTAACAAACTATTAACAGCTTACCTTGAAAAGTATCAACTTCTGGACCCTTCACAGTCCGGTTTTAGGTCTGAACACAGTACGGAAAAAGCCCTACCAGCTGTCATGGATTTATTGAAACTTTCTTTGGATGCTGGAACTCCTACTATGCTCGTGCTGCAGGATCTTTCCGCAGCGTTTGATACTGTTTCCCATGCTAGACTCAGAGAGAGACTCCGCGAGATAGGTATTTAGGATAACACGCTCAAATGGCATGTCAACTTCTTGGATGATAGATTCCAAACGATCACCCTTGGCCCCTACTCCTCTCCCAAGATTCGCTTGGACAAGGGGGTTCCACAGGGCTCATGCTTGAGCCCTACCTTGTTCAATATCTATATGGCACCCCTTGCCAAGATTATCGAGCCTTATGGCTTTGCTATTATATCTTATGCTGATGACACCCAACTGACTTTCTCCTTTGACTCGTATCTTGATGTAACCAAAGACAGTTTTGCAAACGGAATGCTAGCCATTTCACACTGGATGACCGATATCTGTTTAAAACTGAATACCGATAAGGCCGAGCTACTGCTGTTGGGTAAAGCTACCTCTCTGTGGTCAAACAAACGGTGGCCCTCTCAACTAGGATCAGCCCTGCCACCCAACATATCTGTGAAGAACCTTGGCATAAACTTTGACCAGTCTCTTTCTACGACAGATCATATTCTAACTACCACGGGTGTGTACTACCACATAATGCGCAAGGTACGGAGAATTTTTCCTTTTCTTCCAATCTCATCCAGAAGAACACTAGTCCAAGCTTTGGTATTAAGCAGGCTTGACTATGGGAATTCTCTACCGACAGCAGCAAATGAGACTATGGTTGCAAAACTACAGGTGGTACAAAAGACGGCAGCCAGACTCATTTTAGACCTTCCTCCAGGCACCACTCCAGCTCCCTCTTTAAGAACATTGCATTGGCTTCCAGTTAAAAAAAGAAGCATCTTCAAGATATGCTGTCTTACCTTAAGGCCCTACAAGGTACTGTCCCTAGGTATTTCCAGCAAAGAGTCAAAACGTATTCCCACACCCAAAGTTTAAGATCAAAGGATACAACTTTGCTTTGTGTCCCCCGCATCCGTCGGGTGAAATGCGGGGGGGGAGCCTTTTCTTACCTGGCTCCGGTCTATTGGAACGGGCTGCCCATACACATCTGTACTTGTCCCAACTATTGCCTATTTAGGAAACTTTTGAAAGCTTCTGTGAGAAAGCGGGCCCCGGACTTACCACGCCGGCGGCGAAGGGAGGACTACAACTACCAGACTCCCTAGCGGGCAACGATCGGCATGCTAGGGGCGTGCACGAGGAAGGCGTTGTCTGGGGGAGTGACACTCCCACCTTTCCTGTTTCTCCACAGCGTGGCCAGGAGGTGAAGAGGGGAGGAGCTGACCCCGGGAGGACGGCGGCGGGATCTTTAAAAACGGAGACGAGCCGAGGAGAGGCGTCGTTGACCGGAGAGCGAGAGGAGGACGGAGAACAGAGAGCGGAGCGAGAGGAGGACGAAGGACGAAGAGTGGGACGAGAGGACGGCGAACGAAGCAGCGTCGAGGAGGAAGAAGAGGAAGCAGACGACCAGTGGACCGAAGAGTGGTGGCGTCCACCGGAGGTGGCTGAAGAGCGGCCGCAGCTCAGGAGAGTTGCGGCGGAGCCGGTGAGTGGCGCTGGAATTGGGCATAGTGGGTTGGAATAGACGTGGGAGGCGGGTGGAGGGTGGAAACGGGACACAAAGGGTGAGAGCAACAAACCAAGAGCCAGAAAAGGGGGTTCATCATTTGCTGGCATTTCGGGTTCGACCCTATCTTTTCGGTGGCTATTCTGACCCCAAGAATCACGGCACCTCATCCCCTTTCTTTTGCACGTTCCTTTTCACACCACGCTCAAAATATTCACCGGGTGAAGGTGACGGGTTTGGCTTCTCCACTCACCCCCTTCCCAGACTTCACTGACGGTCTCCATTTTCTCTTCTCCTCGGTACGAGCCTCCGGGTGAGTGACGACACGACGGAGGAGCCCGAATCCAACCCCCTTCACCCCGTCGAAGAAGAGGAAGAGGAGGAACGACCTGATCCCGAATCCCGACCCCAGAGAGGGAGACCGGCACAAAAAGAAGAGCACCCCATCCCTGTAGGGAAACCTAAGACTGTGACACCTGACAAAAATAAAACACGAGTCCTTGGACCATATATCCGGCCTCCGCGTCTGTTTATCCGACCCGCCCTCCCACAGGTGGTGTCAGAAGTGGGATCCGGCGGAGACATGGAGGCCGCTATGGCAAAGATGGCGGAGAACCAGGAACATCTGGGCAAAGTGATGGAACGGTTCCTTACGGTGGTGGAAGAAGACCGGGCAAGATACAGCAGGTGCTATCGGGCAAGGCCAAACCCACGGGGCGGCCATGGAGAAGTTGATCGAGGCCCTGGGACAACAGAGGGGTCCCACCACCCTCCCTTCCATGGTTCTCCAACGATACGTCAGCGGGGAAGATCCGGACTTCTTCTTTAACAACTTCGAACGCATAGCCACCGCGGCGGCCTGGCCTGCTGACAGGTGGGGACAGTATCTGGGGCCCCTCCTTTCTGGTGATCTACAGGCGGCATATCAAGCAGCTACCATCCAGGGAGCAGTCCCATACATGGACATTAAACAGTGCATTATGGAGCGCCTGGGAATAGTTGACGAGTCCTATAGGATTAAGTTGAGACAAATAAAAGAAGGACCCCAGGAAACCCCGCGAGCATTGTATTACCGGGTGAAGGACATGACGGATCGGTGGCTGAAGCCTGGCACCACGGATAAGGATGGAATCATGGCTAAGATCTATCTGGAACAATACTTGTCCTCCCTTCACCCCCCCATACAGAGATGGGTCCGACAACAGGCCCATCTCACCTTAGAGACAGCAGTGGAGATAGCCAGCGCCCATAGTCGCGCCCAGGATATCCAAAAGGGAAAGGACGATTCTTCCTGGAGGTCAGGAGGCCCTGGAGTTCACAGACCCCTACGTCCGTCTGTTCTGCGAAAACCGGAACCCATAACCTTCGTCCCGGGAGCTCATGGTCCTCCTGTCCATAGAGCCCCTCTTTCGGGACCCCAGTGTTTTCATTTTGGAGGCATGGGAGACAGCCAGGTTCTGTCCACAAAAAGAAGAGCCCATGGAGATAGGGATGGCTCGTAACTATTATTGTTCCCCCACCGAACGGAGGCCTCCTCAGTACCACTGCCAGGTGACGGTCAACGGACAACCCGCGATTGCCTTGGCCGATACGGGTTGCCGCCAAAGCGTCATAAGCAATGTTCCCTCTAATTTTTTTCCTCTGTGTGCGGCAGTGTAGGGTCTCTGTGCGCTGCAGCCATGGCTATGTGCGCCAGGAACCAGACTGCCCTTGTGCGCAGCGCCAAATATCACTCCAAACTTTTGCTTAAAATAACTGAAAAGACGGTGCATTTCCACACATACAACCCACGTTAAGGGGCTTAAGGCAGATTTGCACCAATGTGGCGCATTTCCATAAGCATAGATATCAAAGAATGTGGCCCTATCATGTTTATGCTGAAAAAAGCTTTTACATTTTTTTTCCAGACGATCCATGATCAAATTTTACAAGAAATTCGCAAAATTAAAAAGGTGAGTAGTAAAGATTTACAAAGGCATGTGGGCTTTTGTTTAAGTATTCATGTTAATCATAGCTCGTGAAGGGGCTGTGATTAACATGAATACTTAAACAAAAGGCCACAATTGCTCGCGCAGCCGCGCTTTACAGCCCTGCCAAGTGTCACACATCTTGCGTTACACTAACACATTTTAAGTCACATTACCGCATGTAAAAAGATTGTCACGCAAATCAGCTTACTAAAAGCTGAGTGTATTACCTGTTATAATGCTTTGTAGAGTCGAATATTTTGTGAGGTTGTAGGTGGCGCACAGCAGTCAATGCGAGTGCTGTTATGCTTTGCTGGGACCGGGCTGGCTATTGGACTGTCTTTTGTTGGTGTTGCGTAGCGCAGGCTGACCTGGCTACCTCCCCCGGCACCAAAAGGTCAGTAGTAGTGCACACATGCGTGCAGCCATGTGGCCTGCAAGCACAACGCAGCTAAAGGAAGAAGTTCAGCAGGTGCGTCGTGTGGACAGACAGGGACTGAAAGGCTCCAGTCGGCGCAGGCAGGATATTTTCAATTTCAAATTCCTGTTGCAGCCAGCCTGGGCCACCTAGAATTGCTGCTGCCGGAATTAAATTAAAGGAAAAGGAGTGTCCTCCTCGGCACGTGCTGCCTTCCCATGCTTGTGTGTGGTGTTCGCTGGGGGCTGTGTCCAGTCACGATGAGAGGAGGTACGTATTCCATGTTTGATTTCTGATCACTTTTTTAGATTAAGTGCCAAAATTTAGCACTATAATGCAGTGCGCAACATCACTTGTAAATTCTGCCTAAATAAAGAGACATTCGAGATTAAAATTGTCGATCCTGCATTGTTTTATTACAGCTTGTGCTAAAATGGGATTCTGGTTTAAACAAAGCAGTCGATGACGGAGATTCTCCTAAAGGATCAGAACATGTATTCCCAGTTAGCACCATCGCTTCCCGTTACAGGGCCTAAAGGAGCTGTAATTACCTACTTATAGTTATTAGAAAGTGAGATCTGGTCGACTGAGATCCGAGGTTGTTCTGGTATGCAGATATAAAAAAAGTTGAACACTAGAAGAAATACAGCATGCATGGGGCAAAATAAGCTGTGAGGTAGTGTACAATTCTCCCTAATTAATCTGGTCCAAACAGGTAGAGTAATGCTTAACTGTGAATGAACTAGACATTGAAACAGATGTAGAAAATCCGGACCCTGCTCTGAAATAAAAAAACAGTCCTGCCAAGTATCACGCATCAGACGTGACACTAAAGCATTTCAGTGTGGTGCTCCGCATCACCGCACTGAAATGCGTTGTCACGCATAATGCATAGTGGCAGTCTCAGGTGTACATGATGGCTGCAAACGTGAGTGTGGCAGCTGGCTGCAGGCACTGCCTGTGGTCTGCCTGTGCCGGCGCGCTGCTTCCGTGTTCTTGAGGCAGTGATCCCATCTAAGCTATGGCCTGCCAGTCCCAGGCTCTCTGCTACAATATATCACCTGCGGCCACGGTGCCGCGCGGCTCTGAGTCAGCCTGCCTGACGTCAAGTCCGTTGCCCAATGAATAGCTAGGGCTCCGCAGGGGTATGTCACATCCTGCTGGCTCCGAGAGCGGGGAGTTTATTGTTCAGAAAGGCGCCAAGGCGGCCGTAAATAATTATGGGGCAGGCAGCGCTGTTGCTCGCACATGATGGCCCGGCCACACTGTGTTGTAGGCCATTATAATCAAGGCCGCCGCAGCATTCACTTAAAATTTCCGAGCTGGCCGCAGAGAGAATTGTACAGTGACGGGTACGGAGCCATGACTGACCGTCACTGTCAGGTCCAGGTCTCCGTGAGGACAGCAGCAGCCTGGACCGAAGTATAAGGCAGATTGCCGTGGGGGTAGCTCACTTGTGGCATGAGCACCCAGCAGCCTTGTTGCAGTGCAAGTCACCGTCCGGCGACGTGCCAATCACGCTTCCGGCTGAAATTGCCGAGCCGACCAACGGAACAAGCCTGGGGTCCGAGTCAAGTAGACAGTAGAGTCAACAACAAGTAAGTAGAACACCCTCCCCATGTGACAGTACACAGTGCGTCAGAGATGTGTTACATTTGGCAGCGCTGCCTGCAGTTGGAGTGGGAGGCTGCAGTGCTCACGAGACCTGACTGTCGTTTGTGAGTGTTGTAACTCACTGTCATGGATGATGTTGTGTTGGGGCCTCTCTCACTGGCGATGGAAGGTACACTGCACTCCGTGACCGTCACCCCGCCGCGAATTGCTGAGGAAGGGAGTGACTTTGCAGCGGCCTGGACTGGACCAATTGCTGTGGCTTGCGGCCTCACAACTGAGTGCGGCCGAGTGTGTTAATTAAATTTGCTTTTAGTGGCAGCACGCGATCAGCTGCTGCAGTGCCAGTCATATTAATAGCTGAAGTTCTTCTACCCTGTGCTATTTTTTATACTCTTTTGGACTGAGGTAAAAACCGGTCAGACCTGAAATAGCTCACGGAAAACACATCTTGGTATCTGGTGAGATAGTCACTCTTAGAAAACATGTTTCCCCTGTAGCCCCTTTGAAACAATTTCAAGCATACAGTACCCCAGAAGCGGCTCTAGAAAGATGAGCGTTTCAGAAATAATAATCCCTAAGCGAGGGTGGGTGTTTGTTTTTTACACAGCATCTAATACGGGCAGGCACCTGTTTCCAAGCAATCCTATTTTGTGGGTAACGGAGCTGAGTACATGAAGATCGGGTGATTTGACAAGGATCACACAATATTGCTAAGTGGAGAGACAGACCGTGACTCACGGAGGTTTCCAGATTCTGTGCAGGACAATTTATTTTTGGGGCAAGATCTTAGAGCTTTTTATTGCTCAAATACGTGTAATTTCATATATTTACATGTTTCCCTAGTCTTTGATACTCGATTTTGCGCACGAGAAAGTGTCACTCATATTCCTTGAAATGTCACTCATAATTGCACTGAAATTATGAAAATGTCACACCTAGCTATCTGAAACCTTGGCAGCTATGAAAAAACATGCTGTTCCTTCAAAGCTAGGTTTAAAGATTCACAATCTACATTCAAATGGGTGCAATTTCTGATGTTTCCTTCTGTCTTCATTGCTCGATTTTGCTCCTGAGAATGTGTCACTCAGTCATTGAATGTCACTCATAATTTCACTGAAATTATGAAAATGTCACATAGGCAACCTGAAACCTTGGCAGCTATGGCTTTACTAACAAAAGAGTAGAGCAAGTTTAAAAACACAGTGAGTACTTTCTGAAAGTACACGCTGTGTTTTAAACTTGCTCTACTCTTTGTTAGTAAAGCGCTGCTGCGAGAGAGATTGTGGGCTTTTGTTTAAGTATTCATGTTAATCACAGCTCCTTCACGAGCTGTGATTAACATTAATACTTAAACAAAGCCCACCATCTTCCTCGCATCACGCTTTACTAACAAAGGGTAG
Organism: Calotriton arnoldi; assembly: GCA_963921515.1. Classification (NCBI taxonomy): domain Eukaryota; kingdom Metazoa; phylum Chordata; class Amphibia; order Caudata; family Salamandridae; genus Calotriton; species Calotriton arnoldi. Next base: position 423,931 of record CAWUFW010002424.1, on the reverse strand, counting down.
AGCAAGTTTAAAAACACGCTGTGTTTTTAAACTTGCTCTACTCTTTGTTAGTAACGCGGTGCGGGGAAGATGGTGGGCTTTTGTTTAGTATTAATGTTAATCACAGCTCGTGAAGGAGCTGTGATTAACATGAATACTTAAACAAAAGCCCACAATCTGCCCCGCACCGCAAAATACAGCAAGTGCCTCAAGCCCCAAGCCAGCCTTACCTGCACTCCTGGCTCACGCTGGCAAAACCGCAGGAAGTGCCTGTTTTTCGCGCCGCTCGCTTTTTAAAGCGGCGGCGCGAACTCTCTCGCTGGATGTCCTGCGTGTGTGCGCGCTCCACTCACGGGAGTGCGCGCTCACGGGAAGAGAGGTGCGCGCGCGCGCACCTTATTGGGAACAGTGGTCATAAGACCTCAGGACTTGGAACCATGGATCGGACCCATTGATGGGACTGTCGCTATCCGATGTGTTCATGGTGATACGAAACAGTATCCCACTACGCAAGTACACATACAACATCGGAATGACCCGGGCACCACTCTGAAGGTGGGCCTTATCCCCAGTCTGCCAGAACAGGTCATTCTCGGGGACGACTACCCGAACCTACCCCGCTTGATAAACAGCGCTCCTACGAAAGAAGAGGAATGGTGGACCACGGCACCCTTTTCCCGTGCGGAAAATCAAGAGTGGACCCAACCCAAACCACGGAAGAGCAAGAAACAGAGAAGAGCAGAGAAAGGGAAGCCCCCCTTGGTGTTGCCAATTATACAGGAGGACACGCCCTGGGCGACGGATAGAAGCTTCCGGGCCGCTCAACGGGAAGATCCCGTCCTACAAGAGGCATGGAACTCCGCTCTAGAGCAAGAAGACCCCCTACATGTAGGTCCCTACTTCTACAGCAGGAACAGGTTGTTATACCGAAAAGGGAATCCTACCCAGGCCCCCCAGTTATTGGTTCCGGGGCCCTTTAGGGAAAAGGTTCTCTTCCTAGCCCAAAGTAACCTGTTGGGGGGACACTTCGGGACAGAGAAGACGGAAAAACAGATAACGGAACGGTTCTACTGGCCCGGTATATTCCAACAAGTGAAGAGGTATTGCAAGGAGTGTCCCGTTTGCCAGAAGAATAGTAGGTATAAGCCACCCCGAGCACCCTTACGCCCTTTACCCATTATTGAGGAACCCTTCAGTAGAGTAGGGATGGACATTATAGGACCACTGCTGCCTTCCCGGAGTGGGTGTCGGTACGTTTTGGTCCTTGTTGATTACGCCACCCGGTTTCCGGAGGCGATGGCCTTACGCCGTCCGGACGCCACCAACATCGCCAAGGCAATGATCACAGTATTCTCACGAATAGGGTTCCCAAAGGAGATCTTAACAGACCAAGGAACCCCTTTCGTATCCAAGGTTATGAAGCAGGTATGTGCCCTGTTGGGAGTCCATCAAATACGAACCGCCGCATATCACCCCCAAACGGACGGCCTCGTAGAACGATATAACGCTACTCTAAAGATCACTCTTAAAAAGCTGTTAGCCTTGGAAACAAGGAAATGGGAGGACATGTTACCCCTAGCCCTATTCGCCTTGCGATGTAAGGTGCAGAAAAGCACCGGGTACTCACCTTTCGAATTATTATATGGCCATCAACCCAGAACCCTACTGGACATGGTCCAGGAGAAGTGGGAAACCGAACCGGATAACACCAAGCCTTTGGTTGATTATGTTTCCGCTCTTAAGACCCACCTAGGCCAGATCAGATCCCTCATCCGCATCAACCTAGAAAACGCCCAGATGGCACAGAAAGTACAGTATGACAAAAAAGCCCGGGTGAGATCCTTTGCAGTAGGCGATGCCGTTCTGCTCATGATGGCTTCCTCCGACCACAAATTGTTGGGACAATGGCAGGGACCATACACTGTGAGGGAAAAGGTAACTCCGGTGACTTACCGAGTCGAGACGGATCCGGCTCGTGGCACCTCCCAGATCTACCACGTTAATTTGTTGAAGAAATGGGAGGGCCCCATTCCGGCTCTCGCTGTCGACGCGATGGTAGCGGTTCCTTTGTTCGAACAGTGTATGGATCCGGCTCTCCCTTCCAGTCTGAGGGCGGACTTGGCTGGCGTGCTACTGCCACTACACGACACCTTTTCCACGAACCCTGGGAGGACGTCCCTGGTGGAACACACCATCCGAGAGGAAGTACAGAAAATGTTGCAGATGGACGTCATCGAACCGTCCATCAGTGAGTGGAATTCGCCGATTGTCCTCGTACCGAAGCCGGATGGCTCGGTACGTTTCTGTATCGACTTCAGGGAAGTGAACAAAATATCGGAGTTCGACACCTATCCCCTCCCTAGAGTGGACGAGATGGTCGAGAGAATAGGCAGGGCCAAATATATTAGTACCCTGGACCTCTGTAAAGGGTATTGGCAGATACCCTTGCGCGAACAAGACAAGGAAAAAACAGCGTTCTCCACACCAGATGGGTTGTACCAATTCAAGGTATTGCCCTTTGGACTGCATGGAGCACCGGCTACCTTCCAGAGAGTTATGAACCAAATTCTACGGCCACATGAGAGGTATGCCGGTGCATATATAGATGACATCGTCATCTATAGTGATAGTTGGGAGCAACATATGGCCCATTTGACTCGAGTGGTAGAAGCCCTAGGACATCATGGTCTTAAGATCAACCCCGCCAAGAGCCGTCTTGCAGCCCAAACCGTCCGATACCTCGGATATCTGCTGGGTGAAGGAGCCATTAGACCCCAAGATTCCAAGGTAACGGCTATCTCCCGAATCCCGTTACCCAAATCAAAGAAGGATCTCCGTGCCTTCCTAGGACTGCTTGGCTATTATCGACGGTTTATCCCCAACTTCTCACACATTGCAACCCCCCTCACCGACTTACTAAAGAAAACAGTGAACACAGAAGTTAGGTTGAGGACACCTGCACGGGAGATCATACAGGCATTTGAGACCTTGAAAACATCCCTTACGTCCGAGTCCGTGTTGGCTAGTCCGGATTATGCCCTTCCCTTTATTCTCCAGACGGACGCCTCAGAACGGGGCCTGGGGGCGGTACTGTCTCAGACAACGGCACAACATGGGGAAAAACCAATACTGTACATCAGTAGGAAACTGTTTCCTAGGGAGCTTCACTATGCCGTCATAGAGAAGGAGGCGTTGGCCATTAAATGGGCCATAGATACCCTACGGTATTACCTGGAGGGCAGAGAGTTTACGCTATATACCGATCATGCCCCCCTGGAATGGCTGGCGCGAAACAAAGGTAACAATGTGAGGGTACTGAGGTGGTTCCTGGCCCTACAACCTTATAGGTTCCTAACCCGTCACCGAAAGGGAACAGAACAAGGCAACGTGGACTTTCTGTCACGATACCCCCAAGAACAGAGCCCTTGTAATAAGACGGCAAGGAAAAAGGGATGTGAGAAAGCGGGCCCCGGACTTACCGCGCCGGCGGCGATGGGAGGACTACAACTACCAGACTCCCTAGCGGGCAACGATCGGCATGCTAGGGGCGTGCACGAGGAAGGCGTTGTCTGGGGGAGTGACACTCCCACCTTTCCTGTTTCTCCACAGCGCGGCCAGGAGGTGAAGAGGGGAGGAGCTGACCCCAGGAGGACGGCGGCGGGATCTTTAAAAACGGAGAAGAGCCGAGGAGAGGCGTTGTTGACCGGAGAGCGAGAGGAGGACGGAGAACAGAGAGCGGAGCGAGAGGAGGACGAGGAAGAGAGAGCGGGACGACAGGAGGACGAAGGACGAAGAGTGGGACGAGAGGACGGCGAACGAAGCAGCGTCGAGGAGGAAGAAGAGGAAGCAGATGACCAGTGGACCGAAGAGTGGTGGCGTCCACCGGAGGTGGCTGAAGAGCGGCCGCAGCTCAGGAGAGTTGCGGCGGAGCCGGTGAGTGGCGCTGGAATTGGGCATAGCGGGTTGGAATAGACGTGGGAGGCGGGTGGAGGGTGGAAACGGGACACAAAGGGTGAGAGCAACAAACCAAGAGCCAGAAAAGGGGGTTCATCATTTGCTGGCATTTCGGGTTCGACCCTATCTTTTCGGTGGCTATTCTGACCCCAAGAATCACGGCACCTCATCCCCTTTCTTTTGCACGTTCCCTTTTCACACCACGCTCAAAATATTCACCGGGTGAAGGTGACGGGTTTGGCTTCTCCACTCACCCCCTTCCCAGACTTCACCGACGGTCTCCATTTTCTCTTCTCCTCGGTACGAGCCTCCGGGTGAGTGACGACACGACGGAGGAGCCCGAATCCAACCCCCTTCACCCCGTCGAAGAAGAGGAGGAACGACCTGATCCCGAATCCCGACCCCAGAGAGGGAGATCGGCACAAAAAGAAGAGCACCCCATCCCTGTAGGGAAACCTAAGACTGTGACACCTGACAAAAATAAAACACGAGTCCTTGGACCATATATCCGGCCTCCGCGTCTGTTTATCCGACCCGCCCTCCCACACTTCCATCTTTTAATGTCGACCCCCGCAGTTAGAAGCCGTCTGTTTTGCTGCTATTCTAGCGCCGAGATGCCTACTGGTGATTCAAGCGCTTTATCAAGTACCAATAACATAACTGCACTATCTCTCGAAGTGTAATGCGCAACACTGTCGTTCCAAATTTGTGCGCACTTTACTGCATCCTAACTAACATCAGTACCATTCCATAACGACCTGACCCTACAGAAGAATTAGATAGCAGAATGCCATTGATCATGGGCAAAAACTGATCCAATGACTAAATCCTGGCCTATGAACACAATCTGGGGGTAAAGGATTCACTAAATAGCTATTACACTCAGTAGGCGGGCGTTTTAATTCTATAAACCCTAAACCTAAAACCATCTGGATCCAATCTACAGTAGTAGGACGACTGGTATTCTTCATGCGTGATATCATCCTTAATGTCCTATCAATCTGTAAGAATTCATAAAGCTTCTGCTGAAGAGTCATTTTGTGGAATGTTGAGAAAACGTGCTACTTTAACAAGTGTTAAATGCATTTGGGCCTTAATCCTAGACAAGTAGTGATCCAATAGATAAAAACCTGTGCTTGGGCGTACTTCTTTAGTTGAATGAAGCGTATACTGTAGCATGAGAAATTAGAGAGCAAACGAAACATGATTCATTGGTACTTTCTGAACCTATGTCCGACATATGCTGATACCACATATTATCTGGTATGAACATAATGGGACACATTAGCATGTATAGAAAGTTCTCTTTGTAGGTGTGTAAGGGCAGAGCTAGAAGACATGTTGCTATGAAAGAGCAATAATAGAAAAGATAGTATAAAGAGGATGTGGCGCAGTGGCCAGAGCTGCTGATTCCGTAGCTGGGGATCAGAGTTCAAGTCTCGGCTCAACATCCCGTGATTGTGGGCAAATCACAATCTCCCGGTGCCCATGGACAGCGCCTGGATACCCTCATGGGTGATAATCCGCGCTATATAAATCCACAAATGTAATTTAATTTAAGAGGCAATAAAAGAAAGCAAAAATACATAACTTTGTTTTTTTATTCCAAAAAATTGCGCAGAGGTGGAGGGGGGTATTTTTACAATGACAATCTTCTTCCCCCCTCTTTTACCATTTACATTGTCTATGATGCTTGGTGTGATGTTAGATTCAGATGAATATCGGTGAGGTGGAACGAAGGCTTCCTGTCATCTACCTCGAGGGCAGTGGGGGTCACCATGGTCAGTGTGAATGGTCCGTCGAATCTGGGCTCTCTCCATTTCCGGACAAAATTGCTACACAAACCTTGTCACCTATGTGCACAACTGGGAGGTCAAACTCAGCGGTGACAAGCTTCTCCTTCCCTTTAGCTACCTGTTTAGAAATGAACTTTGCAACCTTGAGTAATTCATGAAGGTAAATGTGCATTTCATCATTTAGAATTTCCACAGAACTTTCTCCCTGAACATTACTTCCAGTGGCAGGTACTTGCACATTCATGGGTCTCCCTGTCACTATCTGATGGGGTGTCAGGTGATGGTCAGAACCAGGTGTGTTCCTAAGGTAAAAGAGTGCCAATGGTAGGCAATACAACCACTTCTTGTGCAATGTGGCACATAGCTTGCTGATCTTATTCTTTAGTAGGCAATTCAGGCGCTAAACTATGCCATTGCTTTGGGGATGGTAAACAGAGGATAGTTTATACTTTATCCCTAACATTGTCGTAAGATAACTAAAGATTGCATTAACAAAGTGTGTGCCGTAGTCCGATCTTCTGCCTTCTGGAATTCCCCAGTGTGAAATCACTTCATGAATCAGAAATGTAGCTGTTGACTTAGCATCACAATGGACGCATGGTCCTGCTTCAATCCATCAGGAAGAAGGACAAACTACAACTATAAGATACCTATAGTTGTTACACCTATCTAACATGTCTACAAAGTCAATATGGAGGGCTTTAAAAGTTCCTTGTGGTCATGGAATAGCAGAATTTATCACCTTCAATGTGGGATTGGGAGAAAATTGTTGGCAGACAATACAATTGTGACGGTACATGGTAAGTATGTCAGGCAAATTGGGAATGAACCAGTCGTGTTGTATTTGTATAGACAAATTATCTCGAGAGGTGAGCTGGTAAATGCAGCTGATCAAGAGCTATCATAAATAAAGCTGAGGAATCACTGGCTTACCTGTGAATATCTGTCTATATATTAGGTCATCCCCTGAATGGGAGCATCCTCAAGCCTCTCATACTGTTTCTCATGGGGTGGAGCAGCCTCCTGCAACTCTCCAAGATGTAAACGTACCGTCTCGGCATAATGAGGTGTGGCATTGTTTGTGGTATGGTTAAACTCAGATTCAGACGGCCAGGCAGTCTCAGCCACCAAAACAGGGACATGATGTGAACCCGATGGCACAGGCGGGGGTGTGCACCTATCTGTATCTTTAGCAGCCCAATCTGTAAGTGCATTACCACGTGGCACAAAATCCTGTCTATTCGTATGAGCTGCACATTTCACAACTGCCTCTGCCTGTGGTAACGCGAGTGCCGCTATTACAGCCTCTAGGAGATTCCTATGCATAACAGGACTTCCATCTGACTTGTGGAAACCTCTACTACTCCATCTCATAATGCTGGAATGTACAGTGGTAGTCTGAATAAATTGTGATTACTTTTCCTGCTCCTTCTTTAAGAGCTGCTATCAAGGCTATTAATTGTGCTGCTTGTGCAGCGTAGTGTTAATTGCTCTACTATGTGGAGTGCATTAGAAGAGTCATGCTGTTGTGCTCGGACTACTGCGGCACCTGTGTGTCTTACTTCCGTATCCTGGTCAATAGTAGAAGGACCATCAACAAAATAGACAATGCTACCTGGTATAGGGTCTTCTGCTGCTGGACTAGATTAAATAGGAATGTAAGTTGCACAGTCATGTGCATCATCCTCAGAATCTAATATAGGATGAGCAAAGAATGTCGCAGGATTCACTGTATGACACTTCGCAACGTTCAAAGATGGTAGTGACAGTATCACCTCATATCTTGACACACTGTGTAGTCAGAGAAGTCCTAGCCTTCTGAATGATAGCAAACACTGCATGCTCTGCATAGAGCAGCAAAGGTGTCCCCATGACAATGAGGGTGCTCTTCGGCACGGCAAAGGTTGCAGTGGCGAGAGCTTGCTCACAAGGATAATGCTCTCTCGTCACTGAATCCAAAGGTCCCCTAAAATATGCAATGGGTTTGTGTCCTAAAGGATATTTCTGCTTAAGGACAGCTGTAATCACTTGACCATTGCAATGGCAAAAAAGATAAAACTCCTTGGTATAATCAGGAGTTCCTAAAACTGGAGCATTTATTTCAGTCTTCAATTTCTGAAAAGTCTCCCTAATTTCTGGTGTCAACATTATCTTGTCATTCCTGTCTTTTGCTTGTTTGATAGAAGCCAGCAAAGGCACTATAGGGTACTGTAATCAAAAACCCATTGTCTCACATAATTACAGAGACCAAAAAACGTATGCATTCCTTTAACACTTTCTGCACCATTTTACCAGGCTCAATGAATAGAATACATGCCCATAAACCATGGTTATGGTCCCTGGCTATAAAAACAATGGTAATGGTCACTGGCTATAAGAGCGCCCTAGGTTGGTTTTACCTCTAAGGCCTCTATTTGCAACATTAATTCAGTGTCAAGTATCCAAAAATCTTGCCCTTGTCACTGGAAAAGGAATTCTTTAGGTAACTGGACCTACTTTCCCAATAACTTTGGTGTCTCTGCTATGACTGTATACACTGCTGTAGTAAATGCCTCCACCTCAGCAGGTCATGCTCTGATTTGATCTCCAGTAGAGGAATTTACTGGTACTGTCACATTCCTGGAAGGTGAAATTCAAGGAGTAAAACAAACCATGGTACCATCAGAATCAAAATGAATGGTCATATTTAACTTAGCCATAAGATCTATCCCTAACAGATTAGCTGGGACAGCTGGAGAAAACATAAAACAGCCAGCAATGTACCTCCCTCCTATTTCCATCTCCACTGGTTTAGTAAATGGAACCTCATTACCTACCCAGAGAATCCTTCTGTGTCCATTGATCTATTAGAAATTGAAAGGTCTCCCTCTCTAATACAAGATAGAGTTACGCCTGTATCTATGAGGCATGCATACCTTTTGTTATTGATAGCTACCATCACAGTGGGTTCCTTATCTGGCATGTGCATCACTTACTATACTGGACATGTGGAAATACTCTGTGGGCACCCTCATTGTGTATATCCTTCCACATAATTTGTCTGGAAAGGATTTCCTTCTCTCACAATTACAACTCCCTGTCCACTTTGAGGTGGAGTCACCATTGGGTGTGGTTGATGACTTTGCTGTGGCAGCACTTGTTGTGCTTGAGGCATTACTGATTGCTGCACGTTTTGTGGTGGTGTCTGAGGTACATCTATTATTTGAGGGTTTGACTGTGGTTGTACTGCTGTATTTCCTGACTGGTTGTAAACTCCTGTCCTTCCATTTTGTTCATCCCATCTCTTAGTTCTGCGATCGCTGATACAATGTCCATATCTTTGACAGTAGTGACATACTTCGTCCATCCTTTGGCGACCTATCCTGCATCTCCCTAATCCTCCTCATCCTCCTCTACTACTTCCATGTGCCCTTACACTATCCTGTTACTGAGGGTACTGTTGTTGGGTGGTCCCTGGGACTGATCCCTCAGACATTTAAGTCATCTGAGTGGTGGCTGCTACTACAGCTCCTTCCACTGCTCCTTTCTTTGACAACTTTTGTTACACTAACTTTGCTGCTGCCTTCTCTGGCACTTGCTGCTCGTTTCTCTCTTTCTCCTGCTTTTTTTTACAAAAATGAATTATATGTGCCTGTATCTCTGTCCAAGGCTTGGCTTCCAATTCCACTGGGTTATCAAGATTATCCTGTACATCAGAGGGTAACATTTTCTTTACTACATTGCAAAATAGCACGGCATTTCCCCCTGTTGTTTACCAACCGTGACCTAGTTCTTGGGTCCACTTTTCTTTCATCCTTCTGAGAAACTGAGCGGGGTCTGATGGCTTCATTGATTGAGCCATGAGGATCCCAATATCTTGCCTGTCAGGATACATTTTCCTCAGCTGATCCCAAACTACTTTCCTAACTAAGTTAAATGGAGGGCCATCATATCTAGTCTCAGTGAGAGTAACATCTCTCACTCCAGCTTTTTGGAAAACAGTGTCTGTTTCATCTCCTCTAAGATAGCTAAGCACATTTTTTATGTCTCCTACTGCCAAGGTGATGGCTTCAGTTTGCTTTTCAAAAGCTCTAATCTATTTCCGTGCTCCCTCTGTAAGCAGTGGTAACAATTTCTTAAGATTCTCATTGTCCATCTGTGGCCAAGGAACATAATGAGGTGCCCCAGGTCCCTTGCGTATCAGGGGCATCTGAAACACTGGACTGGCAGAATGTTGGGGATTGTGCTGTCATTTTTGCCACATGCGCAAATATTTCTGCATGTAGGGATATCCCAGTCTGGATCTCCCTCACCATAAAGAATGCACTCCACAGCATTTTCCATGACACTAGGATCAAAGGACCCTTCTTGTGGCCATGGATTCACCCTTCAGTCCATTCTGCTAAATTATCCACATATGGCACAACACTCTGTCAACTATATTCTTATTCAGCAACTATCTTCCTAGGGGTGAGATCCGTGTTGCGCAAAACGGATTGAACACTCATCTGCTGCATTGGCCTATCATGTAGTGTCAATCATCCCATAGCCTCACAAGATCCCATCCTGGGATCTGACTGGCCATGTGTTCCCTGAAACTGCAACCGTTCATGCTCTGTTGCTCGGGGATTCCTAGTCTTAGAGAATATATCCTGCTCCAGGCTTTGAAAAATCCTAAAAATGTTACTAGATCTGCAGGTCTAGTGACTTGAATAATCTACTCGACCTAATTATAATGTCCTTGACCCATAAACTGGTTTCAAATTGTGTGATGCTGGGCAAGTATTTTAATTTACTGAGACGCAATTTTCTTCTTATCACATATGAAAGCACCTTCAAATTCACGTGTTCAGCATGTCTGCTGTACAGAAAACTCTTCTTTAGTTTAATAGGCTAAACTTTTGCTCCATATATAATACAAATCTAGCCACATACAGGATACACATGACCACTGACTTGCCTCAGTTCATATGCAAAAACAACAATTGATGGACAGAATGCAGAACAATGTCGTACATTCACCCCAGTAGAGAGATCTGGGCCTAAATCGTTTTTTTGCTCACCATGCCATTCCAGTTTGGACCCAGCCATATGCAAATCAGTCTTGACCCTGCGCCCAATGGGAACAGTCCAGCCCGAACTGCCAGGCCAGGTCCTCCCTGGACTGGAAACAAGCATCCTAGGACCGGTTTCGGGCTTTCAGCCCTCATCAGCCAGGATAGCTTGACTCCAGTGGCATGCAGAGCACAGGACCCACGTCTGGGCATACCCGTCCCACTCGGGGTGACAAATGCAAAAACAACAATTGATGGACAGAATGCAGAACAATGTCGTACATTCACCCCTTGCTCGCTGTGCCACTGGATTCAAGCTAGCCTGGCTGAAGAAGGGTGACATACCCTGAAACCGGTCCCAGGATGCTTGTTTCCGGTCCAGGGATGACCTGGCCTGGCAGTTCGGTCTGGACTGTTCCCATGGGGCACATGGTCAAGACTGATTTGCATATGGCTGGGTCCAAACTGGGGTGGCGTAGTGGGCATAAGAACGATGGATTTAACCCAGATCTTTTGACTGGGGGAGAATGTTTGCATTGTCAGCATTCCGTCCATCATTTGTTTGCTGTAACACTTGCCTCAGTTCATAAACCACATTGTCATTAGTGCAGGGGCAGGAATTTATCTGAACTCAGGTTTAAAAACTGTCACTTTTAATAAACAGATAACTAAAGCATAAAGTAGCAGCACACTGTCATTTGCAATCAGCAGATTTTACATTGAAATGCCCACAGAATGACCCACTGACATGTGGTTTTAAAACTATATAGTGTACAATGTCTGGAAATAGAGTTTCTGCAAATATTTGTCATTTGCACATCACCAAGTAAAGTGTTGTGATTTGTTTTGCTGCCATGTAAACTTTGTTTGCATCACACTTCTGAAATACAAAAAAAGTTCTTTCATAATTCCGAATATATTTTGAAATAATTGTACTAATCATTTACAAGCTGTTTAAATGTTGTGATAGAAAAAAAACTTATTGGCAGATAACTCACTTGACAAAAACCACTAACTATAATAGGAGAAAGAAAAGTAAAAAACACTGTAAAGGAACAGATAAGCAACAATTAGTAAAAAGACAAACTGACTTTTGACCTCTGTCATTGAACAGACAGCAAATGTGTCAAGACAAAAAAAGATTTAAAGGTGTCTTTATTGCTCATTCACTTTCTGAATGAACAGAACACCTGTTCTTTCCAGTTTAAATTAACTTGCCAGCACAGTGGAGTAACTGCTAAAAATAGCTCGACCTGATAAAATCTCACTCGACATTGTGAGAGGATTTCTCGAGCTGTGTGCTCTCCTTCTCTAGTGTCAATGCGATAAGGCAATCACCTTGTACCCTTTTTGCGATCTAAATCGATAAGGGGTCTTTCTTGAGTGCTAATATCATAAATGGAGTGCCTAGTCTTTGGGGATCTAAGCATTCCACCCATATTATCTACACAACTCTGTATAGACTCTATTCTATTTTACATCCTCCCAAAACTTCCCAGAACTTGTCCTGAAATATTATCACAATATCCTTCTCTCTTCACTTCTCTTGCATTTCTCCTACCCTCACTTTGTGACAACCATTCCTGAACACTCTCTGGTGAAACTATTAAGTTCCCTTTCTCCTTCTGCCAAGGTGGTAGATTTTCTTCCACCCTCTTGCTTGGGATAATGGCCATCGCGCCAAACCAGCAGCCTTGTCTACTCCTTCTAGCATCATCTGTATTTCTTCACTGTGGGGTAGACATTTGTTCCCTAACTACCCTTCCTGTTGTGTCTCTCTTCTGTTTTAAGTGTGATGTCTCTGATGAAATATGTGACTGGTCAACACGGTCTCCTGGACTCTGCTCTTCCCTGTCTACTGGACTCTGTTCTTCACCTCTATCTTCCTGGGGAGAGGCTGGATCTAAATGCAGTGTGAATTGCGCTCCTAGTTGACCTGAAAACTGAGTCACCCACCCTTACTTGCTGTCTGGGAGTACTTGTATGTCTTGACTGTGACATCTGTGGGGCGACATTAGGGAGTACTTTTGCGGATTGTGAAGAGAGCTCAACTTCAGGGTTCTCATATTCCACTGCGGCTTCTTGTTGCTGCGTCAGCGGATATATACCAAGTACCTTGGGAGAAGTACTCATAGGGTCTAATGGAGATGAGGGAGCGAACGGGGTACTATGGGTATCAACTTTTGAGGAGTCCTTAGACTTCTCACAAAAGACTCCCCATAAAGCTAAGGTGGCTTCTTGCTTCTGCAGTTTGGCTCCTCCAAATTTACTTCTAAGCTGAGTAACAATATGCTCTAATATTTTATCATCAAAATGTCCCTTCCTTTGGCCAGGGATATATATATTTCTGAGTAGCTTTAAACCGCTCCTGACAATATTTTTGCAATTTTCTCGGATCATTTGGAAAGGTCTTTTGCATATGCACTAGGGGAGTCTCCATAATTTCTCGCATTTCTAACAATTCTTACAATTTAACTTTTTATCTGTCTGACCAACATTGCTTTTTCTTTTAGAAACTTCACACTAGTCCTTACAAACAAGAAAATCTGCCAATAGCCAAAACAATCATATATTAAACATTATGCATTACAATAACATTATGTAACAACATCATTACTCTGTGGCCACATTTCCATTCACATGCACACACATGCATTCACTTCAACTACTTCTAAATGTGAATCACCATTGTTCTACTCTACACAATAAATGCAGTTAGCTACCATTGGCCACTTCCCTCCGCGTTTTGAGAGGATAACCCTCAAACCATGTATCTCATAAATCATGGAATGACTTCTGGGCATTAGGTCCACGTGGCAATTCCAGTGTTCAGATCGTACCTGAAGGTAAAGTTTAGCGACATCATCCTCTCAGCTGTCCCTCTATGTCAAATATTGGAGCATATATTGGCAACCCAACTTCAAATCGCGTACATTGACCACTTCCAACTTGATATTGGGATAAACATGTTAACTGACTAAGAAGCGCCTTCAAAATAATATCGTGCAACACATGTACATAATCTTGCATGCGATACCCTTATCTCTCTTATATCTACATCTGTATTTACCATTGCTAATAGAAACATGTCATACAATATATACAAAAACATGGAATGAAGTCTGCATTGTCCTCACCTTAAAGACGGCAATTCGCGGATCCTACCCGTCCCCTCGTGAATTACGGAATTTAGAGAACATGGTGTCTGCTCACCTCATCAAAGATGCGCAATGATCTATGCAGCAGGTGCAGGCAATGCTCCGGTGGCAGCAGTCGGTTGAGGGCAAACGATACCTCTATTCTAGGCTTGCTCGCACTCCTCTTGGCAATGTAAAAACAGCTCTTTACTGTAGCGGCAGGGAGAGCAACCGTATTCACACAAGTAAACACCCGCTCTCAATTTGCTGCTTCAAAGGCAGCTATTTTTATACACAGTTAAACAATGCAAGTTACAAAAGTTCAAACAATGAATAACTAGGTAGTTGGTACACATTAGTTATGGAAAAAGAGAAGGTCACCTGTGATCCTAGACTTAAACCTAATTCTATACATATCCGTTTTTGAAGTTCTAACAATGCTTAACAAACTAAGTGTTCTTCTACTTTTGAATGCATGTGTATGTGGGTTGAATGCATATTTATTTATTGGTGTGCTTTATCATTGTGCCCCTAAGACCTCATCAGATTCTGTGTGTTCTTGGCTAATTCAATCTCCTGCTCCCATTGTCTAATCATGTTTCAATCTACTGAAAACACAGAATACTTAAGGCCATAAATTCCTGCAAGCTTGTCAAATACAGGTTTTCCTTTAACTATGACTTTATAGGTCATGCACTCTGTTCTCAAGTAAACTCTTCACCTCTTTTTCATCAGCACGAGTTTTTGGCCTGCACTTCTCTTTCACCACGTATAGCTGTGTGACGCTCTCTGCTGTTGCTGTGTTTTTATATTTCACTTCTTCCATAACAACCTACTCTTGTGAAGTTCCTCCAAAAGCTTCATTAAGCCCAGCCATTTTTAATGTGCACATAATCACGCTGATTACTTTGATTAGATCTTGATGACAGCTTTTGCACATATTGCTATTACGAGGATGATATTCAACATCAAGAAGACTTTGGTTTTCATCTTTGTCGGTCCAGTCACCCCATGACCAAACACATGGTGACCCATGTCCATTGGTAATTCTCCTGAATGTTAACTCAACGTTGATTGCACTCTCAAAACTCACACACAGAAATTAGTGGACACCATAAACACTCTCTCCATGTATTTGTAAAGCACACCTTGCCCTGGGGTAGCCTGGTAGGATACAAAATATCTTAATTATTACACAATTCAATTATATTAATTTTATTGATCTCAGAAGGATGAAAAAAAGGAGATTGGTCCCATCCCATCCCAGTGGGTCCAATGACCATGAAGGGAAAAACAGTATGATACAGTGCAGGCAATAGTTTACTGAACCATCACACCCAACATCAGATAGCTCCTCCTCTTCTTCAACAACTCACCCTAACATCACTGCTATTTCACTTATGAAATCATTAGAAACCCACTGCACAACCTTTTCATAAGCCTCCTACCACTGGGCCTACTTCCTTAAAGGAGCACACATTCATTTTATTACTTCAATCTTCTTTGCAGAAGACCCTTATTAAAAACTGCTAACCCATCCTATGTTTTCTATTACCCTTCTGCTGTGTCAGTGTGGAGCAGACCGTACTGCACAGGGTAGGACAACACAGACAATTTGTTGATACCAAAAGTGAGGGTATCTGCTCCCAGTTTCTCTTCATTAGCTTGGTCACATGGGTGATGGATGGTGTGAGCAATGATGAAGGCCAGTGCTGCCAAAATGATAGGTCTTATAAAGATAACATTCCTTCCAAAAACAAATAAGAGGCTAAACTAGCCAACTGGCAAAAATCAAACAAGAGACACCACTGTAAGTCTATTACAGTCTTGAAGTCAATCGGCATGACAGTGTGGAAGTTTGCTGAATGATGCCGGCTACAACAGGACGTAGTCATGGGAGTTCATGACTTAACCTGACTAGTGGGCCTGAGTGTGAACACTAATTAATGACGTGTACAAGATGTTGGCTTCAAATGACTACAGCATACAGTGCAGGGCCATGCCTGGACAGTTTGGGTTCAGTCCACCTTGCTGGTACTTGTGACAGATTGTTGTTACCGTCCAAAACAGTTCAGCTGTACATCGAGAAAGGAGCAATATTGGAGTCATGTGGTGCTGTCTGCGAGTGTAGACTTTCAGAAGACTGCCTTTGAGGGACCTGGAAATTTGTTGATGAATTTCGGACTCTTTCTCAGGACCACCTCAGAATATGGCATTCTTCAGCAGAGAGGCACAGGATTCTCCTCTGTGTACTGGCACATGACAGTGTGAGGGTTATGTTAGGGTTGAGTGTGGCATATGTTTGGACTACTGCAAAACAGCTAATCTTGTGCCATGTCACTACTGGAACACTCTGGGGCAGATGGGTTATGGTTAAGGTGGGCTGGACTCTGCATAAGGATACCAGTGAGGTAAGCAGGTCTAATGTAGATGGTCTGGCAGTTGCTTCGGAGTGCTAAGAAGGTTTTTTTTATCTTACTGGTGTCCTACTGACGGTGATGCTCATTTGAGCAGAACTTGTGGGATGGTGCTGTCCCTAATTAAGTCACCCTTGCATGACATGAATGTCTGCATTCATTTCTAGTTAATGGCGGTACTAGTTCTTTAGGAGACCCACCATGATGGTGAAGTCTTAGGTAAGATGTGACCACTGTAACTCTTCTTAACTTTGTAAATGCTGATTTTAATGGTAACTCCTCGGTTGACGATAGCTCGTTTATTGATTAATGGTGGTTCTTCTATGGTGCATCGGTTCTCATTGAATGTGAAGACAGCTATCACTTGAGGATAGCTATTGGCAGGCAAATAGTTTGCTTGAGAGTGGCGCCAGCAAAGTGTGGGAGGCAGAGCTATTGCAACTCCAAATGTTCAGCATATGCAACACATCAATGATTCTTCATGTCTTTGATACCATGGAATGTTAAGCAGCTGGCGAAGAGTAAAAGAAAAGTTACTGTGGAAGGCGAGGGCTAGAGAGATATGTGCAGGTAGAAAGGCTTAACCAACCTTTGTTTAGCTATCAGGGCTCTGCCAAATGTTCTTAACTGTCAGTCCAGACTGAATCTACTTTTCAAGCAGTATTTCTTCAACTCTGGTTGAGGATTCTATTGTCATCTGCTTTGCAGACGTAGTGGCAACTAGCACATGGGTTCTTTGAGTTGCGATGGAACTAGGCGTAGGTGTGCAAGCAGTGATACTGGAGCATAGGGTGGCTGTGTAGTTCTGTGATGCACTCTTAAAGAGCGTCATGCGAGTTCTTCAGTGAGAAAGTGTTCATGTATGAAGCCTAATTAGTAACTCTTTTTTCTCCTGTGAAAGAGCATGCCTCATGTGCACCAGATCTGGCACTCACCATCCCATGTCCTCTGGTACCAGGGCATGGCAGGATTCTTTTTGTGTGCATCACAGTGGACCTCTCGTTCGTCAGTGTGAACTGACATGCTCTTTCTCTTTTTTGCTAGTGCTCTGGCATGGTAGCTTCTTCGCATTCAGGCCAACTGGCCGCTCGTGTAGTGTTGAGGGAGGTCACTATGGGGGCAGGCATGGACCTCCTCACATTGGGGCTCTCATGTCTCTGTGAGCTGTGGACAGTGGCGTAACAAACCTTGAGCGGGCCCCCCTGCAAAGTACATGGGGGCCCCTCAACCCAGCCCCTGTCAGGAGCTGTAAGTGCATTGGACCGCCGCCCATTCACAATGCCAGATGGGGCCCTTTGGGCATTGGGGAGTCCTCCCACGCCGCAATGGCTGCGGGGGCTAACGTTGCGCTACTGGCTGTGGAAGTAGAAGAGGCCTGAGCAAAATCTAGGTGTGGTGCACTAAGTAGTAGGTGTGGTTAGGCCGCACTGGGGAATAAAGACCATTAGGAACCAGTACATGCTAGAGTTGGTAGTGCCTATGAGAGTCTGTGGTGTGAGAATGGGCATCAAAGAGAGGCACCTGGCTAGTGGAAGCAAATGGGTTATGGGAGTTCTATCCCTAGATTCACAATTTTGGTACCTGGCTGGCTGAAGCAATTATACAGGAGCAGTCTAGGTAAGAAAGGTTTCTTTGGCTGGCTCTACCCACCATTTTTGCTGTGGGGAGCCTCATCTGCACTGCCAATGATGTATTTTGTCTTTCATTGGGCAGCTTGGAGGGCTCCTCTCAATTCTGCCCTTCTGTGCATTAGATGCAGAAGGGGGATGAGAGTGGGTGCTGGCAATTTTGCTATTGTTTATGTTGTGTATGGTTTACGGCACCACAGACTCTTGTTAGGCAGGAAAACTTCATTCTTTGCTTGGGATGACCGCCTGTAGTCCGAGCTATCCACTGCCGGTCAGGATGCTGCAGAGCTGAAGCAGCTGACAAGGTACCCATTCCATTTTCCTCCCTTGTGGAGAAGCCAGACCTTTTTCTGGGTTTTCCCCCGCTGGAATGAGAAGATTCTCTCTGGCAGTAGCATCACAGCTTCCTCTTGAGGCAGAATCGCAATGCATGTGGGACAGATAATCATTATTGGGAGGCCAAGTCTGTCAGATCTGTACTGTGACAGTAAAGCGGGTATTGGTGCAGTGCTGGGCCTTTTTCTTCCACACCTTGGGCCCAGTGGTGGACATCCTTGCTGGTACCCCAAGAGGTGGGGCAGAGGCTCTAGCACTTTACCCTCCTTTGTCCAAGCACAAAGCAGATGCCCTTTGGCAGTATGGCAGGGAAAGACACCTTTTGTCAGAGCCACTTCAGAGGTGCCTCCGGTGGGTGATGTTATGAAGGGCCATCAAGCAGCTTAGGGCAAGATTGCAGCAGGCGGTGGTTTCACCTCAGCCCTTCTGCAGGTATAATAGTGAACAGTGGTATGGAGGTCAGTGGAGGAGGAGCTGGGGCAAGTGATTCTTCTTTCTGGCTGCTCAGGCTGGGTCAGGTAGTTTCAATCCATGGGACCTTTGCATGGCTGGGGAGATTGTTTAGCTTAATTTCCACTAGGGTATGTCTTTATCAAGAGCATAGCCAATGGCACCTCACCCTCCTTTTTCTACTGGGGATGATAAGATATGCTGAGGCTGGAATCAGGCCAAAACATGTCCAGGATTTAGCTGCATGCCAGGACCTGGGGCAAACAAGCTGCGTTGCACCTCCCTCTCATTTACTCACCAACATAGGAGGACACAGATTCATGGGCATCAGGCAGTCACAACTTATACAAAGTCCCACGGGGGTTAGTGCAACACTGTTGCAGCAAGAGACAGGTCTCCCATGTCCAAGGGTCCACCTGTAGACAAGATTCAGATTGCCTCATTGCCACTGATGTAGAGACACAACAAAGGCCTCCCTTTGCTGGGAAGGGCAATACAGACACGTAGTCTGCTGGTGGCTGAAGTGAGGGCATATGCGACCAAGGTCATATTTATTAGACTGGTCACTTGACCTGTGACACCAAAGGTGAAATTGTTTGGGCAAGTGTGCAGGATTGCCCTCAATGAGAGAGGGCTGTCTATGGTACATGTCTTCATGGACAGAACATACGTCCTGAATGTATTAAATCAGAAGTTCTCTTTTCTCACCTGCCCTGGTCTGCTTGCCTCACTTCCCTTTTTTAACCATTCCCTTTCATATGGAATCTACAAAGCAACAGTTTGAGTACACCAAACCTTCTAAATAAGACCCACCCCAACTTCTTTTCATCTGTTCGGCATGAATCTATGTAATTTAATCTCAACACATGTAAGAGAAATACAGTTTCAGAGGAGCCCTAACACTTTCCCTTCTTTTTTCATAGTCCCAACTATGACACTATCTTTACTCTAATTCTGACTTATACTGCAACATAACCCTAGCCCTAAGCTCAATCATGAGACAGAACGCCTCATTCCTCAGGGGACAGCTGCAGACAGGATTCAGACAGCCTCATTGCCATTGTTGTACCCGCATTGCGCAGATAATAATTTAATCCAGAAACTTGCTCTAACCTGAATGCTAATCTTTGCCCAGACTCTAAACCTGAACATAACCCTAACCCTCTTTTCTATAAACTGTACTTCTTTTATTTTGTTTTCAATTCATATTTGATCACTTCTAAACCACTTCTCGATCACTCTTATCTACTACTACATTAAAAATGACAGAAACAAAAAATGAAATGATGCACCTTAACTGGTGGAGACGAAATAGCTCAAACTCACAACTAGAATGTTAAGAAGGGTCCTGCATATGTTACAGAGAATTTGGTCGGGGGAAAATAATTAAGGAATTTAAAGTTCTTTGGCGCAGCCACATAAGGAAAAAACGCAATGAATCCTGAACACATTGCAAACTATATATGGTAAGTTGGAACTGAGCTGAGAAACACTGAACGCCAAAAAATGAGTTAAAAGAACTTACATGGTAAAACCCCATGTCCAACTGCTCAATCTCAAAGAAACGTCTACATCAGCTGCTCCTACACTCACTAGAAAATATATATATATACATAGAAAGAATAGTAAAGAAAAAAAATGATAAAATAGGTGAACCAAATAGAAAGTAAATAATCCAAAAACCTCATGCTGAAAAATAACTAAGACGTATTGGATGACAATGTGGGGGAAACATTTGATAAAATATGTAGAACAGACCTAAAGGCAAGCAGAAATGCACTGCAGCCTACACAAAATTAGTGTAACTGCAACAAATGATGGGCAGAATGCTGAAAGATTCAAACACTCTCCCCCAGTCAAGAGATCTGGATTAAATCCATCGTTCTTTTGCCCACTACGCCACCCCAGTTTGGACCGAGCCATATGCAAATCAGTCTTGACCCTGTGCCTCATGGGAACAGTCCAGACCGAACTGCCAAGCCAGGTACTCCCTGGATTCAAGCTAGCCTGGCTGATGAAGGGTGACATACCCCAAAACCGGTCCCAGGATGCTTGTTTCCGGTCCAGGGAGGACCTGGCTTGGCAGTTCGGTCTGGACTGTTCCCATGAGGCACAGGGTCAAGACTGATTTGCATATGGCTGGGTCTAAACTGGGGTGGCATGATGAGCAAAAGAACGATGAATTTAACCCAGATCTATTGACTGAAGGAGAATGTTTGATTTGCTCTGCATTCTGTCCATCATCGGTGTGTCTTTTTATTTTTTCTTCTGTAGGCATAGAACAATGTAAAACTATTAGGGAGGTGTTTTGTGCTGAAGGCATTGCATGGTGAACACCACACACAAGAGGAGCTCTCCTGGCAAGGGGCTCTTTGGGGAACCTTTCTCCTCAAAATTGGCAAACTCTAGCCCTATCATGGGGGACTTTTCATAGGTATGTGTTGGGAGGTAGCGCAAAGGAGATAAGATGATGGTCAAAGTGAGGGCTTGAAGGACAAAAAAAGAAAATGTTACTGGCTAGGAAATGTATCCTATAAAGAAGTTCCTCTTTCACAAAGGGGGAAAACTATGCTTCAGAGAAAAAGATAAAGAAAGATGTCAGTAAAAGTTACATCATGAAGAGGAAAGGGATTAACAATGAAACAAAAAAGGCCTGCACTGACATATCGCCTATGGACAATGCTCGTTCTCTTCTCTTAAGTTTTAGATTACACGACTGAGATCGATCCTGAACTGAAAACAATGAAACAAAAACATGCATGTTTCAAGAAATCCAGATATCACATTAAATGCTTTCAAGAAACACACAGATTTCAAAAAAACTTTCTCAACATTGGCTGGAACCGACTGTTATTTCAATGCAGAATATAAACATAACCGGCACCGACTACTAATTAGGAAAATACTGGTATTAAAAAATATATATATATAAATATATATTCTGGTAAACTGTAGTTGATCGTGTACAACTGAAGTAAATTGTTTTAAACTTGAACAGCCCTCAATGTTATAACATATTATTGCTGGAGTTAGCAAAAATAACCTCTGCGTTTATGATATGCATTGTTTGAATATTTGGTTATCTTTGTTCAGTTGCAGAGAAAGGTGATTCAAAGTTTAACCACACCAAAGGTCTACATTATTGCTGGACCAGGATATCTATAGCCTCTTATATCATATCTATCAAGGCATGAAAACTCTTCAGTGGGTACTGCAGTGTTATGATAAGAACAATTTACCACTGCTTTAAGTACACCCATTTAGAAGTAAATGAAAAGTTCTCAGCTCAGTTTGTGGTTTGCAGTACATTCAACAGCTTTGTTTGCTGTTTTCTAACACAACAGGAACATATAAACAAGTAATGGGGAAAACAGCTTAGATATTTAACAAAAATGCCACTGGATGGGATCGAACTGAAAATGCCCAGCTAAAGAAACTGAAAGAATTTATAAAAATCAATTACATAACATAGATAATACCCAGTTATATAGGGATCCTCATCTGGGGAAAAATGAAGGTTACAAACAAGAGGAAACGTGCATCACGTCATTTCCATTGATGCACGAAGAATGCTGAGAGACACTAGAGCAAAATGAAGCAAACATATTAGCAATATGAATGCATGCACAAACATTATTGAAAAACATGAACGTTTTCTTCCCTACAAGTTACAATTCATGAAAATATAACTGAGGCCAAAGTAAATAAGTTTATGATATCTGAAGATTTAAGGTAAAGGACCCTGATTGACGCCAGTGAAAACCATCTATATCCGATTATCAAATGTCTGAAAGTAAAGCTACTAAGAGCCCGATCATGAATTTGGCAGTGTGGGAACGTGGCCGCCACGGTGCCACTCCGCTCCCACACCATCCAAAGTCCACCGCCGCCCGCCCGCTTACGAGTTTTATCGCTGTCTGGCGGACGGTCCTTTGGCGGACCCACGGCGGTGCCTTTGAAAAAGGCACTGCAATGGGAGGCCAAAGCCTGTTCCTGCATAGTATGGACTCTGCAGTCCATGCCGTGCAGGAAAGGGGGTGCATGCACACAGGGGGGCATAAAATGCACTCCCCTGCATGCATCCCCATGGCCTGAGGCACCAGAGGGCCCTAGTTCCCTCACCTCCAGACATCTCATGGCGGGCTCACCTACATGAAAAGGGTGTCAGTGAGGAAACTCGTAATATACTTGGCGGTGCCGCAACGGCACCACCAGCATATTACTGCCTCACACTGCTGCAGCACCGGCGGTTGCAGCAGGCCTGTGGCCGTCTGGCTGCCAAACTCATAATAGGGCGGTTGGACCGCCGGTGTGTCGGTAGCCGCCACACCACCGCGGGTTTGGCGGTCCTATGGACCGCCAAACTCGCAATCACCCCCTAAATCAGATATTAGAAACCTTGTGCAATCCCTTCCTTTCGTTTTTTTTTTTTACAGTACAGGTCATAATGATTTGTAATGGATATAACATTCAGTACCCATTTTGTCAAAGACACCATGGCAACGGTATTCTTGGGGTGCAGATTTCTCGGGCCTATCAGCACCTATCCCCGCCCTCCCTTGCCAGTTCGGTTGATGGGGAGATACAAATCTCTCCTCTATATAGACTCCATTTACCCCACTTTTTATCCCATTTTTTGGGACAGCCTCTATTTTTAAAAACGTCCTTTTCGGCAATAATACATTTGTCCATATCGTTCGCCCAACCCTTTAATGTTGGTGCGTCACCGGCCCCCCATCGCATAGTGATATTGCGTTTGACAAGTGTGAACCTCAATGTGACCCATTGTTCTATTGTGGAGAGATCTGTGACGTCCCATATATTGAGGAGTCCCAATTTAGGTGTTAATTGGATGTCTTTCCCTATTGCGTTTTGTAAATGTTGTGTGCTTGTTATGTTGGGGGAACTCCAAAGCACGTGATAAAATGTTGCCTCTTTCATGCAGTGTCTGAGACAATGTGGGTCTTCACTACTCCCTATTTTAGTAAGAGTGGCCCCGGTTAAGTATGTTCTGCGCAGAATTTTGAGCTTGCAAAGATGGAGTTTGAGTGGAATAGCTGCCTCACGGGGGGGGAGGGGACATTAACGCAGTTTGCCACTTGTCGTCCTCAAGTGGCCCTAACTCTACTTGCCATTTTTCACGGAGTAGTTGAAGTGGATCAGGTAGGTTATTACAAAGTTTTTGGTAAGTCATTGAGATCGCTTTTTTACTCATGGGTTCAGATAATAGCTTGTCTTCTAGCAGGGATGCCTTTGATATCTCACCTTGCGTGGGGATGGTTGTGATAAGAGCATGACGGATTTGCATGTAGCGAAACACTTCCCGTGGGTTCAGGTCGTATTCATTTTGTAACTCTGAGAAACTAAGAATTTTCCCTTTTTTCCATAGGTCACCAACGGTGGAGATGCAGCTGGCGTCCCATTTGTCAAATCTCAGCTGTGTACCCAGTGCGCCCAAACGTTGGGCTGACCACAGTGGCGTGACTTGGGTTATTGTTCCTTGCCAACCGAGTGCTTTGTTTGCCTGATGCCAGAGGTCAATGGTTAGGGCAGTGGGGCCAGTGTATCGGTCTTTTTTGGGTTTTGAGTATAGGGCCCCGTTGTATCCTTCCTTCCCCATTTGAAATCTATCCATCTGATATGCGGGTTCTGTCTGGGAATGGAACACCCAGTGATTGATAACCACCAGTTGGGATGCCCAAATCCCTTCCTTTCTCAATGAGGAAAAGCATGAGAGGCGTATAGATGGCGATTAGATATAGCAATGCAGTAAGGTATGTGAGAAGAAGAAACTACGGAAGCCTAGCGATACACATTTTGGGGGCTGGGCTAAGCTGTTTTAACAATTATGAGATCTTTAAACAAAAATAACTTGTTCCCTGTAACACGGCCCAACAAGCTATTTTAAAGACGCACTGCAAGTACTATTTTGAAACTGATTGAAGCAGCTGAACAACTAAAAACACATCTGCAATTAAAACACCATCGCTAATTACAATCATGGATCGCTGCACACAAAACCGAACACGACCGAAAACTGTGCTTTAATACTAAAAGCAAGCGTCCTCACACCTACTGTTAGAATCTCTGCCATGAAGGGAAAACAAGGCATTGGCGAAAGATCGATTTAGTCGACAGTGTTCATTTTCATTTCATGGTAGAATGCAATTTAACATCTTAGTCACATAACCAGAATAATACTTTAAACCGTAAAGGTCAAAAGATCTTCCGCATGCTGCCAATGGTCTAGACAAGAATATTAATGGCACACATGCACAAAACAGAAGCATTCGCTTAGATTTTTAGAGCTCCTGCGACAGTTAGTTTTCAGCCAAATACAACGGCCCTAGACGTAGACATAACCTCAAAGCAGCATTTTCGATTATAGAAATTACTGTCAGAGCGCTATATAAATTAAATTACGTTCTCTTAATGGAAAATGAGTCATTACTTAAAAAAAATCTCCTCTTCTCATGCACAATGTTGATTTTAAAATGTGGGATTATGACAACTCTACACCATCATGGCGACAGGTTTTAAGATATTGGCAAAGACAATACGTCTCACTTTTCAGACCGATTGGGCTTTTCAAACGGTTTTAGCCATGCTGCATCATTGCATCACTGTTGGTGTGCAGCATGGCTAATAAACAGGAAAAAAAGGCCTACCAGTCAGCTGCTCCAATTTGTAGGCGCAAACACGAAGCATACATGCGCTTACAAAATGACGCAAGCTTTCTTTTCTTTCTGTTTACCGATCCAAGTTGGATTGGTAAACAAACAAGCATTTTCACTGCAATAGGTCTCACATTTGCGAGCGTTTAAGTTATTGGCATTGTAAATGGCAATGCCTTTTATTTATCTGTTTTGAAAGCAACACATATATAAAAGCCATTGTTATTTTTATTGCCAAGAGCTCAAACTCTCGCAAATGCGAGAGCACGTTAATGTTGGCCACGCCCCTTTTTTGACTGCTCGCATATTCAGGTTACAGTGATTAGTGTCTAAACAAAGGGGTGCGGCCAACATTAAAGTGGGTGCTTTCACCCAAAGTGATAAAAAAATGTATTTCAAAAACTTCTGTAGCGCGACCACTAAAGTGAAAGCAGCCACGCTGGTAATTAAATAAATAAATAAGCGTGCCCGCTATTGTTAAAGTGGACCGCGCTGTAATTTGAATTAGAGTATTACTATTGAAACAAAAGCGGGCGGGTGCTGCAATGTCATGGATGGAATAAGGGTAGAGCATTAAAGAAAATAGTGCTCACCAGCATATAAAGCAGACCATGTAACAACACCAGTAAAAGGTCCAGTCGTTATGGGAGGTAGCAAATGCAGACAAGGCGGTACCAAGTAGGGACTAACAAGCCTAATAACAACTCGGAAGCCAGCGTTTACGAAGGACAATGACACAAGCCAATTAAAAATTATGGGCGGAGAGTGGGCGTGGCTTCAAAGCCATACTCCACTACTGCATGCCTCGCAGCAGCGCATGCGCTGCCCAGGCTCAACCTAAAAAATGTATCACTTAGGGGCAGGGAAGAAACAAGGGGGTATGGGAATGGAACACAGAGGGCAGGTGGAAGCAATAAGTCTTGGCTATTGAATTTGGCCGCAGGCGTCATGGCCAGGGCTCAAATATTTACTGCAGCTCGGACTTAAACAGCTGAGCCATGTGGCGGCCGGCGGTGCGACCAGGCAGCGCTGCCACACCGTGATGATTTGCCGCAAAGTAGCCCAGCACCTCACACAAGTTAACTCGCAACAGGAAGTGATCCAGTCGGGTCCCTGCAGCACCTAAGTCAGTGTATCTGCTACTAGTAGCTCAGCCAGCCGAGCGAGTCCCAAGCCTGCAGGACCAGCACGCGCTGCCAGCTGCCACTCCAGTTTAACACAGTTGTAGGCAGCGCTAACGGCTTCAGTGACAGCTGAAGCGCTATGCCTAGAATGTGTGACAATGCATTTCAGTGTGGTGATGCAGAGCACCACACTGAAATGCGTTAGTCTAACGCCTGATGCGGGGTACTTGGCAGGACTGAACAGTAGAGAGGGGAGCAAAAGGATGCAGTATGGGGAGAGGAGAAAGAAGCAAACACAAATAATGAGCCCAACGTGGAGTTAATGCTCACGGGAGAGCAGCTCGATCTCAAAGCTGTGTAAAAGTGAAAGTGTGCCTTACAGCGGCTCGAAGGACAAAGTTGTGGATAATTACATCTTAAGAATGTTATGAAAAGAAATTTGCTGGGGGAAGTGGGAAAACACAAATAATGGGGGAACACATATATCCTTATGGAGTGCTTTTAGAAAAGGAAAAAAAGGTTCCAGAAAAGCAGACACATGCAGATGGATAAAAGGAGCCAATCAGCGAGATGGTAAACAGGCGATTCTCCACGGGAGGGATTATGACTAGATGGACTGGCTAAAACAAATAAAACCATTTAATGAAAACAAAATGAATAGGAGTGACAAAGCAAAAAATAATTGAAAGCAACGAGTGGAGTTGCTTTCCATGTCAGCTATTGACATGTCGCCATTAAGTCTTTGGCAACTAGATAGCTGCACTGTCCGACAGACTGTAACCTAAAAAGGCAGGTTAGTGTTTTAAAAAAGTACTTAGAAACTGCACATTCCTATAAAATAAACAAATCATAAAAAGGCCTATTTGGCATTAAAAGGCATGCTGTAATGAAGAATACTGAATGATACAAAGTGATGAAGAAAACAGCATGTATAATATTTTCTACTATAACCCGACCTTTACCTAACCTTCCCAATATTAGACTAAAGAGGGGCAACATTGTCACAGGAGGACAACTTACCCTTTTCTCCGCGACCCCTTCCTCTCCTGGACCTTCTTTGCCGTCGTGTGCATCTTTCAACACTGGCGTGTGTTTTTTGTGTGCTGGCTCCCGGTTTAAGGTTGTATAGCCTATGTGTTCATAAATTGGATTTATTGTCATCTTGGCGATATATTCAGCAGCTTTGGTCTCAATATAGAGAGTGATCAATCCGTCAGTCACTAGATCATGAATAGATTCAAACCGCTTCTCCCCAACAAAGTGCTTGCCATCATAGTAGAGTCTGAAGTTCCTGGTCTGATTTCCAAATCTACATCAAGGAAAGGGCAAAAACATTTTAAGCAAAAGGTACAATGTAGTTTTTCATGCAAGATCAAGAGCATGAGTTGCATAATTTTTCAAAAAAAATTGGATATTTTTTGAGCATGTACTGAAAGCTGAACGCGGATGCCAACTCTAAAGAAGGGAAGAGCAGACCAATAAAGATGGACAGCCAACTAGGGCCTGCCTCAAAGGAGCAATCTAGCCTTTTTTTTTTTTTTAAACAAACTTTATTGGGTTTGTCATGAAATTCCAGTTGACATCAATACATCTTGCGTTTCCTTGTTAAGGATCATAACTCACCAATTCGTTATACAGCTGGTACAGTGGTAGGTAAAAGGAATAGTGATCACTACAATTCTCGTACTTCCCCACCCCTCCCGAGCAACCTCCTGAGCATACGCCCAGTAGTGTTCGATTTTGGTTTTCCTGTATGTGTCCTTATTCCGGATTGTAAACCCCTTTCCCATAACAGTTCCCCCCCTGCCCTCCCCTCAGGCGTGTCACTGTTATACAGATCCCCAGCTTGTAATCCCCTACTACTCCAGTTTAATTCGCACATTAGGTCTGAGGTATTTCTACAGGACCTCTCGAACAGTGAGGACAGCGACTTGCTATTTCTAGAGATCCCCTTCCTGGGGCAATGCCATTTAACTCAGATGTCTGTGTTCTAACCTATCCCTGCTGGGGGCTCTTCTAGTGGTTCCTCCTCCCCGTCGGCATCTGGGGGTCTTAAGTGCCACAACTAAAGCTTCCCATGCTCTTGCTGTATCTAAAGCCTTCTCACTCCCCGTCCATTTAGCTATTTGCAACCTGATTATACCCTCACACTCTGCCCATTTAATGAGTTCCTTCTTCCACCTGGCTGTGCTTGGCCCCCTTTTGGCTAGGAGTAAGCCCATGTCTAAAAATTTGCTTGTGACTTTATTTTTGGATGTGTGCGGGAACCAGTGCAACAAGCAGTATTTGAAGGATGCCTCAGCTTCCCTGTCAGTGATGTCAGCCAGTTCCGTAATCACCTCCTCCCAGAAAGTACCTAAAATTGGGCAGTCCCAGAACATGTGTTTGAAGTCCGCATTTTATTTATTACACCGGGGTCAGGCCACAGAATGGGCCGCAAAGTACTTATTAATTTTCTCCGAAATGAGGTATGCCCTATGTAGTATGTAAAAGTGTACCAGTTGGAATCTCGCATTTCTGGTGCTTTTCCAAGCCCTTTCCACCAGCTCTCCCCAGGTTTTCTCTGGGATATCTTCTCCCAGGTCCACCTCCCATTTTAGGCGCAATTCCAATAGGGGGGGTAAGGCTTCCCTCTTAATGCGCCTGTACAAACAGGTGACCGCCTTAAATGTACCTGCCGCCATCACCACATATTGGCACCCCAACGACGTTGGTGGTTCAAAGGAGCAATCTATCCTTGTTTATCCCTTTTAGTCACTTCAATACGTCTGCAGACACACCTGAACAGCAACTGGACACTGGTATTTTTATTTCAGCACATGTCTATTTTCAGTTATCTGGCAGTGATATGAAAGATTGCACAACAGATTTCAATATAAATGTTAATAAATAGAACGATCTGGAGTGGTGTTAGAGCTCTGCACTAGAGATTAATTTGTAGGCACAGGCCGGCCAGTGTAGACATGAGTTATTGTGATAACAGAACATGGGGGAATATTCCTTAGTTCTGGCTACTGGCCGAAGTGTACCTTTTAAGCTCTCTACAATTAACCCTCTGTGCTAGGCTTGCTGAGCCCTAGCTTTATTGAAAAATTGTGCAACATTTAGAAACCGAGCCATCCAAGTCAAATTATGTTTTGAGCTAGGTTTATCACTATTTGGCTTAGCTGTTTCTTCTAGATGGGAGGCTTATAAATTTCAACTAACATTTTATTTCTAAAATAAATGTAACATAAGCCAGTTTATAATATTGATATGATTGAAACACATTGGGAGACATGGTGCAAATAACCAAAGTCAATTAAAGTAAGTGAAAAAAGCCACTTTAAGAGAACGGTCTGAGTGCATCAAACTAGTAAAGATTTACAATATGGTCACAATCCCACCTCACTCATATATACAGCCTGCCATTACATTTCCACCTTAAAATTCCTGGAAAACGCACGACAATCCACAAACCAAATCACAATTTCAAGTAACCAGCCTAAGGCCTCAAACTGTCTCCACATCTTCCGAAATCTAATTCCTTATTATCCCGCCCCTTGACTCCTTGACCCTGACCATCTTTCCTTTTTGGGAACAAAAGTGATATCAGCCCAGCACCATCCCTAGTTGGATTCACCCAATCAGTAATGACCCAACTCTCACTAAACTCTCAAGCAGATTCTCTCCCTCTTGCAAACCAGGAAAATCTTGAATAGGCATTTTCCTGCCCCCTATACACGCACCACCAGCAAAAAAATTCAAATGCCATGGCAACTAACCCCACAGTACCTCCGCAAAACACTTAGAAACTGAATCTCTAAGCTCCAACATATAATGGTCTTTACTAACCCTGGGCGTAGTTCGCGAAGTAGCGCTACGCGAAGCTACGCGAAGTGCACTTCGCACTACGCGAACTACGCGTAGCGCTACGCGAACTGCGTAGTGCGCTGTTCGCGATGACTGCACAGTGCCGGATGCTTGTCCGCACTGTGCAATCATTGAAAACGGCATCTTGCACAGTGCGAGCTGTCTTTTACTGCCGCTCGAGTAGATTTTTACTCTAGCGGCAGCTTTCTCAACGCGGACTGGTAGTTTCTCATCGCGAGCGGTCGCGAGCATACGCGACCACTCGCAATGAGAAACCTGACCTCCCCGCGTTGAGAATCTCGCCGGAAGGTTTATTTTCCACGCTTGCGATCAGCAACTTGATGTTGCTGATCACGAACGAGGAAAAAGTCTCGCCGGGATGTCATTTTGCTTGCTCGCGGTCGCCAACTTGACGTTGAGGACCGCGAGCAAGCAAAAAATGACCGCTGCACTACACTACGCGTGTTTGCACTGTGCTACATGCAATTCGCGTAGTGCGAAGTAGCGCAAACTTCGCAAACTACGCGAGCGTAGCGTAGTGCTTTGCCCACCCTTAGTCTTTACCCATAAACAGAAGGTGAATGTCATCAGAACTGCACAATCTCATCTTCCAGGGAAATTTCCCCATGTTTGACTAAGCCAATAACTTGGGTCGCACAAAAAACTGGAATCTCTCCTTTTTAGCTTTCTCTGCACCTTCTCTATTGACCCTGGCTTCCTCACTCCCTAACCAAACTCACTTCCGCACCAACTACATCCAAATAAAATGAGTACCAGACTACAGGGTCTTCAAAATGAAACAAATCTACTTGAAAGGGTTAAATATCTGACAAATGGACCAGGTCATTCTCAGCAAAGTATATCACCAAACGGTGAGGGCAGCCTTCGCCCAATCATTGTCCTGAAATATGCTTGCCATTCAAACCCAGCATCCTCTGAATGGCTTGGTGTCCTCCTGCTTGGCCAGCCATTTAATAAATGAATGACCGACGATCCACTCCTTTGAATTTCCTGCGGTTCTGGTGCACAACCTGCTCTAATATTACATGAACAAGAAAAAAGAATAATTTGAACAAGAACCTATAAATTAAAATGGTCCCTCCTGTGTAACAAATCTTTTGCAGCAGCCGGACTTTCAACACCCAATGCTTCAAATTTTTGCCCTTAAAACCCATTTTATCCAATTCTGTCACAGAGCACCTATCTTGAAAAAATGTGCATCAATTTGTTACGGAGGAAAACCCAGCACCAAATATCTCCATAAAACACACAGAACTTGAACAGGCAAAAGTTCTTACCATGAAAATCACCTCTGACCTGAAAAGACTACCGCCAAGTGGGTAAATGGAATAATACAAGGACCGGAACTTTCTTAAAAGTAGTACAACTACCCAGCCCATCAGGTCAGTTTTAGATTTCTGTAGCCATATATGCAGCCTACCACTCTTCTTACGGTTCCTGTCTCAACAACTTATTCCTAAGACCTGTACTAAGCAACTTAAGTATCCTAAAGGTCACCCGCAAATAGCCAAACCATATGCAAACCCAAAACAATGTCACAAAAGCTTAGTAAAGTCTCCCCAAGACACCCAATGGTGCCTGCAGCAGCTTAACTGGACTCATACTTCTCACCATTCCCTTTTATTTTGCCCAAACTCCTGCTCCCATGCCAATGGCTCCCCAGAATACTTTTGCATGAAATGAAATGCCTACCAGCTTGCCAGTAATGGTTACAGGTGACAGATTGCTCTCTATAAAATGCACTACATCCTCCCATCGCTTGAGCAAATCTGGAACTGAAGTCCCTCTTCTCCAAGCACTGCTAGCCTAAAAGTCACACCAGGCCTGCCAGTAACTCTTCTTAGTTGAAGGTGCTGATACATTTGCAGCCAGTTCAAGAACACTCATTCACCCAGTTCCCACAACTCTTGTGGCGTTTTGGTCTTCAATGCTTCTGCTCCCAGCGTATTGAATCTCTGCTACAGTGGATGAGACAAACTATCCGCTATGTTACTATCGACACCCAGTACGTCTTGCCCTAAACAGCACATTAAAATGCAGACAGAGTAACATGAAAATCCATATGTTTCAGCACTCTTTTCTCTTTTTGAACTTACGCTAATTCAAACACTATCTCATTGACAACAATAAATGTTGTTTTCCAGTCATTCAAATTCTCACCTCACAACACCACTGTCATAACCAAGAGGAAAACAATTCAAAAATGCAATGCTTTCCCTTTGTTTTAACCTTTCCATCCCAAAGAGTCCAAAACATCCCGCACCAGACACCACCTCATCCTTCAAAAACGACATCGGAACTCCATTTAAATGCTTAAGAAATGACACTCATACCTTCAAATCTGCTCTCAGCCCATTGTTGAACTTCACCCTGTGATGTGGTAACAAAGCCCCAACATATTGAAAAACCTAACCTTCAGCAGAAAGTTCTTCATGCCGTCACCACCCCACAAGCAAATGGCCAATAGCACCTGAACCTTTCTCAGCGCCAACATTTTTGCAATTTCTGCCATGCCCACCAATGCCAACAACTCAACTTTTATCTTCAGCTTCCATCCACACTGTATGCAATTCCACCACAAAAAGGAAATACAGAACTAAGATATCCGTCTCCTTGGGGATCAATAGAACTCCCAAACTCATTCATTAAAGCCTGCAAGTGTACCAATGCCTTACAACTGAAACCCAACCCTCTCTCTCCAGCTAAAAGAAAATAACTAAATAATGAGTAACCAGTACCCAGAGTACCACTGCATAAAGATATAAAACAGCTTAGTAAGGGCACATGAAGTTGCACAACCCATGGGCAATTCTTTAGCAACAGAATTAGCTCCTTGAAAATGAATTCTCAAAGAAAAATAATTGTGGTGTACCAGCAGCAATCTGAAAGCAGGCTTTATATCATCTTTTGCCAATTCTGTCTCCACACCACAATGCCTCACTGATCTAATGACATCATCCACCTTAGCGTATTTTACAGAAGTATCAATCTGTGAAACAGAATCATTGACTGGCCTTGTAGAGGAGACAAGTGATGAACAAAGCTGTATTCCTAAGAAACCAATGCCAAGAGTGAAGCAATCAGATTAGGCAAAGGACAATTATAAAATGGGTCTGCAACTCTCCCGACCCAAACCTCTTTATCTATTTCCTCGTACAACTTACTGCAGTGCTTTTGCAGATTTTAGTCTTTCCGCCCACCTCGTCTCCCTACGGCCCTGACAGCCCAAGTTAAAACTCTCCTTAAATCCCCATTCCAAAATGTATTCTGCTTTCCTCACCGAACATGATTTAAAAGTTCTGATGATCATCAAATTACTTTTATAGTAGCTAGTGCTGGGGAGCCATTCAAATCAAGATCAAGTAAATAAGGTTATCTCCACTTTCTTTTACATGCTACGTGTCATTAGGAAAATAGCTCAGTTTCTTCCGTCCAACCTGCTAAAGAGAGTTGCGTTGGCCCTTGTAATGTCTAGATTAGACTATTGCAACAGCCTCTATCAGAATCTGCCGAAAAAAGCTCTGAAAAAACTTCAGATGTTGCAAAACTCGGTGGCCAAGTTGTTAATACAAATCCCAAAATGTCATAAGGCCTCTCAAGCTCTCCGGAGTCTATATTGGCTACTTGTTAAAAAAAGAATAGTATTTAAAGCCCTGTGTATTACTTGCAAAGCACTTGAGAGAGCTGGTCCAGCCTTTTTAAGAAAAAAGCTAAGAAAATACATCCCTGAGAGGGCACTTGGATCCAGCTCAGCTGAAGCCTGGTGGTGTCCCCTTACAAGCTTTCCTTCCAGAGTTGGAACAAGCTTCCCTTGGAAATAAAAATGGCCACTTCCCTCCTGAGCTTTCAGAAATCTTTGAAAACGTGGCTTTTCAGTAATTAATGATCATGGTTTGCTCTCTTTTCCTTGTTACTGCAGCGCCAAGACTCCTGGGTATATGTTTGTGCTTTATAAAAACCCAAATCAAATCAAATCATGGACTCCTGAAAAGAGGATCTTCTGCCTTTGGCTTGTTTAATTAAGTGGGAAAAAGTTAAAGTGTGAGTTAGAGGAGAGTGGAGGGCCATTACTGGGTTGTGGTGGGAAGTCTACCCCTTGGGCCGGAGGTCCTTTTCTCCATAATACTCTAGGAATAACTCAAAGAATCTTAAACTCCAGCCTTTTCTCGAGAAAAAGCCAGTGATCTGCAAGAAGGGCTCTGTATCCGAGTGTTTGATAGATTGCAAGAAGAAATCAATACTGTAAAAGCTGTACTCTTGTAGTGTAGCTCCTATTTCCCTAATAGGCTCTGCGCATTGGAATAATATATCCTATAGGTTTGACATAGGACTAAGGTCAGTATGTCCCTATCGAGTATATTAAACTTAATTACTTGTGCCAGCTAGCTCAGAGGCCACTAGAAACTCCTTGACAACAAGAAGGGAGTCGTTTCTGGCAGCCGCAAAACATGACCACTGTGTTTCCCTTTAGAATCAGAACGTGTCCCAGAGTCGTGGAAACAATAGATAACTATTTCACTCAGCTCAGTCGTGCATGCTTAGTTTTCTCCAAGTTACACAGAAAGAAATAGACGGGCGTTTCAATAAAAGATTTATTGAACAGTCTTGTTTCTGGTGTAAGTAAAATGTGCTGTTACGATCACAAGACAGTATGCGAGATAAATAATGTACAGGGTGAGCAGTAGAAATAAATAATACTGCGATAGCATTATCTTTTAGTACATATGCTGTTACATAAATAACACAGACTAAAAATGCGAGTACTCATACGATGCGTTGCTAAGCAAGTTCTACCCCAATGTACCTAACCTAGGTGTAGGAAGAGGGAAGAAGTAGGTGAAGTATTCCTTACTATGGTATACTAAGAGTATGTTAAGTCTAGTATGCCTAGTATGCCAAGAGTCCCTCTAGGTTCTAGTCAACTCCATACCTGACGAATGAGAGAGGTAGGAATCTCTTTGCCAGACTCGAACTCCAACACCCCGCAAGGGAAGTCAGATCACTGGAAGCTGGAAGCTGGGCTCTCTGCGTGCAGGGAAGGCAGCGTCTTCTCAGTGCGTCAGGCCGGGAAACGGGCTCCTCTGAAGTCGAGGTCTCCTCTGGTTTACAGGGGCTAGGGAAGGTATATTTATACCTGAGAGCACCTAAGAATGTTAGCATTGACGTGAGTTGGACTGCGAAAGACGTCATGAATGAACCCCCTAAGGAATAATGGTTCATGCATAATATAGGAGTTCTTGAAGAAATCAATAGTCCTGGACTAGGGAAACTCCCGCAGCCTAAGGGTCTGTTCTTCATGAACTCGTTGTGACGTTAGGGTGGACGGATGTCAGAGACCATGCCTGTATTTGGAGTGCACGGTTTAATGCCTAAATAAGGGCTGGGATTTTATGCCTATATAAGGGCAGGGCGAATTGTGCCTATATAAGGACATGATACTGGAAAGCCCGTTTATGGATACCCTAAGAGGAATACAACACCCACTCCTCTTTCGTGTGTACGATAATACTAAAATGCTAAACATTTAAAATGCTAAACATTAAAATGGAGTACCGCATATTTCTAAAATTTTTCATAAAACCATTTATAAAAGGCATTTAAAAAACCTATTAGAATGCAAAAGGTACTGTACATTTGAAGCATTGCTTTTCATTACAGGCATAAAGTTCGAAAATAAATGCAATTGGAATGAAATAAGCAGTAATATTTACATTTGACAAAAATGATCGATAAGTTTCTCAAAAATCAAAGTCATTTCATGTCATAAAAATTAAGGAACTGTTTTAGACACACAAGATGACTAAGTGTCCGTGGAAGTATCTAGAAGTCTGTATTATAAGGCTAGTTCTACTTTAAGCAGATCGATGTGCCATTTTCGTTCAAAAACAAATTAAAAAAATGGGGAAAATGTTCAATTTTGGTAGAGTTCCAAGTTGTTTAAAAAATGAAGGCCAAATGGTCACTGCATCTCTGGAACACTGTATGCCGAATCAGAGTTAGTTCACGGGTCTGGTGTAAACATGAGATCATCTATTTCAATAGACAAAACATCATCCACTGTTGTCGGTGTCAGTTGGAACACCTCATGTAGTAGATTAATTGCACAGAGATGGGAAGCATTGCTTCCAGCATAGGGTACCTCAGCAATGTTCGCGTCCGTGGTTACCTGTCTGCCTGGAGTTCTTTCTCGTACCTCAGCAGCAGCCGGAAGCGTCTGCGAGATCTCAATGAATGCTGACAGCAGGATAGGAAGCCTCTGGGGACAACACAGAGCATGGGCCGTTATCGGGTCCAGCAGAGTATTGACATCCGTTGGCGTTGCTGATGGAAATGTTAGACAGGTGTCCAACACGCATTCTTCACCGCATAGCAGGCATCGTAGAACCGGTAAGATGCAATCTTGCCAGATTGGTCTGAATGACAGGAACCAGGTTGTATTAAGGTCCCGTAGGCGAGTCATGCCCAAAAGCTTTACTATTTGCTCACGGCACTTTCGTTCAAGGAGAGCTTTCTCCAGTTCGCTCGGAGTGATGTCTGCGAATAGGCTGGCCATAGCGCAATAGTAGAAAGAGAAAT
Organism: Calotriton arnoldi; assembly: GCA_963921515.1. Classification (NCBI taxonomy): domain Eukaryota; kingdom Metazoa; phylum Chordata; class Amphibia; order Caudata; family Salamandridae; genus Calotriton; species Calotriton arnoldi. The sequence goes on along the minus strand of CAWUFW010002424.1, from coordinate 386,954 downwards.
AGAATTCCGGCAACAAGTGCTAGAAGCACAAGTTACTAACTTGTGTAACGATATATCTGTAAGAGACAGTAGTTAGTGACAGATTCCTCACCTTAGAATATCCCCAGGCGTCAGGCTGGATCCGGAACGTTTTTGCGTAGCAGTACCCTTGCGCGTCGGTAGGCGGCGTCGTGCGGCTCCGCGTCCGTCGTCGGCGTCGTGATCGCCGGGATGACGTCGCGGGCAGTACTTAGACGCCGCCCCTGCGCGCTGACATCAGTTCTGTACACGACTTTCCACGCCAGGAACGCAGAGCCATGCAAGAAGCTGACATAGGTGTCTGAAAAATACTAGGGCCCTGAAAGGGATGTCCTTAACCCTAGAAATCAGTTTGCAGAACGGGGAGGATGGGTGGGGCGGTAAGGAATCTGTCACTAACTACTGTCTCTTACAGATATATTGTTACACAAGTTAGTAACTTGTGCATCTGAAAGAGACACGTTAATGACAGATTCCTCACCTTAGAATAGATACCCCAGCAATACCAACCCCGGTGGTGGGTCTGCGAACAAAGATCAGACAAGGAAGTCCCGGAGGACAGAACGGCCAAAGAAGCCGTCCCTGACTGTCAAGGCAGTAATGCTTTGTAAACGTGTGCAGCGATGCCCACGTAGCTGCCTGACAGATATCCTGCAGTGGAACACCGCGGCCTAAAGCCGTGGTAGCAGCCGTTGCCCTGGTGGAATGGGCACGCAGCCCAACAGGAGGCTCCTTCTTAGCCAAAGAATAGCAGGCTTTGATACACAAGGTTACCCAGCGGGAGATGGTTCTCTTGTGCACCGCCCGACCTTTTTTGGCGCCCACGTAGCCAACAAAGAGCTGGTCATCCACCCGGAAGTGTTGTGTGCGGTTGATATAAAAAGAAAGCGCACGTTTTGGGTCCAGACGGTGGAGCCTCTCTTCCTCTCTGGAAGGATGCGGAGGCGGAAAGAAGGTGGGCAAAGTGATGGTCTGCCCAATGTGGAAGGCAGTAACCACCTTTGGCAAGAAGGACGGGCGCGTCCTAAGAACAACCTTGTCTGGATGGACAGACAGAAAGGGAGGTGTGCATGAAAGAGCCTGGAGCTCACTCACCCGCCGAGCGGAGGTGATGGCCACCAGAAAGGCTGTCTTCAGAGTGAGAAGACGAAGAGGACAGTTATGTAGAGGCTCAAAGGGAGTGCACATAAGAAAGGTAAGAACCAAGTTCAAGTCCCACTGAGGCACTACAAACGGAACAGGAGGGAAGAGGTGTGTAATGCCTTTTAGAAACCTGTTAACAACAGGGGACTTGAAAAGGGAGGGCTGATCAGGAAGCCTGAGGAAGGCTGAGATGGCACAAAGATAGCCCTTGATGGTACCCAGGGCAGAACCCTGTTGGGCCAGGGAAAGAAGGAACAGAAGAACCTCAGAAAGAGGGGCAGAAAGGGGATTCACAGCCTTTGCTGTGCACCATGCCACAAACTTGTTCCACCTGCAGGCGTATACCACCTTAGTGGAGGGACGCCTGGCTGCCAGAATCACATAACAAACTTCGGGAGGCAAGTCGAAAGGAATCAACTGCCGCCGCTCAATCTCCACGCAAGCAGGTGGAGGCTGGACAGGTTCGGGTGGAGGACTGTCCCCTGCTGCTGCGACAGAAGATCCTCCCGAAGAGGCAGACGGATCGGGGGATCTACGCTCATACTGAGTAGCTCGGGATACCAAACTCTTCGAGCCCAGTCCGGAGCCACAAGAATGACTTGGGCCCGGTCGTGCCGAATCTTCTTCAACACTCTGGGTAGAAGTGCTATAGGCGGAAAGGCGTACAACAGACCGCAACTCCACTCGCGACGAAAAGCGTCGCCGAGCGAGTGCCGCCTTGGAAATTCCAACGCGCAGAACTGATGACATTGCGCGTTCTCTTCGGTGGCGAATAGATCTAACCAAGGCTCTCCCCACTGTAGAAAGAGTCCTTGCGCCACTTCCGAGTGAAGACGCCATTGGTGATCCATCATGCACCTGCGGCTGAGTTAGTCCGCCCTGGCGTTCAGGGAACCTGCCAGGTGTTGAACCATCAGGAACATGCCCTGATGTTCCAGCCATGTCCAGAGGCGCAGAGCCTCCTGACAAAGGGTCCACGACCCCACCCCGCCTTGTTTGTTGCAATACCACATGGCGGTGGTGTTGTCTGTTAACACCTGCACTACCTTCCCTTTGACAGAGGGAAGGAATGCCTTGAGTGCAAGTCGGATCGCCCGGAGCTCCAGAAGGTTGATATGGAGCCGGGACTCCGCCCGGAGACCAGAGGCCTCTGATCTCCGCCTCTCCCATGTGACCGCCCCATCCCAAAAGGGACGCGTCCGTCACAACTGTGTGCTCTGGCTGGGGAAGGAGAGGGATCTGCCCATGACCCATTGCCGGTTCGAGAGCCACCACTGCAACTGTTTTGCAGTCCCCTCCGAGATCTGGACGTGATCGGACAGGTTGCCCTGGTGCTGCGCCCACTGGAACTTCAGGTCCCACTGCAGAGCCCGCATATGCCATCTGGCATGATTGACCAGCAGGATGCAGGAGGCCATGAGGCCCAGCAGCCTCAGGGTCATCCGTACCGAAACCCAGGATAAAGGCTGAAAGATCGGAATCATAGCTTGAATATCCCGGACTCGCCGTTCGGGAGGATAGGCCCGAAACTGCGTCGTGTCCAGAACTGCTCCGATGAAAAGGAGCTGTGGAGAAGGAATCAGATGCGACTTCGGCACATTGATGGAGAACCCCAGCGAGTGCAGGAGTTCGGCCGTAGTCTGGAGGTGGGAGACGACTGCCTGGGACGAGCCCGCCTTCAGCAGCCAGTCGTCGAGGTAGGGGAAGACTGGAACCCCTGCCCGGCGCAGATGAGCTGCGACCACCGCCATCACTTTCGTGAACACCCGAGGGGCACTTGTAAGGCCAAAGGGGAGCACAGTGAACTGAAAATGCTCGAGGCCTACCATGAACCGCAGGTAACGCCGGTGGGCCGGCAGGACGGGGATGTGAAAATAAGCGTCCTGCAAGTCCAACGCTACCAACCAGTCTCCAGGGTCGAGGGCAGTCAAGACCTGAGCTAGGGTGAGCATCTTGAACTTCTCCTTCCGGAGGAAGCGATTGACGTTCCGGAGGTCCAAGATAGGACGCATGTCCTCCTTGTCCTTTTTGGGCACCAGGAAGTAGTGGGAGTAGCAACCACGTCCTACTTCTGGGGTCGGAACATGCTCGATGGCCCTCTTGGCCAAGAGGGCCGTGACTTCCTTCTGCAGAAGTACCAAGTGATCCCCTGACATGCGGTGGAATTGAGGTGGCATGGCTGGGGGGGTGGTCACGAAGGGGAGGGAGTAGCCCCTTCGGACAATGTCCAAGACCCACCTGTCCGAGGTGATGGGACCCGAGTGGTGAAGGTGATGGCGGACCCTGCCCCCCACTGGCGTGCTGTGCACCGGAAAGGAGGGACTAGGAGGGCTTGGAGGCCGCGGACGGGTTGGAGGTGGTGGCCTGACCCACACGCTGGTTGCCCGAACCGCCACGGCGGTATCCACGTCCTCGGCCACGCGAAGACGCTTGCTGCGCGGGCCGGTGGCTGGGCAGCTGACGTGACTGGGCGCCCCTTCCGTGGCCACGAAAGGGGCGAAAAGCAGAGGTGAGCGGAGGGCGTACAACAGAAAGGCCCAGGGACTTGGCAGTAACCCGTGAGTCCTTAAAACGCTCCAGCGCATGGTCTGCCTTTGAACCAAAAAGACCGACTCCATCAAAGGGCATGTCCATGAGTGTATTCTGGACATCACCCGAGAAACCAGTTGTTCTCAGCCAGGCGTGGCGACGTAGCGCCACCGTCATCGCAAGCGATCTGCCCAGCGAGTCGGCGGTATCAAGGCCACAACGTATGGTGTATTTAGCCGCATCTCGCCCTTCCGCAATGGCGCGGGTAAGCAGTGTCTGGACCTCCTCAGAACACTGCGGCAAAACAGCCGCCACCGAATCCCACAGGGAGTGGGTATATCGGCCCAAAAGGCAAGCGGTGTTCACGGACCGCAAGCCAGCACTGGAGGAAGAAAAAGCCTTCTTCCCAAATTGGTCCAGGCGTTTGGATTCCCTATCCGGAGGGGCGGTAGGGAAGGCGGTTTGGGAGGCAGAGGCTTGGACAACCAAGCTCTCGGGGGTGGGATGTTGGGAGAGAAACAAGGGGTCGCCCGGAGCAGGGCGATGGCGTCGGGCCACGTTCCTATCCACAGGAGCCCCTGTGGTGGGTTTGGACCAGGCACCCAAAAGAACGTCAGTGAGTGCATCATTAAACGGCAGCACAGTCTCCTAGGAGGAAGCCGCCGGCTGAAGCACTTCTGTCAGGAGGTTAGTCCTGACGGCCACAGTAGGCAATTGGAGATATAAGGCTCCAGCTGCTCTACGCAACACCGTTGCAAAATTATCTCCCTCCTCCGTAGCCACGGGAGGAGACAGCATGCCAGTGTCAGGGGAGGTGTCTAGACCACTGGCATCCCCAAGTTCCTCAGCCCAGTTCGGATCATACTCACACTGTTGTGTGAGAGGGTCCTCAGACCCCTCCCAGCTCTCCTGGTCCTCCTCTTGTTCAAAATATGGAGGAGGAGGGACATTTGGGACCCAAGGTCTCATCGGCGCCGGAGCCGGCGTCGAGCGACGTCGGTCCGGCTCCATGTCCGGAGCTGGAGAGAGCCGGGGACCGACGCCGTCCGGAGCCCCGGACGGCGTCAGGAACGGCACCGGGGACATCGGCGTCGGCGGAGGCGTGGTTAGGTCAACCGGCGTCGATGGGGGTTGCGGTATCACCGGAGCCGGGATCGAGGCCGGGGCCGGGATGAAGGCTGGTGGGACAGGCGGCGCCGGGACCGGAGTCGACGGCGGCAACCCCATCAGGGCCCGCGGGGCCCGAAGGCGCACCGGAGGGACCTGAAGGCCCGAAGAGGCGGGCCATGGCCGACAGGAATTCCTGTATTTCGGCCGGAGTCGCCCCCAAACCCGGAAAGGACGGGTAATGCGGGGGCGGCTCTACAGGCATGTCCGGGGCCGTGGGGACGGTGCCGACTGGGGCCTCAGCCGAGTCGCGAGACCGGCGAGGCGAAGTCTTAGAGCGATGATGCTTCTTAGACTTTTTGTGCTTCGACTTACCCGAGGAGCGCGAAGACTTGGACTCCGACGACCGGCGGGGAATCCGCGACCGGCCCCTCGACCTCTCCCGGGACCGGGGCTTGGTGCGGCGCGGAGCCGACTGCCGGACCTCGAGTAGCTTTCGAGACCGCTCTCGCAAAGCCTTCGGGTGAAGTTTCCAGCAGTCAGGGCACGACTTCGTGTCGTGGTCTCGGCCGAGACAGAAGAGACACTCCAGATGCGGGTCCGTGATCGACATCATGCGACCACAGGCGCCGCATGGCTTGAAGCCGGGCATCCCTACGACACCTAGGAGTCGTGAAGACTCGAAAAAGAAACAGTGAAAAATTCACAAAAAGTTAGTCAAAAATTGACTAGGGCACTGCTCTTCCCGGATCTGCGCTTACTGGCGCGGAAAAGAAGAACTGACGTCAGCGCGCAGGGGCGGCGTCTAAGTACTGCCCGCGACGTCATCCCGGCGATCACAACGCCGACGACGGACGCGGAGCCGCACGACGCCGCCTACCGACGCGCAAGGGTACTGCTACGCAAAAACTTTCTGGATCCAGCCTGACGCCTGGGGATATTCTAAGGTGAGGAATCTGTCACTAACGTGTCTCTTTCAGATTTAATGGTATGCCACCAAACACCGAATGTGCAAAGTTCGGGATGATTCCGAGTATTGCCTGGAAAGGTGCTAACAGACCTGAGCAGATGCTCTTAAATACATGTATAATGCCAGTTGTATCAGACATGTTAAAGATACGTCCTATCATTTCCACGAAATGTATAGGGCAGTTTGTACGTATTAAAGTCTGTATCTCAGCCGAAGTCCTTGCAACTTGTAGATCATAGGTTTCTTTGGCCGAGGTCAAAGGCACTGTTTGCTGTAAAAGCATGGCTTTCATTCTGCTTAGAGTATCAAATCTTATAAAAGAGACGTTCAGCAAAGGCCATAGAGGCGACTCCCTGACTGTGTCTATTGGGGAAACAATACTTGCATACAGCAAGTGACCCTTGAGTTGACCGTTACTAGATATGGGATGCCTGGCAGCATTCCGCAGCAGCTCTGATCATTCAACATGAGGTAACTCCCATTAGAAAGTTGTCCAAACGTTGGATTAATCACAGCAGCTGGAGTACCCTGCTGATGGCAAGACAAATTTTCCACTGAACCATTACAAGCCCCGTGCAAGGAAATGTCTTGACATATAAGTGAACCACTCAGTGCAAGTTTACAGTTTGAACCGCTCAAAAACACTTCACGATCCCCACTCCAACATCTATATGTATATGGTAAATCCCACGATGTCTTAATGTATTCCTTACCCAACCTTTCATATTTGCCTGCTTGCATTTGTCTGAGGCAATACTGAAACTGAAAAGTACTCACAGGTAATGTTATTTTGCCATGAATAAGCCATTCTGTAGCTGGTTTTTCTGCCACAGTGAATGGTAATTTTTCCAGTTTTTCAATGCTCAGCACTGTATACTTTGCTCCTCTTTGTGCCAGTTCGATCTGTTTATCAGTGAGATTGCATTCTGCAAACAGAGCCGTTGTGTTGATGAAACGCCAAGGCACATAGCCCGCTCGCAGAGATTGCAGCGTCCAGCTTAATAACATAATAGAACGTAATTGAGATTGGCCTTGTTGTAACATCGCCAAATCTTGTTCTAGAATGTCGATAGCAGAGGATACAATGCCATCCAATGAATATATTCAGGAGGACAAAGTTGTTAACCCATTGTCGACCACAGAGAGTGTTTTCTCTAAATTAATACGATCAAGTTCACGTATTCGTTCTGCAGCCTCTATCTGTGATACCTTCCAAGCTTCATTATAAGCAGCATAAATGCCGGCATATATGAAACGTTTTTGACGCGGTTTTCTTGGTCCAAGCAAGAATTCCCTAAGGTCTGCGTCCTTTTTAAGTAAGGTTAAGTGTTGTTTCACATCCTGTAGTGTAGACTTATGCAGCCAATAGAGGCATAATTTACCTACACTGTATGTTGTTACTACCCCCGGATGTTGTCTTTGGACGTATCTTGGGTCTGGCCTATGAATAGTAAAGCCCTGAGTTTTATTCAGGAATCTTTCCTGACAGTTATTCGTGTCTGTGGGCCAGATCAACCATTTTTTCCAAGTAGGATTAGATCTGTTGAGTTGTAGTATATTGTCAACTGTCACCACTGCCTTTGTATTATTTTCACTGGCAGGTGTTGGTACAGAAGGTGTGTTCATCTCTTTTATCTTGGCTAATCCAAGACAAGATGTTTGTTGGATAGTTTCATTCAAAAACATTATTTGTTCTGGGATGATGCAGGCTCTAAATAAAGCTTCTATCCCCTGCACTTGCCAATCTTTAGTACCCCACACAGTTTTTGTGTCAATTGTGTCTTTCCAAAAGTCGAAACCCTGTCTAGACAGTTGGGCATTAAAAAACGCAGAATAAATCTGTTTTGTATTTGTTAACATAATTTTCAGTCCTGTCTTGTTTACATTTTTATAGTAAAACATTTCTGGATCAGATGTGTTGTAACCTGAAAAATATGGAAACTTACTAGCAAATGTTTTTGAACTACCTTTAGGTGGTGTAGGACAATGTTCCCATTGGTTAAACATAAACACATTTCTTGGATATGCAGATTTATGCAAATAATGATGACCATAGTGATTAAAACAATACATTTGTTCATAGTCTGATGAACCCTCTAAATATTCATGTTTAGAAAATGCAGCAGATTTTTCTAGGTCAAACATTATATCGTTTACAGTCTCAAAGTCCCAATCATCTGAATAGGTACTGGACGTAATTAGATCACTTAGTGAAATTTTAAACAAATGTGGAATGTTCAATTGTTCATTCGGGCCGAAGATATCATAATCTGTTTTGTCCCACACTATACCATCCTGTATAGGAACAGCTGTGATGTTCACTGATAAGTCTCTTGCTTCACGATGGGAAGATTTATGAGGTTTCAAAAGTACGTTTACGTCATTTCCTTCATTATTCACACGGATGTATCTGCCACTTATAAGCACGCTTACAGTTGTTACCAAAGCTAGCCAGAGCAGGAAAACAAAAAGTCCAGATGTAATCCAGAGTTCAATCCATAGAGAAACCAAATAAGTCTTTTTCAGAAAGTGAAGAAAGTCTTGTACTTGCTGCTTGAATTTCAATGACACTGGCGTCGTTTCAGGTTCACTTGGATCTTCCGAGAACGTATCAAAGTTAATGAAATAGCCAGAAGCAGTTCTGTCAATTGTTGGAATTGCATCAGGATTTGTAGAAATCACTGGAACCAGTTCATCACTTGTTACGTTGGTGTAGACAGGTGTATTTGGACGAACTGTTACTTGGTGTTCAAGAGGGATGAGTTCCATAGCGTTGTTGCATAGTCCTCCGTCTGTTACAGCTGAATTCTCGATGGTTATCAGTCTTTCAGTCTGAACCTCTTGGATAGTAGCGAGAGGAGTGTGTCTGCTACTAGGTCGGAGTCCACGAGGCCTACTATTTAGTATTGGCCACATACTGTGGTTTGATGAGGTCGATGGACACAAATCTTTTCTCCTTTCTTCCAGCAAGGGGCGGCAGAAGTACTGTTCTTGTTCCTTGAACTGCTAGGACAGGTACTGGTTGTCTGTAAGAAGGTCCAAATTCCTTCTTGACCGCAATTTTTCTCTGACTAGATCCCCAACTTTTGGAATCCAGACAGGCCTTGCTGGGACAGCCGGTTGATCCCCAGTGGTGGTTGACTGTAGGAATACGTTGCTTTGTTTCGTTCTTAATTTGTTTAAGTCCTGTATAACAGGCAAACGATCTTTGATATCAAAGGGTTTATTTTCCACCACTGTGCCTACGTGTTCAATGTCTGGTACCCACATTCTTGTCCCAAATAGGATCTCATATGGAGTGGCCCCCCCTAGAGAACTTCTTGGCAGATTATTCAATGCGCGCTGTACGCCATTAAGGTGTTTGACCCACCCATCACCCGAACCTAATACCCTAGCTGTTATAGACTGCTTTATGTCCTGGTTTTTCCTTTCCACAACCGAATTTCCCTCAGGATGGAATGGAGAGGAGTACCGCAATGCAACGCCCAGACTGGCCATGGGTTCTTTGTAAGCCCTAGAGCTAAACGCAGGACCCTGGTCAGAATGTAGCGTGCCTATTGCGTATGTGCCGATAAAGACTCGCAAATCTTTTATAACAGTTCGAGCGTCAGCCGAGCGCTGAGGCCATAACCATAGGAACCTAGAGCATGAATTCACTGCAACCAAGATGTATTTATAGTTACCGTCCCTTTGCAGGGGACCGCAGTGGTCAAGGTAAACACAAGCTAATGGTTTATCTGAAATTAACAAGGGTGTCTGCGCAGGACGTTTCACTGTTGAGACTTTCATCTGTTGGCAAATATCACATTCTAAAACATAGTTTTTAGTTTGTTTCCGAATGCCAGGCCACCAATATCTTTGCTTGAGTAAAGATACTGTCGCTGAAACGCCTGCATGGGCAGAAGCTATCCCTTCGTGTGCTGCTAGGATTAGTCCTAATCTGCGTTCCTTGTTTGGAATTACCCTATCCCCCACTCCAGGGATTCGAGCAAAAGGAACGTTGTTCGCATCAATTACATAAGAGTACTTGAGTGGAAACTTTTTGGTAACGCTGCACTGCTGCCTTTGCTTGATGCATTGACAGCCAACATTATCTCACCGTCTATTTTTGTTTTTGAACGAGTGATCGCAGCTACGGAAGCCGTTTGCACAGCCCCCTTTGCGGCTTAGTCAGCCAATGAATTCCCTGCAACGTGAACGCCATCACGTTGATGACTCAGTGTGTGGATCACGTGAGCCTTTGGTAGTTCGTTTTTCAACTGAACTACTTGTTCCCAAAGCAATTTATGCTTTATTGTGCCACCTTTCGCATCTTTGAAACCATTTTCAAGCCAGTTTTGTATATATTCATTATACGACTGAACACAGTAAAGGAGTCGCACACTATTAGTGTGGGGAATTCTCGATCTGTACTTTCAAGTGCCAGTTTGAATGCTTGTAGTTCAGCTCGCTGAGCTGTACAATCCCCTAGAGATTGTGTTTTTGTGACCATAGGTCTGAAGATGCCATCTCGCATGCGACCTTTAACGATTGCACACGCTGCACTGTAAGCTTGCTTACCCCCTATTGCGGGTTGTGCGGATCCGTCAGTGTAAATTATAAATTCGTACTGATCAAGAGGCAGAATTTCAGTAGGCAGAGGACATTCTTGTTCATATTGTAGGAATGCTTGTGTTTTTAAATCTGGATCAAAAACATATTCAACATCTGTTGCAGCAAGAGAATTAACCCATTGTATCCATCTAGGATGTAATGCTTTAGCATTTGGAATGCTTGCTTTTGTGACCGCTTCTAAAGCCGGTACTGGGGTTACGACAATAATGCGTTTCCCTTGGGCTAAGGCTCTTTCTTTTGCTACAGCGGTTTGAACTGCTGTCAGAATTTTTTCAGTAGAACTGAAGCGCATTTCGGCTTGTGTGTACAAATGGGATTTGTATGCAATTGGGATTTTCTCACCCTCATTGAAGGTTAAGTAGGTGAATCCACTTTGACCCGAAATTATTCGGATCACCAAATTACGTTGACTTACACGTGTTTGTAAGTGATTTGTTGCTAACATGTTAGCCTGGAGTGAACGCAAAATTTCTGTGTGTTCCTGTGTCCAGTTTTTGATTGAAAAATCAGGTTTGATTAATGCGTAGAGAGGTTTAACCCTTTCTGCATAATTTAGAATGTATGTTCTTCCAAAATTTAGGAAACCCAGGATGGATTGTAAGTTTTTTAGCGTTTTTGGAGGTTGGAGCAGCGCACACTTTTCTAAAAAGTTAGCTGCCAACCTCTTGCCTTCACTTGAAAGCTCAAATCCTAGAAATAGGACATTGAGATGGGCAATTCTGGACTTTTTAAAATTGAACTTATAGCCCTCAGAGGCGAAACCCAGTATAATGGTGCTCACCCTGTTCAAGTGTTTTTCCAGGTCATCGTCTGTCAGATATATGTCATCGACATAGGACAATGCCTCATTGTCATAAATTTGTAGTAACTCCGTTACCCTCGCTGAGAATAAACCTGGGCTATTTTTGAACCCTTGTGGGAGTCAACAAAAGTGACGCTGGGTCCCCATTATGGAGAATGCCGTTAAGTACCTGCTTTCAGGTGCTATGTTTTGACAAAAGAAACCATTTGAGATGTCTAATGTTGTTTTATATTTTTTACGCACAATGTTATTCATTAATGCTGTGCTATGTGCATTTTGCACTGCAAAAGTTTTAGAACAAGTGTTTAGGTGTCTGTAATCCAAAACTAGACGATATGTATTGTCTGGTTTGGAGACAGGAAACAAAGGATTGTTCATTGAGGAGGTGCATGTTTCAATCACCCCTTGATATTCAAGTTGATCTAAGATCTCCCTGACCTGTTTTTTAGCTTCTTGCTTTATTGGGTACTGCCGTTGTGCAGTTGGTTCAGGTTTCAGATGTATTTTATGTTGAGGTGAGTCCTCATCCCATCCTACATGATTTTTATATAATGCTGGGGCCTGGGCCACTGCCCATTTCCTGGCATATGTATATTTAAGGTGAATTGGAATATGGTTGGAGAAGGCAGGCATAATAATGTCCTCGCCATGTGGGCACTCCCTGACAAATTGTGGTGGCCAGTCCTTTTCTGCTAGAAGTATGTCATAGCCCCTTGATAGTCTTTCCCAAAAAAGTGCTTTCACCTGTCTAGGTTTGTCTCCCTCCATCCGGAGTGTTATTTCATATAACTTTTGTGGAGTACTAACCCTGGTGTCTACAGTCTCTACTGTGATGTACTCATTCAAGTCCACTATCTCCAGAAGTTCCTTCACGGTCTGTCGAACTATTGTGACTTCTGCTGCACTGTCCAGCATTGTCAGAGCCCATTCTCCGTTCTTGAGTTGTGTTCTCAGTATTCTCGGCATGTCTGATCTTCAGACCTGCTACCTTCTTTTTGGAGAATTGAGGTTTTATTTTGGTTTTTGAAGCGCGTTTGTCGTCTTTTGATTTCACGCGTTCTTCTTTATGTTCTGATCGTCCTCTTCTTTCCGAAGTCTGTGATGAGATCTAAAAGGGACGAGAGGAACGTGTATCAGTATCTTGATACCTATCAGGTTTTCTCAAATTATCCCTATTCCTGAGGTTATACCTCCTTTCAGAGGGCTCCTTTTGAGGAGACCTACCTCGGGATTGAGAACGTTTCTCGTTTGATTTTTGTTTAGTAGACTCCCACTTCTTTTTAGAAGATGTAGGAGTTTGTTTTATTGAGTCCTTCTCAGGACTTTCAGATAGTTTTGGTTTCAGTGGTCTTCCACCCAAACTATCTCTGCCTAATTCTGCATAAGATTGTTCTATAATTCTGGGTAGCTCAGTTTGATGTTCTGTAACATCGAATTCCCTCAGTTTTTGGCGGATCGCCACTGCTGCTGCCTCCCCTTTAATATTCGATAATATTATTGTTGAGACCTGGTCGAAATTTTTCAGTAATTTCATACCTAAATTTAGAGCAGGCTCTGCCCCGTATTCGTTTTGAATTTGTTTTAGGACATCAGGTATTACCGCAATTGACGGAATACCATGTGTTTTAGTATAGATGGCAGCAAAGACTGAGCCCCAAGTGGTGCAGTCTTCCAGTTGTGGTGTGATCCCCATTGGTAAACTGATTGTTAGGATTCTGTGTTTCTCATGTGGGCTAGTATTTGGAAATACTGCTTCGATTTGAGTAATTTTTGAGCTATCCAAAATGGAATTTGCTCACGTTTTGTGGGCATTTTACCCATGACTGCGTATAGAATCTGTGGAGTAATTTTTAGTGTATTCCCCTGTTGGGGAGTTGGATTTGGATATGTCAATGGTGGTCGGACTGTAAAAGTCTGCATGACCTATTGGACCAATTGTCTGTAAATTTTTATTAACTCTGTGAGTTGAGTACGTAACTCCTCATCTGACATCTCTTCAATGTCTGGATGAGGTGTGTAGCCGGCTAAAATCGGCCATGTTGCTCCTGGTCTACCTAGTGGACCGAGCCTGGTAATGTTTTTGTGATGTTTTAGGGCGCCTTTAAACCAGAGCTGATGCTCTTGGTATGTTAATGGAATTTCAATATCCTCGAAAGGACTGTATTCCTCTGGTGGTTCATCTTCTTTGTAGAAGTGAAACATGTGTGTTACTGAATTGGATTCAGGAAATATTACCCATGAATAGAATACCTCTGTCTGAAAGGATTCATGTGCCTCTATCACGAAAACTGCTCTACCCCCTCTTGGTGGTAGGCCATGTTTCATAAGTTTTAGAGTGATGGCTCTTCTTAAGTTTTGATGGATGTGTATAACACCCTTCTCGGTTTCATTTAAACCGGTAAAGTTAAAAACTGCTGCTAGGGCTGGATCAGCCACAGTTACACCGTCTCCGGTTTCATTGTCGGAGCCAGGCATTTTGTTGTTTGAAAAATGTAGAACAAGTTTCAAGGAAACAAAGATAAGGTGCACAATATTGTGGAACACTGTATCCTTCAACGTTGAGCAAACCAAACAGCTAATATATAGGGTACTGCCCTATGTAGCCGTGGTGGATACCTAACCCTGCCCACTCCAGACGTCTTTTGGAGTATATGGGTAGGGGTCTTGAGAGAAAAAGCACGGCTGAGTTACTCAGTATCCAACGTTGAATTACCGCCTTACCAAACCGTTGGGCGCCATGTAGTGTAGCTCCTATTTCCCTAATAGGCTCTGCGCATTGGAATAATATATCCTATAGGTTTGACATAGGACTAAGGTCAGTATGTCCCTATCGAGTGTATTAAACTTAATTACTTGTGCCAGCTAGCTCAGAGGCCACTAGAAACTCCTTGACAACAAGAAGGGAGTAGTTTCTGGCAGCCGCAAAACATGACCACTGAGTAACTTAACTTGCATTTAAGCTGTGTTATTTTATATGTACATACCTGAAAGTAAAAAACCGAGAAAAGTTGCACAATATTTTTTTTGCCACACCTTTGACCCCGCCCCACGCTTACTTACCACACCCCATTGTGCACAGCATCACAGTTCCCGTACATTTTTTTACTACACTTTGACCGCTGCAATAGTCATACTTATCATCATCGCCCGGAACAGATAAAAATGTTTGAACGATTCTCCAGTTTTTGGGACGGTGCTTTGCCCTCTAACTCAAAACAAGAACTTGGATGCCAGAGATCTAGAGCAGACCGCCCAGTGGGTAGAGGGGGTGGAGTGGCTATCATGTATAAGGATAAGTGGGATCTCCGAAAGGGAGACATCAGCTCTTGGGGATACTGTGAAGCCCTGGACTTCAGCATCCACTTCTCGGCCCATTTTACGTTGGGTGGTTCTCTGATTTACAGGCCCCCCGGCTCTGTCAGGGCCTTTCTCAAAACATGGGGTGACGCTGTGGTCTCTCGAGCACTTCGCTACTCCCAATACATTGTTTTAGGGGACCTAAATATCCATCTTAACCAGGCTGACTCTAGAGACTCACTTGACTTTCTAGACATTCTACAGCTTGCACAACTCTCTCAATGGGTTAGCCTCCACACACAACAAGGGGGTCATATCCTCGACCCAATCTGCTCCAACTTCCCAATCCTGGTGGAAGATCCCCTCCCGGTTTCATGGTCTGATCACTGCCTTATCTACTTCTCTTGGGCGGTGGCCATGGCTGATCCGCCAGGCAACTGCCATCGTAAACCAGTCTTCAGCAAAATTGAGCCACCCAAGTTCACTCTGGCCTTGGCGGCCTCTAGACCCACTCTCCCTCGAGATCTTGATGGGAGTCTTGCAGGGTTCTCGAATTGGGTTTCTAACACCATGGATACGTTATCCTCACCCATCTCCTCCAGGTTTTCCAGGGAGTCACCTTCTAAACCCTGATTCACGCCCGAATTAACTGCTCTAAAGCATGAGTGCAAAAAGCTGGAGCGCGCCTGGCGCCTTAGTGAGTACTGTGCCTTGGCCAAGCACAATCTGAGGCTCAAACAAAAAATCTACTATGCTGCGATAGCCGAGGCCAAGAAGCAATATTATTTGGTCTGTATTGATCAGGCTCAAAATAATTCCAAGGAAATTTTAGCCATAGTACAGAGCTTTACATCCCCCACCGCACAGACTAGCTCACTCCCAGTCTCAGAAGCCTGGTGTGAGACTCTGTCCAACTTCTTCATGGATAAAATCCGCTCTATTCAGGCGACTTTTGCTCCCTGCCGTAGGACCACACCAGATTCCATGCCCTACGTTCCTACGCCCGCCATTCCTAGACACTCTCTGCATGCTTTCGCTCCAGTGGATTTGCCCAGCACTCTCAGAATTTTGAAGGGCCTGAAATCAGGCTCTCCCTCTGATCCCTGTGCAGCCAGACTGCTGGCAGCGGTCCTGGAGATCATTAATCCCGAAGTGAACCTCATTATCAATACCTCCATACTTGAGGCTCGCGTGCCAGAGGGTTGGAAGCAGGCTAAAATCCTCCCACTTTTGAAAAAACCTTCCCTTGACCCCCAGAATCCAGGGAATTATCGTGCCATCTCCCTTCTGCCCAGCTTAGCCAAAGTGTGCGAAAAGGTGGTGACCAGACAACTGACTGAGTTTATTGAAGAGTCGAACCTACTGCACCCAGCCCAGTCAGGGTTCCGGACCTCCCATAGTACTGAGTCAGCGCTGGTAGAGATCTCAGAGGCCATTCGTTAGTGTTTGGACGCCGGCGTGAGAGCGGCTTTAGTTATGCTCGACCTGTCGGCGGCGTTTGATACGGTGCCACACTCACTCCTACTGTCCCGTCTCGCTAAAATTGGGGTCTCGGGTTCGGCCTGGGGCTGGCTTAAGTCCTTCCTGGAAGGGCGGATGCAACAGGTCGGGCTGCCGCCGGCCGCGTCAGCCCCTCAGCTGGTTACCACTGGGGTCCCGCAGGGGTCCTCTCTTAGCCCCCTCCTCTTTAACATCTATGTTACTCCTCTGGTCTATTTGGCCGAGGACCTGGGGGCTAAGGTCATTGCCTACACGGATGACACCCAGCTTCTTTTTACCTGGGGAAAGGATGCTGACTCCGTCTCTTCGGCTCAGCACTGCTTGTCCTCTGTCTTTAAGTGGCTTGCCGCCGCACAGCTTAAGTGCAATGAAGACAAGTCAGAAATTCTCCTTTACAGTAATTTCCCCCCCTGCTTCAGAGACATGCTCTGGCCTCCAGGGTTCCCTTTACCGACATCTAAAGGGAACTCCGCCAAGAACTTGGGAGTGTGGTTCGAGGACAATCTATCCTTCTCTACTCAGGTTAAAAAGCTCGCTGGCAACTGCTTTGGACTCCTAAAAACCTTAAGGAAATTTCTCCCTCTTCTCCCTAGGCCCGCAAAATAAACAGTCATTCGTGCGCTGATCCTTTCTCGCCTGGACTATGCCAATGCACTGTATGTGGGCATCCCGGGATACTTACTGAACAAGCTTCAGGTTGTCCAAAATGCGGCTGCCAGGCTTCTCCTTGAAATTCCCACTAGGTGTAGTGTGCGACATCATCTGCGCTCACTACATTGGCTTCCGGTGGCAGAACGGGTTAAGTTCAAATCCCTAGTCACTGCCCACCGCGCCCTTTATGGCCGGGGCCCCTTCTATTTGCAGAAGCAGTTCTCCTTTTATGTCCCGCTGAGACAATTGCGCTCATCAGACGCTGGCGTAAACACTATGATCCCAGAGAAAAGGAATTATATAAGTCAAGACTGGCACAACATAAAGAACTGATAAAAAAAACTAAAATCAGCTATTTTTCTGAAAAAATTGAAGGAGTGAAAAATAACTCCAAGGAGCTCTTTAAAACAGTGCTGAAACTCAGTCAAGTGCAAGAGACCAATAATAGCACTATAGATCAAGCGTTTTGTGACACATTGGCCTCTTCTTTCTACAATAAAGTCTCCTCTATATACGACACCTTTGCTCTACGACCGTTCAACTCCCAGGGTGTTCAAATTGGTATCACATGTATGACCTCAGTCCAGCCCACCCCGGGCTCCAAACTCGCCCAATCCAGTCTTTCAAATTTCACACTGCTTTCTCAAGAACAAACTTCAAAGCTTCTTTTAGCCACAAAGTCCGGTTCCCCCCTGGATCCCTGCCCTCCGCGAGTAACCCACCTGTTAGTGGAATTTGTTGCTTTGCCACTCATGGAGGTTCTTAACTCGGCTATTGAAACAGGGACCTTTCCCACAATGTGGAAGAAAACATCAATCCTGCCTCTGCTAAAGAAATCAAACCTGGATAAAACAGAAGCAGGAAACTACCGCCCTATCTCCCGTTTACCCCTACCAGCGAAGGTACTGGAGAAACATATGAACAGGGAACTAGCGGTTTTTATTGAGAACAATCACATTCTGGACTCCACTCAATACGGCTTTAGAGCCCAACATAGCACTGAACTAGCCTTGATCACTGCAACGGAGGAAGTCAGACGGGCGGTTGATAATGGAGGATCAGCAGCTTTGATACTATTAGATTTATCGGCCGCCTTCGATATGGTGGACCACGGTATTCTAATACACCGGCTCCAGGAAGTAGGAGTAGAAGGCTTGGCTCTAGCACTGTTCAGATCCTTCCTGCTCAACCACGAACAATTTGTCGAAGTAGGAGGCTACAAATCTAAATGCTTTAGGCTTCCTTGTGGGGTGCCACAGGGCTCATCATTGAGCCCTACCCTTTTCAATATATATGTTGCCCCCCTGGCACGTATGATCAAAACCCATGGGTTTGAATTAGTATCATACGCAGATGATACCCAGATTATTGTATCAATTTCGAGTAACAATCCTAAAACAGCTCAGAATTTTAAGGAGTGCATGAGATGTGTCAGTGACTGGATGGCCGAGAACTGTCTCAAATTAAATTCAAACAAAACTGAGGTTCTACTCTTTGGGAAAGACACATCCTTCTGGTCCTCAGAATGGTGGCCAGCAGAGCTGGGGACTCTCCCAACACCGGTCACTAAGGCAAAAAATCTCGGAGTCATCATAGACACCTCCCTCTGTCACCACATAAACAAACTTACTGCATCCATCTATTACACTTTAAAAATATTGAAGAAAATTCTGCCATTCATACTGGCGGGACTGCAGAAAACAGTGGTGGCAGCCTTAGTGCTGTCCAAACTCGACTATTGCAATGGATTGCTGGTTGGAGCAAATAAATCAGTAATAATAAAACTGCAGGTTCTTCAGAATTCCACCGCCAGATTGCTCTTCGGTCTGTCCAAATATGCATCTGCCAAACAGGTCTTAAACACCTTGCACTGGCTGCCGATTGAGAAGCGAATTAGGTTTAAGGCATTGTCTAAGGCCTTGCATAACTCGGGTCCCACTTACCTAATTAAACGATTCCAATGGCATATACCGGCTCGCGCACTCTGCTCGGCCTCTTTGAAGCTGGTGAGGGTACCATCTTCCCGCCTTCAGAGATGGGGTGGTAAAAGCTTTTTTAATATCACCACTAGATGGTGGAACAAGCTACCTCTTCATTTAAAAAATTCCACAGATCTTCTGTCTTTTAGAAAGGGACTGAAGACATGGCTTTACACTCTGTAATTTGGTAAGCACTGGTTCCTACATCACGCAGATGCTCTGTGGGCTACTTCCACAAGCGCCTAGACGCCCCCGGGTAGTAGTGCGCTATATAAATATATAAATAAATAAATAAATCAGCACAGCTTCTGGCACAAGTTTCCCGCTTCATTCGTCACAGGCTAGGCGGTGGCTGGCTCGCCGTGAAAGCGGCTCAAGCATAGAATGCCCTTCCATTTGAGCTTCGCAATACCCAAGATTCTCTGGCCTTTAAGAAAAAATTAAAAACCTATCTGTTTGTCTAGTGGTAATCAGTGACCCCTCTTGGATCGCGCCGGGACACTCCTTGGAGTAGCGCGCGCGTTATAAAATTAAATAACATAACATAACATCTTTGTTATACATGACAAACGCTCTATGTAGGTCCTGGGCCCTAAAGTAGAGACCGATGATCAGAGAGAATAATTCAGCAAGGCGCAGATACTCCTTGGGAGAGTAAATGTGTCTCATACAGGGCAGGTGTCCATTCGCGGTAACTATAGCAATGCAGACACTGCAGTCCACAGCGCATCAGCGCCAGCTCCGTCGAGTTCCTTCTGCCTCACGACCTATCCCGCCCTAAACGGTGCTCTCATTTAATGACCAGGAATGGGACAATCTGACTTGATTTTATAATACGTCAAAACGTGTTACCTTAGCAAAATGGTGCGCAACTTATAACGCAATGTCTTGACCCTACTCATGGTTGGGCCAGAAGTCAATTATTGAACTTGTCTGACATCTACATTGCTCAGGTACACGATGCATCACGTCGCGCAAAAGAGCTGACCTTTAGAGAATCACTCACAGGAACGGGCAAAATGAATCACTGACCTCCACAGCTAATGTGCCAGCGAAGTACCTTCCAATCTTGGTCCTCAAGGGCACTGCTGGTTGCCCTCTGGCTACCAACTCGACAAACATGAAATAAGAGAGAGAGAATCTCAACATCAAAAAAAGAGGCAAGCTGCACTACAATCAAAGAGAAATAAAAAATGTAAAATAAGCGGATAAACAAAAATATAAGCAGAGTCTAATTCAGGTACATGGACCAACGAAGCAATGGGCCACAATGTCGTTCAGCGCAGAAGGTTCTGTAGAAGCAAGCCCTGGCAAAGACAATGGGAATCAGATTTTTCCCAAACACATTAAACATGGAAAAATATACAAACTGAAAATAAAGGACTGCATATTACCCCTGGCACTGAAGTGCACTCTTTCTCAGTTAGCTGTGCACTTGTGATCGGGCAGCATGCTGTCACTAAGCACACACTAGCCAATGGATGAAGTTTGCCCCAGGCTGTATGGTGTGGTGGGCGGAAGCAATGATACTTTAACAGAACAACAGAATAGGGGTATTAACGAAACACACCTCTGTGATGCATTTATAGGTGCATGCATTGATAGAATCATTTTTGGGAGAAAACATAAGGCTAGCAACACAATTTAAGCTATATTTCGGCCAGACCTCAAAAGGTGAGCTTTAGAACCCAGCATTGGTGACTAATGATTTGGTATACATTTGTGGCCGTGTTAATAAAACAACGTCGTTTGTGTGGTTTTCTCCTTTCCTCTGATGTCATACGTTTTCATACAATGACAACGTTCTCGGAATTTCTACTACAAGAGCTACGTACATAGCAATTTTGTTTATTAAACAAAAAGAACGGAAGTTATTTTAAAAATATACTGGACAGATAGCGAACACTGATGGAAACTTCTGAACGAGAGAAAACGGGACCGCAAAGGTTGAGAGGAGAGAAAATGGGACCGTGGGCTTAACACTGAAGGGAGGTGGGGTTTCTTTGGAAAGCTTTTGCATTATGATTTAGACAAAATTGACCTCCTCTAAAACCACACAGGCCATCTCCCTATATGCTGATGGCACGAGGGTCTCTGTGAGAGATGCTATAGCTGATCTGGCCACAGTAAGTCGACTCCTGAGTGAATTTAGATAAGCCTCTGGGTTGGGGGTTAACTGGTATAAACCATGTCGGTTCCCTCTGGACCACAAGTCACCTTGACACAGGGTGGGCATAAGAGGGGGAGAATTAAACTAGCAACTGAACACTTTCCGATACTCTGCTTAAAGATATGACGGGAGATGAATTTGGCAAGGCATCAATGGTAAGGAATGGTAAAGGGTCTTCATGTATCCACATAAGGTGTCCCGCAAGGCCAGGTTTGAGTTTACACAGTAAAGATATGCTGCATAGGGCACCCCTGACCCCGCTAAAGATTAGCAAGATTTTCTCCAGGGCTCTCTTGAAATACCCCGCAGTGGCGGCTCCTCTTTTAAGGCAGAGGAGCGTCGCCTCACTGCTCAAATGGAAAAATAAAATGATAATAACGTATCGCTATTATCATTTTATTTTTCCTATTGCTGTCAGTGGTGGGGCGCGGCTGGCCAGAGCAGGGGGAGGAGTGGTTTGCACTCCCTAAGTGCGCATGACTGTTTGGCAAACAGTCATTACTTTTAACACAGCATTTCACCCCTAGCATAACCCTGTATCGGTGCCCCTGAAGTCCCTCCAGGCCCCCCACACCTTCTCACATTTCTTGGGGCAGCCCCGGCTCCGATAGATTGTATTGTATTGTAATTGCATTTGTATAGCGCTTACTACCCCTGACGAGGCGTCGAAGCGCTTTTTCGGCGAGTAGCACGCTACTCCGGGACCCATAGAGGATTAGTGTTGAATTAGTATAGTGAAACATGCAAGTAAATTTTAAGTGGTGGATAGATCACCTCTTTCACCCTCTGGCACCAGTCAAGGTCTGACTCCCATTCTGCAATGCTTGGGTGAGCATTTATGCCCTATTTCCTTGCTATATTGTGCTTTGCCACTGCAGTCGCCATCATTAACCAGTTCTTATGATATCTGGGACCATTTTCCTCCTCTGTCACCGTCAGTAGAAGCCATTTTGCAAGTAGGGGAGCATTTAAGGAAATAACTTGGGACATTACCTCAGCCACCTTGCACCAAAATTCTTGTATCACCGGGCAAACCCATAGGATGTGAAATAATGTGCCCTCTTGGTTACAGCCTCTGAGGCAAAATGGCATGTCAGCCATACCCATCTTATGTAAGAGGGTCCTCGGGTAATATGTCCTGTGCAAGATCTTAAGCTGGACTAATCTTAACCTGGCTCAAATGGCTATTTCCCGTGGACTCTGAAGAGCCTCTGTCCAGTCTTCACAGCCCATGTCACCCAGATCCTCAGTGCAACCCTTTCTCAGGGCTCCCAACAGGTCACAGGAATTATTAACCAGTTACCTGTAGATTGTGGAGATCCCTTTGTCAGGTATAGGCTCTGTGAGCAAACGATCTTCCAGAAACTAAGCTTCCAGCAATTGCTCTCCCTCGAGGATATGTCGTCGCAGAGCATACCACAGTTGAAGATACCAGTAGTTTTCGGTCTCCACCATCTCTAATTCTTGGCACAGGACCTCGAACTTTATCAAAGACTGATCTCTCCAAACATCCCCCAGATGTTCTATGCCAATTAATTCCCAACTGGAGAAGCCTGTCAGTGTTACAACTTAGTGGAGCAAGTCACTGTGCCATACAGGAGTCAGCACTGTGAGTTTGTCCTTCCAAACCAAATAACCCCGGGCTTCTCTCCATATCTTGGCAACTATCCCAGTGTGTGGTGGTAGTCCTCTTTATGTTCTCCTACAGCAGAGAATCGCCTCATGCCCACCAGTACCCATCGCGTCAGTCGATGCGGTAGGCCGGTTCCTGCATGTCCGAGAAGACCCAGTCGGTGATCACCAACAGCTGTGATACCCAGTAGTATTTCCTGATGGCTGGGATTGCTAGTCCCCAGTTGTATACTCCCTTCTGCAATTTACCCAGCTCTATGCGTGGGGCACATCCGTTCCATAGAAGCAAGCGGAGCTCCTGGTCTACCTTCCTGAAGAATTCTGATGGAACCTGGAATGGCATATTTTGAAGCACATAGAGGAGATGTGGGAGGAGCATCATCTTACAGACAGCGGTTCTGCCCATTAAGGACAGTGGCAAGGTATGCCAGTGTGCCGCATCGTCACGGAGTCTATCAATTTGGGGAGTATGTGCCTGCACATAAACATTTGTGGGTCACAGGTGACAAATACCCAGATATTGAAATCTCTCCATCACCACTGGTGCCGTGCATTCGGTAGGGAGCCGCGGCGCTGGCCCCGACAAGGGGAAGATTATAGACATAGTCCAGTTTATTCGATAGCCAGAATAGCTGAAGAATAGATCAGAGGTTGTCAATATTCTGGCCACCGAGAAATGTGGTTGCGTGACGTACAGTAGGACGTCGTCAGCATAGAGGAAGACAGGCTCCTCCCAGCCTCTGTCCGCCCTGATTCCCCATATCAGGATCTGACTATACTCTTAGCCAAACGAGTCACTGCTAAGGCTTGGAAAGCATCTAGATGCCCCTCCCCCGCATCTAACTGGGCAGGATGACTCACAACCGTGAAGTCCTGGGTTAGAAAGAGAGAGAACTGCACGATAGAGAGAAGAAAAGAGGGGCCTGTAGACATACCCTATATATTTGGGATCATACGCACTTAGACCTAAATAACAATTATAAAGATGACAGCAGGCCACTGAGTAGCCATGTCAATATGACTTATGAATAAATGGTTCTTACTATATATTGAACTACTAATTAGATGTTGTGGTAATTGTTTGCCATCAAATGAGTGGCTTGCTGGGTTATTTCCTATAATTTAAACTCAGAGTTGCAAGGAGCCCTTAGACAACCCCCGTGATTGAGGGGCACTCACATCCCTCTACATTGGGAAGGACACTAGCTGCAAGAACCAGAGACTGATTTTACCCACTACCTGTCAAGTGAATTAACTGGTTATTCTTTAGTAACCCAATGGAGGCATTTTGGGTACAATATGACCATGCCAAAGAATGTGTGACTGATATAAACCAAAATGAAGCTGTACACAACAGCAACACTCGTAAGTTGAATAGAATGTAAACTTTTGCAACCAATAAAAATCTAATAAAAAATGTTTTGATCAAAATCACTAAAGTCACGAACCTTAAAAATGCACAGTATTTATGTAGCACGGTATCGTTTAATGTGCTTAGAGGCGAGTTTGACTTCAAGTATTTCACAGCAAGGCAAATCTGTGATCCACAAAATGGGAAATCGCAAGTATAGACGGATATTCAGTCCTATTACAAACTGCCTCAGAGACAGTGAATACAATCTTTATCCCGTTATAGACATTCTGATAAAACAACAACGGATTCTAGCTCAGCCTAGATTTTTAATTTGCTTTTCCAGTGCTCCCAAAGGCTTGTTTACCAATTGTTTTGTTCATTTAGTGGTTTTCCCTTTAGAATTCTACATGCCGATCGTGAGGTCTCTTGTTAGCTCCAGTTCTTGTCTGTGGTTTCGACTCGATAAAGCATCTCACTTTTGAGATAACTGTTGTGGACCCGGGCCGGGGAAGGCAGAGCCGGACCCGATGGGGGCCCGGGTAGAACGCCAGCCGGCGGCGGGAGCCCGCCCCGCCCCCCCTAATCAAAATCCCGGCTAGGCCGGGGGGGGGCCAGGATTGGCCCGCAAACAAAGGAGGGCTCCCCCCCAATCAGGGGGCGAGCAACTAAGGCAAGGAGGGGGTTAAAAGAAGGGCCACCGGCCCAAAAAAGCACAATTCAACCCTCCTCCTGGTGAGCGAAGAAGAAGAGAAGAAGGACGGAAGCTGACGCACCGACGGCGATCGAGAATCCCCGACTTCCCAGAGTTCTTCTTCGGGAGCCTGGCCCGCGGATCGAGTCCTGGTCTCCCCACGGCGGGAGCAGCGTGAAGAAGAGCCTCCACTCCCGCCGGACAAAGGACACTGCCCCCAGTCGAAGCTGCAACGGCGGGAGCAGCGTGGTGAGACTTCCTTCACCCCGCCGGAAAGCAAGGCTATCCCAGCTCCAGGGGCAGCAGCAGGGGACATCGGAAGAGCAGCGGGAGCAGCGTGGTGAGCAGCCTCTACCCGGCCAGACGGAAGGAAAGGAAAGGACCCGGTGCGGAGTAGCGGCAGTGGCGGGCAGCAGAGGACGGCGGGTTTCTGCCTACACCCCGCCGGTCGGAGGAAAGTGCCCGGCTGCGGCAGTTAAACGGGAGGGCTCCGGCGCGCTTTCACCAGCACCAGCATTGCCCCCTCCCCCCCCCAAGAACGGTGAGCGGGCGGCACGACAAAGGGAGCAGCGAGGCGGCAGACAGTTCGCGCCCTTTCCCCCCTCCCCCCCCCCCCCCGAGGCAAATGTACCAGCGGGATAAGCCAGTTAATACACCAGCTGTAGAGGAGCCCATTTAAAGGGACAGCGGCCCATTACAGGGAAGAGCGAAAGAACAGCTGACTACTGGTGTCCTCTTGCATGCAAAACTAAGGAAACAGGTGTTCTCTGATCACCAGTACGCCCAGATTGACCGGGGACCGCAAAAACTCAAAACGCATAACTGAGCAGGCAAGAATAAGAGGGCGAATTGGGTCCCAGAAACTGGGCAAACAACTGCGGAATACAAACCTGGGCTAAGAGACTGAGCAAAGCAAGGATGGCCAGCAGAAAAAGCGCAGCTGGTAGAAAAACACAGCCTCCAGCACGGTTCAGGGAGAACCAAGAAGGGCCAGCAACCCAGAAGAAAAGACAGAAACGACGCAGCAACGGCGCAGGACCAGACCTAGATGAAGACTTGCAGGCCATGCTGGATCAAGCCAGGGCCCTGGTGACGTTAAAGGGAAGGAGCTGGATGGACCAACAAATCGAGGAGGCGGCACAGGAAAAAAGTAAGAGGCCGCGACAATCATCGCCAGCACGACCAAACCCGAAGAAAACATCGGAGCAGGGGCTTGCAGCCAAAACGGCGGCCCCGAAGAAGGTGGCGGGCAAGGGGCATGCAGCCAGAGCGGCGACCACAAAGGAGACAGCAAAGAAGGGGCATGCAGCCAGAACGGCGGCCCCAAAGAAGGCAGCAGAAAAGGGGCATGCAGCCAGAACGGCGACCCCGTCAAAAAACAGCGGGGGCAGGACACATGGCGCCCCACAGGCCAGAAGGGAGAGGGCCAGAACCCCAGAACTGGTGATCAGCTCCGAGTCGGAGGAAAGCGGCAGCGAGGAGGGGTCTGTAGCCGGCACGGCGGCCCCTCGGGAGCGACACGAGAGAGACAACGAGACAGGCGCCAGGGGCAATGGTAAGCAAAGCGCACGCAGCAGCATGCTAGAGTGCGGGGAGGGCCAGGGAGCAGGCAGCAGCCCTTGGCAGAATGTAAATATGGGCACGCAGCTAGGGGTACACAACGTAGCGATGCGAGCTCCATGGTTCACCCAACCCCCATGGCAGGCAGGTCTAGGGAGACCAGAATTCCAAGGTGAGGCATGGAACAGGGAAGGGGAGGAACAAACATCCGGGTTGCCCTGGTGGCAATGGCCAGGGATAGGAGCCCCATTTAATAGGTACTCCCCATGGAGACCAAGGGGACAAGGGAGGCCCCCCAACACCTGACACAGGGCTGGACAATGGGGGACCAACAGGGAGGGCAACAGGACAGGAGCCAAGGGCAACAAGCCCAGCACCAAAGGGCGTCACGGCAGAGACCGGGGCAGCCCTGCAAGGGAGCACAGGGGCCAGCGGGGGGGGGGGGGGGGGAACAGCCTCATCCAAACGAAACCCACTGAGGGACAGGACAACAATGGGAAGCCGGCTAGCGAATATATACGACCCTCTCCGAGTGACCCACCAACTACAACAAAAATGTTAGGGCTGGCCAACCTCATCCCCCTCACCGTTAAGGAGAGAATTTGGAGAAAAGAATTCATAGATATTTTCTCACTGCTAGAGGTGCGCCAGGCAGGGTTAGACCTGACGGCGCAAGACAAAAAGGACGAGGACAGACGGGCCCCCCGAAAACCTAGAGTGGAGAGGTCAATAGAGAACTGGCTGAAGGCTTTCAGAACACTAGCATGCGTCTTCATTGAAAAATTCCCCCAAAGCGCAGCGGCACTCTGGCTTTATGAGCAGAAAGTGCACGAGGCGCAGCAGCAGTACCAAGGCGAGGCATGGCTACACTATGACGAGTGCTTTAGGGAAAAAATGCAAGTCTGGCCAATAATGGAATGGGATTGCCAAGACATGGAAGGCTTCTCAAAGCACATGGTGGCGGCCAGAGAAGGGGTAGGCGCAAAAGAGACCACTTTTCGTCAATACGGGTGTAAGGGCAAATTTGAACACCAAGGGAATGAGTTCAAAGGCAGGAACCAGGCGGGACACAAGTCGAATAAAGCCTGTTGGAAATTCGACAAAGACGAGTGTAAATGGGGAGCGTCATGCAGATTTAAGCATGCTTGTGGTTCATGCGGGGGAAACCATCCCACCATCCGCTGCAGACGCAACACAGGGCCAGGGGCC
Organism: Calotriton arnoldi; assembly: GCA_963921515.1. Taxonomy (NCBI): domain Eukaryota; kingdom Metazoa; phylum Chordata; class Amphibia; order Caudata; family Salamandridae; genus Calotriton; species Calotriton arnoldi. Next base: position 359,728 of record CAWUFW010002424.1, on the reverse strand, counting down.
AACAAAGGAAAGACAGGCGCTAAAAAATAAGGTGTGTGCTACAATGTGCTACAATGCATTGAGATAGCACTAACACGCAATTTTTTTGCATATAAAGATCAATTATATCTCCAGACGTCCGGGACTTCAATGGGGGCTACTTTTGCCCCTAGTCTCAGCCTGCATTTATGTAGGCCAGTTTGAATCCAACTACATCAATCATTCCATCAATCCCTTCCAGAGGAACATTGTCCTCTGGAAGAGATTTATTGATGATGTCTTGTGTATCTGGGCTGGGTCGGAAGAGGAGTTGCAGCAGTTCCTTAACTGGCTCAACACTCTGGACGAATGTCTTAAATTCACTTGGACAGTGAATAAAAACACAGCCACATATCTGGATTTAGATATACAGGCGAATGATAAACTCCAGACCTGTGTACATCAAAAGCCCACTGATAAGAACTCACTCCTTCATTATAGATCTTATCATCCGAGGGCTCTGCGAGACAATCTGCCGGTGGGGCAATTTCTGCGTTACCACAGAAATTGTACGTCCACTCAGAGCTATCTAGAACAAACTGAAGAACTGTCTAATAGACTGGAGGATCGTGCATACCCTAAAAAAGTCATAAAACAGGCCAGGAAGAGGGCGTTAAATACACCTAGAGATGCCCTCCTGGAAAGGACAAACAAGGTCAACAGTGAATGTATCCCAGTGGTCACTACGTTTGGGCCCTGTTCGACCAAGATCAGACAGATCATAAGAAGACACTGGCATTTACTCAGCACTGCCTCTATGAAAATGCCTCCACCCAGATTCGCATTTAAACGGTCCTCTAACCTGCGTGACCGCCTTGTTCATACACGTCCTGTGCAGGAATCTAGGGAACCTGCAGTATCTCCGGGACATTACCCTTGTGGGGGTTGCTCGGTCTGTGAATTGACAACAGCTACCAAGAGTGTCACACGCGCAAATGGAAAAACATGGCATTTGAATAGGTTCAGTAATTGTAACACGGCTAATGTTATATACAGAATCACATGTCCATGTGACCTATACTATATTGGCCTCACGACCCGTAAGGTCAAAGTTAGAATTCAGGAGCATGTGAGCACGCTGAAAGCGGCAAACTCACGACGGAAATTGGTTCAACATTATGTCACCCTGAAACATAAACATAGGGACATACGATGGGTGGTACTAGAAAAGGTTCTAGGTGATCAGCAGAATATGGAGAGCAGATTGGCTTCCAAAGAAGCCCGTTGGATATATCAAGAGGGGGCAGATCGTAATGGGCTTAATGATTTTATTGAATGGAACAAAGTGGTACCCTTCTAAATGGAGGTAGCTTGTGAATATACATTGCACTGTTGATGGCTGAATGAATGTATTTGAAATATAACACATTAGGGCTGAGGGTGTGTATTATTTGAGCAGACACCCCAGTAATTCCTCAATGGATTCACTAGAGTTGAAGAGTGCAGTTTTTTACTCAGGGGGGAGGTGATACAGATTTGAGCAGTTGTATCAATTTTTTAAAAATATTTTCTTAAAGATATTTTTTTTTAAAAATTTATGTCCGACAAAAGGACTGTGGAATATACCATAGTAATTCACAACTACCCATGAGTTATATACACATTTCGAAATGCGTGAACCACCCAGATCAGAATTTATTGGGTTCATAGCAGCCGGCGAGAGACATTCTAAAATGGCCGCCGCGTTGGACTGACAAAAGCAGGAGTTATCTGCAAGGACCGAAAGCAGGGCGGGTCCAATCAGCCTGAGGCAGCGCGCGCTGCTCTAGAAATACACTGCAGCGAGAGGAACACGATGAGGTGCTGAGCGGTGGCCGGTAACCCGAGGAGACTCGGTAAGCTGCGAAAATTCTATTGATGGAGGAGTTTTCCTCCTTTGTAGCATGAAGCCCCGGGAGTGTGGTAGCCTCAATGGTGAAGAACCGCCACTTAGTAGGAGGGGTACCGACTTTTTAGCATATCTGCATACTTAAATGCATCAAGGATGGTAGCAAGTAGAGTGGTTTGCTGGGATTGAGGAAAGCGGTCTTAGCATGTAGAGCAGGCAGCAGGGAGTCAGATTTATATGTCCCGTTTGCTACAGAGGGGAGAGTTTTGTCCCATCGCCATTTGAGCTCATTATGGGTGTTTAAAGGACCCGGGAGAATACTTGAAACATTTTATCTTTTCTCCCACACAGACTGACTGAGAGCAGTGACTGAGCCGGATGCTGTGTCTGTGGACTAGCACACACACACAGGGTTAGAAGCATTTTCATGAGGTTGCAGGTATGCCGAAGATCGGCAACCTCTTGGTAAATATATCAGATGTGTTGTCGACATTCCCCACTAGTAGCACCAAAAATACACGTTTTGGTTTTTAGTGTGCTACATGTGTTGCAGGAGTCTCTCTCTTGTTTTTAGTTCGATGCCTGTGCTGATATATGTGTTGTTGAAATGTGTTGTACGTTCTCTGTTCTCTGTAGGTTTGACAAACAGAGGAAAGTGGTGCAGTGAGGACGCTGACCCTACCCTGATGAAGTTGCCGCAAATTTCTATGGGCAATGAAACATGTTGGTTTTAATGGAGCAGACACACAGCAAAGAAATAAAGTAGTTCAGCTAGTGGTTGTCTAGCTCGGTTTTAGACTTCGGTATACCGGTTGTTCTAATGCTAGACCCCGGTTTCCTATATAGGGTTCACGCATTGTGCACGAACATACACAGTTTTTGCACTTTTTCTTTTCTCCTCACCTTTTATTTTGTTGTAAAAGTTGGCAGTTGCTAATGATGAGAACCTGAGGATACAGGCGAGTATCAGTCTGTAAACTCCCATGGTGTTACTCCCGTGAGGCACTGCCTTCTTTGTTCCCACTTTTTCACTCCCCTTCGTGGTGATGTTTGTGGGGGTTACATTTGTAGATACAGTACAGCACATGTGGTTTAAAAATAGTGATTCTAGACACTTGATGGCAGATGGGAGACATTGATCCACTGTTGCGGCACACAATATTTTGTGCCTGAGAAAATATATGTGGACGTCTATAGGAGTCCAGACTATTAACAGAGCAGGTCTTTGATTGCATTGAAGTCTGTGAGTGGGGGGCGACCTGTTCTGTTTTCTCCCCCTTGGCTCCTAGTTGTGATTAGCTAAAAAATAAGGCACAGGCCCGCTAAGCAGGGGCAAGGGGGATGGGGGCGGAGGACAGATGCTGCCTACCCCCATCAGGACGGGCAGACTACTACAGCTATTACAGGGGTACCGCAAAGCCAGCGACAAACAGTTACTGGCAGAAGGTTTCATGCAGGGTTTTCCAATACCTTACAAAGGGCCAAAGGGAGCACGGGAGAGCCTGAACCTGAAGTCGGTGAGGGACAACCCAGAGGTGGCTAGGGAGAAAGTAAAAAAGGAAGTGCAACTAGGGCGGGTAGCCGGGCCTTTCAATGCCCCCCCGCTGAAAGACATGGTGGTCTCCCCGCTGGGGGTGGTTCCCAAAAAAGAGCCAGGAAAATTCCGGCTGATTAATCACCTCTCCCACCCGGAAGGCGAATCGGTCAACGATTGGCTGGACCATGGCGAATGCACGGTAGCATACGCATCGGTGGATGATGCGGTAGACCTAATTAGGCAGAAAGGAAAGGGCGCCCTGATGGCGAAGGCGGACATAGAATCAGCTTTCATGTTACTGCCAGTTCACCCGGACAGCTACCATCTGTTGGGTTTCAAGCTGGACGGGCAGTATTTCTACGACATATGCCTACCCATGGGGTGCTCAATATCATGCGCACACTTCGAGGCTTTCAGTGGCTTTCTGGAATGGGAACTGGGCGCGAGGGCCCCAAAAGGCGGGCGGGTGCACTATCTAGACTACTTCCTGTTCATCGGAAAAGCAGGCACAAAAGAGTGCGACGACCTCCTAGACAAATTTGTGCAGATGGCGCAGGAGTTAGGCATCCCCCTGGCGCAGGACAAAACAGAAGGCCCAACCATGAAATTGTCTTTCCTGGGAATTGAGTTAGACTCTGTGGCCTGGACGTGCAGGCTGCCACCAGGAAAGGTAGCCGACCTGCATGAATGCATAGAGCAAATGCGACGTCAAAAGAAAGTAACGTTAAAGGAAGTGCAGCAGCTGCTAGGGAAACTGAATTTCGCCACGAGGGTGATCCCCGCGGAGCGTACGTTTGCCAGGCGGCTAGCCTGGCTAACCAGGGGCATGACGCAAAAACACCACAGGATCCGCATCACACAAGGGGTGAAGGAGGACCTGGCGCAGTGGGACAGTTTTTTGGCCGATTTCAATGGCACCCTGATATGGCGAAAGCCCTGGGTGCACGCGCATGAGCTAGAGCTCTACACCGACTCAGCAGGGGGGTATGGCTTCGGGGCAATACTGGGGCCCGCCTGGACAGCAGGAGAATGGCCAGAGGAGTGGAAAAGGGCAGGGCTGACAAAAAACATAGCACTGCTTGAGTTATTTCCCATAGTGGTGGCGTTCCACATCTGGGCCCAGCAACTAGGGAACAGGCAAATTACACTGTGGTCAGATAACCACGCAGTGGTGCAGGCCATTAACACAGGGTCGGCGAAATGCCCAGCAGTGGGTACTCTGTTGCGAAGACTTGTGGGCTGAGCTGCAGGGCAACATTGCGATTAGGGCACGCCACATTCCAGGAGCAGAAAACTCAGTGGCGGATGCCATTTCTCGTTTTCAGTGGGACAAATTCAGAGAACTCGCCCCAGCAGCGGACAGAAGGATGACCAGAATGCCAGAGGAAGCATGGGCATGGGTGGAGCAGGGGTGGAAACACTGCTGAACAATGCACTGGCCCCGGGAACAAGAGACCGTTACAGTAAGTGCAGGGAAACGTTCAGGGACATAACGGGGCTGGAAGGGGACCAATGGGCGTCACAGGGAGAGGTCATGAGGTTCATCGAGTGGGCGTTCGGGGCAGGAAGAACAAAAACCTGGGCTCAGTCGCACCTAAATGCAGTAGCATATTATGCAAAATTGGAAGGTCAAGCAGATCCCACTAGGGCTTTCAGATGCAGGATGGCAATGAAGGGATGGGGGCGCCTGCAACGGCCAAGCAAAGATAAGAGGCGGCCCATCCATGTCGAAATACTGACAGAAATGCTGGGGGCACTAACAGAGGTGTGCTCCTCACAGTACGAGGGAGCCCTATTCCGCGCAGCGTTCGCAATGGCATTTTTTGGTGCCTACAGGGTCAGCGAGCTAGTAGCCCCATCGGTTAGCGTCCCAGGCACCGCCTGCATCCACAGGAAAGACGTGGAGATAAAAGAGGGCCACATGGACATACTGCTGAGGCGGTCAAAAACAGACCAAGCAGGGAAGGGTAGACGGACCAGAATACACTGCTCGGCCGATGCAAACGTCTGCGCGGTATGCTTATTGAGGGAACTCCTGGGGAAGAGGGAGCGGTCCCAGGGGTCGCCCTTCAGGCACAGGGACGGGTCATTCCTCAGCCGCTTTCAATTCATAGCGGTAATGAAAAAAACCCTGGGGAAGATAGGTCTCCCCGCGCGCGAATACGGGTCACACTCTTTCAGAATAGGGGCAGCCACGACAGCTGCAGGGCTAGGTCTGGATGAGGGGCAGATCAAGGGGATAGGGCGCTGGTCATCCAACGCATTTAAGCGATACATACGCCCCACGGTTTACTAAGCACGGTTTTCTCCCGCCCCACCCAGGTCCAAGAGAATCGCGGAAGAAGATATGGATATTGGGACACTCCTACGTGACGCGGGCGCAAAAATGGGCGGCAGCCAGACGCAAGTTCGGCGGTGTATGGCTGCGGGACACCATCATAGAATGGTTGGGGCGCCCGGGGATGAAATGGGACCAGCTGTTACCTGCGGCGCGGGAAGCATGGAAAAAAGGGGGCAAACCGAATGCGGTAGTAGTACACCTGGGCCGGAACGACTTAGCAGCACTGGGAAGGCGAGCGCTGCTAGAAACCATGCAGAGCAGCCTCACGGCACTGGCACGCCTGATCCGCCCGGCGGAACTGATATTTTCTGAAATCAAAGCGCGGAGGGCCTGGCGCGGGGCGGTAGAGCTGGGGGCAGTGGAAAAGTCCAGAAGAAAGCTGAATATTACCATGGCCAAAGTATGCAAGGCCCAGGGATGGGGGTTCATGCGACACAGGTTCATAAACTTGAGGTCGCCAGGGTACCACCTGGAAGACGGGGTACACCTCACGGGGGTAGGAATGGACATGTTCCTACTAAACATCGTAGGCATACTGGAACAAATGGGTTTCAAGTAGGTCGCGAAGGAAGGGCCGTGGTAGGGGGGAGCTCCCTCCGATCGGGAAATGATGGCGGAGCAAAACACGAGGAAGCTAGTAGAGAACTAAATTACTAGAAGATAGACGGAAGGCTCTCACAGTGTCCTTGGGATGCCTCACGGCAGGGGCACTGAGGGAGCCATGGGGCGGCGTGCCGCCAGAGAGAGAATAGAGGTGACACTCCCGCAGGACCCTTGGGATGCCTTACGGCAGGGGTGCAGAGGGAGAAGATGGCAAGGACCCAGCCTCAGAAAAATAGAATAGATACTCAAGTAAGGTCCTTGGGATGCCAAACGGCAGGGACCCCTGGGAGAAGGGAGGGCCCACGAAAGGGTACAGGGCGAGCGGGACGGCACTTGCAGCCCGGGCAGGTCCAACTGGACACCCTCCAAATCGGTAGCAAGTTGAAGCCTAGACCCGTGAATCGAAACCCAGAGAAAGGGGCCCCCTCCCAGGAAATTGAGGAGGCTGGGTCCAGGATACAAATAGAGAAATTGCAACGAGGAATAGAGGAAAGTTAAACATGGACATTGAAGGACTATACTATGACCATGAATGTTGAATTTTGAAATGTGAAGATTTCATGTAAAATAAAATGTTTGTTTTTGAAAATAAACTGCGACCTTTTCAGGCACCAGAGAAATGGTCAAGTGGTGATTTAAAGGAAAGCACGCAGTGGTGGTAACAAGCATGGGGGAGCAGGGAGGGATGACTCGCCGCTTGGAAGGGGTTTGGGCACTGTTGTTTGTCAATTAAGTGTAACCGCAATTTTTTTGTACCATGGTCTACCAGTAGATGTTCCCCTGGGCGCTACATGGTAAATTCACTACAAGCCATAATACTAGGTAGTGAAACACATACACACTCTTGACCTGCATTCCTAAGCAAGAACTGACAATTGAGCATCTTTCAGAAGAAAAGATGCACTGAGCCCATAAATCTGCGTGTCGCACAGCCTACTTTTATCCCTACATATAGACCTCTTCAAAACTGAATCAAGGCAGTCATAGAAAATGAGTCCATGAAAATGTTCACTAAGGAAGTAGCGGCCCTTTACTGAACATCTGTTTACATTACCAGGCTTTGCAGATTTGTAAGTTCATTGCACTCTAAAATCTGCCCATGGTACAAGACATTCTCCATTTCCTTAGCTGAACTTTGGTTCCAGCAAAGGGATGGAGAACACACTGTCTGGTTGCAAAAAATACTTCTTGGGGACATTCTGAAAGCTCCCCTCTGGAATGCATTTCACCCATTGCCTACCATTTGCTTTGTGGTTTTTAACTCACATTTGCTTGCTTTCTATTTGCTGGCTTTATTTGTTTTAGGCTCTCCAGCATGTTTACCATCACTCCTTGTATTCTTCCTAGAGTGCTTTCTGAAAACAGGCCTTTAAATGTTCTTATCTTGTCATAATTGCTGTGCATTCAAAGATAGAGGTAAAATATCAGACTCTGTCTTTGGAGGGAGCTTGGTGTTTTCTTTCGCGGACTTCAAAGTGAGAGGATTTATTAAGTGGCAATCTTGCTGGATACTGAGGGTAGGACAGGAAATGGTTTTTTCTAGTACACAACAAAATTTAAATGTCTGTAAATAGACTGTGCAATTATTTCAGAATATATCAGAATTAGGAATGCACAAATGAAGTGTGGTGGATACAAATATTTGAATACGATAAAAAAAATCAATTCACTAGGTGATGCCATTTCCACACATTATCGTTTGTAAACTGTATAGTTTTATCAGTAAAACTGTATGTGCAAATGTATTGGTCATTTCAATTGAAAATGTGTTATCTGTAATGGCAGTGCGCTACCATACCATGCATACACCACTTTATGCCATTCCACGACATGCTATTCCACTCTACGCCACGACACCCCACGTCATTGGACTTTACAGCAGTCCACTATTCAACACCCGACTTAACACTCTATGCCACTAAACGCCACTCCATTCTACACTACACAGCGATTTACTCCACTATTTGCCCCCTCCACTTGGACACTTTACTCCACGCCACTTCACTCTATGACACTCTACTCCACTCTGCACCACTTTACTCTGTGACACTCTATGCTACTTTACTCTAGGCCACTCTGACACTCCACAACACTAAGACACTCAACACCACTCTACCACTCTCCGCCACACTTTACGCCAATCTATGCCATTCCACTCTACACCCCTCCCACTCTACAACACTTTTTTCTACTCCACTCTACAACATTGTACTCCACTTTACTCCACACCAGGACACTGTATGCAATTCAGTCTATGCCACACCACTTTACGAGAGGAGTATAATCATCTTCTAGGAGCCGATAAAAAACCCTCATTCACGTACAGAAGTCGGAAAAGCGGTATATCTTGATTATCCGCCCTGCTCTTAAAACGTGACAGCATCATCATAGGGTTCGTTTTTGTATGCTTCCTCCATCCGGAGGAAAACCACTGGTTATTGCAGTAGTGATCAAAGAAAGGTGAAAGTGTTTTTAGTGAAGTGAATCTCAAAATGTTAAAAACTCGTAGACCCCGATTTGTAAAATTTAATCAATCTGGGTTCGAGATATATTAAAATCTGTGTCGTGCGTGGGTCAAGTGGCCTTTCTTCAGGACCTAAAAAAAGGAAAAGTGGTGGAGACCTTATTTTGTATGGGTCTCTATGTATCAGGGTGTATTGACCCGATTCTCATGCGGTCAAGTAGTACCTTGAGTCTTAAATTGTGGATTTCAACGTGCAACCAGGGAGCTTGTTACCTGCTGCTGTGCAGTGTAGTACGACTTGTGCTGACACTTCCTCTGGTTGCCTGGATGTGTTTGGCACTTGACCCACAAGGGCAATCACTGGGGCTGAAACATGTCGACCTTTTTATGGACACTCACAGTGCGTTAGACCACTAACTAGTCTTCCCACGCACGACACAGATATCGGTACACTGCACGAATTTAATAAAACCCTGGTTACTCAGGTCAAGTGATCCATTCTCATTTTGATATCTAATTTACGAATAAGGAAGCTGAATGGATCACAGTTCCTTCTTTCTCCCTCCCCCTTGATTTAACATATAACATTATATATAAAAAAAAATTGAAATTCATAAATTATGTTTTTTTAATTAAATCTCATAACTAATTTGGAAAGAACATTAATACTCCAGAACACATTATATGATTCCATTCAATGCATTTTTATTGAAGAGCTGAGTTATTTTTATTGTGCTACGATTATTTAAGTTCCTTAACAGATATGTTTCAATAACTTTGTGATGTTTTCTTTTAGAATATTTTGCAGTGGCCATAGTCATGACTTAAAATGTCCCACAGGGCCACGCATAAGTCTGCTCCCTAGCCAGATCGTGAAGACCTAAGAACCCAGAGAAGGCACTCGTCCACAGGAATGGTATTCACCAAAAGCAGATGCCCCACACAAAAGGAAACAGACCAGGGGAGAAATCCCGCAATCTTTCCTTCTTGTTGTTCATCCCGTGGCCCAGGTACAGATTTGTTTAATGTAATGTCACATCACGTGGGCCTATCCTAGTTTAACACGGACTGAAGTATGTAGCACTGCCGGAAGTGGAAATCCGAGAACCCATGCATTTCCTTGCAGCGCTGCTGAAAGCCCTTTACAAAGCCTGACTGATCACCTATCTGCTGCTTATTGCTATATCTGGGTGTTACACTGGTACTAATGAGGTGAATCCAAAGCTCAGACAGTGTTAGCATGTTTACAAAATGGCAAAATAATGAAGTAATACCGTCACAAAATGTGCGGCTTTGTGCCTCGTGATTTGCCTTTTCTTGCCACATAATTTACTCAACCCTGCTGCATATTTTGCAATCCTCTGCCACATAATTCCGGTGGCCCCGATTATTACCCTCTCACACAGTAGGAACCTATGCACGTTGGTCTGTTTTTGTTTTTTTTAATCAGGCTGTACTGGAGAAGTGCAATCACATGCATATTCAATAATTCAGCTGTTGCTATGCAATTAGTCTTTTTAATACTGGCCACAGAGAAAAGCAGTTCATAGCAGACTGCTGCAATGCTAGCGACAGCAAATAGACTAGAGTGGAATATGTATGTGGTCAAACTGTCCGACTCCGCTCCCTCCAGCAGCGTTAAGCAGCATCTTGCACTTTGACGGTGAAAGTGTAAGATGCTGCTTAAGGCTGCTGGAGAGACCGGAGACAGTGGCTTGCGCTCCTGTTTGATTAATTACATGAACAGCCCCATGGAGTGTACGGATTGCTGCTTTTTACCAACTTTCACGTACCTCGCCGGCCATGGTATACACACTGGTAATGCTCCGGAAGTGGAAGCGTAGTGTCCATGGTATACATACTGGTAATGCTCCGGAAGTAAAAGCCTAGTGTGCCATGGTATACATACGGTAATGCTCCGGAAGTGGAAGCGTAGTGTCCATGGTATACACTTGGGTAATGCTCCGGAAGTAAAAGCCTAGTGTGCCATGGTATACACACCGGTAATGCTCCGGAAGTAAAAGCCTAGTGTGCCTTGGTATACACACCGGTAATGTTCCGGAATTGGAAGCATAGTGTCCATGGTATACACACCGGTAATGCTCCGGAAGTGGAAGCGTAGTGTGCCATGGTATACACACCAGTAATACTCCGGAAGTAAAAGCCTAGTGTACCATGGTATACAACGGTAATGCTCCGGAACTGGAAGCGTAGTGTGCCATGGTAAACACACCGGTAATGCTCCGGAAGTGGAGCATTTTCAGTAATCGGAAGTGGAAGCGTAGTGTGCCATGGTATAGACACTGGTAATGGTCCGGAAGTGGAAGCGAAGTGTGCCATGGTATACACACGGGTAATGCTCCGGAAGTAAAAGCCTAGTGTGCCTTGGTATACACACTGGTAATGTTCCGGAATTGGAAGCATAGTGTCCATTGTATACACACGGGTAATGCTCCGGAAGTGGAAGCCTAGTGTGCCATGGTATACACACGGGTAATGCTCTGGAAGTAAATGCATAGTGTGCCATGATATACACACCGGCAATGCTCCGGAAGTGGAAGCCTAGTGTGCCATGGTATACACATGGGTAATGCTCCGGAAGTAAATGCATAGTGTGCCATGGTATACACACCTATAATGCTCCGGAAGTGGAAGCGTAGTGTGCTATGGTATACACACCGGTAATGCTGTGGAAGAGTAGTGTGCCATGGAATACACACCAGTAATACTCCGGAAGTAAAAGCCTAGTGTACCATGGTATACACCGGTAATGCTCCGGAACTGGAAGCGTAGTGTGCCATGGTAAACACACCGGTAATGCTCCGGAAGTGGAGCATTTTCAGTAATCGGAAGTGGAAGCGTAGTGTGCTATGGTATGCACACTGATAATGCTTTGGAAGCATAGTGTGCCATGGTAAACACACCGGTAATGCTCCAAAAGTAGAAGTGTAGTGTGCCATGGTATACACACCGGTAATGCTCCGGAAGTGGAAGCATAGTGTGCCATGGTATACACACCGGTAATGCTCCGGAAGTGGAAGCGTAGTGTGCCATGGTATACACACCGGTAATACTCAGGAAGTAAAAGTCTATTGTACCATGGTATACACCGGTAATGCTCCAGAATTGGAAGCATAGTGTCCATGGTATACACACCGGTAAGGCTCCGGAACTGGAAGCGTAGTGTGCTATGGTAAACACACCGGTAATGCTCCGGAAGTGAGGCATTTTTTAGTAATCGATAGTGGAAGCGTAGTGTGCTATGGTAAACACACCGGTAATGCTCCAAAAGTAGAAGCATAGTGTGCCATGGTATACACACGGGTAAAGCTCTGGAAGTGGAAGCGTAGTGTGCTATGGTATACACACGGGTAATGCTCCAGAAGTAAAAGCCTAGTGTGCCATGGTATACACAGTGGTAATGCTCCGGAAGTGGAAGCGTAGTGTCCATGGTATACACACCAGTAATGCTCCGGAAGTGGAAGCGTAGTGTGCCATGGTATACACACCAAAAGACACAATTGATGGACGGAATGCAGAACAAATCAAAACATTCACCCCAGGCAAGAGATCTGGGTTAAAGCCATCATTCTTTTGCTCACCATGCCACCCCAGTTTAGACCCAGCCATATGCAAATCAGTCTTGACCCTGTGCCTCATGGGAACAGTCCAGCCCGAACTGCCAAGCCAGGTCCTCCCTGGACCAGAAACAAGCATCCTAGGACCGGTTTCGAGGTTTCACCCCTCTTCAGCCAGGATAGCTTGATTCCAGTGGCACAGTGAGCCCAGGACCCACGTCTGGGCATACCTGGCGCACTTAGGGCGAGAAAGCAAAAGACACACAATTGATGGACGGAATGCAGAACAAATCGAAACATTCACCCCCAGTCAAGAGATCTGGGTTAAATCCATCATTCTTTTGTTCACCATGCCACCCCAGTTTAGACCTGGCCATATGCAAATCAGTCTTGACCCTGTGCCTCATGGGAACAGTCCAGCCCCAACTGCCAAGCCAGGTCCTCCCTGGACCGGAAACAAGCATCCTAGGACCGGTATACACACCGGTAATGCTCCGGAAGTGGAAGCGTCGTGTCCATGGTATACACATGGGTAATGCTCCGGCAGTAAAAGCCTAGTGTGCCATGGTATACGCACCGGTAATGCTCCGGAAGTGGAAGCGTAGTGTGCCATGGTATACACACCGGTAATGCTCCGGAATTGGAAGCACAGTGCCCATGGTATACACACCGGTAATGCTCCAGAAGTGGAAGCATAGTGTGCCATGGTAAACACACCGGTAATACTCCGGAAGTAAAAGCCTAGTGTGCCATGGTATAAACTGGTAATGCTCCGGAAGTGGAAGCGTAGTGTGCCATGGTAAACACACCGGTAATGTTCCAAAAGTTGAAGCGTAGTGTGCCATGGTATACACACCGGTAATGCTCCAGAAGTGGAAGTGCAGTGTGCCATGGTATACACACCGGTAGTACTCCGGAATTAAAAGTCTAGTGTCCCATGGTATATACTGGTAATGCTCCGGAATTGGAAGCATAGTGTCCATGGTATACACACCAGTAATGCTCCGGAAGTGGAAGCATAGTATGCCATGGTATACACACCGGTAATGCTCCGGAACTGGAAGCGTAGTGTGCCATGGTAAACACACCGGTAAAGCTCTGGAAGTGGAGCATTTCCAGTAATCGGAAGTGGAAGCGGAGTGTGCTATGGTATGCACACCGGTAATGCTTCAGAAGTATAGTGTGCCATGGTAAACACACCGGAAACGCTCCGGAAGTGGAAACGTAATGGCCATGGTATACACACCGGTAATGCTCCAAAAGTAGAAGCGTAGGGTGCCATGGTAAACACACCGGTAATGTTCCGGAAGTGGAAGCGTAATGGCCATGGTATACACACCGGTAATGCTCCAAAAGTAGAAGCGTAGGGTGCCATGATATAGACACCGGTAATGCTCCGGAAGTGGAAGCCTAGTGTGCTATGGTATACACACTGGTAATGCTCCAAAAGTAGAAGCGTAGTGTGCCATGGTGGTATACACACTGGTAATGCTCCGGAAGTGGAAGCGTAGTGTCCATGGTATACATACTGGTAATGCTCCGGAAGTGGAAGCGTAGTGTGCCATGGTATACACACCGGTAATGCTCCGGAAGTGGAAGCGTCATGTCCATGGTATACACATGGGTAATGCTCCGGCAGTAAAAGCCTAGTGTGCCATGGTATACGCACCGGTAATGTTCTGGAAGTGGAAGCCTAGTGTGCCATGGTATACACACTGGTAATGCTCCGGAAGTGGAAGCGTAGTGTGCCATGGTAAACATACCGGTAATGCTCCAAAAGTAGAAGCGTAGTGTGCCATGGTGGTATACACACTGGTAATGCTCCGGAAGTGGAAGCGTAGTGTCCATGGTATACATACTGGTAATGCTCCGGAAGTGGAAGCGTAGTGTGCCATGGTATACACACCGGTAATGCTCCGGAAGTGGAAGCGTCATGTCCATGGTATACACATGGGTAATGCTCCGGCAGTAAAAGCCTAGTGTGCCATGGTATACGCACCGGTAATGTTCTGGAAGTGGAAGCCTAGTGTGCCATGGTATACACACTGGTAATGCTCCGGAAGTGGAAGCGTAGTGTGCCATGGTAAACACACCGGTAATGTTCCAAAAGTAGAAGCGTAGTGTGCCATGGTGGTATACACACTGGTAAAGCTCCGGAAGTGGAAGCGTAGTGTCCATGGTATACACACTGGTAATGCTCCGGAAGTGGCGGTAATGCTCCGGAAGTGCGGCGGTCTGCTAAGCTGACATGACTATGCCTGCCTTGCAGGCGTGCGCTGCCTTTTTAGACGACGACTTTTAATTAAATAACGTGCTTGCAATCAAATAAACCAATGGGAGATAGCGTGACAAATTAAAAAGTGCGAGAAACAAATAAAGGAGTGAACATGAAAAAGAACCACAGACAAGTGTGGAAGACAAGCATGCGCGGCCGCGAAAGTGAAAGCGACCGCGCTATGTTTAATTTGTAACATGATCCACGACAAGGAAGGAATGCAGCTGGCAGCCTGCGCGCCGCTACTCGCTCCAGACAGCTGGAGGCCGGGGGAGTGAACATTTAGAGAAAAGGTGGGACATGCACCCGCCTTTGGCCAATTGCGTGCTTTCATTTTTGAAAGCCACACGCAAAGGCCAATAGAATGTGTGGAAGTTGAAAAACCACACGGAAAAGTTTCGGGGAAGTCTGGAGTGATTCCAAGAGGCCTCCCCATAGAGCAGCGCATGCGCGCTGCGCTAGGCTCGACCTAAAAAAAGATGGGAACATAGCAAGAAGAGCACAGAGACGGAGAAACGAAAGCAGGAATGGCAGCAAATACACGAGTAAAGAACACAATAGAAAGATTTGAGCACAAAAATGGGAAGTATTGAAAAGAGCGACTACAGGACAGAAACCCTTTAAAAATGGAGTAGAAAAGGGGGAAATTGCGATTATTTAAAGAAACAAAACAAACTGCATGTTGCAAGTTAGAATCTGATTAGGATGTCACAAGGAATGTACCAATCGCAGAGGTATAGAAGTAATACACACTTTACTGGTACCAATCTTTGCGACGTAGTTGAGTGGGTTAATAACGAACTCATAAGATACAGGTTTGCCCGGCAAATCTAATGACAAAACTATGGGCAACTATACATACTGCACAGATTTGTGAATTTATGTAGGTCACGTATTCTAGACCAAGGAAAAAAAACTCAATAGGTTAATGCACCCAAGGGAGAGAGAGAGAGTGTAAGGGAGAGAGTGTGAGAGAGAGAGAGAGTGAGAGTGAGAGTGTGAGAGAGAGAATGTAAGAGTGTGAGAGTGTAAGAGTGAGAGTGTAAGAGAGAGTGTAAGAGAGTGAGAGTGTAAGAGAGCGAGAGAGTGAGTGTAAGAGAGAGTGTGAGAGTGTAAGAGAGTGAGTGTGAGAGTGTAAGCGAGAGAGTGAGAGTGCGAGAGAGAGTGTGAGAGTGAGTGTGAGAGTGAGTGTGAGAGTGTGTGTGTGTGTGAGTGTCTATATAATTTGTAGCCAAACACTCTAAAGGTGATGGGAGGAATGATTCCAATAAGTCTAACCCATAATTATTTTTGCCCTCCAAGTCATCTCATTTTGGACTCAGCCATATGGAACTCAGTACTGACCCTGCTCTATTAGGAGCAGTCTAGCATCGACCGCCAGGCCAGAGGTCCCCCCGGAACTGGCACACAAGCAACTCGAGACCAGGATGAACCCGGTCTCAAGTTCCTCTACTAGGGACTTATATTTAGCATTATTACAATGCATTTTATTAGAAACTTTCAATTAATACAAAATGCAAACAAGTTGCGGAGAACTTCCTGGTCACATTTTGCATTGTTCTGGAAAGAAGCATGAGACATATCCTAGCCCATGCCCAGGAGACATGCTGACTTTACAACACTTATACATGGTCAGAAGAGGTCAGTCCAAGTACTAGATGCCTACTGGCCAGATTAGATCACAGAAAGATACTGGTGTTTCTGTAGATGTGTGAACTCTGAGGAGTCAGCAACAGGTTTGGTGTTGCCCACATAGCTTCACAAGATACCTATCTGACAGTTATGTATATGGTGAAGGCCTCTGATTCTGTTTTACCTCTGGTGGCTGATACCCCTCAAACCGGATGTAGGTTAAGTTCCATGATAAGTGTAACTGGTGAAACAAATTGCCATCAATCTGGCAATCGAGGTATCAGTAGCGCATATGCATCTATGCCTCCAAAACTCTTAAATTGTTGGCCCGTTGAAAGGAGATCCCTGGTTCAGTATGGAAAGAAGTGCAAAGCCTGCCTTACACCCAGAATGTGCAATGTTTTTTTCAGTTGTGGAAACCCGGGGATATCAGAAGAATAGCATTGTCTTCCAGATGTAATTACAACAGTCATTTCGGAATTATGGAAAGGTGAGCCTGAGGAGCTATTCAGTCCCACTGTACCTCATGATAGGTATTTAAGTACAGAAGGCTTGGAATCCACTTAGGAGCCTGGTCAATGTTAAGTACACCAAAAAAGGAGTCTTCCATGAAAGAAGTTGATGTCACAGGCTTCAAAGTTTTGTGAATCAACGTCACAAGGTTGGAATCGGGGATGAATGGATTGGACTGCGCTGTAACAGGTTGCCCAACAGCTAGTACCAGTAGTCCACTATATGGATGTGAGTGGAACACTTGGGACTTGGCATGCAGACCACCCTAGGCAGGACACTTGCAGCTCAAAGAAGCCTGTTCCTATCAGGCTCTAATGGTTTCATTGATCATGTAAGAAATTGGGTTACTGGTTGGGGGCTGAAACCCTACTCAAACAGAACTGCAATCCTTGTCGGGGTGAGGCATAAGCAAACACTAAATTAACCTGTGCTCAACCCTTGGGTAGCTTTGCACAGAGCAGTCAGGCTTAATTTAGAGGCAATGTGTAAAGAATTTATGCAGCTCTTCAAACAGTAATAAAGTGAAAACAAGACACAAGAAAAATCCCACACCAATGTAGAACAGTAGAGCAAAATTTAGTAAATAAATCAAGAAAAAAATGACAAAAATCCAAGCAGTAGCTCCGGAGATATGCAGTATTTAAGATTTCAGTGAAAATAGTGCCAATAAGCATAAAGGGCCGACTAGAAATCTAGTGGCGCCGGACAGGGACAAAGTCACAAGCTCAGGCTGACCACGATTGAGCGCAGACTGGTTACATGGACCCACTTAGGTCCGCTGAACACAGTACCTTAAATCCTGGTGCGCGGTCTGCGTGGCATTGCTTTGCAAGTCTTTGCGTCGGTTCTGATGAAGCTGTGCGACAAGCTTTGTGTTGGTTCCAGAAAGTTGTGCGGCATAGCTTTGTAATGAGGCTGGCAGCTATACGGAAAGGCTCTGCTTCGCTCTGCATCAATTCAAATGAGGCTGGCTGCTGAGTGGCGAGGCTTTGCAGGGCTTCGCGTCATTTTCAATGGGGACAACAACTGAGCTAGCAGAAGCACCTTCAAGCCCGCTTCCAAGGGTCCAGGACTGGGGTGGCTCTGCTTGAGATGGCAGGACTCACAGACGGCAGAGTCCAAGTGCTGGGTTCACGGTTGTTGGAAGCCTGTTAGGTCCCTGAAGCTTCCAATCAGGAGGCCAGCCAACTAGCCCTTGGAGTCACTCTGGTGTCCTGGGTTTAGAGTTGCAGGTCCAGTCCTTTTCAGCCAGGCAAGAAAACGGCAGGCAGCAGGTCAGCACAGTAGGGCAGCAGTCCAGCAGAGTGGCAGTCCTTTCAGCAGCACATCAGTCCTTCTTTGTGGCAGAGTCCACAGGCCCAGTATTGAAGAGTTGGTGTCTGAGGTCCAATATTTATAACTGGTGCCTCCTGTGAAGTGGGGGAATCTTCTTGAGGTTTTCCTTTGAAGAGCACAGTTTTCCTGCCTCCCCTGTCCTCCTGGCTCCAGACTAACTATAGGGGAATGCAATCTTTTGTGTGGAGACAGGACACAGCCTATTCAGATTGTAAGTGAGGCTGTGCCTGGCTCATCCTCCCAGTGATGGCCCATCCAGGCACACCTAAGCTCTCTATTGGGTGTGGTTGTCTAGGAGGAATAAACAAAGACCAACTGCCAACTACACCCAGTTATGTGACTCAGAGACAGACTGCAAGGACTAAATAGCACAGGCAGGAAAATGCCAACTTTCTAAAATTGGCATTTTCAAAACTAATTGAAAATCCTACCTTACCATAAAAGAGGAGCTTTCAATACATTTCCAAAGACACCAAACATGAACTATTTTCTTGTTCCCCTTTGGAAGTTACAGCTTATTAAATTTACTAAAGTAACTCCAATGTTATCCAAAGGGAGAGGTAGGCCTTGCAATACTGAAAAACACATTTAAGAGTTTCTCTCTATTAGGATACATAAAACTTGAACGTATAGGCCCTACTTTTCAAATATACTGCACCATGCTCTCTGGGCTGTCCAGGGCCTACCCTAGGGTTACATATGTATTAAAAAGGAAGGTTTGGGCCTGGCAAAAAATGTATCGTGCCAGGTAGAAATGGCCGTTTGAAACTGTACACGCAGGCTGCAAAAGCAGGCCTGGGACATGTTTAAAGGGCTACTTAAGTGGGTTGCACAATCAGTGCTGCAGGCCCACTAGTAGCATTTGAGTTGCAGGCCCTGGACACATGTATCATCACTTTACAAGGGACTTATGAGTAAATTAAATAGGCCAATTGGGTGTAAGCCAATTTCAACTAGTTTTCTGGAGAAAGCACAGGCGCTTTAGCACTCGTTAGCAGCGGTAAAGTACACAGAGTTCTAAGGCAAACAAAAAAAAAGGAATTCAGCAAAAAAGTGGGAGGGTGAAGGCAAAACATTTGGGGATGACCCTGCAGAGGGGACCAGGTTCAACAGATCAAAAATCATCCACCATGTGGCAGATATCCATTACCCTTTCGGAAAGAAAGATGGCTTTAGCCAGGCTTCAGTCTAGAAATGTCATTACTAAATCCTTTTGGAAGGCATCAAAGAGGATTTGGGGTAGTTCACAGAGACTCAAGGCTGAATGTGGTCCTGAGTGTCCTCTGCTTCCTTCCTCTATGCTGCAAGAAGGAGGCAATCATTTAAGTATTGAAAGCAGGGGGAGGTTTTCAACCACATAAAGGCAGCCCCACTGGGGCTAAGATCACACTAAAAATCTTAGGAGTGGCACCGAGGCACTGCAGTGCCTCATACTGGTTAAGAATGTTTCCTACCGTGAAATGGAGGTAATTCTTAAGTCTCACATAAACTAAAGTCAGCATCTTGAACTTCTGAAGAGAAAGGAACAGGTTCAGATCATAGAGGTCTAGCTTGGGGCACAATTATCTTCCCTTATTTATTTAAGGAAAATAAAGAAAATAATCTATCTGCTCCCTTTCTGAATGTAGGACAAGCTGGTTTGCTCATAAATATAAGAACATCTTGCCTTCCTGTAGAAGGTCGTGGTATGCAGAGTAGCACTTGGGTGGACTCTGTGGAGGTTGAGTCTACAGTTGTGCAGCACAGCTATTCGTCACCACTGAGAGGAGTCATGGATTGGTGGTTATCTGGGTCCTGTGGTTCTAGTGGGCAGAAAGCAGAAGCTGGTTGAAGTGTTTCGGACTTCTATTTTGAGGCCAGTCTTCCATCTGAAATGCATCCTTTTAACTGCCACATTCCTGGGAAAGGGGAAGCTCCCCTGGAATCTTAGAGCTGAAGGGTCTTTAACCAGCTGAAGAGAAGAGTGGGGAGGTCTCACCAGTAGCACTTGTATGAGACTCAGCGATTTTGCTCTGACTACGCCTGTATTACACTGCTGAAGGATGTCACCCATCAAGGGATCAAAAATCTACCTGTCACTGAAGGGGAGGGTTTCGTGGGCCTCTCGCTCCAGGTCAGAAAACGTCATCTATAACTGTTGGTGCTTGACCAGATGGGAGTTGATAGCCTTGGTGATAGTGTTGATGGTGTCCAAGCACATAAGCAGTTTTGGTCTGCAGCTTTCTTACTTAATTATTCTCTTCCTTAACAGAGTCTAGTACATTTTTTGCCTATTACTCCTCCATGCTCCAAAAAATGCAGCGATAGCAAACCATGACTGCACTCATAGGAACAGATCACAGGACTGGTACATGTTGCTGCTGTATGACTTTAGACAGTAGGCCTCCATGTCATTCTGGGAAGACATGACTTTATCTTTCGGGGAAGCTGCTGTCACCAAAACGGAGCAAGTTAGGACATTCAAGACACAAAGTCTGGACTGTGAGTGGTGGGTGTTAAGATGGTGTGCTTGGAGCAATGCTTTCTCCAACTCTCTTAAGCCTGCTTGAGAACCTACGGCTCAATAGCATGAGTTGAAGAAGAGGATGGTGGAAACAACAGAAGACAAAGTCCCAAAAAACCCCAAGAGTATCAAACTGTTCCACAGCAAGACTTTACGGAAGGAATAAGGACGTCTCGAAATGTAGTCTGCCCACAATAGGTACTGTTCAAAGTGCATTGTGCAGCAAGTCCCAATTCCAGTGAAGTCATCACCTGTGTGGTGGGTCGCAATCGAAGATCGGGACTCCCTAAGATTGACTAATAATCCACTGATATCCTCAACATATTAGATGGTCCTGGGCAGTCATGGGGTAACCGTTTATGTTTACCAGGAGTCACTGCCAAATACCTTTGTCACGTCCCCCAGTTCCAAACGTCAATCAATTTGATAAAGAGCTTCATCTGGGAACAGTCACAGTGAACAGGAGTAGTCTTAGATTGCTACTTTGCAATCTTCATATGCAACAGAAACAGAAAAAAGAAACACTTGAGCTAGACAAGTAACTATGCATGTTACCAGGGACTATCATGCATAATTCAGTTACATCTATGGTAAAAGGGACAGTACAGTGATTAGGATTAATTACAAAAAATACTGACATTGTGGGGCGAAAAGCATAGAAACAAGGTCTTGACAGGGAACGTAGGATCTAACTTTGCATATTGTGCTATGTATGGTGCAAGCATGCTGGCGAGTATTTTCGCTCACAGCTGTATTTGAGAGCTATAAACGCAGTTTCCGGTTGAACCACTGAATGGCAGGCAACTCATGAATTCAGAATGACAGAGATAGGACACAAGCCTATGGGTATTCTTACTGCTGACAATGGACAGGAAACAATAACTCAATACGGTCAACTTCATTATGCCAAAACGTCTCACCAAACGAGTGGCGCATGCTAATACATTCGATGCCTACCACCCTCTTATACCACCGGCTGTTATCAACCCTAGGTGTGGTTAGTGTGAGTGGGCATGCCCCCCATCAGAGCAAGGGTGCCAGATTTCTTTCAAGTAGTAAAGAGGATTTCCTTATCCTGGGCTCCGCCACGTTCAACTGCATTTCCAGTCAAGATAAGTTACACCAGAAACTGCATCATGTTTCTTATGCTGTGAATTGGGCATCAGACGAGAATGCTGGATGCCTGGCAGAGCTCTGTATTTACCACCCATCCCTACAACCTGACCCGGCATCTAGGGGCTAGAGAGACGGTGCGCGGAGACGGGTCTGCCTCCGAGGTCCAGAGGGTGGAAATCTTGTTCTGTCTTCCGAGTGTCTTTCTTGCCTGCACATGCCCTGGCCTAGCATAGCACAGTTGTTGGGCCTGCTACTACTCAGCTAGAACATCAGTGACTTACAACTTGTAACTTAATAAGTATAAGATCTAAAGGATATATGCAACAAAACAGTACACCTTCCACTTCTAACAAGCTCTTTGTCCCCAATACAAATTCCTACACAACCTGAAAAGAAATATCTGTTTGCCCAATTTGGAATCTCTTTTCAGAACCCAACATTAGCTGGGTGCTGAAAGGTAGGCATGCTTAGGAAACTCAAATGAGAAATTATCTGTGCTGTGACATACGGTGCAAAACAGCAGAAGTTGCGGGGAGTAAGCATTTCGGAATGAAAAATCAAGTTACCATGACAACGGTCACAGCTCAGGAGCCCTTTAAAGGGCACAGTACATGCTCAGCTTCAGTTTCACAGTTGTTCATGTTACTGTAATGGTAGAAGAGCTCCTGTTTAGCTCTAAACTGTCGCCTATGGCTGCCATATGGATTGCAATGGATTTATCGAATATACCCTCTATTTATATTTGTCACAGCTGATACATGTTAAGATGCAAACAATACATTTGAAAATCAAGTGGTAAGCCAATAGCCTGCTGACTGAATTGTTTGTGTGCTAGATGTTAATTTTTATAGAAATTATTTTTTAAATTGACTTGAATTGAGACGCTTCATGCCCAAATAGTCCTTGATTTTCATGCAGTCAAGTTTGCCCAACTGTGCATGACCTTTGCAAGCTACTGATGTGATTTAGCAGTTCTCCACAACACAGCATAACTCACATGGATCTCCAGTGGCATAGCAAGGGTGCCATGGGGCATAGTACAAGCAAGGAAAATGTATCCTTGATTTGGGTGCAGTGCACAGCGAAGGCTTCTCGGCCCTGGTTCTACAACACCAATGATAAAATCGCCCCAGGGATCCTGGGCTGTCCAAGGACTGCCTTGGTCCAGGGATGAGCGGCTAGGGTGCTTCCAAGTGATAAGCGGATGAGCGGCTAGGGTGCTTCCAAGTGATAAGCAGATGTGCTGCTCTTGTGCTTACAAGTGATAAGCAGATGTGCTGCTCTTGTGCTTAATAGTGATGAGCGGATGTGCTGCTTTGGTGCTTTCAAGTGATGAGCGGATGTGCGGCTCTGATCCTTACACGTGATTAGTGGATGTGTGACTCTGGTGCTTTCAACTAATGAGCAGATGTGCCTCCCAGGAGCTATCAAGTGATGAGCAGATGTGCTGCTTTGGTGCTTTCAAGTGATGAGCAGATGGGCTGCGATTGGTGCTTTAAAATGATGAGCGGCTGCACGGCTTTGGTGCCTCAAAGTGATGAGCGGATGCACCATTTGATGCTTTCAAGTCGTAAGCAGATGTGCTGCTCTTGTGATTTGAAATGATGGGCGCATGCAAGGGTTTGGTGCTTTCAAGTGATGAGCAGATGTGCTACTTTGGTGCTTTCAAGTGATGAGCGGATGTGCTGCTCTGATGCTTACAAGTGATGAGTGGATGTGCTTCTCTGGTGCTTGCAAGTGATGAGTGGATGTGCTTCTCTGGTGCTTGCAAGTGATGAGCGGATGTGCTGCTCTGGTGCTTACAAGTGATGAGCGGATGTGCTTCTCTGATGCTTTCAAGTGATGAGCGGATGTGCTTCTCTGGTGCTTACAAGTGATGAGCGGATGTGCTGCTCTGATGCTTACAAGTGATGAGCGGATGTGCTTCTCTGGTGCTTACAAGTGATGAGCGGATGTGCTTCTCTGATGCTTTCAAGTGATGAGCGGATGTGCTTCTCTGATGCTTTCAAGTGATGAGCGGATGTGCTTCTCTGGTGCTTACAAGTGATGAGCGGATGTGCTGCTCTGATGCTTACAAGTGATGAGCGGATGTGCTGCTCTGATGCTTACAAGTGATGAGCGGATGTGCTGCTCTGATGCTTACAAGTGATGAGCGGATGTGCTTCTCTGATGCTTTCAAGTGATGAGCGGATGTGCTTCTCTGGTGCTTGCAAGTGATGAGTGAATGTGCTGCTCTGGTGCTTTAAAATGACGAGTAGATGCACGGCTCTGGCGCTTCCAAGTAATGAGCGGTGTGTGGCTCTAGTGCTTTCAAGGAATGAGCAGATGTGCACCTCTCGTGCTTTTAAGTTATGAACAGATGTGTGGCTCTGGTGCTTTCAGGTTGGAGCTGTGGCTTCTTTATACTCCTGCTCAGACTGACTATAAAAGGCAGCTGTGAAACATCGCGAGACTCAAGGAGGTTCTGGGGATAGAAAAGAGAGTTCATCTGGTTCCATCCTATCAGATGAATGCCAACAGTGTTGCATACCAGCAATGCTGCAAAAAAACAAGCACTGAAGGTGAGGCTTGTACCACACCAGGAAGCGAAGTCAAGTGCTCCAACGGCCATGTTCGAAGATATCAGAACAACTAAACCAGAACGTGGGGCGGAGGAGAAGCATAGGCAGCAGAGTCATGGCAACTGTTAAGATGTGGCAGGAGGTCATCACCAGATACAACACTAAAAGACACTCAGTGATAACAGCCGAGTCAACCAAAGTAATATTTACTGCTACGGGCTTACATGGTCTATGCAAATGGATGCAAGAGTGGTACGACAATGGACAGTATAAGGCAGAGACAGCGAGAACCATACCCAGTGCACCACAGATTTGTTACGCCTAGTGTCCTCTAGGGAGTCTAATCATGTGATTACAGTAAAGAATCACTCTCTTGGAGCCTGAGGAGACAAGGAAGTGAAGGTGATAAAGATGCCCAGCTCGCAGAGGTACAGCTTCCCACCTACGAATCAAAAGTGGGTACTTCATAGTTTCTACTGCGAAAGTACTATGGGCCGCCATAACATCAGTTACAACAGAAAAGAAGCAATAAGAAATGTTATACAAACAGTATTTCATGAAACCGTTCTCCCACTCACAGTAAGAACAGAAAGGACTAGCAGAATTGCACTTGGTGTGCCCTAGTCCGGAAACCATCCAAAAACACTTTGCCTACACATGGTCTTTCTTTGGCAAACAGGAGAGTGGCAAGGCTATAGAACGATCATCTACATACAGGTCCGCTTTTAGTGCTTTTCATCCAGTGTTCAGTTAACACCCAAGTCCAACCAGACTGAATACCTTTAAAGAAGTGAATGTGAATTGTACCTCAGAGATCTGCCTTAGATCTAGTCAGTAATTAATTCCTTCCCCCTCTGTGCAAACAAATTTTGGAGAAGGATTTTTTTGATACTCCGTAGATCAAAGATTTTTAACCTGTGGTCCGATGACCCCTGGGGGTCTGAGAGGCCTACTCAGGGGGTTCCTGACTGTTTTACAAAATTAAATAATATCAAAATTAATCAATTAACATTAATAAAATACATACAAATAAAGAAGCAAAACTGAAAATTTGAAAACTTTTTCTATATTTGATTGTGAATTACACAAAATATTTCAAAATGTGAACATTTGTTCGGTGTATACTTGTTTTTCGACTTCTGTGTATTGTTTTGAGCTCCAAATCATAGAAATTGCTTAGGCTGGGGTTCCCCAGTTTCCAATAATGTCTCAGTGTGGGTCCCCGGGATTCCAGTAATGATTCAGTGGGGGTCCACAGAAGTCAAAAGGTTAAGAACCACTGCCCTATATGGTAAATCGTCTGCACTGTTCAATTTTGAAACAGTTTTCCACACTGCTTTTCACGTTTTGGATGCGGTAAAGAAGAGGCATGGAAGCAGGACAGGCACAAGCAGGTACATGTGGTTAAACCGATGGCTGGAGACAATGACAGAATTGACCTGGGGGGAATATAGTGGGTTGACAGCTGGGGGTACAGTAGAGAAAGAAGAGTGAACATGGGGTTATGAGAGCAAGACCTGTGGTGGCCGGAGAGAAAGGATCAAGAGCTGGGGAAAAATAGAGCGAAAGAGATGAGACATCAGGAAGAACAGAAGAGATGGAAAGAGTCAGGGAGCTGGGATTATGAGGGAATGTCTAAAACCTGATGTCAAGAGAGTCAGGTAACAGAGGGAAACAAGAGATCTGGGGTCCTGTCTGGCGAGGTCCAGGTTAGGCCCTGTAACCAGAAGAGTCACACTAAGAATGACCTCAAGGACTACTGTCCTTGTCCTGGGTGAATCAGGTAAAGCTGTGATAGCAGTTTACTGTGTTTGTAATTTACAGTGTGACCAGATCTTTTTCTCTGTCTCAGTGATAGGGCAGTATGCGGACCCTCCTCAGGTAAAGTTCCACTGCTATGTGAAATCCAGAACATGGAGCTCACATCCCGTGTGCATGTCTAGTGAGCGTGAGATACACATATTGGAGGGGAGGGATGGGGGAGGAGAGAGAGTGCGTGTGAGAGAAAGAGAGAGAGGCAGTCTGAGAACTGAAGATGGTGAGATCCATTTTGGCACAAAAGGGAGGGCAAGGATAGCTTTCCCAGACAGTGGAAGTGTAATGAGTGCATTCCTGGGGCTGAAAGGTGGAAACCCACACAGTGAAGTGAGGGGTATGAAAACATGTCTATCATTAGAAATTCCCATTTTAGCAAGAGGCTCCTGATTAATTCTTACCATTTGGTGGATGGTAGGGAAGAGGGTTGGGACTGCAGTTCGTAATGTTCAAGGTGAGGGTGTTTCTGGCCTGACCTGTCTGTCTGTCTCTGACAATTGTTTCAGGGAGGGTGATGACAGCCAGGTACAGAAAACACATTTTGTTTTGCCCATAATTGGGTACTCCTGCTTGGAACCAGCCCTAGTGCTAAATGCTGTGAAAAGCACCACTTTACCCAAAGGCTGTATCTGGAGAGCAGCCTAGAAATGACATCTGAAAGGGAACCAACCCAAACGGGCTCAAAAGCATGAGAACCACATCTGCTGTCTGGGAAAGATGTATGAAGTGGGATCCACACCACCTTATTTTGTTCCCCCTCTAAGTTGTTCTTGACCAAAGAAGAAGTGCTCCCCAAAGTACTCAAAGAGTTGTTGTGCAACTAGAACTGGTGTCTGCCTGACAGCCAGTTCCTCAGAGGAGAGGGATCACCCCCTTTAAATCAACACTTTCTTCTGGAGCAGCCAAGGGTTTGCCTAAAATGCTGGCCCGCTGAGAGAGGGAAGGGGAGTGCCTGGCCATGAAGGGAAAGACACTGTCGAAGAGGAGAAACCAGTGTGCTCCTGGTGTGAGGAGCCTAAAAGGAAGATGACGATACAAAAGGACAATCCAGGAGTTAAGCATTCTGGAAAGGGGGTTCCCCAGTCTCTGCACACTTCAGGACTGAACTCTATCAGGGATGTAGCATAGCATACAGCCATGAAGTTCGTGTAGGCTCCAAAGACGGTTAGTGCCTCTGCAAACAAGAAGTTTGCAGAGTCACCACAGCAAGAGGGAATCCTGATCAACCTGGCGAGGCTGCAACTGCCCCCAGTCATTGTTGCAAGAAACTCAGCCAGGAGGACGCAAGTGCCAACACTGAGTGCTGGACTGCAGATGCCATGGAGGGCTGTGCTGCTGAAGTCGGGTGCTGCTGTGCATGCAGCCTCCCTCCCCTTCTGACCTGCGAACCTTGTCTGAAGTAGGGTCGCAGCATCCCCTGTGGAAGAAAAGCCAAGCCATGGTAGAGGGTGTGTAATGCGTGGCCCCCGTACAGCCTGGATCACTGCAACAAAAAGCAGGTAAGTCATGGGGCCCAGCCTGCACAGAGGGACAAGACACTAGGCATATGAGCGAACCCAGTAAGCCTACCTGAAACCAGGCACGCAATGCCCATTGAGCTCAAACAGCTTTAACTACCCCCCGCAGCATCCCCCCCCCCCCTCATCTGCACAGCCCGGGCTGCTGCAGCATGGAATGACAGAGTTCTCCTGCTGTCATGGGCTGCTCTGGGCTGGGGCTAGGAGGCCTCAAGGTCCACATCATCCAAAGTGCTTTGCTGGCCTTTCAGAAGCCATTTACTGACTTATGAGGCAGTTTTGTTTTTCTGACCGGACACCCTGGAATCCTCGACGTCCTTACCTATTCAGTCCCCTCAAATATAGCAATCAAAGCTACTTGAAGTATCTGGGCGAAGAACGGCAGGGGTTATAGTCCCTGTTAGCACTTGAAACCTTATCTACAAATACACAGCAGGGGTCCCCTGCAACTCTCTACTGCAAGAGGCAAAGAATGCAAAATGTCATAAAATATTATCAAGAGAAGGACAGAATAAACATGCAAGGGATTTTGCCTTTGAAAGTAAAAAAAAATATGCATAAAATAAGTAGAAATTCACAATACGAGTCACTATTTAAACAGAAAGTGAAAATAAGGAAAATGCATTCTTACACTAGGGGCCACATTTAACAACACTTTGCAACAGTGCAACGTCACAAAAGTGGCACAAAGTGTTGATAAACGATATACTTTCCAGTGCAAAAAAAGTTTTGCGCTGGAATTAAAAATAGAAAGAAACACAAATGTAACTATGCACTAACTTATGTCAATGGGGCTTTCTTTCAATGGTACGTGGGTGCCCCCATGGTACCACCAATGTTTTTCACACATAGCCCTATGCAGTAGGAAGCTAGAATGTGAGCCAGCACTTTGGAAAAGAGCAGCAGGGCCAGATCTTAATTTCATTACTGTGCTCCATTGCATGAAATATTGGTTAGACTGCCCCTTGCACTTCAGTGCACAACTTGATTTTACTGGAAAGATCCCTAAAAGTAATGTAAAGTAGTGCTTTGTGCTGCTTTGCTTTAGTTTGCGTCAAGGCGCTTTCCCACATATGCCTTACCACTCTATCAATGTTTTTTGACCCAAAGCCCTCTATGCTACCTAGGGCTTTAGGCCAAACAAATGACACCTCCTGGAGGCAAACACAAAGTAAGAAAAACGTTTTTATTTCTCCAACTTAGCATTTGTGCTGCACTATACCGCACACATACAAAGTGGTAACATTTTTAAAGTTAGTTTAAACATAGGCCCAGATTTTCTAACTATTTGCATCATGAGTGCTCCACTTTTTTGGCTCAACCACAACGCAAAATATATTTTGGAATTTACATACAAAGCACAAATTGTGTGACTTTGCGTGGCTTTGTCAAAAAAAAAAAAAAAAGTAACTCAAGGCAACGCATATACTTTGCGTCAGGAAGGCGTTACATGGGTGGGGTATGGGCAGTTCTGTGCATCGACCAATGTATTTTGACACAAACCGAGATTTACTAAAGTCTGTTATCCTGGTATTGCACCAAACTAGTGTGCCTATCTTAAGCTGCTGTAACAAAGAGAAATACAAAGAGAAATATCTTTTTTTACTTACTCTTTGCGTGTTTGCTGCATTCTGCAGGACACATATACAAAAATAAATAAGACTCTAATAATAGATTTTTTGTAGGAAGATATCCCTTCCTGCACAAATCCTATTCTGACCAAAACACAGGCACTTTTGCGTTGTGGCACCAAGGTGCTTGCATTGGTGCTATGCTTCCACAAGTGCACCAGTGCAAAGAGAGATCAGAAGTGCGCCATGTGTTAGCAAAAATGGCACATTTCTTTGTTTTCCCTTTCATGCAATGAGGTACAGCAAATACCCTTGCTACATTTCGAGAAAGTTTAGTAAATATGGCCAAAATGTTTTGCACTAGAAGGGTATCTTTTCTGTACAAAACGTAAGCTAGACTTACACATACACCTTTGTACTATAGTGCAAATGTCTGTCTGTGGCATTAGGCAGCCTGATTGTGTACTAGCGCTTGGAAAGAGAGCAGCAGTGCCATATCTTTGTAGCTATGGTGCTGTCCTGCTCACTCCCTTTCGCACAACGCTGTGCAGTACCGCTGGTTGCTGTACCGCGTGAAATAATAGTAAATATGCAACTACGTTCCATTGATGATTCTAATAAATGCTGCATTCTTCTCAGCCTGAGTGCTCCTCTCATCCCTCTGATCTTGTTGGACCTCTCCGCAGCATTCGATACTGTGCCTCACTCTTTGTTGCTGGCCCGCCTCTCGGACATTGGTATCTCAGGGTCTGCCTGGAACTGGCTGAAATCGTTCCTAGAGGGCAGAACGCAGCAAGTTTGGCTCCCCCCATCCTCGTCTGCTCCTCAAAGTATGACCACAGGAATGCCTCAGGGGTCTACCTTGAGCCCCCTCCTTTTAATATATATGTGTCACACCGCTGATCCAGCTGTCGGAGGAGCTTGGTGCCAAGATCATCGCACATGCTTATGCTACCCAGCTCCTCTTCACATGGAACAAAACTGATCTATCCACCTCTCGTGCCAGAACATGCCTAACGGCCGTTTTCCAATGGCTCGTCTCCGAGCAGCTCAAATGCAATGAGGACAAATCAGAGATCCTTTTGTTTGGGACTTTCCCTCCACAGTTCAGGGAATCGCTTTGTCCGGCAGACTATCCAATGCCTAATTCCGTGGGTCAGCCCACTAAAAACCTAGGAATTTGGTTTGATGAAAATCTTTTGTTTACTACACAGGTCAAGAAGCCAGCTGGGCAGTGCTTCGGCACTCTTAAATCACTCAGAAAATGTCTCCCCCTCCTCCCTAGGGCAGCCAAGGAAACGGTTACTCGTGCCTTAATCCTTTCGCGCATCGATTATGCGAATGCCTTGTACATTGGCCTGCCAGGTTACCGTTTGAAGAGGCTGCAGGTAGTCCAGAACGCAGCAAGGACTCTTCTTAACATTTCTGTAAGATCTAGCGATAGGCAACATCTGCGCGATATTCACTGGCTAGCCGTGGCTGAAAGATTAAAATTTAAAGCCCTTGTTTTGGCTCATTCAGCCCTGAATGGATTTGGTCCAGTCTACCTAAGGAATCGCTTCAGGTTCTACGTCTCTGCACGACAGCTGTGCTCAGCAACGCAGCTTCTTGCTGTTATTCCACGCTTTCGCCTCAAGAGAATTGGTGGAAGTTCTCTGGCATACAAGGCAGCATTGGCCTGGAATTTGCTTCTTCTGGACCTTCGCAGTATCCAGGACCCTAAGCTCTTCAGGAAAAGACTGAAGACTTTGCTTTTTATCTAATGGTCTGTTCACTTCCGCCCCCACTTGGCTAGCGCCGGGACACTCTTCGAGTAGCCGTGCGCTTTATAAGTGTTAATAACATAACATGTAAATGCTGGCTTAAGGAATGTGCATTTGGGTGCTGCTGTTCCTGTTGTACTGTGTCATGCATATTTTTGTTTTTTACTTTTACAGAACCCGTTTGGGGGTGATTGGGTGAACTCTGGCCTTGTAGCTGCCTGCATTGCTAGGTTTTAAATGAGTCTGTCTCTCCCACCATTTCTCTACCCTATCCTCTGTTCCTCTTGTGTGACATCTTCAGATCAGCCTCACAAGGGGTTACAGTTTATTACCTGCACTGCCCAAACACTCCCAACTCGTCTTTTCCATTGAACCCCAGTGAAGGGGCCCGTCCATGTAATTGTGAGCACAATCAATGTGTATTATGGGTGCTATAGACCTATGTACAGCACATAGTTTTTCCGCACACTACTCCTCTCCTGAAATTTAGCACCCTGGTGCTTCTTAATCTGCCCTTTCTACCATAAATTATCTGCATCAAATAGAAGTCAGCAGGAGAGAAACAGGGCTGAAGTTCCTCCACCCTTGTATTCAAAACCTATACGATGTTGCAGTCAGCAACTGATAAACTTCTATGTGTGCACACACATCAGAATTTGAGAGCACTAGGAGATCATACAAATGGTGCAATTACACTACACAAATGTTGGTAACATACAAACTATCTCACAGTTAAAGGGATCTTTCTTTTCTTCTGGCAAATCCAGCTATGTTTCCACACCTGGCCCAGGATTCCAGTGAAGAGTGTATTCTTTTTTCACACTATGGGGCTTCAGCTACTTTGTTTCTGATAAGAAGCTGCCACTCATTTTACTGTGGCAGCCAAATAATTATGCATGTCTTTGGCTAAAGGACAATTTAACTTTAATCAGGAATAAGACCACAAAGTGAAAGACTGCATAACATTAAAAATACAATTTTCAGCACTCTAGCAGAAATGTTGACTCATCAATCCAAGCTGCATAGGATTTCACATGGCTTGTAGTCTACATGGGGATTATTTTAACATTTACGCATATCATTATATTATGGCAGAGTCACTAATGTCCTGATTATTTTCCAGTAACTCATAATCCTACTGGTCCTCGTCAAAGTCCTCAACTGTGACGTAAGTCTATCTCCAGACAGGAAGAACTCAGGAGCACGCTGAAAACACAGACCACGCTCCCATTACTGGTTGCTATAAAGAGTATGGCTTCCTAACATACGCCCTGACTTATCCTAGCCAACTCGAAAGCTGTAGTCAAAAAATGATGGGCTTTTTGTAATGTCTATGATGAGGATTAGGAGTAATGACACGCACGGGTAAGTAATCAAAACATTACCTTTTCATTCCTAATGCTTGCATTATAGGAGATAAACCAAAGCCAAATTCAGCCTGTAACATACAACATAGGAAAACATGCACACAGTATGTCACTTACTAATGTAACACCCAGGGAATAATTTACATACAAATTTTAGGGCAGAACAGACCTAAGTACGTCCTGTCCAAAACAGCAACCTTCAGACAATATATTTTGTAGCCTGTACAGTTGTACAAATGTGTGGGAAGAGACCAAAGTAGCTGCTCTTCAAATTTCAGATTAAGGAAAACCCTGGAGCTCCACCCAGGAGGAAGCCACACCCTTGTGTATCTATCCTGGAGACGCTCAGAGAAAGGGTGTACAAGCCAAGGAACAGGCCAAAGCAATTATTAAACAAATCCAAAGACTAATTTCTAATGAAGAATAATTACACTCCTTTCCAGCTCCTATAGAAGTTACAAACAGATGATCAGAAAAACAAAGTTTTAGAAGTTTTAGAAAACTCCAAATAAATCAAACGTTTTCTCTTTACATCCATTGAATGCAAGGCTTCCCATCCAGAGAAGATGCGGAAGGGAAAAATATGGACAAAACATTCTCCTTATCCATATGAGCTAAAGTTGCTACCTTGGGGAGGACTTCAGGATCTGGACAAAACGCATTATTCTAAAAAAAAAAATCACGAATGGAGATCTGCACAATACAAAAAAGTTCACAAATCTGGCAAGCTGAAGAGATTGAAACCCCCCCAAAAACTTCATAGTCAGAAATGTAAGATTAACAGAAGATAAATGTTCAAAAGGGGAGACCGAACTGATTGTAAAACCAGAGTCAAGTTCCAAGTAGGAGAAGAAAGTCTAGACATAGAACAAGAGAAGAAAAACACGTTTCAGGAAGTGGGGAACCTTGGGTCACCCAAACTGACCCAATGATCATGAAATGCTCTAATTGATGCCCAGTGTGTTCTTAAGGCGAGGAAGTCTTCTGAAAACCCTCTAAGCAAAATAGTAATACAGAAAAGAGTTTACATTGAGTAGAGGTGAGTGAGGTAGTACACCAATTTTGGAAAGATTTCTAGAGCCTAGAATAGGATTTTAAGGTGGAGATCCATCTAGATTTCTAATTGTAATGGCCCTTAAAAGATGTCTTGTGAGTCTGCTGTTCTGCAAACAGAATCTTTCACCCTAGACACAGAGATGGAGGCAGACACTCTACTGCAAAACACACCGAGGAGCTGAGGAGAAAAGGAAACAGAGCCAGTTTTAATACTGAAAGAATAGAGATGGGCAAAAAAGGGGGCTCTAACTGTAGAACTATTAGACAGAGAAAACTTGATTGAGATCCTCTGTTTACATAAGCACAATCGCTGTATTGTCTGTTTGTACTAGAACACGTTGTCCCTTTATTTGATGTTGGATGTAGCAGAGATTAACATACTGTAGACAGAACTTCTGTTTGAAGAGTGCCTGCAGCCTGTCAATGACCCATCATCCTTGAGCCAACAGTGTCTCCAAGATGGCACCCCATCTAAGGAGAGGACGTCCTTTGTTAGCACCAACGGGAAACCTGCATGAAGTGGAAAACCTCTCATTAAGGATTCTGAGATCAAGCACCAGTGTAGCTGAGGATGTAGAGAACTTGATACAGGAATCAATAGGTCGTCACTCAGATGCTCCGGATTCCAATGATGTAGAATATGAAGTAGAAGAGAGTGAAGATGCAGATGTACCCCAGGAACTGTAAATATACATGAGAGCACATGTCCCTGGGCTTTCAGGAACAGTCCGGCTGGAGCTTGACTGAGTGACGGTAAAGATGTTAGTGGGGTCCTTAATCCTTTTGCTTTGAAAGCAGGCAAATAAATCATATCTAGGTCTGTGCAGAAACTGGATCCAATGAAAGGTCTGTTTTGAGATGGCTCTGTCTGGCATATTTGCAGATTCAAGATAAATCCTTGCAGCGTCACACAAGAGCAAAGAGCTTCTGTTCCTTTCAAAGTTTCTTCTGGAGAATGTGCATTTAGGAGCAAATCATCAAGATAAAGGAACATATTCCAATTCTGAAGATGGGGAAGAGACACATTGGGAGTCACCATCTTGGTATATACCCTTAAAACAGAGCGAAGTCCAAATAGCAAGATACTTTTGATGACATACAGCTATGGAATAAGAAACTAAGCATTCAGGAGACTGATCATTAACATGAATGCTCCCTTCAGAACCAGTGGAATTATTTTTGAAATCGGTAGAAGGTGCTTTTTAGTTTTCAATGCAGGCAATCCCCTTTCAAAGATCACTGACAGTAGTCTATAAGGTGTCAGTTAACTAAAACAAGTTTGTTGTAATCTTGTCAGGTTATCCACTATGTTTACAAAGCACAGTTTATTACTCCATTTTGTCATTTTGGCTGTGAGGTAGCTCAGCCCCATTGCTCGAATTGTTAACCACACCCCTCGCTTGAATTTTAGCCCGCCTACTTGATTGAGGTGTTAAACCCCCCTCCCCACGAAGTTCAGGTCTAGTTGCGCCCTTGCCTGAAACTATTGTGTAGTGAAGCAATAAGACGACAGTGAACTGAGTTGCTCCTTGAAACTGTGAGAATTGCTTTTGGTCATCTGCCTTATCTCCAAGTGTACAGACAGTAGTAGCAGGAAAGTCAACCCTAGCTGGAGTGTAACCGTTACTGGGAAGGATGGGGCGTAGTATTAACTCTGTATAACACACACATTTAATTGTGCAGTATATAGTTCTGCTGTGAGATTAAAGTTATTTCTTTTCCCATAAAAGACAAGCACTGGGCTGAATATCATATTATTGTATCTGTCTGTTGATTGAGTTCTTAGCTCTTGCCCCCCACACTACCATCATTAGAAACATGTTAGTGCTCAGCCTATCTAAAGAGAGTCAAGTGTGAAAAGGTTGTACTGGGCCCAGTTTGCACAGCCAAGTAGGACGGACTCGAGTGTGTATGTGTGTGTGTGTGTGTGTGTGTGTATATATATATATATATATATATATATATATATATATATATATATATATATATATATATATATATATATATATGAGAGAGAGACAGAGAACAGTAAAACCTAGAAATGTAAGAGAAAAATCTGGTGACTAGAGAGAGCATGAGAGAGATGGTGTGAAAGAAAGAGACACCTTGGTGCACTATAATAAAGAGATAAAGATTGAGCGACCTGACAGTACAAGAGGGTGTCGGAGACCTGGTGACAAGTGAAGCAGGAAACAGAGGGTCATAAGAGACAGGGGGCGGGACGGGCCCGAGTGCTACATACAGTTTGCGATCTTCTTTTAGTGTAAGTCCGTTTTTTATATAGCGCAGCTACTCACCCTTACGGGTCTCAAGGCGCTGGGGGCCGGAGTGGAAATTAAGTGAGCTATTGCCCAGAGTCACATGGTGCTGAGCTGCCGCCGGAGCCGGGGATCGAACCGTGAACCCTGTGCTCCGAAGTCAGCTGCCCTGGCCGCTGCACCACACCTCTCCACCCTGTCATGGTTGTAAGAAAACAAATTAGTGATAGCAGACGTTTTCTGAAGCAGCCATGCTAATTCAAAATGAAAAGTATTTTCCCCATTATTGAGGAGGGTGCCATTGTGCTGAATCTGAGCACCTACAACATCACCTAGGCTGCCGCATTAACACTTAGTGGTGAATCTGTGCGTTCACAACTATGCCTAAATAATGCACCACATTCTGCGTATCTTTAGCAACACACGTGAGAAGAATTTCAGGACTAGCAGGGTTGACAGCCAAGCAGCAACTATCAGTAGTGAAACCAGAGGTGACTGAGAAAAGGTGCATCATACTATAGCGCCGCATGCAGCGCTAGACATTCAGGCATAAGAAACAATACCATGTTAAGTCATTAGGTGCAGAGGAGTATACAGTGTTTAGCACACACGGTTCAAGAAGTTAATAAAGCGTGCACGTTAGAAAGGTGCGCAGGTCACAGGACTTTTTATTGTGTAACTGGTAATATCAACAGCCACAGCGTTTCTGTGTGTGAAAGCAACATAGAAAAATAGCGCTGGTTTAGAAGCAGACGGAAAGTGAAGAAGCGCGTGCGAGAAAAATACTATTGAAGAACGGGACGGACAGCTGCTGCGATACTATAGCAAGCTTGCTGTTCGAACAGCCAAATACCTGCAGCTGTTTGCATGACTTAAGAGTGTACGTAGTAAAAATACACAAGATTGTGCACGATGTCTTCTAACAAATAAACACAAAGTTCATAAAGCTGCCATAATTACGAGGAGCAGTTTACGATAATATACAACATCTAAAAAACATACACCATGGGTAGAATTAAAGCACATAGGGGCCAGTCCCACCCACAATCCCCATTGCTACGTTTACCATACCATTGTAACCAGGGATATGCGCAAGGCCAACCAGTGCAAGATTCTACTGACCAATTGGATGTCATACTACAAGCAATAGAGACCTCATGGACGTCAATAGAGTCAAGAATCGAAGAGATTCAAGCAGGCTTTGGCCTCCTTCCAGAAGATCAACAAATATTAGCCTGCAGGGTCACACAAACTGAGCAGATTATCTCAAACACAGGGTACCTGCTAGCAGACCAAGTTAAGATCACCAACAACCTGCAGGATAGAATGCAACTACTGGAGCACCGGGCGGAAGATGCCGAAGGAAGAGCTCACAGAAACAACATCTGAGTAGTGGGCATGCTGGAGGGTTCAGAGGGATCTCGTAACAGAAATGTGGCGTAACAAACAGAGCTGCTAACTTTGGGCCTGGGGAACCGGGTTCGAGTCTCGGCGTGGGCTCTACAAAAAACATGCCGATGGTAACAAATTTAAACTCACAATAAATAAAATTAAACAGTGGTTGAATATGTACAATTATATGATCGGTGAATAAACCATGCAGGAGCAAAAGAAAACAAGCGGGAGGGGGAAGTGCAGGGAACAGGCGCCTTCGGAATGCATCTGATGAAATGCAAATGCAGTGTGTTTTTGTTAGCTCGAAAGCCAATGCAGTAGGGGGAAGTGCATGGAACAGGCACACTCTGAAGCATCTGATGAGTCCGTGTCGGGGAAATGCAGTTGAGAAAGTGCATAGCTGACGTGCCAGCAATGCCAGCTACGATGAAAAAGTAATTAACAAAAGAGTCCCCAGAAACTGTAAATAAAACATACAGAGTAAGGTCATGTGTAACAGGAGCAGTCCTCATGGGAGGTTACAACAGTAGAAAAGGAGGGACTACTAAAGAAATTAACCAAAGAAAAAGAAGCATTTCCAAAAGACAGTCAAAGGAGCCAATTAAAAACATGGGCTGAAGATGGGCGGAGCTTAAAGCCCATATTCTTCATGCAGCATGTCTCAAAGAGACAGCGAAAGCACTGTCTAGGAGAGACCTAAAAACTAACTGAATTACTCACAAAGCACAAGAAACAAGATAACTCAGAGACTCCCTCCCTCCTCTTGTTTCAAAGCTTTAGTTAACAAAGTTCATGACTGCTTTCAGAAAGTAGGTGCTACAGTTTATTTTTCCTCTAAAATGCCAGCCAGCTGCAATCACAGGTTCTGTGTGGGAAATGTTTGCATTCTTAACTTTGCAATTCATGTTTCAAATATTTTTATTGGGTTTTATAATTAACTAATGCTGTTATACATTGTAAGTCATTTCAATAAGCATCACTCGACAGTGAACACTCTACAGTAGGCAAACATGTTAATAAATATATAAAGTTGCATTTACTTGTTATTGTAAGTTTTCTTCAATAGGCAAACATATTAAAAAATATAAAGTTGCATTCTTTTGTAATCACTCGAACTATTATCCTAAAGCTTTCAACTTGGAAAGGGGAAACAAAAAGGGGTGCACAAGCATTTAACTTGTAGAGTAGGCGGATAAATGGTCTGGAGGGATTTCCTGGGCAGTGGAGTAAGTCCAAATACTAACTGATCTTCACATCAACCACCTGGAAGGAGCAATGGTTAAGAATCAGTGGCAAGTCCAGGCACACCCTAAGGGATCACACAGGATGCATTAGATACGGGGGCTTTTCAGCCGTGAGTTCTTTGAATTGTAATAACAGGGTCTTAGGCTGCTGCAGTGGAGTGCTTCCGGAATCTACGGGCCTCTTCCCAGAGCAGTGCAGTACTTTCTGCATCACCCCAGCGGCACAGAGCCCTGCACCACTGGGCGAAAGTCGGTGGCTGCTGTGCTCGACAATGCATAGTCAGTAAGCGTTTTCCCAAAAGAAGGGCCTGACTCAGAAAACGTACTCTCACCCTAAGACTCTTCCTCCTGGGGAATATGCCTAATGCTGGAGATTCCCAAGATATGAATGTAGTGAGCTCTGTGACAGTGGCCAGTAAAGTATGTATAGAATGCCAGTATCCCATTACTCTAGGGTAAGACCAAAGCATATGATGAAAATCTGCTGAATGCAATTGACATCTGGGACAAGTAAGGTTGGCCAGTGTATACATGCCGTTTAACCGTAACGGTGTAAGATATACTCTATGGAGTATCATGTGTTGTATATTTTTAAATCTTGCATTTCTAGAAATGAGATGCGGAGACTCAAGGGCCTGTACCCATTCTGTATCGTGTAAGGGCTGCCCTTGATCTTCCTTCTATTCATGCCGGAGATTAGCTAGCTAGACCCAGTATGCTCTCAAATTGCTCTATAAAACCAAGTAATAAGATGTCGTCCTTCTCCCGTATTGTGCAGTGTATGTATTACTGCATGGGTGGGTGGCTCTACATCAATCACTCCCCACAGTATTCTGAGTGCTCCCAGCAAACTGTGCATGTAAAAGAAACTGATTTGGCAGAATGCTATAATCCTGACAAATTGGTCATACTGCAGTAAATTTGTGTCCTGGAACAAAGTCCCAACGGTGTCAATGGAGTGTTCATGCCATCTTGTCAATTGTCATGAGTAAAGTGCCCCAGAGGGCCAGGCAAACTCGGAAGGGGTGGGGGCTGGTGAATATGGAAGATTGTCTTTTGTGAGTTGCAATACTATGGTCCTGCATCTCCAAGCCAACCACACATGGATTGTCCACAAACTGTGCAGTTTCATCGTGTGATGTAAAAATTTATGTATAGCATGCAAAGGGAGGCGACCATCCCATGTGCTAGTTTCATAAAGATGATTTCACGATAATCATCTGACCACCCATTGAAGCTGTGCACCAAGATAATAGGCCTCAAAAGACGGCACCCCTAATCCACTGGCTATCACAGGCAAGTGAAGCTTGTTTAAGGCTACTCTACGTCTCCCGTTGTCCTAGAGCAAATCCCCTAGTGCCCGATCCAGGTCAATGAAAAATTGATGTTTGGGAAATACCGGAACATCGACAAAGTAGTATAGTATGTGGGGGAGAATAACCATTTTAGAAAGAGCAACTCTGCCCACCAGAGCTAGTGGTAACCACTGACAAAGCCGCATCTGAGATTTGAGGGATGTAGCAGCGTTCTACAGGATGCCTTCAAATAGATCTTGCGGAGTATGATAAAGCCGGACCCCAAGATATTTAACTGCTGCGGTCAACCAAGTTAGTGCTTCCCCACCTTAGCGTATGACTTGCAGTAAGGGTTCGCGACTAAGCGGGAAATTGCAAGATTTCCCCCAGTCTACCCATAACCCCACTACCTGCTCAAACTCTCTAAAAGCCGCAGAGATGGGGGCCATATCGCTCGTTGCATCAGGAAGATATAGCAACACATCGTCCGCATATAGGGATACTATGTGCACCTCACCATCCAGTGGAATGCTGCAAAATCGTCCCCCTATTTGTATTCTCTGCGCTAAAGGCTCCATCACTAGAGTAAACAGGATGGGTGAAAGAGGACACCAGTGCCGCGTCCCCCGACCTATAGGAAATACATTTGAGATTAGCTTCCCTACACGCACTCGTGAAGTAGGGTTTGTATACAATAGCTTTGTATATGCTCTGGGACGCCATCCCAACCCCATGGTCCACAGAACACCAACCAGGTAGTCCCATGACAGGGAATCAAAGGCCTTTTCTAGATCTAATGAGGGATGCCGCCTTAGGGTAGCGGAGACAGCCCTGATCCATTACATAGAAAAATTGTCTAGTATTAATTGATGTATTACGCCCGGCTGAAATCCATTCTGATCTGGATGGATCAGCGTAGGCAGCAATTGCACATAACAATCTGCTAGTACTTCACGAAGATTTTATGATCTGCTCCAAATATAGGTGCTGGCCTGTACGAAGTAAGTTGAGTGGGATCTTTATCTGGTTTAAGCAGGGGAACTAGGAGGGACTCTTGAAGAGAAGTTGGAAATAAGCCTGTGGTGAGATCCTCATTATAAATGTCTACTAATTTGGGGGCTAGGAGGGTGGAAAAATGATCATAGTATTCTAACGGTACTCCATCTAAGTCTGGGGTCTTATTTCTGGCCAAACTATGTGTTGCACTCTTCACTTCTTCCACAGTGATCAAGTCGTCAAGCTCCTCTCGTATAATAGCAGTGATGGATGGTAAGGATAAAGGTTCCAAAAACTGCTTAATACCCTAAGCAGGAGGCACAGGTAGTGCCCGATATAACTCATTGTAATAGGTGCAAAATACATTTAATATACCTACCCGAGTGTGTGAGGATGGGCCCCTATCCTGTACAATTTCCGTGATTGTTGGACATTGCATCACTAGGCAAACCAGCCAAGCAAGCAAGCATCCAGTTTTGTTGCCCTTTGCATGAATTTGTGTTGTGTATTCCGTATAACTATAGCAGCAGACACGTTCTAACAGTGCAGCATGTGCTTTTGCGTCAGACAAAGTGTGGCGGGTTGTCTCATCTGGGGGATTGCGATTGTCCATGTTCGTAACCTCTTCTGCCACGGCTTTCAAGTCCAGACTCGACTCCCTGCAAACTCCAACTATATTCTGCATTCAAAAACCCCTGGTTACCACCTTGAAGTCCCTTTCTATGGCACGGTTGCTGCTGTAGCATGATTATCTTCAAAGTAGCTGGTAATATGTATGCACTGTGCCTCTCGAAATGCCGCATCATCTAATATGTCTTTTGAGAGTCGCCTGGAAGGAACTGGGGCATGTGGCGCGCACCCATCTAATGTCTACAAAGTGGGCAGCGTGATCAAAGATCACCCGCCATAGATAATCAGAATGCACAACCCGAGGGATAAGTTCTGGAGAACAGAGAAAACAGTCTAAACGAACATATAAGTCATATGGAGCCGAGTAATGTGAATATAGACGCAAGTCTGAGTCGAGTTCTCCATGCATCTAAAAGGGACCACTGCTGGGTCCATTGAGTGACCTGTCATGAATACTGATGGGCTAGGGCACAGAGAAACGAAGGGTGCGAGCGATCCAGAGAAAGATCTAAGACGTTATTAACATGATTGAACAAGTCCTTCACATCTCAAGAGTGTGTAATATTTCAGCCTAAAACTAAACTATTTTACTGGCATTCATCAGGACTAACATTTATAATATAGTGCTGCTGCCTGTCTAGGTAAAGAAATGGTAGACAATACTGACATAATGAGCAAGTGCAGGGTTACTCAACATACAAAAATTGCTGTATGCAAGTATGTCAGGACATACTACTTACGTACAGACACCAAAACCAACCTACCCAACTGAACACCTGGCCTGCAGCCGAGTACAAGGGCTCTCGAATAAAGAAAAGGCGAGTGTCAACTTTGTACCTACCTAATAAGGACTGGTATGGCATTAGATATCAAGCTGGAATGTACTGAACAATGTATTTTCTACTCTACACCTCAAACATCTTATTCTTAAAGGAATGCTCTTTCTCATTTTGAACTGAGAAACTCTTGTTCCATGCACACTGATGAACACACTATAGCTGTAGTCTTCACAGAAATGATTCTGCACACAAGAAAACCAACAAATACTCCCTAATGTCCTGAGAAACAGACCCAATAAACATCTTTCACACTTTTCTATCTGAATTTGCGAATCAATGGTGTTGTACATTATTTACTCATGAAGTCAGCTTTGAAAATCTGATGTGGATATCTCGGTTTAAGTTTAAGTAGTAACTGATCATCTTTTTACATCACTAATGTGCATTTCTATATGGCACTTTTACATTTTATTTTGTTTTTAACTCTAGTATTTATTCATGTCATAGCTTGACTGGGATTTAGTCTGTAGGTAGGAACTGTGCGGCAAGTCTGTCTCCCTTTCTTGCCACTGGATTGTACATCTTTGTTATTTTGTAGCTGTATGTTAATCATTTTTCCCTTCCAGTCTTTCTTCATAGCATATTTCCACTGACAATAGTAAACAATGCTATCCTTTTCAAAGGACATTTTCTATTTCTAGTTTTACAACATTGTTTTGTATGCTCTCAAGAAACATGGAGTGGATTAATGTGATAACCACTGTCAAATCTCTAAAATATGTTTAGAAATCTATCACTACCTTTAAGTATAGATATTTTCCAATTTAAAGATTGCTATAGGTGAGAAAGCAAGTTCATGCCGTTCTACTTCTTCTTTCAACACACTGAAAGGTGTCAGCAGATAATGCATCTATTGCTATTCCTTACAGAGTAGGAGTTCATTGGTATTGCTCTTCAAAAGCAGTCAATGAAATTTCATCTTCTTGATAACAAGTACACATTTATTTAGTTACTTTTGAATAAAACCACAAGTCATTAAGGCCATAGAGGGCGCTAGCATGTACAAAATGAAAAAAGGTAGACGGTAAATAGTAAAGTCTAAGGCAAATGTAGCGCCCTGGAAGGAGAATTAATAGACCATACACAATATGTGCAAGAATAGTTGATGTATCCACATTGATTGAGAAATGATGGACAATACATTCCAACCTTTAACTTAATTTTACTCCATATTCTCATAGGATGTGGTGTATTGATTAAAAAGTCATTATTGCTTAGTCATTAAACGACTACCCCTTAACTAAAGCTATTTACCATTGTTGAATTCTGGTTGCAGAAAGCTGGAAAAAATGCCTTGTTGCCACCCACCGCCTCAAGCTTTTTTATAAAACCAAATGTTACTGATGGTCAGAAAAGATTGAAAAGCTATGGTTGTTTTGAAAATGCTTATTTTAAGCTGGATTGGAGGTGGAAGGCTGTGCGAATAGGACGTGTTAGAAGTCCGTGAACGCACTGGACTACAAACGACTTTATTACAACACTTTTGCTAATGACTTGAATATTATGGGTTTAAAATGATGCAACTAGGTTGGGTAAGTTTGATAAAAACTTTAAAAATTTGACAGAAGTGCCTAATTTGTCCTTCGAAGAAATGTACTATAGAAGAAATGTTCTGGCTACAAAAAACCTAAGTCTGCTAAACAGACATTTTCCACCTCCCACTCTACAAACACCAGGATGTGGTAATTCTTAGGAAAAATACTCTCTCTGAAGCATACAAAAAAAAAAAATGACTGGGTGCCCTAGTTGAAAAGCTGTATAGCAATTGGGTAGTTATTAGCAGGTGAGATTCTACTGAAACTTTCAACCATTTTCTCTAGATTTCTTTTTTTTTTTTTAATAAAACAATTTTTAATTGATTTTACAACAAATATCAAAACAGCGCACACTATCTGTATAATACAATCACTATTGTAACACCAGACAGTAAAAGTATTGGAGGCTTGCATGTCAATCGCCATCAAGGCCGTATTCCCACCACCTCCCCCAGATATGCTCATGCTTCCGTGAGCAGCCCCAGTCTATGATGGAAGCCACTCCTCAACAGTCGGCGGCGTGAGGGCTATCCAGCAGTGAGCGAAGTCACGCTTACCCATGAGAATGCCAATGCCCACCAGAGCCCACTCGCCCCTTGCTCCCCGGACATCCTTCAGAATGCTCAACAAGGCCACAAAGGGGAACAATCAACGGGTCTCCCTTGCATCTCGGATAGTGTCGTAAAGATGGAATGCCAACATTTATCAATGATTGGACTGGCCCACACCATACCGAAGAAGCAACCATCCTCGGCTACACACCAAGGGAAGGCAGGCGCAGAGACAGCACCCATCCTCCAAAGCGGTCTTGGGGTATAGTATGCAATGTGGAGGAATTGGAGTTGATGAGGCGTAAACGAGAGGGGATGACCAGTTCCCTCAATGCCATCCTGGCATCCCGCCAGTCATTATTATCAAGGTCACCAATTCAATGTTGCCACTTGGCCCGTAGGGATCGAAAGGTTTTGAGGGAGTTCACAAACAGGGAGCGGTATATTTGAGAGATGCCACCCCAGCCCAGTGGTGATGAGGGAATTTGGGCTTCCAGGGGACTACACTCTAGCAGGTGTTGCAGCAGCAGGTGATATCCT
Source organism: Calotriton arnoldi (assembly GCA_963921515.1). Lineage (NCBI taxonomy): Eukaryota > Metazoa > Chordata > Amphibia > Caudata > Salamandridae > Calotriton > Calotriton arnoldi. The sequence continues at coordinate 315,052 of CAWUFW010002424.1, read as the reverse complement.
GCCAGTGCGTGGCGGAGATGCATATAACTATAGAATTGGGTCTTATGGAGGCTGAATTCGTCCTGGAGATACCGTATTTACTTCATATGGGAACCTCTCCAGACGTCCCCAAGGTGGGAGATGCCAATGAGGTCCAAGTGGGTGAATCCCTGTAGGGTGGAGACCTGGGGCATCCAACGGCCCAACCACAAGGGGGTCGCCTGCATCAACTGTCAGTCCCACCCAAACTGGCAGAGAGCCTTTTGCCAACAGAGGATAGTGGTCCTCGTGGTTTCAACAAAGAGTAAGAAAGAGGGGTGCCATATTGCAGGATATGCTGTCGACCCAGAAGAGAGATTTCCAGGTGGAATGCAGGGTTATCAGAGTCTCCAAACAGCCAGTCATTGACCGTAAGAAGCTGTGCGGCCCAATAGTATAGCAGAACGTCATACATCTCCATGCCATCGTCATAGGGCAATTGGACACAAATTCGAGAGCGCTATTTGGGAAGTCTTATATGCCCACAGAATGGAGTGTATCGCTCCAGATATACCTTTGAACCAGAATTGGGGGACAAAGAGGGGGGCAGGAGGTAAAGCAAACATGGGCGTGCAATCATTTTAAAAAGCGCCACTCTTCCTGGGACATTAAGAGGGAGGGCGGCCCATTTAGCCAAGCCCCGACGGGTCCAACACAACAACGGCGAAAAGTTCAAGCTCCAAAGCAATGGTCATCCCCAAATATGGAACGCTTAAGTTACAAACAGGAATGCAGTCTTGCCAATAAGAAAGCCCCAATACAAAGAATCGAATGCTTTCTCAAAATCCAAAAGCAAAAGTGCAGCTGAATTGCCGAAACGCTGTCGGTGCTCCAAAGCGATGCGTACCTGACTGGTGCAATGTCTAGTGCCTTGGTGAGGCATGAAGCTGCACTGGTCTGGGCGAATAAGGGAGGGTATCAATGGCAGGAGTCGGTTGGCAAAGATTTTAATTTCTCCATTGATCAGATGGGACGGTATGATGAACATACATCAGGGGATTTGCCTGGTTTCTGGAGGATGACAATTGTGGCGAGGTCAAAGTCTGTGGGGAAGTGGCCCTTTCCCACAACTTCCAAGTAGAAGTTGAGAAAGTGGGGGGACAGGAGTGGAAGAAATTTCTTATAATAATCAATTGGGAAGTCATCCGGGTGTGTTGCACGATTAGAGGCCACTGATAGCGTCCGCTATCTCTTCCACAGACATAGCATGTTCACGGGCGGTTCCGTCTACTTATGTCCGAGTGGCCAGCGATAGGTCCCCTATCAGTGGGCTATTGTACTCCAGGCTAGGCAAACTCTGAAGCAATGCTAGCTGAGGAGGTAAGCCATAGCCAGCCACATGGTACCCCTGGAGGTCACAGAGTTCGTGTTAAGATCAAAATAGGCGTTAAGTTCGTGGGAGAGGTGGTTAGTACACTGTTCATCAACATGCACCAACCATTAAGATACCAGATTGCTTAAGGCTCGTCGCGGGCCGGACATAATGCATCACCACTGGGCATAGACTGAGATGCCCCAGGGCAGGATGTATGCAGAATAAATATTGGGGAGCTCCTTGGCACGGATGAAGAAATAGTCAATTCTGCATAGGCTGCCGTGAGCCGTAGATAGGTGTGTGTATTCAGTCCATGTCCTCCAGGCATCACAGTGGCCCACGGACGTCACCCAGTGGGTTTGTTGCCCTTAGTCCTGTCGTGTCAAGGATGGGATTTATCACATCGTTAAAATCACCGCCAATGATGGTGAGACCCGGGGGAAGGTTTAGCACAACGCCAAGGATACAGGTTAAGGACACCCGGAGGCGATGGGGTGGGGCATACACGCACAAGAAATTGTAATGTCTACCTTACAGCAGACCCTCCATGTGCACAGACATCCACTCTACGTCTAAAACTGAGCGAGTAACTGAAAGAGGGAAGGACTTATGTAAAAGTATGGCAACCCGGGAACCCCTCGTGTGACCAGCATGATATATTCTGTCGTAGCCAAACAAGGCAAGGGCCGGACAGCGAGTTCCAATAAAATGAATCTCCTGTAGGAACAGCACAGCAGGGGAATGGCAGTTAGCAAAGGGGAGGACCGGGGTCTGTTTAATACGGTCGTTCATACCATTAAGATTCCAAGTCAAAATCTTAAACGATGCCATTGGGGTTGCGTTGAAGTGAGTGTAAGACGATTAAGAGGATAAAGTGAATCAAGGAGAGGTCGCGAAGGTGACCAATATTGCCAAGTCCGCATTAAAGCTAGGAGTGTGTATTGTGAAGGAAATAAGAACAAAGAAAGACAAACAACAAAGCAAAACCATTGAAGCAAAACCCCAAATCACCGCCCAACAGCCCCCCACCCTATACTTCAACCCCAGAAGCATCTGTCGCCCGAACTCCCACTTAAGAACAAACAGTAGAAAGAGAAGGAATGAGGCAGTCACCCAGGCTTCCCTGCACCAAACCATAGGTAGGAGAATGTGCTGCTGGCAAAGAAAGTAGAAAGTATGAGACTGCAAAGAGGCATCCATCAAATACTGCAAAGTTAGAAGGTTTTTGACTCCAAGGCCCGACTACTGGAAATTAGTCCATGTCCATGTCCACAGGTTGTGTCGACTCGGGATCTGAACCTGGAAGCCTGAGGGGTCTGGTACGCCTCTCTGCCCAAGTCTTCTTAATTGGTGCTCTCTCCCTTGGAAGACCTCTGGCCACCCGCTACCACCCCCCTTCGCACGTGCCATGGGGCGTGCCTATAGCCGACCCATGCACGCAGGATGTGTCGGATCCCTAGTGGGGGCGGTGCTGTACCATACGGGTTTAGTCCAGAAAAATGAGATGGCAGCCGGCCTGGAAGGGTATGGCTCCATGCGATCGTGCCCCTCAGAGGATGGCATCTCTGGGATTCTCGCTATGAGGGGGCATAGGGAGAGACCTCGGCATGTGTCACTGCACCAGGGATCTGTGGGCCCTTTCTAAGACAAAGCAAGGAGTCAAAGCGCCTTGTAGGAGCCAAAATGTTATCCAGTCTTCCAAAAATCTTTCAGGGGAAGGACCCTTCAACCAGTCTGGGAAGCTAACGAAGCAGAGGATGTTCCTCTGTGCGCGATTTGTAGTATCCTCTGTGCGCTTCTCCAAGAGTTTGGTAGATGCAGAAAGGCAGTGGATAGTGGAACTGAGCTCCCGCACAGTATCTTCGAGCTACAAAACACGACACGCCGCTCTGAAGACACTGTGTACTACATTGTGCAGGTCTTGGCGCAACAGAGCCATGCCCACACCTACCATGCTAGCCCTAGTCTCAAGGGCCGTGCAGGTGGCCTAAATTGGCTTGGAGGATACAGACAATACCAGCAGTACCCAAGGGCATCGAGAAAGGGGCTTCGCAACAGAACCAAAGGTCTTAGATGCAGAAGTGGTGTTTCTGTTGATCTTCGTCTGGGCCTGAGCGGAGGAGCGAGGGGGGCAGAAGCTGCGCCACCGGGGGCATGGGGGCACTAGTACAGTGTCCCTCACCCCGCTTTTACTAAATGTCGTCGTGGGCAGCACGAGCAGCCAATCACTCCCACAGCAGAGCATTTCAAGGCCCCAGGGGAGAAGGAGAAGATGGTAGTCGTAGAGTACAAGTGGAGCTGCCCTCGTCCCCAAGCTCCAGAAAATGCACCAAGGATCCAGATTTATCCAGCGGGCAGTCCAGTGGGGTCCTCAAGGATGGCACCAGCACTGTCAAGCATCAACCGCCATCCAAAGGTCAAACCCCCCCTGGGGGGGAGAAACCAACTGGACCAGGCAAATCGCTAGCCGAGGCTCTTCTCCTGTGGCACACGCCTAGTACTCAAACACAAGAGCCACCAGAGGTCCAGCCCAGAGCACCGTGGGTGCCCTACAGCCCCTCTGGAAAGTAGACAGGGATGGGAGCACTCCAGCGTGGTCCCGGACGCAGCCTCACAACAGCCGCAGTACCAGCCATTCCCGCAATCTCAGCACAGGCCCACTGAGCCCAGTCAGGGTCCCCCCCACCCACCTCAGCCGCATGTGGTAAGGTACCACAGGGGGTGGAAAAGGGAGCAGAGCGGGCTGCACCATTCACTCTTCAAAGCACATCGTGGGCACACCTGACCAACTCTTCCAAGCAGTGGCCACCATCTTTAGGCCCGCTGCTGGGACGCATCCACGCAGGATTAGGAGATCTTGTGCTGTGGCCGGCAGCCGAAATGCAGCAATAGGGCCCTATGGAGTCCTGCAGGGGTATCGCTCAGTCTCAGGTGAGGCAACCAGCAGCAGGTTGAGGGCCGATGCCTGGGATGGTGTGAAAGCTCCTTAAAGAGCATCTTCGGTGGTTAGGACACACCTCCCCATTTTCTCTTGATTTACAGACTCCACCAATTAAGGAAACTTGGCAGTTGTTATCCATGAGTTTCACAAGAAACAAAAAGCCATATGTTTTAAGTCGGGGTTCAGAACCGTTGGCAGCATGGTGATGGAGGTGAGTGTGATTATGTATGATTTTCTATCATGTACACTCGTAGTTTTTACGTCTGACATGTCTGAATGAACACAACTCCTAATGTCAGACAGGTTACAAAGTTTGCTTCAATGATGAATCTTTGAGTAGGCACTGTGAGGTTCCATTATGTCAAGTGCTTCTTTAAATCACCAAAATATGTATTCTGGGTGAGACTGGCTTACTGGATGGAATGTCTTGAGATTTCCAACAATTTTTAAATATGAATATCTGAACATCAGTAACAAATTCAAAGGGCCACAACAAAGAACTCCTTGAACAGAAACAACATTGACAAGGGTCTGATTTTGACTGGCAAAAAGAGCAGACTCTCAGGTAGTTATTGGCCAGAGGCAGAACCTCTAAATAGATTTGTCTGCATGTGTGCTTTAAAAATGACAACATTAAGAAATACATGATGATCATTGTATTTTAAATTAAGTACTGCTGGGGCTTTGGTTGCAGAGCTTGGATATTGTTTAGTACTTTTCAATACATCGTTGAGCACAAATAAATAAATGTGGGCTTGTATTCCTTTACATGTTTCTTGTTGAGGATGATATTGGCTTTAGAAAGAGGCAAGTACATTGCTTTCAGTTACTTACAAGCACTTTAATTTCATACATAGCAGATGTTAAAGTTTTACCAAAAAACCCAATAATTACTTTAAATGTATTTTGTAGAAGGCATTTATGGGCCACTGCTACTCGCCTCAGTTAAATGCCCCAAATCTCCTACATGAAGGTCTCTTACTCAAATCATAGTAAGCCTTTCCATTTTCAGAGTCTTTGAGTTAACTTAAAACTCTTTAGTTCTTTACTGCACACATGTTCCTTACAGATAAGGGTTATACAAACAGGGTGCAGTGATGTGTAGGTTGTGTTTCCAATGATGCTTGTTATAACTACTGGCTTTGTGTCTATCTGATAGATACTTTATGGTTGATTGCTTTACAATGTAGAATATGACATGGTTAGCTAGAGCTATACTAATAGGATCTTTGGGAGCATGAACTAGTACAATTTCTAAAGTATAGCCCTCCACTAGTATCCAGGTAATTGGATGCAGATTGGAGTTTATTGTCAAGTATTATAAATGGACATGCCACCAATTATACTGTGCTAATTTATGCTGAATATGGAGCCTGTTTCAACAAATGATTACAATGTGAAATTAGTTATTGAATGGGGTCTGGTGCATAAAAATGAACTTTGCCTTTCTATGCAAATCTGCCTAAGATTTAATTTGACTCTTAACAGTATACAGAAACACTGTCAAATCTTAAAATCTTAAAAAGAAAAAATGGTTAGAGCAACAACTTTAGAAATACTGGAGAGCCAGAGTGAAAATTGGGAATGTTGAATGCTAGAAGCAAACAAAATGGCATGTTAGCAAATGCAATTATATTTTATAGAGATTCATACACAATATATTCTTTAACTTATTATGCCATGAGCAAGTGTGCTGTAAAATACTGTAGTACCAACCTTAAGGCCAAAGTGTAGGTTCCTGGTTGACGCTGGCTTTCACGAATGATGTAACTTCCTTCTGCCACACTTAATAATTGGTCTGTTTCCTCTCTTGAAATCATTCCATAAAATCTAGGCAAAAAGCGTTAACAGTGTTAAACTGGTAATCCTTGAGAAGCAGTGCACCTCTAATTTATTAAAAATTTGTTTTAGGAACATAAGTGTAAACATAGACACATAGAATACCATCCTAAGAAAAGGAGAATTTAAAATTACCAAAATATAAACTCCTATATATGTATATCTCGCCTTTTTGACTATGCTTTGGTATTATTCAACACATTAAGATAAAGGTATTTAAGAGAAGGGAGGAAAATTAAACAGTACCAGATTTGTATGCAGTATGATAACACCAGAGAAAGAACAGTCAAACCCATTTGAACTTCCTCAATTTTGTTATTTATTTTAATTATTTATATGGTGGCACATGCAGTTCATGAAAAAGATGTCTCATTGTGCAACAGACATAAGATGAGAGGTTTCAAAGGTAGGATCATATGGAGGATAAAAGGAACAGAGAAGCAGATTAAGTAAGAGGTGAACAGAAAAGTAAAGCCACAACACATTCATTATAGGTTGGGTCAGTGAAAGCTTAAAATATAGTTATAGTTATCAAGTGGCAAAACACAAAGTACCATGGCAAAGAAACAGAAGAGGGATAATAATTTCTCTTGTAGAGTAAGGGAGGAAGTTATTTAGCTGCCACATTAGTTTCTGAACAGGACTTCCTTGATATTTCAAATAAAGATGTCAAAAAAGGAGGTTTCTTACACTTCGGAGAAACTGTCCTTTGGAAGAGTGCCCTATGGCAGCTCAGGGACAGGTTGACAAATGTAATCTTTTTGATACTTCGGATAATGGTTAAAGATAGTTCCTTGAATACAGTGTTCTCTAAGGAAGATTCTCTGAGATCCTGCCTAGTATATAGGCTAGACTTGTCTTCCAAAAAGGCTGAAAAGTATAAAGTGCACATCGGCCAATAGTACCAACTTGAAAATGTGAGGAGAAGGTAGGTAACAGTTATTTTCAAGAGTCATAATCTCATGGAACAAAAAGGTTGTTATTTCCAATGCTAAGGAGTCTCAATTTTGCGCACTTCCTCCAGGGCCTTATTCCTTAATTTAATTGTCATTTAGGGAAAAAGCTCAGTGAAACTCTACTTGTTCTAAGTAATAAAATCTGTCATTATTAATACAACATGACCTCAAAGGTCAGTAATGAGAAAATGGATTATGAGAAAGTGTCGTATTTAGTCATTACCCCTGTGTGAAAAATACAGAGGAATTTAAAATAACATTGCTCTCAACAGAAAGTCAATGTAATTTACTAAGGGTTGACTAAATGTGCTCTTTAGCAAAAAGTTCTAGTATTAAGCAAGGAGAAAATTTTAGACAGGTTACAATTTTGACATGCAATTTTTTATAAGTAGCACAAATAGGTCACTATAATAGCCCAAATTAGAAATGAGGATGGAGGTGGCAACAAACGCTTAGGCACCATGAGATAATTTTTATCTATATAGTCTTGTACAGCAGGGATGAAACTAATGCAGCACTGAACTGACGTCCGCACCCAACGTTAAAACTTCAGTTGTTACAACTATTCCTTTTTCATCAATAACAAGCAAAACCTCAGCTTTGTTAACATTTAGCTTTGAGACATGGTTATGCACCTGTTGCAGGGAAACCGAGATAAAGAAAAAGACAAGACTCCTCTTGGCAAGGAAAAAGCAGATTAAGGGCAGGGAGAATAGCCATCTCCACACAGGTAAACAGCTGGTCTCAAATGGCTGCTCACAGGGAGTCCCTTAAATAGTCACACAAATGTCTCTTACAAAAGGTAAAATAACAGGCTACTCAATAATTACATATTTGTTACAAAACAACACATCACCTGTGTCTTTAAACTCCTGAGTTTTTCCTCAACACATTTTGTTATTGTAATTCTAACAATGCTCAACGAACAATGTATTTGTTTCTTTCACATGCATGTTTGTGTGTGAGTGTTTTATTGCTCTGCCCCCAAACTTATCAGATTCTGTGTACCCCTCTATCTCCTGCTCCTATTCTTCAATCGCGTTTTAAATTAGCTGAGAACACAGAGTACGTGCTTGTTGCGCTGTGGCAATAAATTCCTTTAGGCTTGCAAACACAGGTTTTCCTTCAACTAAGACCTTGCAGATCATGCACTCTATTTCCTATTGAACTCTTCACCCGTCTGGCATCACTTTGGGCCTACACTGATCTTTCATCACATATAACTCTATGAAACTCTCTATTGATGTCTGAAGTGGCATAACTTCTTCACATTTAGTTTCTTCTCTAACACACCAATTGGTCAAACATTTTCACCTGAGAGTGAAGATATGACTGAGCGGTAAGGCAGGAATCATTTAGATTGCACATGATTTAACTGCTGTCGCTGAATAAGAGGGTTTGAGTTAAGAGACAGAGAATCTGAGTAAGGAGGCAATTTGCACCTTAAATGTGACACCTAAAAATGGATGACCTCTCTTGCTCCTTCTTACAGATGGACTTTTAGGAGGCCATGGCCACATATTTTATATACCACCAAAGAAATCTAGCAAAGTTAGATCAGAGAGACCAGTGAAAACAGTGGATAGATTCGTCTCAACTAAAACATTTAATGATACTTTCTATGCCTCAGCCAATTCTAAAATTGTCCGAACAATGATGAAGTAGAGATATACTCTCTGATAATTACTACTGTAACTGAGATGTCACTGATTTTCAGGCAAGTTTATTAGAGACAGGAGAGGAAACGGTAGGGTAACTCAGAGTATGCCTTGCAGATATGTGGACTTTGGATTTATCTGGAAATAAAATGGAAACAAGTGAGACACTGGAGAGTGTCTGAATGAGTGGGCTGTAATATAGGCTATATGTTTGTGGTATCCTCTTGGGAATCAACGTTTGGGGTGACAGAACCTCTTCTAGATGGTACATGTGATAAAGCTACCTTCTTCAATGAACAATCATTGACTGACAGAATTGATGGAAGTAGATTATGCAGAATGGTTGTTTGATTCAAAATGGAAGGTTTAGATATGGTTGGTAGTGTCACAATACACCTACTGAGCAAGTTTTATTAGAAAACTGCTAGACTGATGTTATTACTAGAAATATAGACTTTGTCATTAAAAAAGCTTTAGAATCCAGTGGGGTACATAGTTCTCGAATCATTGTATACAAATTCTGAAGTATTAGATAAATAAGTAAGGCACAAATCCACTGAAATCAATCATTTATACAATTACATTTGGCACCGGTACATTTTGAAGTGAGAACACCAGACTCACTCAGATTAACAGATTTTGTTTTCATTAAGAAGTTCAGGGATTAACCGACTACTTAAGGTCTTGAGACATTTAAAAGATTTAGCCTGCGCAGTAGATGATCCTGGAGTTCAAAGTATCAAAAACTGCAAGGGGTCATTAGTTGATACCCATCTCGAAACGTAGCCCTGAGAAATTTACCCACTTGACAGGCTGAATAAATGACCTAATTCCGCTAGGACAGAGAGGTGGCAGCTGAAATTCTGGGGCTTTACTTATGTGCTTTCATTCAGAATAAAGTGAAAGCTGCATGGTCTAGCCACATTAAAGACAGGCACGACCAAGTGGGTTGTAAGCATGTCCTTTCTTATGCATGGATGTTAAAAATGGGGGCTCTAGTTGGCAGAGGTACACACCTTGTCCAAGTAAGGACCACAACTCTAGTCAGGGTAAACTAGAAACACATATTAAAAGATAACTTGTGCTCACCCACTAGTAGCTTGGCACAGAGCAGTCAGGCTTATCTAAAGAGACAATGTGTAAAGTATTTGTGCAACACACACACACAGTAACACAATGAAAACACCACACAGGGTTAGACAAATAAATAGACAATTTTATGAGTAAATCAAGACCACAACATCAAAAATCCAATAAGTAGAACCAGAGTTATGCATTTTTAAAGATTATTTCAAAATATAGTGCTTAGAGTCTTAAAGTGCCAACCTGGGAAATCTGGTCGTGCCAGACCAGGGTAAATCCAAAGTTCAGGCTGACCGCAATGGAGTGCAGGTCGGCTACAGGACTCTTGCAGGTCCTGCTGAAAAGTACCTAGAATGGAGGAAGCATAGACGTCAAAGGCTCGATGCGAGGAGCAGAGGATGCGATGCGTCGACCATCCCTTGGATGTAGGCATGCGTGTTTCGATCCGCGCAGTTAGAGACACTTCGTCAACGAACCCATGATGCATCATCGTCGAGTCGCACAGTCCGTCGTTGTCGAGCAGCGCTGTTCATCGAAGCAATGTCTAACAGCAACTGCGTCAGTGTCAAAGGAGATGCATCAGTTCCGATCTGCGCAAAGTTGTCGATGCATGGATTCTGCTTGGTCAGCACAGAAAAGATCACTTTTAAGGGCCCAGGAATGGAATGGCACCGCAGGGCAGGACTCTCAGATGGCAGAGTCCAGGTGCTGTTGGAGAAAGTCTTTAATATCCCTGAAACTTCAGAACAGGGGGCAAGCCCTTGGAGTCACTCTGGGTTCAAGTGAGATGGGCCCAGTCCTTTCCTCAGCAGGGCAGAGGGTAGCAAGCAGCAGGCAGCACCTCAGAACAGAAAAGCAGTTGTTTCTGAGCAGCAGTCCAGCAGAGTGGTAGTCCTTGTAGCAGCATAGCAGTCCTCCTTTGTGACAGCGTTCTTCACAGATCCAGTAGTGTACTATGTTGGCTGGGTCAGAGACCCAGTACTTATACCCAGTTGTGCCTTTGAAGAGGGGGGGACTTCAAAGAAGGGTGTTTTGAAGTGCACAGAGGTCCTTTCTTCCCAGCCCTGGCTCCAGACTATCAGTAGGGGGTAATCAGCCCTTTGTGTGGAGACAGGACACTACATATTGAGGTGCAAGTGTCAGCTCCTGTCTACCTTCCTGCCCAGGACGAGGCATCCGAATGCAGATGAGTGCTCAGAAACACCCAACCTTCCTGTGTTTGTGGCTGTCTAGAGGGAATGCACAAACTAAAGCGGTCACCCACCCCAGACATGTATTGGAGTCAGGCTGCAGGCACACAGCGCAGTAAGAGTAGACAAATGCCCACTTTCTAAAAGCGGCATTTCTAAAATAGTAATGATAAATCAATTTTTCATTTTCCATCATTACCATTCCAAAGATATAAAAACATGACACAGCTACTCCTTTCTAATCAGGAATTACAGCTTAAAAGTGTATTCCCAATATTAACCCATGAGAGGAGTAGGCTCCACAGTAGTGAAAAACGAACTTGGGTGTTAGGCACTACCAGGACATGCAAAACTTAAAAGACCATGTCCTACCTTTTACTTAAACAGGACCCTGTCCTATGGGCTACCTAGGACATACTTTAGAGGTGAATTATGTGTAATAAAAGTGGAGCTTAAGGCTTGGCAAAGGGTTTTAAATGTCAAGATGAAGCGGCAGTAAACTGCACACACAGGCACTGCAGTGGCAGGCCACAGACTGGTTTGAAAAGGCTAATTGTGTGGGTGACACAATCAGTGCTGCAGGCCCACAAGTAGCATTTATTTTAGAGGCCCTGGGTATATGGTATACCACTTTACAAGGAACTTACAAGTAAATTAAATATGCCAAACAGATGTAACCAATTATACCATGTTTGGAGGAGAGAGCAAATGTACTTTCGCACTGGTTAGCAGTGGTAAAGTGCTCAGAGTCCTAAACTCAACAAACATAATTCAGCAAAAAGAGGAGGAGGAAGTCAAAATGTTTGCGGTGACACTTCAGTGGACCTAATAACAATGTGATGTGACCATACCCAGTCAAGCCATCACATTGGTTGACCTTGTTATTACAATCACTTGCAACCACTAGATACTTTGCTTTTGGAAATGAGCAGATTGTGTTGGCTTGATCACTGTTAACAGTGACATCTTCCTAGAAATTCATAAACAAAAGCAACCATCACAGAAGCAGAAAGAGATAGAGCAAAATAACACAATCATTGCTTCAAAGGTGGATGTAGTGTGCACACAAAAAAGCGGTCTACAATAGTTGGCTTCAGCTTCAATGGCACCTCTAAAACATTTGGAAATACTATCATTCCAAATGATGATGCAGCCTGGAGGCAAGGCTGTGGCTAGGACAGGATCATGGTCTTCTACCAGTCAAGATTCAATGACCAAAGGAAATCAATTGTTTTAATTCAGATAGGAGATTTTATCAAATTAATATCTGGTCATAAAATATGAATTGACAAATAGACAGTTCATATATTTGGAGAAAAGACTCATTATGAAAAATATTTTATTTTTCAATTTCTAGCAGGAAGACTTTTGAGGGTGCTATGCTAACAGAGCAGACCGTACTGCAAGCAATTCAAGTCTCTCACAGAAAGGCACAGATGAGCATGCGATAATGCTTTTGAGGCTGCTGTAGTTCCAGCTGAGCAGCAGGATTGCTGAAATACTAAGGGCTTGTGATAGTACTATAATGTGACAAGCATAAACCAAGAGTTAAGTGACAAGAAGAAAACTGCTTATAGTCGAGTCAGGTAGGAGTGGAAATGTGGTCTTGCAACCAAGTAAAACTGCCTCTAGTTACTCAGAGGATTTATTTCAGGCAACCTGACATTGCATGAGCTGTACATTTTAGTAATCTAAAAAAGGGTGTTGCAAGAGTCAATCCTAGACAGCCCTGTGTACAAAGGGCTTCCTCTGTGATTGCCCACTTACCAGGTCGTTTCTCTCTCAGTACACCCTACACCATTCATCATTGCCCTCAGACCCCTATTTCCATCCCCACTCACATTGCTCTTTGCACCTCCTAACTGTAAAATAGTCTTAATCCATGGTCTGCCTTACAGCCCCACTCCCACTGTTTTGAGCTCCCTGCACCAACCTTCCGCTGTCGTTTCTTGCTTTCCACCCTGCACCCCCTGTTGCAAACCTCCATCCTCCATGCCCTTTCCAGTCCTGGTTTTCATGGGATGTGCCCCTTCAACTGTCCCAATTGTTCTCATGTGATGATACTGATGCACCTGATGTGCAAACCCAACCTTAACCCCTCAGCATACTGAATTGCCACACCTCTGTCACTCTCCTGACCATTTGTCTTTTATTCCCCAGGACTTTAGCTGTCTGAAGATTTAAATACATATAGCTATTCAATTATTTGTTGCAGTTAAGAAATTCAAATGGGAAATTGTTCAAGGAAATCTGGGCTGTCATTCAGTTTAGTGCTAAGGTCTACAGGGGACTTTAACATCAGACACTTTGGGACCCAATGGCACTACCAAAATCAGGCCAATGGCTCCAAGCTCAGGAGAAACAATATTTTGGAGGTAAAAGGAGCCACTTAGGCTACGAACTTAGGATGCAAACAAATGCTTAGGCACCAAGGAAAAAAAGCACACAATAAATATCACAGGTCTAATTCTCTGGATGCAGCTAGCGATCGCACCAAACAGTTAGACACATCTGCTTAACCAGGAAGGGTCATGGGAACTTCAATTATCACTTGTCATTAATAAAGAGGCAATTATATGGGTAATTTGAATCTCACAATAATCTTATTTGAAGCACAGCAAAAAATATAAAAGTATTAATTGAAATGGTTCAAATCACAGAATAATTAATTTGAGATAGTCAATCGAACAGAGTCTTCAAGCTTCATAATGTATAAAAAGTCTTCTTCTTTATTCAAATTTTATTCTCAAAAGAATCAGCCTGATTCTTTTGAGAATAAAATTTGAAAAAAGATTTTTACTGTGCTTCAAATAAGATTGTTGTGAAATTCAAATTACCCATATCATTGCCTCTGTATTAATGACAAGTGATTATATTTTGGGCCGATGAACAGCCAACACTTAGAGGTGGGCAACTGTTTGGAAAGTGTAGCGGAGACTCATCAGTAGTGCAGTACTTTTGTTCTTAGCTGTTCAGCAGGGTATGTGCAGCACTTTTGTTCTTAGCTGTTCAGCAGGGTATGTAGAACTTCAAGTAGCAGTCAGGGACAATTCTTGTGGCATCCTGGCCAAAAAGGGTGCCTGATGAGTTCATGCTCACAAAATGGTGCCAGACTAAGGGGTGAAGTCCACAAAGAAACAAAGAGGTGGCTGATGATGGGAAGTGTGCCTAATGGGTAGGATATACACTCCAGGAAGCTTACCTGCACTGCAGGGCAGATCTTAGGAGCCCTTGTCTGAGATTTGAGTAGGGTAAGGAGGCACTCCTTTAGGTGAGCTAGTCAGATTCTATTGATAGCAGGCAGAAGGCTTCCACACATACATTCGGAGAGCACCGGGCCAGCTGAATACTGGAGGATTCCTAGGGGCTTTACTAACCTTAAGGGGACAGACAGCTCAGAACTCAGACACCCGGAAAAAATCACAACGGGCCAATTCAGGTCTCACCATGACAATCTTTTCAAACTGCTGGAGTCAAACCTCAGTTCAGCTAAGGCAGAGTTCCCTGTTCCTGAAAATAAGGCATTACTGGGTAATGATCGACTGTCCAGAGTAAGCCACACAGGTTGTAATGGCTCGGTGACTCCACAAAAGGAGAACAATGAGGTAAGACTGCCCTGCCAGGAAAGAACAAGTTACTTACCTTCGGTAACGATATATCTGTAAGAAACATAGGTTAGTTATAGATTCTCTACCTTAGAATTACCCCCAGACATCAGGCTGGATCCAGAGAATTTTGTGTCAGCAGTAGCCCTGCGCGTCGAAAGGAGGCGTCGGTCGGTTCCGCGTTCGTTGTTGGTGTCGTGGTTGCCGGGATGATGTTGCGGTAGCTACTTAAACGCCACCCTCGAGCGCTGACATCAGTTCTTTTACACAACATTCCACGCCAGAAGCGCAGAGCCATGCAAGACACTGACCACTGGTGCACAAAACTAGGGCCCTAAAAGGGATTCCCTGACCCTAGAAATCAGTTTGCAGAACGGGGAGGATGGGTGGGGTGGTAACAAATCTATAACTAACCTATGTTTCTTACAGATATATCGTTACCGAAGGTAAGTAACTTGTTCATCTGAAAGAAACAGTTAGTTATAGATTCCTTACCTTAGAATAGATACCCCAGCAATACCAACCCCGGAGGTGGGTCTGAGAACCAAGTTCACACCAGAAAGTCCTGGAGAACAGAACAGCCAAAGAAGCCGTCTCTCCGGACATGGCTGTCCAGGCAGTAGTGTCTAGTGAACGTGTGCAGAGATGCCTACGTAGCTGCCTGACAGATGTCATTAAGGGGGACTCCTCGTCCCAAAGCAGTAGTAGCTGCCGTCGCCCTGGTGGAATGGGCGCGCAGCCCCTCTGGAGGCTCCTTCTTTGCCAAGGAATAACAAGCCTTAATGCACAAAACGACCCACCTAGAGAGGGTTTGTTTGTGCCCACAAAGAGCTGATCATCCACCCGGAATTGTTTGGTGCGATCCAAATAAAAGGAAAGCGCCCGTTTTGGATCCAGACGATGGAGCCTCTCTTCTTCTTTTGAAGGATGCGGAGGTGGAAAGAAGGTGGGCAAAGTGATGGTTTGGCCAATGTGGAAAGAAGTAACCACCTTGGGAAGAAAGGAAGGTCTGGTTCTTAGTACAACCTTGTCCGGATGAACAGCCAGGAAAGGAGGTTTTGAAGAAAGAGCCTGGAGCTCACTCACCATGCGAGCAGAGGTGATGGCAACCAGAAAAGCAGTCTTTAAGGTAAGAAGATGAAGAGGACAGTTATGAAGTGGCTCAAAGGGAGCGCACATAAGATAAGTCAGAACCAAGTTCAAGTCCCACTGAGGCATTACGAAGGGACTAGGAGGAAAAAGATGACTAATGCCCTTTAGGAAGCGATTTACAACAGGGGACTTGAAAAGAGAAGGCTGATCAGGAAGCCTAAGAAAGGCTGAAATGGCCGAGAGGTAGCCCTTAAGAGTGCCCAGAGCAGAGCCCTGCTGGGCCAAAGAAAGAAGGAACAAGAGAACCTCAGAAAGAGGGGCAGAAAGGGGACCCACAGCCTTTGCTGCACACCATGCCACAAATTTGTTCCATCTACAGGCGTATACCGTCTTAGTGGAGGGACGCCTGGCTGTCAAGATAACATCACAGACTTCGGGAGGCAGGTCAAACAACGTCAACTGCTGCCGCTCAATCTCCACTCAAGGAGGTGGAGGCTGGACAGGTTCGGGTGGATAACCGTCCCCTGCGACAGAAGATCCTCCCGGAGAGGCAGTCTGATCGGAGGATCGATGGCCATGTTGAGCAGCTCGGGATACCAGACTCTTCGTGCCCAATCCAGAACCACAAGAATGACTTGGGCCCGGTCGCGCTTGATCTTCTTCAGCACTCTGGGCAGAAGTGGTATAGGCGGAAAGGCGTATAGGAGACCGTAACTCCACTCGTGACAAAAAGCGTCGCCTAGCGAGTGCCGACTTGGAAATTCCAGCGCACAGAATTGCTGACATTGTTCGTTCTCTTCTGTGGCGAATAGATCTAACCAAGGCTCTCCCCACTGTCGAAAAAGACCTTGCACCACCTCCGAGTGGAGACGCCATTCGTGATCCATCATGCACCTGCGGCTGAGTTCTTCCGCCCTGGCGTTCAGCAAACCTGCCAGGTGTTGAACCACAAGGGATATGCCCTGATGTTCCAGCCATGTCCAGAGGCGGAGGGCCTCTTGACATAGGGTCCACGACCCCACCCCGCCTTGGTTGTTGTAGTACCACATGGTGGTGGTGTTGTCCGTGAACACCTGCACTACTCTTCCCCAGACAGAGGGAAGGAATGCTTTGAGTGCAAGAAGAATCGCCCGAAGCTCCAGAAGGTTGATGTGGAGCCCGGACTCCGCCGGAGACCAGAGGCCTCTGATCTCCGCCTCCCCCGTGTGGCCGCCCCATCCCAGAAGTGATGCATCGGTCACCACTGTGAACTCTGGTTGGGGAAGGGAGAGTGATCTGCCGTCGGCCCAATCCTGGTTCGTTAGCCACCACTGCAATTGGTGTGCAGTGCCCTCCGAGATCTGGAAGCAATCGGACAGGTTCCCCTGATGTTGTGCCCACTGGAACTTCAGGCCCCACTGCAGAGCCCGCATATGCCATCTGGCATGGTCCACCAGCAGGATGCAAGAAGCCATCAGTCCCAGTAGCCGGAGGGTCATCCTGACCGAAACCCGGGATAGAGGCTGAAATCATATCCCGGACCCGCTGTTCGGGAGGATAGACCCAAAACTGCATCGTGTCCAGAACCGCTCCGATGAAGAGGAGCTTCTGAGAGGGAGTCAGGTGTGACTTCGGCACGTTGATGGAGAACCCCAGCGAATGCAGGAGGTCGGCCGTAGTCTGGAGGTGGAAGACGACAGCCTGGGGCGAGCCCGCCTTCAACAGCCAGTCGTCGAGATAGGGGAAGACTGGAACCCCTGATCTGCGCAGATGAGCTGCGACCACCGCCATCACTTTCGTGAACACCCGAGGGGCGCTGGTAAGGCCAGAGGGGAGCACGGTAAACAAAGTTCTTGTGGCCTACCGTGAACCGCAGGTAACGCCGGTGGGCCGGCAGGACGGGGATGTGAAAATAAGCGTCCTGCAAGTCCAACTCTACCATCCAGTCTCCAGGATCGAGGGCAGACAGAACCTGAGCTAGCGTCAACATTTTGAACTTCTCCTTCCGGAGGAAGCGGTTGACGTTCCTGAGATCCAAGATAGGACGCAGGCCTTTGTCCTTCTTGGGCACCAGAAAGTAGTGGGAATAGCAACCACGACCTACTTCTGGGACAGGAACTCGCTCGATGGCCCCCTTGGCCAAGAGTGTCGAAACTTCCTGTTGGAGAAGAGCCAGATGATCCTCCGACATGCGATGGTACTGAGGTGGCATGGATGGAGGGGTAGTCTCGAAGGGGAGGGAGTAGCCCCTTCGGACTATTTGCACATCCCACCTGTCCGACGTGATGGTGCGCCAGTGGGGGAGGTGATTGCGAATCCTGCTGTCCACTGGCGTTTGGTGGCCCTGAAAGGTCGGACTAGGAGGGTTTGGAGGCTACTGCAGGAGGGGCTGTGGTGGACTGGCCCGCCCGCTGGCCCCCAGAACCATGGCGGTTGTTCCCAAGTCCCCAGCCGCGCAGGGGCTGAACAGCTTGTGCTGGCCTGTGGCTCTGGGCAGGACGTGGCGGGGCACCCCTTCCGTAGCCACAAAAGGGGTGATAAGCAGACTGCGCAGGGCGGGAGGTGGAGAGGTCCAAGGACCTGGCCGTAGCTCAAGAGTCCTTAAAGCGCTCAAGCGCGTTGTCTGCCTTGTCGCCGAATAGGCGACGGCCATCAAAGGGCATGTCCATAAGTGTGGATTGGACATCCCCTGAAAAACCAGTCGACCTCAACCAGGCATAGCGTCGAAGGGCTACCGACGTGTAAATCGTCCTGCCTAGTGAGTCAGCGGTATCCAGCCCACAGCGGATGGTAAACTTTGCTGCGTCTCTCCCTTCGGCAACTGCACAAGAGAGTACGGCCCGGGCCTCCTCCGGGCACTGAGGCAGCACTTGCACCACCATATCCCACACGGAGTGTGTGTAACGGCCCAACAGACATGCAGTGTTTACCGACCGCAGTCCCAAGCTGGAGGAAGAAAACATCTTCTTCCCAAGATGGTCCAGCTTTTTGGATTCCCTATCAGGTGGTGCGTTAGGGAATGCGCCTTTGGAGGTAGATGCTTGGACCACCACCACGCTCTCAGGGGTGGGGTGCTGGGAGAGGAAAGTGGGGTTGCCCGGGGCCGGGCGGTGGGGTCGGGCAACCATCCTGTCCATGGGAGCCCCTGTGTTGGGTCTGGACCAGGTGCCCAAAAGGATGTCGGTTAGGGCTTCATTAAACGGCAGCAGGGGCTCCGAAGAGCTTGCTGCCTGTTGAAGTACCTCTGTCAGGAGGTTAGTCCTGACTGCCACCGTAGGTAGCTCAAGGTTGAGAGCATTGGCCGCCCTACGCAACACCACTGCAAAGGACGCTCCCACCTCCGTAGCCACAGTAGGAGGAGACAACATGCCAAGGTCTGGTGAGGTATCCAGACCACTGGCTTCCCCCAGTTCCTCTCTCCAGTCCGGTTCATAGCCTAACTGGTCAGTTAAAGGGTCTCCAGACCCCTCCCAGTCCTCCTCACCTTCCTCTGGCTGCCAATCTGGTCTAAAAGAGCCAGGGTAGAACAAGGGCACAAAAGTAAACGCCAGCGCCGGATCCGGCGTCGGTCGACGCCGGTCCAGCTCCGTGTCTACATCGGGATGGAGGCCGGGGTCGACGCCGGCTGGGAACACAACCGGCGTCGGCTGCGGACGTGGTGCCGGTGGAAGCGGCGCCGGTGTAACTAGGTCGACCTGCGCCGATCCTGATCCAGGCCTGGATCCAAGGGGACCCTGAGGTGCCGGAGCCGCCGGTGTCGAAGGACCAGAGCCCCCAGCCGAGTCCGCGGGGCCCAAAGGCGCGGAGTCGGGCTGCCCAAAGATGGCGTGAATCGCTTCGTAAAACTGACGTAGCTGGGCAGGGGTCCCTCCAGGTCCCGGAAAGGGAGGGAAAGCCGGAGTCGACCCTTCGGGCTCCGCACGCGGAGCCGCGGGAGGGGCACCACCCGCATCCCTCTTCGCGTCGGCTGACGGACGGGGAGAAGTCGAAGAGCGACGATGCTTCTTCGACTTCTTCTTGTGCTTCGACTTACCTGACCCCCGAGTGTGAAGACTTGGATGAAGAATGATGGTGGCTCCGCGACCGGTCCCTCGACCTCCTACGCGACCGGGACCTTGAGCGGCGCGGAGCCGACTGCCAGGCCTCGAGAAGCTTTCGGGACCGCTCCTGCAAAGACTTCGGATTCATGGTCCGGCAGTCGGAGCACGACTTGGGGTCTTGGTCGCGCTCCAGGCACAATAGGCACACGCGGTGCAGATCCGTCATTGACATCAGTCGGCTACAGGAACCGCAAGCCTTGAAGCCGGGCATCCCATACGTGCACCAGGAGTCGAATACTCGAAAACGGTGTCGACAAAAGTCGTCAAAATATCAGTCAAAAAGTGACTGGACGTACCGCTCTCTCCGGATCTGCGCTGGCTGGCGCGGAAAAAGAAAAAACTGACGTCAGCGCACGAGGGCGGCATCTAAGTAGCTACCGCAACGTCATCCCGGCGACCACGACGCCAACGACGAACGCGGAGCCGACCGACACCACCTTTCGATACTGCTGACGAAAAATTCTCCGGATCCAGCCTGACGCCTGGGGGTAATTCTAAGGTAAGGAATCTATAACTAACGGTTTCTTTCAGATCTGTATCCCAGCGAGAACAGAGAGGAAAAAAAGATGGAGCTGTTGTAAATCTGTTGGTGGTATCTATTCTCCTTGTTCGATTAACTTTTCATACAAATTGGCAGTCACAATTATCTATGTGTAACCCCCACAAAGAAAGAATCCTTATCCTGCATGCCATCAATTTTGCTGGAGTTCCCTTGTCATTCCCACTCTGAAGCTGCATTTCATTTTCTACGGTCCTTGCCAACAGTAAATGAGCATGTAGAATGTCACCATGTTTTGCTAACAAAGAAAGTTTGCCAGTATTGTGGAATTTACTTGTGCATGTGAAGTTCTCTACAAACTGCTAACAAAGTTTGCCAGTATGGTGAAATTTCTTTGTGAACAAATCTTCTACCATGGTAGATTTCTGGAGCACTCTGAAATCGACCACAGTAGAAGAAGATTTGTTCACAAGAGATTTCCACCATACTGGTGATGGAGCAAGGTTTCATAAATGAAACTTGCTTGTATTCAATCCTCATCACAGTATTAATCTATTAAAACTTGTATTGTTAATACTAACCTTTGCATACACTACACGAAAGGGAAGGATGCTTGCCTATGTGTTTTACTAATGAATAACGCTTGTCTGTAATCTAAAATGGCCGCTAAAGCATGGGAAACTATCTGCGCATGTCTCAACCATAGCACGTGTTGTGACGTCTCTCTTTGCTTGGTGGGAAATTTCTGCTTCTGCGCAGTGTGTAGTAAAATGGCTGCTTGATGTTTTCACATGCTTCAGCTTGCTCTCATGTCATTACTAAATTGTCGTTTCCTAATGCTACTAACGCGGGATGGAATTTATAATTAAATGGGAATAGAGTAGGAAAAGTGGGCATACAGTGAAACATTTTATTTTGTGATTTTAATATTTGCTTCTTGCACTTTTACTAGTTCGTAAACTTGGGCCTGGGTTGGTGACCTGAAACTCGAGAGGCAAATGGTTCTGCGCATGTGTCCTGTGTGCCTGCCAAATGAAGTCAATCTGGACGTCGTCCAAGGCCGCGACCCGATGGCCGAAGATGCTGTACTTTTGCCTTTCCTGTTGTACATTGATACATTGTCTATGAAAATTGGTTTACATTTGTCATGAGACGGGTGGGAAATAAAGTGAATGTATTAATTTGAAGGGGTGGGAATGTAAAGACAATAGGCTTTACAATTTAGGCCAAATCGATATGGTGCGAGAATCCACCCCCTGTCCCTGTCCAATCAGAAGTAGTGGTCCCATATTTTAGCAACATTAAGGGGAGGTACATGGGGGTAGAAGGGTATAATAGAATATAGCATTAGTTAATTAGTTAGAAGAGGCGAAGAACAGGCGTTCGAGAAGGAGATGCTGCAAGAGCAGGCGTTCACGAAGAACAGGCGTCCATGCTGCCAGAGCGCTCTTAGCTCCAGACTGCCAAGCTGATTGGTTGCTGACTGAATCCCTGTCCTGAAGAGGTCCTGAGGAGGGGGCGGCGGAGTCCATTAGAAGGAAGGCACGGGAGAATCGAGGAGAAGCCGAGTATCAGAGAGGGGAACGACGCAGGCGTCGTTGTAGAGAGGTCACCGGTCCTGTCCTGATCCTGGAGGAGGTCTTTGCTCTTCATCCTTCCTGGGTCTTATTCTTTCAACTCCTTGGCTAAGGGGTTTTGGTTCTCGCACTTAGGTAAATATAATGCAACCGTTAGTTGCGCTGCTGTCTCTATCTTCTCCTTTTCTTTAAACACCGTCATTGATTAGCAATAATCATTTCTATGCTTAATCTTGGGTATTGCGATTAAGTACCATGTGGCTCTGTATTTTACTCTGCTAAATCTTTAGATAAACATTTTAAAACTTCCTGACTCAGTGGTTATTTCAGGATTATGTACTATAATGAATGTCACTCATTTTAAACTTCCCAATTAGCAAAGGATTCATTGGTAAGTCATTACTCTTCAATCAGAAGGTAATTGGTAGCAGGGATTTTGATAGAGAGTAACAACTGATAAAACCCAGCGTAAGTATTAGCGTAGTATGAATGTATGGGCCCAAGTGAATATCTGGTGTATGAATGCTGTTTGCTAATATCGCGCTGGATCACTGGCAAACTTTCTTTGTCAGCAAATTACATTTGCAAGCGCAAAATCCCAGCTTTTCTGATTCTATGAATCACAAATGGGATTTCGCCCTCGTAAATGACGTTTCTGGCACACAAAAGCCACACGTGGGTGTGCAAAATGTTTGCTATTTAGAGCCGTAGTGCTCAACAGTAATACAGATAAATTGAGCAACACATTTTATTTAAACTATTACCTTTTGTTAAAAGTGAAAGAAAATAATATCCTGACGGATGCTATAATGGAAATACAAGCCCTAAATCATCGTATTATTTGAATTCTCATCCTATTGCATTTTATCCTCATAGCATTATATTGCTGGCTTAGTTAGCCGAGATGTACTGCCAACTTAAATGAACAGACAGCTGGTATGAGATATACTCCAAAAAAGACAATGTCTCCTAGAGCATCATCTCCATTTTAAATGCCACTATTGCTAGCTATGTATGCTCTTTAAAATGCATGAGAACATTTAAATTGTTAGGCTCCTTCTTCCTGGGTGAAGATAGTAAATACGATCAGTTTTTTTTTCTTCTAAAAATGTATAACAAAACTTCGTACTTACTCTCTTCCGTAATATTTTGGTCTGTTTTCGACCTATTAAAAAGAAATAACATAATTAACATGAGGCATTAATACAGGTTTCCAAATTTAAAAAAATGAAAACAACGGAATAGAACAAAGGTAAAGAGAACCACTAGAGAACATGAGTGGCAAATAAACGTGAAATAAGTTTTCATTGGCAATGCTTTTTCCAGCCATACAACTTAACAGTACCATAGTAGTATATCGAAGTTGACAATTTACACCTCCGTATATACACAGTATATATTTAGTGTTCTTAACTCCACATCTGTGTACCATGCAATGTAGGGGTTTGGTCAATATAGTGTAAGCAATTTCTTTGTCATGTGGTAGAAATATTTGGAGATTTAACAAATTTTAAGTCGAACTTGCTCAAGAAAAAAAAGTTACACACTGAAATGAAAGGATTAAGGACCAGAAAACTTAATAGGGATGTACAAATAAAAAGATTAGTTTAGTGCTACCATACAGACTACAGTTCTCAGAATCAAGAGTGGACCTGGCACCCAGCACCCTACTTGACAAAAAACACACACATACCAAACATAGAGAAATAATCTGTGAAGAGAATCATTCACACAGTTCAGCATTTTTCAAACAATTTTATTCCAATCCACAAAGACAGCACTTTGTTAGATTAAAAACCATCTACCTTCCATCTTTGCAGGACAGACTTGCATCCCATTGGGTCACTATACGGCCCTGGAAAACACGGGAAGGGTTTTCTTTTGACCAATATAATTGTAATTCTTTTCTTTCTATTGTAGTTATATCTCGGTTATGTAGTTCATCTATTTGCTTTACTCAAGGACATTACCATACATTTTTTCACTTTATATTAGGCACATCACCCATCATTTAGAAACTAAGAAAAGGTAATAACCCACGATTGACACACTATAAGTCCGGTGCTGTTTCCTAAAAATAAATGAATGAGGTAGCCTTGGGACTGAAAATGGGTAGCAACTCTGATTTTAGGCGACAGATGTTCGATACAAAGAACATGCCCTCCTAGTATTCCATTTCTTCAAGCCAACTACTAATGTTAAAACAGCAGAATTTCCTAAGGGAAAACAGCGGAACAACAATTTAAAGATTATGCATATCCTCGTTTAAAAGCGCCATGATTATTCTGGATCGCAAACCCCCAGAAACCCCCACCCCATTTATCTCAATATTAATTAAACTGCCCAGTCCTATTTTCCAGAAGAGAGTGGCCCAGGGCTCATCTTGAAAATAGCATTAATTAAAAATCACGAATTAAAATGCATGAAGCTGCAAAAGACCCAGAATGAATAAAGACGATTAAAAACAATGAAATTTCACGTTTGCAAATATGATTAGTATCAAAATGTCATGTCCTGAAGCCACTCTGAAGCAAACTGCTAACAGCACTGAAGTTTAAGCAACTGTTTTATTACTTCCAGACCAAGATAAAAAGTCTGCCTTGTAATGCAAAACATCCCTAAACAGTAACCTTTAAAACATCAGTTAGGTGGAAATGCATTGTTGTTATTAGTTACGAAGCATTTGTCAACGAGAAAAGCAAGAGACATTCAAAAATGAAAAAAACATTTTGAGAAAACACCCCCCCTCCCCCAAATCCTCTGCCTTTTTCCAAGAATCCTTCGTATCTATAAAAGAGGTCAAATCCAATCAAACAGATCGCATGTTCCTTGTCTCACGGATTCCTGTCTTTTTCCCCAGACCAAACGAAAACTTTCATATCTTCCTTGACGAGGAAAACAAATCACAGAAATCTCAACACAAAGCCTCCTGGAGCTAGAATTTGGGAAGTTAGAAAAATAACTAAAAACAGGAAGGTCACCTTCTTCAGGCCCTTCGAAACACTATAAAGCCAAAGTCCCCATTCACTAAAAATTACACTTTCATCGGAAAAGAAAATGTACTCACAAACTTACTAATGCGCAACACTAGACCTTCCACAAAACAGAATTCAACTTCCCTTCATTCCCCGGTTCTTATACTGCCAAATCCATCAACTCTGCTCAGATTGACCCAGATCATCTCCTTTCTACAATCAAAGCAGTATTGGCATTTCCTCACAAGTAGAATGCACATTGAGGAGCGATGTCAACTTCTTCAGTTACTGCCTCTTCCGCTAGATCAAAAACAGGGACTGGGAGAGTGGCCAAAATGGTCACCAAGTTGGAAGCTTCTTTTTGAGCTCCGAGACATCCGCTGCTGCATGGACCTTTTCGTGGCAGCACTGTCTCTGCATTGGGAGGCAAGAATCTGATGGCTTTTGGAATGTGGGAAGAAGCCAGGCTTTGGGGAGCCAACAGGCTCCATAGACATAGGCAAGATGGAAACTGTGGGGTGGTGCAGTCACTGATGTAGTGGTGGATATCCTCCACAGGAATGATCTTTAGAGCAGGCAGAGGTTGGCTACTGTTGCCTTGCCCAGACCCCGACTCCCCATCCCAAGAGGAATGTCACATGTGAAGGGAAGGACGAACAGAGCAGAAGCGGTGGAACAGATGGCTCATCCTTTAAGTCCAGAAACTTGGACACAATGTGTGACTGCTGTGACACCCAGGTGGGGGCACCTGCTGCAATTCCCCTGGGGGACAACAGTGCCCATAACTGCGGACAGGGCCAGCCCAGCATGATTTGCTGCTGCCTGAGCGGTGGAGGAACTGATGGAGTGAGTCCTGTGGCTCCTGGTGGAGGCTAGACCAGAAGAACAATTGGGCTCAGGCGGGGCAGTGAGATGGATGGACTGCCCTTGAGAGTAGGGCATTTGAGACTTTGGTGGCAATACATCTTTGTGTCTGGGCCCTGCTTTTGCTCTGAAAGTTTTAAACGTGATACACCCACTTGGTGCTGTCATTTTTCCTGTAACAGTAAAGAAGCAGTTACTGGACAACAATGGTCTGATCCAGAACTCTATACATCATTGATCCACTTTGTGTCAGAGTGGCACTTGGAGATCCTAGACAGACGGTGCCAATTGGCAAACATGACTAGTTATTGGTTTGGTTTCAAGGAGTTTAACGTGGGCATGGCTATACGTGACCCTTTGAGGGATGGTGTAAATTATGGCCTAACTGCACTGTATCAACCAATATAATTGCATGCAACTGTAGGTCTGGAATAGTTGCCTACAGCGCCGTGGAAGCCTCTGAACCTAGTCTTTGCACTTCCTAGGGCCTCATTTCCTTGGTATGGAGAGATTCACCTTTGTAGGAGGTGATGTTTCAGGAGAGATGAGTCCCTAAATGACTGCAACACTTAGGTACATGTCTCAGAAGATGGGGGCCCGAAGGAGCAGTTTTACAATTGACAAGGAAAACGTGCTTGGGGTTTAAAAACTGTATAGAAAGAGGGAGTGAGGCGAAATATGGGTGCCAAAGGAGTGCCTCGGAGACGATGGAAAACTTGCTCTCTAGTATAGCTGATCCTAAAATATAGTTTGACCAGATAATCTCAGAGGATCTCCTCAAACTGCAGTTGGATCATGGGAATAATATCACAAACTTAAAAAGAGACATGCAAGGCTTGGTATTGTGAGTTGCTACTGCACAACAAGTACATCAATTTATGTCAGTCACAAGGCTAGTGGTGACGACATATGAAATCTTGGGTATAATCACTTGAGAAGAAATGTGATGATTTAGACAATAGATCCAAGAGGGACAACATTAGGGTCGGAAATTGAGAGAGAAAGCAGAAGACATTTGTGACCGTGCAGAGACGTAACAAGCATCTCCTTAGGGACAAGGTACATAGGCGAAAACTTAAAAGTCAAATGTACGAGTGCCAGGAGATACATAAAGAGGATACATCATCTTTATCCACCAATTTAGAGCACTG
The DNA here is from genome assembly GCA_963921515.1 of Calotriton arnoldi. Classification (NCBI taxonomy): domain Eukaryota; kingdom Metazoa; phylum Chordata; class Amphibia; order Caudata; family Salamandridae; genus Calotriton; species Calotriton arnoldi. The sequence goes on along the minus strand of CAWUFW010002424.1, from coordinate 288,210 downwards.
ATGGCAACTCTAAGAAGCATGTTAATAGAGTTAGATGCGTTCCCCAACAGGGAGCGTAGAATAGTAACTGAGACAACCTTTGGGAATCTGACAGAGCAAGAGCAAGCCAATAAGGAATGCACCACAGAGCAAAGAATTAGAAAGATTCATCATCCTACGAGACAATTAACAATCCTAGTAAGCTAAGGATAGAGCATACAGAAGTACCATAACAATTTAAACAGGGCTGACAGGCTGCAGGCCTTATGGCTGAGAGCTCAGCATAACAGGGCACACATATTAGAAATCAAAGCTCATGAGGGTCAATAAGTCACTGATGAAAGGGAAAGGTCAGAAACTGTTGTACACTTCTATCAAAAACTTTACAGTAAAGGACTAGAAAGTGTCATGGATAGCGCTTGGTTCCTTGGCTCGTCAGCTCCCCCCATTCATATGCTTGACAGATGCAGAGAATGGACTTGGACCGTCTTATTGATGTTACAGGTAAGGTAAGAGAACTGTATGGGGGCTCAAGTTGGGAAAGTCCTCTAAGACCGATAGGTTTTCAGCAGATTTTTAAAAGGCCTTTAGCAATCTTTTGGCAGACCCCCTTGCTAAGCTGTAGGGGATTACGTCCATCATCCCAGAAGCGGATATCTCATAGATATTGAAGATGAGTAAGGACTTCAAGAACTATAAGTTACAGACGCAAACTGTTTTTCTTAATGAGGATGCCAAGATTTTTTACTCATAGTTGGCTGCTTATTTTGATAAATATGTGTCTAGCCTGATCGTTGTGGATCAATCAGGGTTTGGAAAGAGGTGATGATGAAAGCAATTTGTACAGCGCACAGCTACTCCAAGGAGTGTCCCAGCACGTTATCTCAGTCGAGAAAAGATGACACCATTTGCCATTAGTCCTGCACAAAAAGCCAGGTTTTGAGACTTTTTTTTTAAAACATTGCAACATTACTCAGAGCGCGCAACTCAAAGGGTAGTTGATTCCATGCTATTGAGCCTAGGTAGGTGAGAGACCTTCCTCCTGCTCTAGCTCGTCGAATTCTGGAAGTCACGGCTAATAATTTATTAGCACATCTCAGATTTCTGGAAGGACGTAGAACCTGAACTTGGTTCTAAGGTAAAGTGCCCCAGTCTGGTACAGAGCACCGTGCACACAAAAGAGAGTCTTGAACATGATTCTTTTCCTAATAGGAAGCCAGTGAAGAGCACGCAGATAAGGTGAAATCCGTGTTCTAACTGGAAAATTCAGCAGAAGGCGAGATGCCACATTTTGTACCTCTTGAAACCTGTCCATTAGATGTTCCAGTAGCCCAGAGTAAATGGCATTTCTGTAGTCCAACCTGGAGGTTATTAGAGCCTGAATAACAGTACTTTTTTACTGAGAAGGCCAGGAAGCGTAAAAACTTTTTTAAGGAGCACAATATACCGAAACAGGTGCCTACCACTGCCGTGGTCTGAGCCTTAAAGGACAGGCAATCACCAAGTATGATCCCTAGATTTTTAACTGTGCCACACTGCGGGCCTGGAGGGGACGCACCTTCGGGCCAGAAACTCTGCCAAATTTCTGGAAGAATATTGTCATAAAGAATTTCTGTTTTTTCCACATTGCACTTAAGTTGATGTGTTGTCAACCAGTGAAAGACTGCAGTTAGGCATGTTTTGATCTGTTTTCCTGAGACCCCTTCTCCTTTGTCCCATGAAAACAGAAGTTGCGTGTCATCGGCATAGGAAATAACTTTGCCTCCATGGGCTTCCGCTATCTGGGCCAGGAGAGATTTGGACTTGGGGCCGAGCCCTGGGGAACTCCCACCATCAGTTCGCGTGATTTCGCTGAAAAAGGAGGAATCCACACTTGTTGACTTCCATCTGCCAGAAAAGAAGTGAGCAAGTCCAAGGCTTTTCCTGTTAACCCAATAGACTTTAGACGTGCCAGAAGTCTGGAATGGGGGACAGTATCAAAGGCTGCTGATAGATGTAGCATGAACAGCACCGTCCTTCCCCCGGTGTCAAGTATACCTCTGATGTATTCTGAGACCTCCATTAGCTTTGTTTCAGTACTAAAATGGGGTCTAAAGCCAGACTGGCCAGGGTGTAACAAGTTATTGGATTCCAGGTAACGGGAAAGCTATAGATTAACATGTTTATCAAGTATCTTGGATAAAGCTAGCAGCAGAAAAATCGGCCTGTAATTAGATGGAATACTAGAGACCACAGACTGTTTCTTCACCAAAGGCAGAATCTTTGCTTGTTTCGACGGGCAAGGAACCACATCTGTTGCTGGCAACGTGTTAAGTATCATATTTGCCTGGGGATTGGGGATAGAGGCCACAGAAGCTAACAGGTTGGGTGGGCATAGGTCTGATTGAGAGCCAGGTTTAAGAGTATTCAAGACTGTCATTGATATCTCCATTGAAATAGTGTAAAATCTAGCAAGTGTTGCATTAGAAGAGGGGACTGTACTGGCTACCAAAAGGCCCTGTAAATCTTCGTCCGGCCACATGCTGTCTTGAATGCTAAAGATCTTAGTGTGGAAATAGCTGGCCAACTGTTCACAGCACTCCACCGATGGCTGGTGGGACCTGTTACTGGTGACATGAAGTTCTTAACAATAGAAAGAAATTCTCTAGCCTTGTACCCGGCTCTTTCAATTTGGTCTTCAAGGTATACTTGTTTAGCTGTTCTTATCGCTGCGTGTAATTTCTAGCTATTTTGTAAGATTCTCTATCCTTCATATTGCGATACCTCCTCCATTGCCTTACTAGTACTTTGCACCCTTTTTTCCCTTCCTTGAGGCTATCAGAGAACCAAGGGCATGCGGGCTTAGATCTACTTGCTCATCAAAGGAGAGGCAGAGTCAGTTTCTCAGTGGAGGCTCTGATCCAGCTGTCGAGCATTATGACATCTTTCTCAATCAAACCTGAGAGAGCAGGAGTACTTTCCTCCAAGAAGCGTATACACGCCATGGGCAGTATCTTGTGAAATGCTCTCAAAAAGCCTGAAGATCTTGCAGAAGATGGGTGCACTTTACCTGAAAGCTGATACAAAAACTTAATCAAGAGGTGGTCAGACCAGACCTGAAGAACATGGTCCTCGGTTTTCAGAATAATATTTGAGAACACCTGGTCTAGCACATGCCCAGCTTGGTGGGTAGGTTTGACTACATATTGGCTGAGGTCTAAGGAAGAAATGAATTCTCTAAACTCATTTACCTCACTGTCTTCCCCCTTAACCATGTGAAAATTGAAGTCGCCTAAGAGTAAAAAATGTGAGTATCTCAGGGCTAAATGTGTAATCGCCTTATCTAAGGAATTAAAAAATGAACCAGCCGGCCTTAGCAGTCTATAAATTAATGCGCCAGCCACTGATTGCTGATGAGATAGAGTAATACAGAAACCTACTGCTTCAGCCCTAAACAGGTCCTCAATCTTGAAAGATTGGTATTCCCAGTCAACTCTAAGAATCAGGGCTAAGCCACTGCCCCCCACCACCGATTGGCAATCTTGCTTATATATCTTAAAGCTATTAGGGACAGCAATGGCAATGGAGGGGTTGGGAGTGTCAGATAGCCAAGTCTCAGTCACAAATAATATATCTAGAGTGTCCTCCCACAACAAGTCAAAGATGTTACCTGCGTGTTTCTGTAAGGAACGGGCATTAATCAGAGCTCCATGACACTGGGCAATACTCTTCATTTTTATAGCACAGGGGGGGACTGACTCGCTTTCTTTGATGGACTATAAACTGGAAGTTACACCAGGGGCAAGAATAGTTCATTTTAGAAGAAAGTATGGGTGGTTGAACAACGATCCCAGTTATTATAGTATTATTGGATGTTGAGAAAGATTCTAGGAAATTACCATCTTTTGAATGATGTCACCCCAATTTTTGCTCTATCTGTTTGCTGGCATTAGAAATCTGTGCAATTTACCACAACTGAACAGAAGTAAAGTGCCTGTGTTATCCCTTTAAACATATTGAAATTGGCTTAACTTAATTGGCGCAATGAACTTTCCTATAAGGGCATAGTATATGTTGAAGAAAATACACCCTAGCATGGAAAGTTAGATGCCACCTGTGAACTGCAGCACCTATTGTGCCTTCCACTACAGTGGTAGTGAAAACATATTTAGGCCTATCCTGTAGCGGCTGACAGCAGCAGTTTGAACCCTGTTGCACAGACCTGTCTAAAGCCCCGTTTTGACAGGTGGGAAAACCGGCCACTGCCAAGCCTGTATTTGTCCTAAATGAGGTGTCAAAGAGGTGTGAAAACTCCTCCCAAAGCACAGACGGTGGCCTGTGAGTGGTGAGGTGGTTTTTTTCTACTGGCAGAAAGTCCAGTTGGGGTCCGCCCAGGAACTTAATTAACTTCAAAGTGGCCTGCCATGTCATAATTAAATGTCAGGTGAGCCCATGTAAGGTCCCACCCTTTGTCTCACTAGTCAGGTTGGCATCAAACCCAGTGGGAGGAAAGATACTCCCAGAACCGGTTTTCAGTGACAGAGGAGGGGCCTGCTCATTACCCTAGGCACATCTCTAGGTGAGAACAGAGTCTCTGCACAAGGGAGTAGGGTTTTAAATCTTGGATTTTGGGAATAAGGTGTTCATTCAAGTTGTGGGTGCGCCAAAGAGATAGTACTCTGTCTGTCAGGAGAACAGTTGAAGTGCATACAGCGTTCTTCGCACATGTGCAATGATACCTTGGTAACTCGTGCTCAACTCAGTCTAGACAGTTGACCTCAGTTTCAAATCATGGCAGCCACCATCTTGGAATTTTTTGCTCAATATCCTCTACTGGACTTGAACAATGATTCTTGGAAGGTCTTTCAGAAGGATCGTTTATGTCTCCATTGGGGATATCTCTTGACTTTGCACCACTTTGTCTCTACATTTTGTATCCTGGTGTTCATGACAGTCTTTCACTAGGATCAATCCTTTTGGTGTATCTGACCCAGGCTCCGTCGCAGTCAGCCTCAAATCACATCTAGGTCCTAGTCTACTGCTTCTATAGACTATCATTGGCACTATTTCTACTTACAACTTGAAAAATTCATATCTCCATTTTCCCTTATTGGATTTTGTTGCCTTTTTGGCTTAATTTATTTTATTTATTTATAAACTGTTACTCTATTTTTCTAATTCACTATGAGATTTTTATGGTTTGGCGTTTTGACTTTATTACTGTTATGGTAATGCATAAACACTTTATACATTGCACTAAGTTAAGCCTGCCTGCTCTGTGCCATAGCTACCAGAGGGTTGAGTCAGGTTAATTAAGTAACGTTGAAGGATCACGCTGATTTGGGTTGGGCGAATAATCCACTTTCCTACAGCGTTCAACAGAACAAGTTGTTGCTTTGTTGACTAGTGCTGGATAAAATGTGATTGTCTTTTTATTTTTGTAATTGGGTCTTTGCTAACTACTAGGACCCAATGGCAAGGATTTTGATGAATGACAGTAGGTCTATGCTCTTGTCCTTGGACAGAAGCATGACCCCCTATTCCCACTTCCATTCGCATTATCAACGGAACTCTAGCGACTGTGATGAGACCAACACAAAAGATATCAGGAATCTCGTTCGGTAGTTCACCGCACAAAATTTCCTTATTTGCAGACATGCTTTTTACATTGTCCAACCCTGAAACACCTTTAAGAGGATTTCTTTTCCACTTTTCCAATTTGACATTTTCAGATACCCAAGTGTCTGCTCAAAGGTTTCTTTAGGCTAACCGATACATACAATATCTTAGAATCAGGTTTACCAATTTGCTGTCCACACTGTTTTGGGCTAACTAGCCCGTGTAAGGATGCCATATTTACACTGCAGTCTTTGCCTCAATCGTGGGTTTGGAGCTTGGCGAAGATGAAAAGGGACATATTATCTATTGTTGTGGAACCTGTTACCTTCTTTACTACAAGGAAGAGATGGCACTGTTCCAATGGAAGGTAAATGATAGTGTTTGGAGGGACTAGAGATCAGGAATACTGAGGAAGAGGACAATGTCCTAAGACCAGTCTTTACCTTAAGAGACACTATCAAAGTGATCACCTGAAATTTAATCAACGGTGGACAGTACACAAGCTAGACAAGAAATTAGGCCAGTTTGACCACAAAGTGTTAGGAAGGGCTCTTTGGGATGACCTATGCCTCAATAAGCACGAGACCCAACATTTTTATTTTAGTGCAGTCACACAAGACCTTTTACATACATTAGGTTTCCATTGATGGGAATCCCCGCCAGACGCCATTGTTCTCTTACCCAAATTCATTACAATCGTCAAGGGGAAAATTAAATCTTTCAATCAGTGTATGTTGGATTTACAACTAAAGGAGACGGGTGCATGTTCAGATATGGCACTGGGCATTGCACCCAGAAACCAAAGAAGCAGCAATTAGGGTTTTTAATAAATTTGAACAATTTGCAACTACCAGACCTCATTTGGGGGGCCCACAGGGCAGACAGGAGGTACTGGAGCCCACCTAGGTTGGTTGAGGTCATTTGCTACCGGTGTCCTAGGGCCCATCTTATTATGGCTCTGCGAACTTAGACAAGTACAACCCTTCGTATATTTGACTATCAGGGCCACTAAGGTGAGCAGTTACAGGCTTCTTGGGGAGGTACACTGGGAGAGACGGTGCAAGAGCTCATAATTCAAGAGTAAACTAACAGGCACACAAGAACTTAACGTTCAGACAGGTGCTTCCCTACATGGAAAGGAATGTAATTTGAATCACACATTGGAACTAAATACTACAGAAAGCAATTTGATTAGCAATACAAAGTGGCACCCCCTAGTTACGATCTGCAGTGGGTGCTCCGCTCCCACTCTCCAGTACTCTCTCGCATCCGGGCAACCCTGCCAGTTATAGTCTCCAGTGTTCTGCAGTTTGGGCATGAATTAGGCACAGGTGCATATTACTTTATGCTGGCTACACACGTTCAGGTGTGACATCAGCTCAATCATTCATACCACATTATTTATGCTGCACAAAAGTCCTAATTCACCACTCTTGGGTCTTGAGTGCAAGTTACTGTGTCTCTATTCTGATCACAGACAGAGAGCCCACGTTACCTTCTTGTTGGTTCTGCATCGGTCATGGTAAGAAGGTCAGGCAGAGCCCCATGGCTTCAGCATGTGTGGCTTATCTTCAGAACAGGCTCTGCTAGACAAATACAGCATGGCGAATCCAGTCGAATCAGTCACAGCACCTGCAGGAGCTGCAGTCCTCCACTGGCTAGATACAGATGAGCTCTATGGAAAGGCAGTTGTGGCCCCCCCACCAGGTCGAATGCTCAGTGGGGATGTGTTTTTGGGGGTTGTAGCCTTCCCAGGTGGCAGCCTCTATCTCCGAGGTGAAGCAACTTCCTCCTACATCAGCGACGGCTGCACCAGATCGTTGAACACAGCAGCTACTAGGTAGACAATGTTTGATGAATTTATGCATCCTTTGGGTGCAGTTCGCAGCAGGAAGCACAGAGAAAGTCGGGGAGATCTACACGCAGCAGTGGCCGCATCTGGCTTTTCTCTCTCTCACTAGTTATTTTCTTTAAGTGTTGCTCATGCTGTGAACACGCTGGGCTTCTCTGTGACAATTCCTACTTCTGCCGGTCCAGGAGGCTCCTTCACTCTTTCAGCAGGCGGGCATTCGTCTAGGCACTAAGTAAACAGTTGGCTCCTCAAGTGCAGACTTTTGGGAGATTGTTTCATGCTTCAGTTAATGCTTGGGTTGGCTCCTTTCCAAATGTCAACTCTAGACGGTTTCCAGGCACAGCCTTTGTCTAGTGATGCTTCTTACAGCAGGTAGCAAGGTGTAACCAAAACACAGGCACAATGAAGCGTGAGCTCTCTGCACCGTGCTGTCAACCTTATTGGCTTCCTTCCTCACCTTGAACAATAGAAACTGCAATCCCGCCCCTCACCCCTATCCTCAACCAAATGGCAGTGCTCAAGAAGAACTAATCAGAAGCCTCTTGCTAAAAGAATCTTCATGGAATTTTTAAGGTAACCCTGTCTCCATTTGCCTTACTTCAGTATCTATATTTTCACCCCTCAGGAATGCAGGCCATAAACTTGCACCGCTAGGAAAGCTGTCCTCATGATCCACATTGTGCCATGCCTAACCAGGGCGGTCCAAAATGGATGGATGCCACTAGCGTCAGTATACATATACATTAGAGTAGATTTTTAATTAGTAAATAAAATCTATTTAGTGTAATGAATGATTTGGAACTAAAGGAAATTTGTTCCACGTTATAGAACTATGTTTTTTTAGCGTGGCCAAACTAGGCCCAGACTCCAGTCTTGAATTTTTAAATTGGACTATGTTTTCATTTACTGCTCTCTCCACATGCTTCAAAATGTCCAAAAATTAAATGTTTTGTAATAATCTATTGCTCATGGATAACTCTGGAGGAAACTTTCCTCTCAAATGTAACTGTTCAAGGTTCTTCCTGTCCGAACACAGTTGGCCTATTCATTTCATAAGTCTGTAATTGTTCTGTGTGTTATTATATTTGTACGGTCACATCTGATGACACTGGGTCAAAAGGTGTAATGTTGTATTGAATTCCAAAATGGTGATTCGCTGAGCCTATGTAACATTTTGCTCACCTTATGCTGACAGTGTGATTTTTCCTGTGTATTTTCCTATAAAAAGGACTCCTTTTGGAGCAAAGCCAAACTCACTTTGCGATTTGCCTTGCCTGCTTCTGAGAATTTCTCTCTCATACTTGGGGAAAGCTAAACTCCTTATTCTTAATTTAATTTGACAGGCCTTACATCCACTTGTGCTGCATCAATATTATTTACCTACACCATTAAAGCACTAATCTTCTTAGGTGGAGAAGTGTGGCTCAGTGGCTCAAGTGTGGCTCAATGGTTAGAGCGGCAGACCCTGATGCAGAGATCTGGCCCGGGACCACGGTTCAATTCCCGCCTCGGCGGGTCTTGGGCTCAATTTCCTCGGACCTGATAATTCTCGCCTCGGTGCCTATTCTAATCATGGGTCCCACTCTGCAACTCTGGGCAATAGCTTGCTTAATCTCCACAACGGCCCCACCAGCGCTGGGATGCCTGGCTTCACCTTGGGGGTGCCCAGGAGTGGACATTTCACAGGGGAAAAGCCAGGAAGGGTTCCACAGCGGTATGCGTACAGCGCCACGACGCCCCAGCTGGGGTAGCAGTGCGCTTTACAAGTACAAATTTCAAATTTACTTATCAGTTGCCTTCCACAAGAAAGTCGATTGGCGTACACCTTTGCCAAATTGCCCCTGCAATGACTGTAGGAAGCTGGGTTTCTGTTGCACCCCCCCCCCACTTTTTGCCAGACTACTGATGCACTTTGACTCTGTGTGTGCCCTGTGTCCCTGCCAATCAGGTTCCCAGGGCCTGTGTTCTTTCCCAAAAATTTACTTTGTACCCCCAATCGGCACCTCTCTTACCACATGTCAGTCCCTTGTAAAAGGTACCATGGGTACCAAGGGCACTGTGGCCAGGGAAGGCCTCTAAGAGCTGCAGCACTTGTTGTGCCACCCTTAGAGGCCCTGTACCTTTACACAAACACACTACCATTGCAGGCTGCGTGTTTTGGTGTAGAACAAAGTGAAGAGCCGACATGGCACACATCCCTGTGTGCCATGCCTACAACTCACTGCCCTAGCATAGGTCAGCCACCCCTCTAGCTGGGTGCACTATACCAGGTGTGAGGGTACAGGTGCACGAGCCCTGTACCCCTACAGTGTCTAGACCAATTCTTAGACATTGTAAGTGCAGTAATGCCATTAAGAGTATATGGTGCTGGGAGTTTGTCATTACGAACTCCACAGCACCATAATGGCTTTACTGAAAACTGGGAAGTTTGGTATCAAACTTCTCAGCACATTAAACCCACACTGATGCCAGTGTGGGATTTAATGAAAAATGCACTCAGAGGACATCTTAAAGATGCCCCCTGAAAAATGGCCAGCCTCTGGTGGGTTCCCCGACTAGAACACACCAGCCTGTCACCACAAAAACATGTTTCTGGACCACCGGGATGGGAGCCTTTGCTCCCTGAGCCCAGAAACAAAGCCTTTCCTGGGCAGAGGTGTTCCCACCTCCCCCAGCCCAGGAGGAGCCCTCTGTGGCAGGGGAGTTTCAAAGGCCTTGCCGCCTTTGTAATGCGACCCCCCAGCGTCTCCTGCTATCAGGAGCAGGCCCCCTTCCTGTCTTCCCTCCTTTTCGGCGGAAAGACAGGCGGGAAAAATCAGCCAGCCCAGAGGGTGTGCCCGCCTCTGCCAATCCCACCCCTCAGGTGGGGGAGGCGAAGCCCACTCTTGAGTGCCCGCCATCTTGCAGATAGCAGGCACTCCCCAATCAGGATTAGGGATTGTGCCCACTCCCCCACGTGGTGTGAGCACACCAAGGGTGTAGTCACCCTAAGGTCAGTAGCCTATTGGCTACTGACCTCGAGACCCCTAAAACGCCCCCTAAATACAGTATTTAGGGGGCAGCCCTGAACCGAGTAGACAGATTCACGCAACCTACGAAGAAGAAAGACGACGCCCAGCAGAGGAGACTGCAGAGAACAACTAGTTTCCAGAGATCCTGCGCCAAAAGTCAGTGTTCTTGCAGTCAGCGACTTCCAGAACACTGGGAGGACTGACTGCCTTCAACAAAGACCGGATCTCCTGTGAACAGCAGCTCTGTTCAAAAGAAACTCCCAAGACAGACTCTTGAGCCTGCTGAGGACAAAGAAATCCGACGCCTGGAACCACCACTGCACCCGACGCCTATGGCCCGAATCCGGGTGGTCCAACGGTCCCAGCAAGGTCCCCCAGCACTCCAGAGTCCACCATGGGTTGCCCCCTTCAGGACTCCCAGACATTGCCTGCAGTCTCTGCACGGAGACCCCCCCCTCCCCCCAACCGCCAGTGGCCCGGTAAGGTGAAATCCGACCTCAGAAGACACCCCGGCATCCAGCAGCCCTGTGCCCTGGAGAGGAGAACCTGAGGTGCACCCATGTCCCAAAGCCCTCCAACTCACCTGCCCAGCTGTTGGTTTCTCCTGAAGTCTTCCTGGACCGAGCCTGCAGCCAAAATCAAAAACCGGCGATTCCCATTGAAAACAACAGGGCACCTGACGCCAAAACAGCACCCTGCACCCAGCCGCCCCTGCGGGTGTACTTTGGGTGCTAACTCGGATCCTCCTTTGCCCTAAACCTAACACCAGAAGCTTTGCTCCCACAACTCTGTGGCCTGCTAGTGAGCAGCCACCAACCAGAGGCCCCCTATCCTCCATTGGATAACATTGGGCCTCAGCAGGCCGCCCTAGTGCCGCTGAGGGTGTTTTGAGAGTGCATCCTCGACTTTGGGGGAACCCTGGTTCTAACCCCAGAATACCAACTCCCACAACAAAGTACTTACCTGTTAACCGATAACTTCATTTCTCTCCATAGGAATACATTGACTACAACTGTACAAAATTGATTGTACTTACTTTTTCTCTAGGAAATGTCCCAGTGTGATATCTAGGCATATCACACTGAGTAGAAAAAGTAACTTGAAAAGTAATCTGAAAAGTAATTTCGACATCTTGACTTACCTGCATTTCAATCCATTGCATTTGAACCGGCATTCAATTGCAAAACACTGCATAAGATTTTGCAAAGCATTTATTTCACTTACCTGTGCCAGGCTGGGCTTGGTTCTAGAAATAAAATAACTTAATATTTTTATACAAACAAAATTGGTCTGAGTTCAGTCTTTGAGTGTGTGACATCATTTGCTGATTGAGTGTGTACAAAAAATGCTTAACACTACCCTCTGATAAAGCCTTACTGCTCGCCACAAATAGAGAGTAAGGTGTTATCTACTTTTACCTCTGCCTACCTTTGGGGTTCCACTGGACTCTGTGCACACTATACCTCATTTTGGTATAGTATATACAGAGCTAGCTCCCTACAATGACTTATCAAGGCAAAGCACTATGCACTTTACCCTATTTTGTCATTTATATTCCCATCCTCTTAGCACTTCTTGAGACCAATTCTCCGTTCATCCATGATCAGATCTCTTAGAGAAGCTCCGTTTTATTTACTACAACTGTGTGAGTTGGATCTCTGTGTAGCGTTTTAAAATTTTACTCGCTGTGCAATTAAGATTAGAAACCTCTATGGGGCTGCGTGATGAATGTTCCTGCTGTTATAAACTTTTGTGACCCTATGAATTGAATTTGATCCGGTTTTAATTATGTTTTTTATTAATGCTATGTAGTTTTATGATTGTATTGTTTTAGTGTGTGATTTTATGGCTTGAATCAGTCGAATAAAGACCCTTGACTAACTGACTATATTTTTGCCTTCTGTAATAATTTTTACATTTCTTAATAAACCTTCATGGTTTATGTTAGAATTGGGGGTCTCTAGTTGGCACAGGTAGGTACTTGTGACAAATAGGGACCCTCGCCTCTAGTCAGGGTAAAGGGGTACACTCCTAAAATAACCCCTGCTCACCCCCTTGGTAGCTTGGCACGAGCAGACAGGCTTATCTCAGAGGCAGTGTGTAAAGCATTTGTGAACACATACAGTAATCTAGTGACACACTACAGATGGACACCACACAAGGTTTATATCAAAAATAAGTATTCTTTATATAGTTTTAACACAAGACCATAAACGACAAAAATCCACAATACTGTACTTAAAATGGTAGTTTTAGCTTAGTTCAGTTCAGTTCTTAAGATGCGACACTTTAAGTCAATGTACCTTACGATGCGGGACGCTTCCGCAACAAGCAATGTTGCAGTGATGGAAATGCGACAAAGTTCTGGTGCAAAGAAATAAAGACGTCAAGTTCTTCCTGATGCGGCACGCTTCTCCGATGTTGCGAGAAGTCTCAATTCGATGCGTCAACTGCAGCGGCGACACCCTTGTTCAGCGATGCAACGGCAACAGCTTCGGCTGCGACACTCTTCTCCAACGTTGCGAGACGCTTCTGCTCGATGCGACAACTGCAGCGGCGACACCCTTGTTTCGTGATGCGACGGCAGCAGCTCCGACGGCGGCACGCTTCTCCGTGGATGCGAGGCGCTTCTCTCGATGCGGTGCAATGCGTCAGCTACAGCGGCGACATCTACGATGCGACGGCAGCGGCTGCGACGGCGACACGCTTCTTCCTCGATGCGAGACTCTTCTCTTGATGCGGTGCAATGCGACAGCTACAGCGGCGACATCTACGATGCGACGGCAGCGGCTGCGACGGCGACACGCTTCTTCGGGGTTGCGGGACGTTTCTCGAGATGCGGTGCAATGCGTCAGCTACAGCGGCGTCATCTCCGTGATGCGACGGCAGCGGCTGCGACGGCGACACGCTTCTCCCTCTTGAGTCGCGCTTCCAGCTCCTTGCGACACGCAGTCCCTTCAGAAGGCCCAAAACAGCAGCAGGCTCTTCCAAAGGATTCTTGGGGAGCTGGTGGTTGAAGTCTGTTGTCCCTGAGACTTCAGCAGGAGGCAAGCTCTTTTCTCAAGCCCTTGGAGATACTTTACAAGTTGAATAAAAGTGCACACAAAGTCCTTTCTCCTTCCTTTGGCAGTCAGGCAACCACTGCAGGCAGATCCCTCTAGCTTAGGGATAGTCTTCTCCTCAGTTTCTTCTTGGTTCCGCTCCTCAGCAAAGGTTTCTTCTTGTTTTCCCAAAGTGATCTAATTTCCTAGGGGTCTGGGTCCCCTTTTATACACTTTTTCTCTTTGTTCTCTGGAGGCAGAGAGGCCTCTGCCTAGCCCAAAACCAGTTCTGGTCAGTCCTGGAGCACTTTGTTTTTCTGACTCCTTCTTTCCTTTCAGAATGTGGGGCAGGGTGCTCAGCCGCCCGGCAGGAGGTGGAGCCAGCATTGTGGAAGGCAGGCACAGCCCTATTCAGACCCAGGTGCAACTCCTCCCTCCACTCTGGATGCAGATCTTTCAATTCAGCCCTGTGCTGACTCACCCTGTCTCCTGTAGCCACCCCCAGCCCCTGTCACTCAATCTCCAGACAAGGAATACACAACCTAGCAGAGGCAGGCTTGGATAGTTAGGCAAGAAAATACCCACTTTCTAAAAGTGGTATTTTCAAACACAGAATGTTAAAACCAACTTCACTAAAAGATGTATTTTATCATCCTGAGTTCAGGCATACTAAATTCGTTTTTCTACCATGTTCCCTGGGTCAGTTCTGACTATAAGGTGTAATAGTCAGTCTGCCCATTCTGGCCTATGGGGAGCAGGTAGCCTTGCAATAGTGAAAAACGAAAATGGCTGTAATTCACTATTAGGACATGCCACACACACCAGGGCATGTCCCACCTTGTACTTACAATGCACCCTGCCCTAGGGCCTACTTTAGGGGTGACCAACATGCAGTAAAGGGAAGGTTTAGGGACTGGTAAGTGGGTGTACTCACCAAGTCGACATGGCAGCCCTAGGCTGCACACAGGCTCTGCAATGGCAGGCCTGAGACACATTTTACAAGCTGCTTCTGTGGGTGGCACAACCAGTGCTGCAAGCCCACCAGCGGGATTGGATTTACCAGCCCTGGGCACACTCAGTGCACTGTACTAGGGACTGACAAGTAAACCAATCATCCAATCATGGAGTCACTAATCTATACACAATTTACAATAGGGAGAGCATATGCACTTTAGCACTGATCAGCAGGGGTAAAGTGCCCAGAGTCATAAAACAGCCAACAACAGGTCAGAAAAAATATAGGAGGAAGGCAAAAAAGTTTAGGGATGACCCTGCAAAAAGGGCCAAGTCCAACACAACCCCCTTCCAGCCAAAAACGCAGGGGAGACCAATCACTACCCTGATGGGCTTTTCCCTGCTTTGGGCGATAGAACCTGGACCCTGGCCCACAACAGCAGGGGCATACTCCAGTTCTACGCCAATCTGAACCTATTGGAATCACTCTGTCCATACTCTCAGGGCCCACCAAGCTAATCCATGGGGAACCCTTCTCCTCACCTGTGGACCCCACCTGTGCAGCACCTAACCTTAACTTGCTCATAGGTGTGTCCCAACAGCCAGACAGCAAGCCACAGTGGCCACTGACAGTGGTCAGGGATGAGACCCAGGCCTTATGCCTCTCAGGGCTCTCAAACCTCTGTGGCGTCAGAGAGCGGGGGGCAGTAGCCCCAGGTGCTTGGTACCCTTTGTCCACTCTCCCTCCTGTCAGGTCAGGTATGACATCCTGACACTGACCTACCAGCCTCTGGCCTGTACCCGGCGGCTGGACTGGAGACTGGGGTGGACTTTCCCACACCCGGTCCTCCTCCTCCTTGTTGGGGCTCTGTACCCTCCCACCTGGAGTGGTACCCCCTTCCAGAATTTTCAGGGCACCTGTGGCAGGGGTCCTGCACAATTCGCCCACCAGTTCAGGGGTTCTAACCTGCAACTGGGCGTCCAGGTCAGGGGGGACACCCTGAACCTGGTCCTCCAATCTAGGGTCTAAACCCTCCAGTTGAACCGGGGTCAGAGGCGAGGACTCCCTCCCTCTGCACCCCCTTCCAGAGTACTGCCCCCTCCCATCAGGAGCGGTACCCCCTTCCAGAATTGTCAGGGCACCTGTGGCAGGTGTCCTGCACAGTCCGCCCACCAGTTCAGGGGTTCTATCCTGCAACTGGGATCCCAGCATAGGGTCTGTACCCTTAGACTGGGCAGAGGCCAGGGGTGAGGCTGTCCTCTCCCCGCCCCCCTTACTGGGGTCCTGCACCCTCCCACCTGGAGCGGTGCCCCCAGAAGACAAACTGGTAGGGGCACTGTTAGCAGCTGCCCCTTCCTCCAGGTCAGGGGGGACACTCTGAACCTGGCCCTCCAACCCAGGGTCTGTACCCTTAGGCTGGACCTGTGCCTGGCAACCCAGGTCTTCCGGGAGGGTACACCAACCCCCCCCAAGGAAAACACACTCCTCTAGAGTTGTGTAAGAATCTGCCTGGCGCACCAGGACTTCCTGGGGAGCACGCATGCCCCCCCAGAGGGTAACATCTCTCAGGTGTTGTGTGACAGTATGCCTGGCGCAGATCTCCCGACCCCTGTCCATCTGACAGCGCGTGAAGATCCCCCAGGACAGAAGTGGTGTCACCATGGTCATTCACTGGTGACTCAGCCCTTCTGGCTGGTCCCTGACCCACTGGTTCTTCCACTGGGGACTCTCTCCCCCTCTCACCCCGGACTTCTGCACCCTCCACTTAGGAGAGGCACTGCCAGACACCAGAAACACTGGAGCTCCATTTACAGACGCTCCAGGTTCTCTAGACACTAGGAGATCCTCCTCAACAGGCGGCCCATCAGGGCAGCCTAGGCTCCCTACCTGGTGTTCCCTTAAAGAACCATCCAGGCTCTGAGACTGGGTTTCGGGCACCTTGGGACATGCAGCCCCACACTCACTCCTTCTCCTCAGAGACAGGACGTGAGCCCCTACACCCCTCCCATTACCACGGGACCTAGCTGGGCTACACTGAACCTCTCCCACCACTCTGGGTTGGAAGACACCTGAGCCATTCCTCTTAGGGTCACTCCCCAATGCCTCTTCAGACCCTCTGGAATCCACCAAAAGGTCTGCCTCCATTGTGAGCTCCCTGGGGTCAGAGAACTCACACTCCAACAGGTGTTGGCTTAGCTCTGGAAAACAGGGACTTACAATATGCTCTCCCACAATTGGATCACATAACCCCTCACAGGTGTTAACCAAACTATCCTTCACCTCACCATCCAGTGCCTCACATATGTACCCCACACCACTCTCCTGAGACTGGCAAGACAGTATCTGACTGTCTCTGTCATTCAACCCACACTCTTCTGGGCGGTCTTCACACTCACATACCAGGACCTCAACTGTGGGGGAACCCCTCTCCCTGCACCTCCCATCTAGAGTCAGTAGAGTATCCCTCCTACTACTAGGACCATGAATCCCTGTGTCAGTTTCCCTATTCCTCTCAGGGACACTGCGCCCTACTGGAGCTACCTCATGTCCTTGAACCTCCTGGTGTATGTTAACCCCCTCCAAGTCAGGCGCCACATCTCTGGGTGTGTGCACTACTCTCTCAGCACTGAATAACTTAATTTTGCTGCCACCATCTGAGCTGGACTCCACCTCCAACTCAGCAAAGCTCACTTCCTGAGCTGCCCAAATTTCTTCTTCTTGGGCTAAGGCCCTCTGAGCCTCCTCAAGCTCTCTAAGCTCCTCATCAATCTCGCTCAGCCTCTGCTCATAAGCCAGAAGCCAGCTATCTTTTCTGTTTCTCCCTCACTCTCAGGGAATTCCTCCTCCACAGACTCAACTGGTAGCGTTGCCTTCCAGCTGGGTAACTCATACTGGAATAGGGATGCCTCTAGATCCTCCCTGGACCTTCTCTTCACAGGCAGCCCCCTTTCCTTGCAAAACACACGTAGTTCCTTCATTGTGTAGACAAACATGTGCCAGAAGTTGAGTTCCATTTTGCAACAACTAACCAGAGTCATGGTATCAAAAATACTTCCAGGAGGACACCATAAAACAGAAAAACAGTATGTGGTTGCGTTATGGTCTGCACTCACTAGGTAGTGTTCACCAATCACTGTACATGAGTCACAAATGCAAGTCCAGAATCCTCACCGCTGACCACCAATGTTAGAATTGGGGGTCTCTAGTTGGCACAGGTAGGTACTTGTGACAAATAGGGACCCTCGCCTCTAGTCAGGGTAAAGGGGTACACTCTAAAATAACCCCTGCTCACCCCTTGGTAGCTTGGCACGAGCAGACAGGCTTATCTCAGAGGCAGTGTGTAAAGCATTTGTGAACACATACAGTAATCTAGTGACACACTACAGATGGACACCACACAAGGTTTATATCAAAAATAAGTATTCTTTATATAGTTTTAACACAAGACCATAAACGACAAAAATCCACAATACTGTACTTAAAATGGTAGTTTTAGCTTAGTTCAGTTCAGGTCTTAAGATGCGACACTTTAAGTCAATGTACCTTACGATGCGGGACGCTTCCGCAACAAGCAATGTTGCAGTGATGGAAATGCGACAAAGTTCTGGTGCAAAGAAATAAAGACGTCAAGTTCTTCCTGATGCGGCACACTTCTCCGATGTTGCGAGAAGTCTCGATTCGATGCGTCAACTGCAGCGGCGACACCCTTGTTCAGCGATGCGACGGCAACAGCTTCGGCTGCGACACTCTTCTCCAACGTTGCGAGACGCTTCTGCTCGATGCGACAACTGCAGCGGCGACACCCTTGTTTCGTGATGCGACGGCAGCAGCTCCGACGGCGGCACGCTTCTCCGTGGATGCGAGGCGCTTCTCTCGATGCGGTGCAATGCGTCAGCTACAGCGGCGACATCTACGATGCGGCGGCTGCGACGGCGACACGCTTCTTCCTCGATGCGAGACTCTTCTCTTGATGCGGTGCAATGCGACAGCTACAGCGGCGACATCTACGATGCGACGGCAGCGGCTGCGACGGCGACACGCTTCTTCGGGGTTGCAGGACGTTTCTCGAGATGCGGTGCAATGCGTCAGCTACAGCGGCGTCATCTCCGTGATGCGACGGCAGCGGCTGCGACGGCGACACGCTTCTCCCTCTTGAGTCGCGCTTCCAGCTCCTTGCAACACGCAGTCCCTTCAGAAGGCCCAAAACAGCAGCAGGCACTTCCAAAGGATTCTGGGGGAGCTGGTGGTTGAAGTCTGTTGTCCCTGAGACTTCAGCAGGAGGCAAGCTCTTTTCTCAAGCCCTTGGAGATACTTTACAAGTTGAATAAAAGTGCACACAAAGTCCTTTCTCCTTCCTTTGGCAGTCAGGCAACCACTGCAGGCAGATCCCTCTAGCTTAGGGATAGTCTTCTCCTCAGTTTCTTCTTGGTTCCGCTCCTCAGCAAAGGTTTCTTCTTGTTTTCCCAAAGTGATCTAATTTCCTAGGGGTCTGGGTCCTCTTTTTATACACCTTTTCTCTTTGTTCTCTGGAGGCAGAGAGGCCTCTGCCTAGCCCAAAACCAGTTCTGGTCAGTCCTGGAGCACTTTGTTTTTCTGACTCCTTCTTTCCTTTCAGAATGTGGGGCAGGGTGCTCAGCCGCCCGGCAGGAGGTGGAGCCAGCATTGTGGAAGGCAGGCACAGCCCTATTCAGACCCAGGTGCAACTCCTCCCTCCACTCTGGATGCAGATCTTTCTATTCAGCCCTGTGCTGACTCACCCTGTCTCCTGTAGCCACCCCCAGCCCCTGTCACTCAATCTCCAGACAAGGAATACACAACCTAGCAGAGGCAGGCTTGGATAGTTAGGCAAGAAAATACCCACTTTCTAAAAGTGGTATTTTCAAACACAGAATGTTAAAACCAACTTCACTAAAAGATGTATTTTATCATCCTGAGTTCAGGCATACTAAATTCGTTTTTCTACCATGTTCCCTGGGTCAGTTCTGACTATAAGGTGTAATAGTCAGTCTGCCCATTCTGGCCTATGGGGAGCAGGTAGCCTTGCAATAGTGAAAAACGAAAATGGCTGTAATTCACTATTAGGACATGCCACACACACCAGGGCATGTCCCACCTTGTACTTACAATGCACCCTGCCCTAGGGCCTACTTTAGGGGTGACCAACATGCAGTAAAGGGAAGGTTTAGGGACTGGTAAGTGGGTGTACTCACCAAGTCGACATGGCAGCCCTAGGCTGCACACAGGCTCTGCAATGGCAGGCCTGAGACACATTTTACAAGCTGCTTCTGTGGGTGGCACAACCAGTGCTGCAAGCCCACCAGCAGCATTGGATTTACCAGCCCTGGGCACACTCAGTGCACTGTACTAGGGACTGACAAGTAAACCAATCATCCAATCATGGAGTCACTAATCTATACACAATTTACAATAGGGAGAGCATATGCACTTTAGCACTGATCAGCAGGGGTAAAGTGCCCAGAGTCATAAAACAGCCAACAACAGGTCAGAAAAAATATAGGAGGAAGGCAAAAAAGTTTAGGGATGACCCTGCAAAAAGGGCCAAGTCCAACAGTTTACAATTTGCCGCTGACTCAATAAGATGTATTTCTTGGCTTATGCTACTTGTTTCATTGACAATTATGTTCCATTAGTTGCACATTACCTCTTATACTCTTGAGGAGGATAACAATGCCCCCGATCCTGTGTAGTAGACCACTCCCTCAAACTATAAACCACTAACAAAGTATGCTGCTGCCAAACCCTCAGGTGATACATCAGGGACTGCAGTCCATTGTCTCTATGAGGGAATGCTTTGTGCACCCCTTCAGGCCACAGAACAGGTCCTGGACCTTGCACTGTCTTGGACAAGCCTACGCCTCTGTGCATATATTAGATTCATGTAACGCCTCGTCCAAAATAAAAGTAGGTATACCAGTTTCACATGAAGTTGGGTACTCAGGGCAGAAGTACATGCAGGTTTATCATGAAGGGGAAATTGCCATCCCAACAATGACTGACTGGAGTACCTGAAAGGAGACACTACAACAGTCTACAAATTGATGAAGTGGAACCACATACAATGGGACTATCAGAGGTCATGGGAACTTATCCTAGGCAGACGCGAATGGGGCATGTTAAAGGGTGACATCCCACACATTCACAAGTGTGTTTAGCATAGAGATCAATGCTACAAAGTGGTGTTTAGTTGTCATTATAACCCCAGAAATGCTCAACTGAATATATCCAGGGTTGTCAGGATCCTGTTAAGAGATGTTGGGGGAAAGAGGTTCCACTATATATGCCTTTTGGAGGTGCCTAAGAGCGGAGGGTCTTTGGAACGGGCTCAGCCACACTAAGGAGATCCTGGGGTATTCTGTCATAGAATCAGCAGAGGTGGAGGTTTTGGTACTTTGAGAAAGATGGGCTGAGGCTACATCTAAGGCAGACAAGACCTTGCTCAGACAGTAATTGATAGAAGCCATGCAGCTATTAGCCACTCCGTGGAGGCAAAGCCATCCTCTTCACTTGAACAAGGGCACCTTAAGCTGTGAAATGTCCTTGCTATGGAGAAACATTTGTATGACATATCATGACATATCATGAGCCCCTGGGTGTTGTCTTGAACAGACTAATAAGAGACCAGGTGCTGTACCTGCATTGCTAATACAAACAATAACACACAGCAATCTCATACTGCCAACTTTACCTAGAGCAAACGGAGGTCATGGGATTTAATGGGCTATTTCTGGTCGTTATTTCATTATGTCAGATGGGTGTGGATGAGAAGTGAATGGTTCGAAGGGGTCTATATTTTCTTCTAGAATGTAATAGCGATGTGACGTGATGGTACGTAGATCTGATTTATCTAGGAGATATTTCTTTCAATATTGTAATTTGATGGGTATTACTGCTATCTGGCAGAATATGTCTTATTTGTCAACTTTGAATTTCAATAAATTGTTTTCCAGTTAAAAATATTGATATATTGACTGCAAATTCAGATAATTTAACCTCACATATTTTTGGTGACCTAACTAACCTTTCAGGGGCCTCTGCTCACTTTGAAGAAAAAACAATAACCACAAGAACTATATCCGGAGTATTAGATACTTTAATCCTAAAGACAGAATGTAAACATTTGTTAAATATTCATGGTCTCTGGCCCCAAAAGTATTCTAACTCATGTCTTCATGAATTTAGGAATATGTGTTATAGGCAACAAATGTTCAAGAGTAGGTAAAAAAATCTCCAGTGGAAAAAACACAGAATGCCCCTCTTCATATTTAACATTTCGCACCGACGGTGAATTTTTAAGTGAAAGTCATTTCATTATTTTTTTTGTCATTCCACGCATGCCAACAATCTCATTAAAAAGGATCATATTGATTAGAATTGTGATCCTTCACATTCTAAAACTCATCAGGCACAACCTTCTTTTGGATTTCTTCAGAAGGTGAGGTTCTATGCGAGTCAATCAGGACACCATTATTTCTTTGTGTGGCTGAGTTAATATCTATATTGATCTGGGACTGGGGTGAATGGTTAACAATGTTCAGCATTCTGTCTGTCATCTTTTTGTGTTGCTATAGTCGCTCTAAGTGGGAAGGGTATGCCTAGACGTGGGTCAAATGCTCGCTATGTCACTTGATTCAAGGGAGGACCTGGCCAGGCAGTTTGGGCAGGACTGTTCCCATTAAGAGCAAGGTTAAGACTGATTTGCATATGGCCAGGTCCAAACTGGGGTGAAATTGTGAGCAAGAAAAAGATTAATTTAACCCAGAGCTGTGACTAGGGGTGAATGTTTCACAATGTTCAGCATTCCGTCCATCACCTTTTTGTGTTGCTATAGTCGCCCTAAGTGGGAAGGGTATGCCCAGACGTGGGTCCCGTGCTTGCTATGCCACTGAATTCAAGCTACTCCAGCTGATGAGGGGTGATACCCTGAAACGAGTCCCAAGAGGCTTGTTTTCCAGTCCAGGGAGGACCTTGCCTGGCAGTTCGGGTAGGAATGTTCCTATTAAGAGCAGGGGTAAGACTGATTTGCATATGGCTAGGTCCAAACTGGGGTGGAATGGTGAGCAATAAAAAGAAGGATTTAGCCCAGATCTGTGACTGGAGGTGAATGTTTGACAATGTTCAGCATTCCGTTCATCATCTTTTTGTGTTCCTACAGTCGCCCTAAGTGGGAAGGGTATTCCCAGAATTGGGTCCCATGCTCGCTATGCCACTGGATTCTAGCTACCCTGGCTGATGAGAGGTGATACCCTGAAACCGGTCCCAAGATGCTTGCTTTCCGGTCCAGGGAGGACCTGGCCTAGCAGTTCGGGCTGGACTGTTCCCCTGGGGAGCAGGGTCAAGACTGATTTGCATATGACTGAATCCAAACTGGGGTGGCATGTGGAGGAAAAAAAAATGGATTTAACCCAGAGCTGTGACTGGGGGTGAAAGTTTGACGATGTTCAGCATTCTGTCCATCATCTTTTTGTGTTGCTATTAATAATTTATGATCCCACAATACCCAAAACCGTCATCCTCTTTTGCTAACCTATTCTATTGACACCTTAGTAACTGCATTGTTTTTCGTTATATATATATATATATTTATTTATTTATATTTTACCTACTGGCTGTTGCCAGTAGGTAGTTATAGTTGGGACCTAGTTTCCATAGGAAAAGCGTTTTTTGTTTTGCTAATGACTTTGCCGCCGTTTGACGAAACTTCACGACATTTTCAAAATTAGTTTGCCGCTCACTTCAGCTGCTGTCTGTAAAGTTTCTGGGTGATTTGTCAAATGGGGGCCGAGAAAAAAGGGGTACCAAAACACGTTTTTCCATGCAATTTCCATGCAATTTCCCATAGGGATTTTAGACGAGACTACTGCCCGAACCACAGAACGGAATTACATCAAATTTGGCAGAAAGCCAGATCTTGGTCCAGAAAAAGTGCTGTTTGTAATTTGGTGTAAATCTGTTTTGGAGTTACTAAAGAAAAAAGATTTATGTATATCTACAGACGCGGATCCACGCACCAACAGCAATCCTGTGATTGGCTGGCTACAAACTGAGAGAAATGTTAGGGCTGCCATTTTGTGAATTGGGACATGATCCCATGGGTCTGTGAGGGACCCCTCATGGGCAAGAAATTTCCCAATTTTTTTTATTTATTTGTGGCGCATGAGGATCCGCGCAACCACCGTGGCGCCACGCTCAGCGCTGCCCCCAGTGTGAATCTGCGTGGATCCATGGATCCGGACCCCAATTAAAAAAATACATACACCCACAGACCCATAGAACCACTCACAGACCCCACACAGGCACTCACACAGCCATACACACCCATACAGCCACTCTCACAGCCACTGACACACCCATACAACAAAACCACTGACACACCCATACAGTCACTCACACACCACTCAGAGACCTACACAGCTACTAACACACCCACTCGCCCATTTACACACCCACACAACCCTTCACAAACCCACTCACACATACCCATTCAGCAAACACGGCCCCCTTTGTGAATCTGGGGCGGATCCGAGGAGCCAGACCCCAATTAAAAAACACATACACCCACTCACAAGCCCACTCACACACCCACTCGCACATCCATACACCCACGCACACACCCATACAGTCACTGATACATCCACTCAGAGACCCAGCAAACCATTCATGCACCCACTAACAGACCTACACAGACACTCACACATCCACTTGCACAGCCACGTACACACCCATACAGCCACTTGCATATCACCCACAGACCCACTCACCCACTGACTCCCCTATACAGCAAAACCACTGACATCCATACAGCCAATCACACACCAGAGACCCACACAGCCACTTACAAACTCTTCCACCCACACACCACACACTCACCCACCCACACACCACACACTCACCCACCCACTTACACACCACACACTCACCCACCCACTTACACACCACACAACCATTCACACACACACACACACACACACACTCAGAGACCTGGAAAACCACTCACACACCCATACAGACACACACACCCAGTCACACAGCTATACATCCACTCACATATCCTCTCACACACCCATACAGCCACTGATACATCCACTTAGAGACCCAGAGAACCACTTACACACCCATGTAAACACTCACACAGCCACTCACAAATAGATACAGCCACTTACACACCCATACAGCCACTGATACATCCACTTAGAGACCAAAAGAACCACTCACACACCCACACCGGCACTCACACACCAACATTCCAACCACACACCCAGAAAACAATTCACACACCCAGTCAGAGACCCAGAAACCACTCTCACACCCATTTACACACTCATACAGCCACCCACACACCCACTTAAAGACCCAGAGAACCACTCATAGACCCACAAAGGCACTCACACACCCACTCAGACACACTTCTACACTCCTACAGCTAGTGACACACCCACTCATAGACACACACAGCCACTTACACACCCAGGGGCCCACAAGTTGGCTGCCTTTGGGGGGTTTGTCAAAGGCCGTGCGCAGCATGGGGCTAGTTGCATAAGGGTGTTGGCTATTGCGGAGAAGGTTGCTGCTGCCAACCATGGAAGGCTGAATGCTGTGCACGACAGTGGTTGAATTAACGTATGGTAATTAAATATTACTTTATGTTTAAAAAAAAAAAAAAAAAAAGAAATTCCTTGAAAAAAATTAAAGGTTACAGAGATGTTCTAGTTAGGAAATTGCATGAAAAAAGATAGACATTCACTATAAAAAACAACGGTTACAGCTACCTTATAGTTAGGAAATAGAATTAAAAAAACCTTAAAAAGTCACACAAAAAAACAAAGGTTACAGGAACGTTATAGTTCAGTTCAGATTTTACACACATGAAACCATAGGCATTCAGCAGTTATAGTTACCTGTAGAAACTATAACTTGTGCCCTAAGGTAACTATAGCTCACGCCCTAGCCATGCACTATTAATTACCCACATATTACATCAGTCATGACATCATTGATAATATCAGTGCAACATCTGAAAAATGTGCATGGCATGGGCACGAGTTATAGTTACCCAAGGGTACGTATATTATATGTAATGTTATGGCGGTGCAGGGTCAGTAATGTAGTTTGGATATGGTCCATCCACTTTTTTGATTTAATTTTGTTTACAAAAAAGGTTATGCGACTTGATTGACATATGGGGTGCCACGGTGGTTTCACCACTTCACTTTATATTTGAGGAATTGGTAATATTAGGCTCCGATGGGATATAGTACATCTTTTTAACAATGGCTGGTCCATTCGCAAAACCCAGGGCAGGTACTTTCTTAGCCGCCAAAGGTGCAAAGAGTTTGATTAGTGATTGTCTACTTAAATGGGGCCAGAACAGCAGGCTGGTCTCTTTTCTGACCAGACTTGCGTGAAGCAGGTTACGGCTGGTGTGCGGTATCGGACACAGACCAAGGTAAGATCGTGTTGACATTTAAATTGCTTACCAACACTGTGGCTATTTTAGGTGATAGATTGCAGCATATAAGATGTGCGCAATGTTGAGTGAAACAATCGCTCAAGACTTAAAAGTTGTGTGTAACAGAATAGACGTCGCCGGCGGTGTGACATACTCTATCAAACATAACAGGCCTGCCGGTGTGGGTGTCCGTTCGTGGTGCAATTCAAATTTGTTTAAATACAGTCATTGATTAATTTTTTTCGGGCCCGATTACTTAAGGCTATGCATTATAATAACATGCAGTGCTCGCACCAGTTTATTTATTTTAATGGGTTATTACGATGTTAGCATATGGCAATATGCTGCGTTTCATTAATATGTGTTGCCATGTAATGCCTTAGGATACACTATACACTTTGGGGTGCGTTTGTAGTGATACAAATGGATGAGACACGCCATTTGTGCAAGTTGAGTACGCAATGATACAATGTTGCACTGCCATAAGATAGCAGCACACTGCACTAAGTTAAGAGGCGGTGACGTTTGAGGTTTGTTAATTGTTGTCATTGTGGCATTCACGCACTGGATAAATTGTAATAGCTTTTTAAGTAGAGATGCTAATAAATGGCGACGTGCTACATGTCGCTAGGATGTGTCAATGCGTGATATGTCCTGTGTCTTTTGTTGTCTATTGGTTTTGGGTAATCACTATTCGAACACATTGCAATGGCTGCCTTTTTCAAGTTATGAGTGTAGCCGTCTCAAGTCCGGTCTGAGCACTGGAGCCTTGTCTGGTGGATACCACGTTTGATACTTTTTTCCTTTTTCGTTTTACCTTATGCTCCTCATGCATATAATTGATGTCTCCTTTTGGTTTTCGGTGTTATCACGATACTCCCTTCTACAAAGTAATTCACACTGCCCATATACTATGTTATAAGGTGTCAATTATGTGGGCGAACTGGCTTGAGCCATGAGGACCTTGGGTTTGAAACATAACAGGGATCCCATCTACATATGAACAATATTTTCTCATTGGCAGAACGTGGAATCTAGCAATTGATAAGTGATTAAATGATATATAATGTAAATGGTATGTAATTTCAATCATTATTACAATAAATGTATTCACTTATGAGATGGATATTTGGACTTTTGGAGTAACGTATTATGATATTTTGCACAAGTGATTTACTATTTTTATTATCTTGACCATCCCTTTCTCCTCTCATTCTCTGCCTCTCTTCTTTTCAATTCTGTGCATCTTAATATGATGTGAATTATGAAGACAATTGAAGCATGCCCTAAATGGTTGTATTATTGGTAACCATTTTTATCGCCTTCATTTGTGACTTTCCCATAGTCCTTTGTTTTGTTGATTGTATCATACATATATGTTGAAGTCGTAAGATGCATGTATTATATTTGTAACCCATACCGTACGTGATGCCATGTGGGTGACCTTTCTGTTTGTTACCCCCGGTGCAGTTTTGCATAATGGATTTAATGTGATCTTAAACTAAATGTTATAAGTTAATGTATGTTGGATTTTTCTTTCCTTGAGGGTTATGTATTGTTTGGTTTTTTATTTTTATATATATATATTCTGCACTCTACATGTCATGCATAACACCTTTCTGAAGTCACAGCTGCCTTGTTCACATACATATACATACTACTGGGCAGCAGGATCATTAACTGCCTCCATCAAGTCTCACAATCACAAAACGGTTCTCTTCCTCACCCACCCACCCACCCAGGAACTCAAGAATAGAGTATTGTATGGAGTTTAAGTATAAAGGATCAGTCTATCCTGTGCACATAAGGCCCAGATTTTCAAGCAAGCCAAATGGTCTATTCTGCTTGTAGATGCTGGACAAGGCATTTGGGTACCCTTCCCCCGTTGTTCCTCCTCCTCTCTCTTTAATACCTTACATTACACATCAGGAGTCTGCATTAGTGAGTATAAATTAATTCAGGAAGTAAGCAAGTACTTATCTTTGCCTTCTGTTCAAATGACAGGTCACATCTGAAGTTTCATGAAATGTAGAGGGCAAGAGTAGGTATGAAAGTAGAGAAACATGTGAGAGCTTAAAGACTTGAAGGGGATGAATGCATGAGAGTAGTGACAAATTGGGGATCATATGCATAGACACTAGATAGGCCAATAAAGAAATTAGAAGATGTAAACATGCGTGAAAGGTGTAATGTGGTGGCTGATCCTGGTAGGAGTGTACTGAAGTTGATGAGAGGTAGAAAGAAAAAATGTCAAAAAATAATATAGGTAGCAGGTAAAATTAAACTGTATTGCAGTGGCACAGGTTTTACTACTATAAAATCTTAAAACTTGCAGATACCGACCTCACGAGTGCAGGTGATCCGTCGAGGATGAGGTGCTTCCTGTTGCAACTGATATACTGATAACAAATAGAAACAATATAAACTGAATTTACAGAATAGCTGTAACAGTATCTTGGTACAATTCTGCCCATTTACACACATTTTTAAAAGCGCATTCCACAATAGGCTTTAAATTTGAATAAAACAAGTGTAGTTCTAAAAACAGATCTATGCCAATGTCTTAGCATTATTTATACTCAATATATAGACATACGATCATAAGATAAATGACAGTCAAACGTTGCCCTTACTTTTCAATGTAACTTCTCGCTACTGCATTTCACATAAAGACAACAACTATCTTAACTGATCCTCTCATCTTGGGCATGAAGACTGCAAAGTTTCAAGTTTATTTGTAAGTGCATAGTTAATTAAAACCATTGCACTAATAATAAAATCACAAATTAATTAACAATAAAATACAGCATTTTCCAAACAGTCTTATCATTTACATACTGGTTTCTCATTGTTACCATTAAAAGGCGTTAAGATAGGAACACTATACTAAGGTATTCATAAAGGATAAAATTCACTGTACAAGTTGGCAAAATTCATCTTGTTCCACTTTTCCAAAACAACTGTGCAATTACATTAAGAGGAACATTAAAATTAGAATAGAAAACTATCGTCTCGTTAAGGGTTAAAGTTCCCTGTGCAAATTCATCAATGTGGCTATTTATTGAAATAATAGTTCTAGGAAGACCTCTTGCACTGAGTCTGTTAAAAGTTAATTTATTAGTTAATTGAAACAATAAACATTATATTAAAATATGCAATGAGCATTACAGCCAAAAAAAACAATTTACAGACACTACTAATAATAACGTAAAATACATGGCCAACTCTTCTTGCCCAGAGTGCCTGAGCTGTTGTGAGCCCAAAGTGCCTACTGTGCATAAAGTGCTAAGCTGCCTCCCTTCGCAGGGCTACCTGATGGTTACCCCAATGTGCCAAAAGGCGCATAAAGTGCCAAATGCTTAAATGTAAGTAGTAACTTGACTAGATTAACCAATCAAGATATCCATAAAAATGCTGAGATGCTCGACAGATCGTTTAATATAACTGAAACCCACACAAAGCAGTGGGATTTATGGCATCCTGGGAACACAAAGTGCTGGGTGCAAACTGTAAACTTTCTATTGAGTAGGCTAACTGATCAAGTAAACGCATAAAGTGCCAACATGCTTATATCGTGTCTAAGATGTAATTGGTGCTCACATAATATGCCTCCCACTGATCCCTGTTCATTGGTGCAGGCTTTCCTTCCTCTAAAAATCCTAATAATTGGTCACAATCCCCAGTATATAAAACCACTGGAGGCCAAATGTCTATAAAACTTGAGCTCTGACACATGCCCTTGAAGCAGAATGGCAGGAAAGGGAATAGATGAAGCCTATGTCTCCTTGGCAGCCCGCCCTTTATGTGAGCCCTTTGGGGAACCTATCTCAAATGACCACCATATCCCCAGGATAAGCAAGAATATTCTCTTTAAAAAGGTCATTAAAAATATCCAAAACTTGCACCAGTCGGATGTTAAGCATTGTGTTCCGTGGATCCAGAGATGCTATTGCTGCCGATCTGCATGACCTAGTCCCCAATATCCTACACTCCTTCTTTAGCAAGGTTCCCCGCGGGTGGTCTCAGCAAGGGCAAATATATCGGATGTGTAGCAGTGACTCTTCTGACTGATGGCACAAATTACATTCCTTATCATCGCCCGTTTATCTTTTTCCTGCCATCTTGGTATAAAGTCTAAGGTGGGAATCTCTCCCAACCTCAAAAACATACATTTCTGTTTGATCTTCAGGGGGTAGGCAGCTTCTAAAAGACAGAGGTCCTTTTGGTCGTTGTAAGAGTTCAGTACCAGCCACCCATGTGAACGTTTGGCTACTGCTCCTTTGTCCTCTATTCAGCTTTGCAAATTAATACTTTTATTTACCATCCTTCTAAATACTTGGGTGGATGTATCCAAAGACCAAAGTTCACCCATCCTGAGATTTTTTATACTATCCTCAAGGTATTTTTTTTTTTTTTTTTACACACCTGTTCCTCTTTGGAGGTTGATTTCAGACCAGGCAGGCTAGCGAGCTCATGGCGGCAGCTCTCAGCTTGTGGCAGCATTTAGCAAATGCTCCAGGCTAGCGTCTGCCTTGTCAGTGAGATCTCCAGTCTGACTTGTGCAGGCGATGCTGATCTCGGCAGCCGGAAAACGTTTTATTAGGTTTTTGTTAGGATTTTGTCCAGTAGACTGGCGTCTGCGCCCACCATCATTTCGCTTCCATATGAGAGAGAGGGTATCAGTCTTGCTTTCAATACTGCAACCAGTGGCTGGAGGTTGTACCCCGATGAGTTTTAGCCAAGGTTAGGAATGCAAAATTTAAGGCTAAGGCTTTTTCATCTGATCGCTTCCCTGGAGTCTATCTTACCACCTAGATAGACTTTTGCTGAGGTCTTAATCTATCGTAGCTTCATTAAGGTATCATTTGCATTGATTTAGGATGCAAGATGACTTTCGTTTTCTTAAGGTTAATCTCCAACCCATTGTTTGCTGCATATGTTGCCAAGCGATTGATTGATCTCTGCAGACTAACCCTGGTGTTACTAAGCAGAAGCAGGTCGTCTGCGTACAAGATGTTCAACAGCGGTATGCCACCAAGACTCAAGGCATGTGATACCAACTCATCTAACACCGGGGGAAGGTCCGAAATGAGTAGATTAAATGGGATTGGCGCAAGGACGCACCCCTGCTTTAGATCAATTCATGTCCTCACTTCTCTTGACAAGCGGGTGCTATCGCCAACCTTGATCTTGATCCAGATATCCGTATAAAGCAACCTGATTGCCTTTTAGATATTATGTGGGATTCCCCACTGCTGGAGCTTTGCCCATAGCTTTTCAAGTGGGACGCTGTCAAACGCTGCCTTAAAATCCACGAAACACATGTACAAACCGTATGCTACTGGCCTTTGCTCTACTGAGGATTAGTCATACAGCCATGAGGTTAGCTAGCGTACCTTGCTTCCTAGTTAACCTGGTCTGGTTCAGCGGAAGCCTACCTGTATTCGACGCCCATGCCTCTAAATCCTCAAGCAATAGTGTTGAGAAATACTACCTCCAATAATGCTATTAAGCGATAATTGCCTGGGGATGAGGCACCTCCTCCTTTAAAAATTGGGTGTATGATTGAACCTTTTCAACTTCCCGGGATACAAAACGTTGGCCCATTGCGAGGTATGCTCTTTGAAGACTGATTGAGGGATTACATTTGGGGCTGGGCACAGTCAGAATGAGATTTCTTAATAATTTGATTTATTGCAGAAGCCATATACTCTAGCGGCTCAGTGGGAACATTTGCCCTGGAAGTCTCCTGAGGATGTACTGAGCCAGGCACTTGTGTGTATTTCCTGAGAAATGTGACTTTATTTTTTTAAATTATTTTTGGTAAGCCAATAATGAATAATATACATTTACAAAGCAAAGTGTTTCAGCAACCTTAAAAATTCCTGAGTCCAGGAGGGGGGAAAAGAAAAGACAAATACAAAACAATCACAGTTATGTATAGCCTTCATTGGGTTCAACGTACATATCAATTCATACCTCTAAAAAAAAAAAAAAAAAAAAGAGGATAACAAACAGGAAGGTCATGACGCGATATGCCCAGAAGCATGGACTAAGCCGTGGTGACCGCCAAGTGATCAATTAGAACACCTCATATCTCCATACCCAATCCACGGCTATGAATAACAAATACCTAAATTTATGCATCTCGCAGTTAACCATTGAGTCTTCCAAGATTCCCAATAGCATAACAGTCGGAGTAATCATAATCTGTACTCTTGTAATCTCCATTAAGACCACTATCCTACTGATCAAATGCTTCAACTCTGGACAGGCAAAAAACATATGTAGGCTGCCAGCCTGATCCCTCCCTCACCGTGTACATTTACCCTCATTTAGCCCGCCCCAGCATGCAATTTTAGCAGGAGTATAATATAAATTAAATATAGTCTTATAATGCTGCGTTTTGAGGCTGGAGGATACCAGAAGCTTTTCAGCCAGAGCAACCGAGTCGTGCAATATGTCCCCTGCCTGAGATAGTCTGGCATTCCATTTTAAATTTTGTGCCTCCAAGTCATCAGATTGTGCTTCAATGAGACTTTGATATAGGGTACCAATCTTACCCCGCCCCCTAACTGCCTCTAATAAGTTATTTTTGGGGGATAGAAATCCTGCATTTGCCTTTTTTAATAGATAATCCCGAACTTGCAGGTATTTAAAAAAGTCCGCTTTTGGCAAATCGAATTCAGAGACCAGCGAGGAGTCAGGCCGTATGCCATATATTAAGTCTCCCAAGATTACAACGCCCTTTCGTCTCCATCTGGCCATTATGGTATCCGAAAAAATAGATGGTAATAGTGCTGAAGATGAAGTAGGTGTATAAAAATGAATCCTCCCTATCTGCATATGCCTCCGAACCTGGAGCCATACCTTATGGACAGCATCACCACCTTGAAGCGGGTTTTCTTGTAATAACTAGGCTCTAGATTTTGAAAAAAAAACCCTCTCCGCTTCAGAGCCTAAAAGCATTTGAAAAATATGAGGGAACTCAGCTACTTCAACTTCTCCTTCCCCGGCCAATAATATTCCCATGTGCTGAAGTAGACATGCCCAATAATAAAACATGAAATTGGGTACTGACCAGCCCCCTCGGGATTGTGGTAAATTCAAGTATTTCATTGCTCGGCGGGGTTTGCCTTGAGCCCACATAAAGCTGCTGCATATAGACTGTAATTTGTGAAGTTGCTTTTTAGTAAGTTCCAAGGGTACAGACCTAAAGTAATATAAAACTTTAGGGAGAATATTAATTTTTAAAACATTGCATCTACCTACCATTGAAAGATGTAGACCTTCTATCCTATCTAGCTCCCTTTTGATTTTACGAACCATGGGGTCCCAATTGGAGAGTACCATTATATCCAAACATGCATTTATACGGATCCCCAGGTAGGTTGCCTCTTTTGTGACCCTGTAGTCAGTAAAAAATGCTTGATTTGTACAAATTATTTGCGTCTTGGCTATATTTAATTTATAGCCAGAGTTTTGTCCAAATAGAGTTGCTAGCCGTTCAATCTCTACCACGGCTTTAGCTGGATCCGGCGAGACTACAGCAATGTCATCTGCATATGCTAGTATTTTGACATACTCTTGCCCAAACCTCACAGGTGGAATACTTGAGCTATTCTCCAATAAATTCAGAAATGGATTGATGTAAAGAGCAAAGAGAAGAGGGGAGCATGGACAACCTTGTCTGGTGCCTCTAAAAATTGGCACCAGATAAGATTCAATCCCCATCGCACATATTCGGGCCGCAGGCGACTTGTACATGGTTCTTATTGCCCTGATAAAACCGGGCCCAAACCCTTGCCACCGCATAGTTGCCCATAAGAATTCCCAAGAGACACGGTCAAACGCTTTCTCTGCGTCAAGTAGAATTATTCCACATGGAGCTTTCTGGACAGTAGCAGAGTCCAACAGAGCAACCATCCTGCTGATGTGGTTGACCGTGCCTCTTCCTGGGATAAAGCTGTGTTGACGAACAGAGACTAATGGAGTAATCACTCGGGAGAGTTGTGTGGCTAAAATCTTCGCGTATATTTTCCCATCGCAATTTAAAAGTGAAATGGGTCTATCCGACCCAGATAGTATGGGTGACTTGTCTTTTTTCTTAAAAATGCTAATATTAGCTACATCCCAAGATGCCGGGGCATCGCCTTTCTGTGCTTCCAGAAACATACTAAGCATATCTGATTTTAACTCCGAAAAAAAAACTTTATATAATTCTAATGGAAGTTTATCCGGCCCAGCAGCCTTGCCTGTTGCTAAAGAGCCAACAGCCTCCACAAGCTCTTCTAAAGTTATAGGCTCCTCCAAATATTTCTGGTCATCGAAACACAGCATCCTTCTAAAAGGGTCTTTAAGAAAAGATTCAGTGCTCTCCTTGCTGCTTTGGTCCTCCATTTACAATTCCTCATAGAAGGTCCTAAAAACTTCCAGTATTTCCGTAGATGTTTCGACTAGTCTCCCAGCTGAGTCTTCAAAAGCAGTGATTGCACATTTGGCCTCCTTGCACCTAATTTTCTTTGCCAGGCATCTACCAGTTGCCTCACCATTTTCGTAGCATTCCCTTCTAAAAAGGTGATATTTATTAGCATTATCTTTAGACCAAAGGGCATTTATCCTGGCCTTGCAGCGGGCTACATCCGTTTGCGCCTGGCTGATGTCAAAATGCCCCTGCAAAGCTTGTATAAGAGCATACTCTGCATTCTGGAGATCCTCGTATAGCTCCTGTGTGACCTGTCTCTGCTGTTTTTGAGCGTACAATCCAAAACTAAGAATTTCCCCCCACCCGGAGCCCTGCCTTTAAGGCTTCCCAAACCATACCATGAGTGGTGGAGTTGCGATTGATAGACAAAAATTGGTTTAGCCATTGTCGAATGTGGCAGATAAATTGTTAAAGAGTAATTTCCTATCAAATGAAAATGTCCCGTGAGATCGAAACAAGCCCTGCATTGCAAGTTTTATTAGTAGTGGATTGTGATCTGAGGTGACCCTGGGGCAAACTTGTATCTGCGCCTCCGCTAAATAGTTTTTTTTTTTACAAAAAAATTATCTAATCTAGCAAGTTTTTGATGCGGGCAAGAAGAATGTGTATACCCCGGATCAGGATGTTTTAACCTAGGCCATACGTCAACTAGACCATGTTCATACAGAAGCTGTTGTAAGGCCTTATAGACCTTGGGTTTCCGACCACCATATTTATTACTAACGGGACATTGTGTAACTTCTTCCAATTGAATATTAAAATCCCAGCACAGTATCAAAGGGGATGCCTAGGAGGCCAGTTCTATATTCAGATAATCCAATATCTGAGCCTCGTCAAAGTTCGATCCATATACAGAACATATTGTAAATTTCTTATTTCCGGATGAGCATTCAGCTATCGCCCACCGGCCACTTTTGTCCGCCAGGGTCCTGCCAAAGGATAGAATATTGGACCTAGCAAGGACAGCCACACCTTTTGTAGTAGTTCCTTGAGATGTACATACCAGGAGCTTGTACCCTAATTCAGTGATAACCTTACGCTTACCCCAAGGTATGTGTGTCTATTGGAGACAGACCACGTCGGGGCAGGTCTTTCTGATTTCCTGGGCCACTCTTTGCCGCTTATCTCCGTCATTAAGGCTGCGTAAGTTGAACGAGCAGATAGATAATCTATCCGTCATTCCCCCATCTTAAGTTGCCTTGAGAAAGTACTCCTCTCCCCCCCCCCTCAACATCACATTATTTACTCGTGTTTGCTGTAAATCATTTATTGGCTTGTTTTCAGTTTTCACCCCCGTGACCCTGCAGCAGCCCCCCATCTCCCAAGAACAACCCCCAGCCCCACCCCTACCCTTCCTCTGCCAGCGGAAGCACCCCCTACCACCCCAAACAAGGAGGCTAAAAGACCCACAGGTCTAAAGTGATGGAAAGCCTCGTAGCGTCACTGGTCACCCCCTCTCACCCCCTCCCAAATGCGTCCAACCCGGCCCAAGGTGATTAATACCCAAAGATAGAGCGCAACATAATCTATAGCATGTAGCCCGCAAAATATACGTATATAACCAGCCTCAGCGTACACTAACAGTGCCCGCCTGGTCCCATCATGTATCAACCACTTTCCTAAGATTTAATGCCCTGTAGGAATTCTCTAGCCTTAACCTCAGAAGTAAAGAATTGGGCTTTGTCCTTATATACAATCTTAAGTTTAGCAGGGTTCAAGATGAACACTTGAGCACCTTTACTCTGGAAGGGATCAGTTAACTGCCGAAGTTGCCACCTTTTTTCTACAGTTGTATGGCAATAATCGGGCTGGACGAAGAACTCAAACCCTTTTCTCTTTCTCTTCCTGTTTGGCCTCGCCAGATCATACAAAGCTTGTTGAGACAAAAAAATCAGACAGACAGATCAGAACTGCTCTAGGTCGTGGAGTGGACTGGCCAGAGCCAGAGTGAATATTTAGTCGGAAAGGGAACCGGTGAGCCCGTTGCACCACTGTGTCCCAGGTCCACTGTGTCAGTTCTGGGACTGCTTCAGTAAAAAGTTCCGCAATAAACTTCCGAGGATCTGAGCCTTCCACACCCTCCGGTACGCCAAGAACTCTTAAATTATTGCGCCAAAGGCGATTTCCCATGTCCTCGAGCTTCCAAGCAATGTCATTCTTCTGAGACACTAGGGTCTCTGTGGCGGCTTTCTGGGTGATCATCTCATCCTCGAGTGTAGAGATCCTGTTCTCTGCTTCAGATATCCTCTCAGCAAATTCCGAGCAGGACTTAGCTACTCAGCGGAGTGAATTTTGAAGCTTGTGGCAAGCGCTTTGTGTTTTTTAGCTCTCAGCGCGAGTTTCATCTCTATGAGTCATAATGAACTCATAGATAACAGCAAGGGAGATCTCTTCCAAGTGTGTTGATGGATTGCGCAGCTCTTGTCTCACTATTCCCTCTGGCTCTGCTCCCAGATTAAATGAGGGAGAGTGCTCCTATTCCGGTGCAGCAGCAGAATCCCCTTGTTCTCCAGAAACAGATGAAAACACCTTTTTCCAGACAGTACCTGTGTCCGATGTCATGGTTCGAGCTCCCGGCCCCTCCTCATCCTGGTGTATGCTACTGGTCTCACTCCATTGTCCATTTGGTGACCCCCTCCCCCCCCCCAGAGGGCATGAGGACATTTCTGACATCTGGAGCGATTCATCTCCTGATGAATTGGAATGATCTGATAAGGAGAAGAAGTGATCACCAGCATCTGCCTCAGGTAAGTCTATGGGATTGATGTCGTTCCCATCCATTAATTGTTGTTTGCCCCCATCCAGTTTGACAACCTCCACCTCTGAACTAGTGAGTGCAGGTTCCTGAGCGCTCTTACCAGATCCTGCCAAGGCTCGATGTGCTTGCCCCCCCGCCATGTCATGCCTTAAAACATTACTCGTGATATTTCCTTGCTCGCCCCTTATAGTCTCAGCGCCTACAGCAAGTCCAGTGTCCCCCGTATTATCAAGGCTCACCTCGTCTACTCTGATAGCTGGAGCAGCCTCCTCCATCAGGCGGCCCTCCTGTTTGGCATTCTTTCCTCTTCTATGCCGCAGAAAGATTGCAGGGGTGGTCTTCTTCCCGCTAGTCCGACTGCTTTCATGCCCCGGAACAGCTTCACTGTCAGCAGCCGCTCCACGTCGTCGTTTCTCTTGGGTTGCTTCTGGGACCTTCACCAAGACGGAGGGATCTCCTGCGGTGCATATCTTAGCTCCCCGGGCGGTTTTTGGCGGCATAGTTATTCCAGCAGCAGTACACTGGCTCTCAGTCGGGAGTCGACAGAAACCTCGAGGGCGGCACCACACCAGGCGAGCAAGCGGAACCACAGGCCAACGAATAGTAAGAATATTTCACAACATTCCTTGATAAAGTAAATAGAGATCAGCAGTTATGTATAGACATCTGCAGGTTAATTGTATATCGAAAAAGCTCTCCGGCGTGCTCAAATGGGAGGGGGGGGGTGATCGCCTACGAGTGCTCACTCAGCCGACAGAACGGCCATTACCCAGCTGTCCTCGCTTATATTTGCATTATAAGCTGCCCTTGGGCCTTTGTAAGGCCAAAAT
The DNA here is from genome assembly GCA_963921515.1 of Calotriton arnoldi. Lineage (NCBI taxonomy): Eukaryota > Metazoa > Chordata > Amphibia > Caudata > Salamandridae > Calotriton > Calotriton arnoldi. Next base: position 250,234 of record CAWUFW010002424.1, on the reverse strand, counting down.
CCAAGGTTCATCCGTGGTTAGCTCAACGATTTTTTGCAGGCAAACTAGAATTGACTAAGCTGACACGACGCCCTTTGCTCTTCTGAAGGAGTTACTTTTCTGTGCCAGTTTGATGTGCTCTATAAACCCTGTGAGAGGAATACTAGCTTGGGCCCATGATCTCAGTATCATTAAAATATTAAATGTGCTCAACAATTCCACTACAGAGGCATCTTCAATTTTTGACTGCAGTCCTCACATGTTCCATGAGCAGATGGTTACGCCACCCCATTTCGTGGCACTGGGGTGGGCCTCTATTGAATCTTTAGTAGTAGTCTTGGACAAGAGCGATGGTAGCCAGCTCTGGCCGTTTTGGGCTCCTTGCTTCCTTGTGGTCTTTTGCTGTTCCACGGATACCCCCTCTCTATTTATTTGAACTGTAAGTGCAGGGATATTTGCAAGGCTCGAAGTTTGAACCACAGGATGATACACTCCCCCACCCCATTGCGCCTCTCAATATGGATGGTAAGGAGTCTGCCTCCTTGACGGTGTACTGCTGCTCTATCAATGGTGGGAGGTGGGGGTGAGAGATACCGGTCTCCCTGGAATACTATTATACTATTGCTTCTATTCCCCAGGACTTCAGCAACTACTTACTCTCTAGAACCTGTACTAAGAGGTCCGGTGTGGAGAACCTAATGAGCATGGGTTCTGAAATCTGCATCCCTCTGGCTGGCAAGAACTTAATGGAAAAAACGTTGACGGACTCTACATGATTCAGGCCTGGCAATGCCCATATCAGTTTTGAGACATTTGCACGGTTTAGAACGTCCTATGAACCTCTGGATTTGAATCTGGGATCCATAGGAGCCGATGCCCCTGATCTTTATGCTCCATTAATGCTTGGCTTAGAACATTCGATCCTGGCATACCACTGGGCGTGCCCCATTGGCTATGCAGCCTGGGCATTTTTTTATATGATCCTTTTGTAATATTTGACCCGGGGCTGCTGACTTAATTGGCCACCTGGGCACCCCTCTACATTTGCAGGGAGCAACTTCCCTACCCGATGATGACCTACCATCCTTAGTAGGGGAGATATCTTCTTTTTTTGCTGTTTGGTTCAGCTCTTCAATGGGATTTGTTGCTGTCAGGCTATCATCCTCATTGCCCCCCTTGCCTTGTGGGATTGCCTCAGCTACGGATACGCTCCCTACGCCGAATACTGGGGCATACTCAGCTGGCCTGGAATCGTCTGCCAGTAGACTGGGGCTTTCTGCATTGGCCTCTTCCTCCGTAGTGGGCCAGATTGAAATTGGGATTACAATATCAGAAGACCCAGGATAGGCTTTGTTGCTTCCTTTCCTTGCTCGCTTCGTTCCCTCTTCGTCAGATATATAGGTGCTAGAGCTATCTCTCTGCACTGGCTAGATGCACTAACTGCATGCCGCTGTGGGCTAGGGGCCTGCATCCGACCCACCCCTATGCCCTTAGACTCTTTGATTGGTGGGTCCCTACTTCTTTTCCCCCTGCCGGGATTATCCTGATGTACCACATTCCTGGTGGATGTGCATTCATCTGATGTAATGCATGTGGTAGGGCTCAAGCGTGCGCCCTTTAGTGCAAGGTTGGCTTTTACTTCTTCCAATATCTCCTTGAAGATCCCAGGAAGGTGCACCAACTTGTCAATCACCTCCTTGCAAGAACGAACAGCAAAGTAATTGTCTTTATTTGCTTGCACCAGCGTGATCAGGGCGTTTAGCTTTTCAAGCTTGACATCAATGCCGGACACAAAAACTGCCAAGGTATTGAGTAAATCCACCTCGATGTCCACTTTGTTGGCATGATGATTGAGAGCCATAACTGTCACTTGCATGGAATTTAGAATAGCTGCCCCCAGCTTTTTGGTATCGGTCATACTTTGGGTACCACCATTATGTGCATCTGGCCCTACCATTGCTTGTGGAAGCTGAGCCGGGGGAGGGGGGGGATTATGCAGCCATCAGGAACGGGTTTTGCTAATACTACAGCTGCTATGCAGTGGCTCCGGCCCCTCAACTTTACTGGCCGTGAATGCCAGAAAAGAGCAGTAGGTGAGCTCGGGACACTGACTGTCTGAACTGAACTTGTGACCTTGTGCTTGTACTTCTGCAGAGGGTATCCAGGCCGTAAGCCAGTCCGCTGAGCGCTCTCCCTTAGTGGTACAGCTTTTTTCCAGCCGATTCTTCCATGGTGGACGAAGGGGAAGGACATTGATTCTTCATGATCACAATACTAGGTGACAACCACATAGGTTCAGCCACATTGTTTTCGTTACCCCATTGTCTGTGTGTTCAAATGCCGCATGACTACTTGGTCTGAATTTGATGGCAGGATTACCCTCCACCTCAGCGGTGGCAACTGTGACCCTTCCATTTCCAGTACTTAAGAGACTGGAAGAAGTCAGATATTTTTGTTACCTTAAGAGGCACTGTTCATCCTTTTGACCATCCATGATTTTGGCAGATTTTCAAGATTTCCCTGTCTAATGAGCTTCCTGGTGCATCTATATCCCTTTCTGCACCAGAGTCGTGATTGTCGAATGGGGAGTTCTTTACTGTTGCACCTTTAGCTATCCTTTTTGGTGCCGTCTCCCCTGTCTTCGACTCCTGCTTCCTTTTATTGGGCCCCAGGGCCTGACCTCTTGTTTTGCAAGACCTCATCTTAGCAGAGCTGTACAAGCGCTGTACCATGTATCTTCAACAGAGAAGGATACCTGGTGGCCTGGTGCCATTTTTTGTTTTGTCAATCTTCTCCAGGCCTACCAAGCGCCACCCCCACACACCCCACCACCCCCCATCCCTGCCCCCGGATGCCGCTCGCTACACTTTCTTGTACGGGGGGCACGAACATGCTAGGGGCGCCGCCTCCCCCACTCAACCCGCCCCTCCCCTGAGTACCGCTTGCTCCTTGATATTGTGACGGGGGCACGAGCACGCTAGTGGCTGTGTGGTTCTCAAGCTGTTCTCAGGAGGGGAGCTCGCCTGGTCGCAAGCCGCACCTAGACCTAGGTGGGCTGCTTCTGCAACATTGCTCAACCCTATTAGCCGTGGGATCTAAACCACGTACCTGTCCAACAGCTCCTTGCTATTAAAGATCCTGTTGCAATTACTATATAGACTGCGAGTAGCGGATTGTAGTTCTGTTGAAAGCAGGTTCTTCTGGTGTATTGATTCCGCCCCCGGAGCGAGGGCTTGGAGTTCTTACAGGCTGCTATAATCTGTTGCTGTCTGATGCGTGAAGGCCACGTCCCAACTGTAGCTTAGCTGACCTCAGCAGTTACCCACCAACAAAGTAAAACTATATACACCATAGTGCATCTTGAGGTAATCCACCAAGACTTTTTTTGGCCAAGACAGATTTCTGCACTGCAAAAGTAAAGGAGGACTTTTCTTGGTTGCAGCAATTAAGCTCTGGAATTCTCTTCTGCTGCGTAACAGCAATAAACTTTACAGAGATAAAAATAATTCATAATAAAATAAAAACCGTTCTGGGAGTCAAGAATAAACTATATACATAAAACCAGTTATTAAATCAGATTTTCTCCACCCAATGATAAGTAGGATTTCACTTGTATAAAAAATACATAAAAAGACTGATATGCCTATTGATAACAGACTCAAAAAAAAAAAGTTTAGCTTCACAAATTGTCCTGCATGAGCTGGATATACACATATTAACTATTCAAATGATTCATGGTAAATATTATAGAAACAATATAAACTAGACTGAGGCTGTTAACCTTCACGAAGATCTTTCAAACTAATGAACTGGCAGTTCTTAAATCCCATTCATAGGCCTGTTTTTAAGTTATGTTTTCAAACAATCTTTTGACAGGCAATGACAATTTAGCCACAACCTTTAACGGTGGCAACTAGTGCTCTCCGATTATCATGTAAATAGCATTTCTAATAGAATCAATAGAGATGTTCTTTGATCAAAACACTTTCCAATAGATGAAAAAATTTAAACTATCTTGATTAGAGCGAGCACAATTGTAGAATTAGAATATTAACTGGTATTTGGTGTAAAAAAATAAAGAGGAAACCTTAACTCAAGTTGCACTTTATACTATGGAGTGAAAGATCTTATCTTAGAACTGTGGATCCATAGAATAAAACAGTAACAAGTTAGTGACTATGCGCATTAAGTGAGGGGCTGATTGCTCTACTGACAAATTTATTAGAAAACCTCTTAATAGGAAACTTAATTTTCCTGCTTCTGAATTTAAGATTACAAAAATGCAAGTCCCAACTTAATCTTAATAAAACAGGATTTTTACCACCAAAGCACGACAGTTGTTTTTGCAATGTTTATTGCTAGGCTAGTTAATTGATTATATTTCTCTCTAGTTTATGTAGTAGGCACTGAAACCCAATCTGGGTCATAATTAGAATTGCTAAATCAGCCTAAGCCAGATTTAGTCTTTACCCCACGGTTCTGTGGCTACCACGCCCACATGATGCTAGGAGGTCTACTATGTAAAGGAAAATAAGAGAGGGACTAGGACACAGCCCTGTTTCACACCGTTGGCTTTAGTGATCTTCGGAGATAAACCTCTACCATGCAATAATTTTATTTGAACCAAAGTATACATGTGAAAATCAATCAAGAAGTATAACAGAGTATCATCATTCCCCCTGGACTGCAGTTTGAGCCATAGGTGATTTAAGTCTACCTTATCAAAAGCCAGAGAGTAATCGATAAAGCAGGTAAAGGAGTTTGCTCCTGCTTGAGTTGGTACAGTGAATCAGTATATTTAGAACCATAATAGAATAAATGGTGGAGCACCCAGGTCGAAAGTCAGTCACTACAACTGACCCCTTTCATGTGCCTATTCCGATAGTTTGAGCAGAAGAAATTTAGCAAACAAATTGCCAGGAAATTGCAGTAGTCAAATTAAACAGTAATTTTTTGGATCTTAGTCACATTTGGAAAGTGGTTGCAGCATTGGGCCTTTTCAAAGGTAAAGAATGGGAACAGAATTATTATTATTTTTTTAAATACAAGATGCTTAAAATGCTACTCCACAATGTGTGCGATTATTGTTCGCTACAGCGACTGGGATGCCAACAGGGCAGGCGACCCCAGACAAAACAACTGGATTTTACTCATCACAACACATCATCCCTATATATTAATGTTTGATTGTTAACTCAAGAGACAAACTGGAAATTACTAGTTTGAGGAGCAGAATATACTTTTCATATATGAACTGTGGACATAGGAAATTTAGAGGTAGGGGCAGGGAAATATTCTTAGAAGGCAAAAAGGTATCGCAAACTTTAAGTTTTTTATATCTGGGTATCCTATTCAATGATGATGATACCTGGGCAAAAACTATAATTGCAAAGAAATACGCGTTTATGAGAGCTACAAGTGCACTTGTCACTTTTTGTAAGAATCTGGGACGTAAACCACCGAGAGAGATACTGCTAATTTATAAGGCAAAATGCCTCTCAGCTGCTATGTATGGTGCAGGGGTATGGGGGTTTGCGAATACACACGCGATTCAATTGGTGGAAAACGTTTTTCTACGTTCTATCTTGCCTGCCATGAGGAATTGGGTTTAACATATGTTTCGGATCTTATTAAATTAGAACCCATTCTCCTCTGGCATAGGATATGGACAAAGGACAAGACAGAGTTAAATAGAACCATTATGCAAGACATAATGAAACTTGACGGGGTACGAACGATCCCTTGGATGAAGTATGTGGAAACTTTTTTACAAGTAATAGGTCACCCAGAGTATTATACTAACCCCAATAAAAATGACCGGAATCTCCAGAAAGGTTTTAAAATTAATAGGTCTAGCGCACTTGAGTGAAGTAAGATTAGAAGATGAGCTTTCAAAACCTAGTGTGCTACATCACCAGCTAACACTCACTACTGAGGAGATAGAGCCCTATCTCTCTTTCGTGCCCAGTGGGTTTGATAGAATGTTGTTATTTAGGTTTAGACTGGGCACGATTCATAGATTAGTGTCATTCCCAGTAATGAATGACTGGTCTCATAAATTACCACCTTGCCCTTGCGATTCTCAATCATCACAGAGCACAATACATGTGATTTTTTTTGTAAATTTTATTTGAACCAAAGAAAAGTAGCATATGGCTTAAGACAGTGCCGCCCAGTACTAATTCGCTTGCAACACCTAGAAAATGCACCCATTGCGTGGAGGATTGCCCTATTTATTAAAAAAGTGCTCAGTCTTAGGAAAACAATGTGTTGAGAAAGAAATGAGCTAGCGGGAATGGCATGAGATTGATGATCTGTGCTACGGGTATATATCTTTTAATGTATTGTGGCCTGTGATTCTATTTAAAATACAAATTTGTTTGTGTGTGTTTTTATATGCTTTTATGATTGAATATGAACCAGGCGAACAAGGTTTTTTGATCGATTGAAGTGTACTTAAATCTTGCAAAACTATTGTAATATGAATGTTCGATTTATTACGGAACACATGATAGCAATGAACTTGTCTTTCCGAGATGCTAGGGGGCGGATCTAAATGAACTAGTTTTACATTCTGATACTTTTTACACCTACTGTGTAATGTACTGTGATCTTATGTGCTTTTATGATTTTTAAAACAGAAATCGAATAAAGCTTTGTTGATGATGAATGTTTGATTGTTAACTCAAGAGACAAACTGGAAATTACTAGTTTGAGGAGCAGAATATACTTTTCATATAAAAGGCTCCCAGACATCAGATGCAATACTAGACATCAGATGCAATACTGTAAGTATAATTATACGAACAACAATTCATGCCAGAACCTATTAAAAGCCAGAAACTCCTTGTATCTCTGTTTCTTAGGCTACCTGGCAGTGGAAACCAGAGATATTCATGCATTTATTTTTAAATGTCACTTACTATTTTCTGTACTAACATTTTAATTTCTTCACAAGGGCGTCACTGGGTAAAGAGGTAAGCAACTTAATGATACTACGCAATGACTTCCTACACATTGTTTTTTCATCTGTGATTGACTGATCAAATCTAGAGCGTTTATTGTGAGCCTATTGATGTTGATTAATGTGTTTGTCTTTAGAAATTAAATATTTAAAAAGAATTACAATAAAATTTCCCCATATTTGGCAAACATTCCTGGTTAAGCTGAGGAATCCTAAAATCACAAGATTTCAGAGAACAAGACGTTCGATTAGACAATTACTTGATCTAATCTATTATCAATAGTGAAAATTCCACTAAAAGTCATATTTATTAATGCATGTTGAATGAAACCAAACTATCAGAAAAGATTGAGGATTTTGGTTGCTGTCATTATGAAAAATAATTTTAAAGCTGGAGCAGCGATGGAAATCCGTTAACTGTATAAACTTATAATAAAGAACTGACCAGTGACCACAGGAAAGATGGGTATCTTTGGCTGGTCTATAAGTAAGAACACTACAGTTTAAACAAGAATTTGTTTATGGTCAAAAATATGATACTGTCAGTAAATGATTGAGGTCTAGTAATAAATGATGGCTGTGGTATATTATATTGATGATCAATTGATTCTGTAGAGCATATGTTAAGAAAGTGTTTAATTAATACATTTGCATTAAGATCATAAGTAGTTATTCTCAAAATATTACTACATAAATCAACCAGAAAACCAGTTTCAGATAAAACCGATTTTAGGCTTGTGCTATTTTTACAAAGAGTTGGAGGAAAATAAACATTAAAAACTTTAACTTTATGCTAAGGATCAAACGTAACAACAAGTATGACTTTGGAATTGATGCTTAATTTAGAACCACTCATGCGTAATACAGAATTAACCGGAGTGAGAAGCCCGCCCCAGGTCTGCCGCTTGACGCCTTTGAGGCGAAGGCTTCATATGGGAGAAAGGTATTAAATGTGAAATTAGACAGTTTCCAGGTTTCCTAAAAAACAGGTGACGGAAAAGGAATTAGAAACTGTTTCAAAGTTTCATTCCCATATTTTGTCTTTCAATACCAGCAATGTTCCTGGAATAGGTTTTAAGAAAAGTGTTTGAGGAGGTAGATTTAAATGTTGTAAGGTAAGGAAACTTGAGTGGAGTTTGAATGAAGAGAGCGAGGTTGGTGTGGATTCAAACTTGTACACTGTAGAGTCATTGTTATTGCATGGTTAGTCCTCTGCCTTTTGTCGGGATATTTTGTTCCTGAAAGGTACTTAATGATAGTATTTACTAGGGCTTAAGATTTAGGGCTAGTTAATTTTAGTGACCCTTTTTATTAGTATTTCCATACCTAGGTGACCTGAACATATTCTGTTGACTCAAGACTGAGACAACCATATTTAATAGAGCTAAAAGTAGGGTTTTTGGGAGAGAGGCCCCCCATTGCCTTAGTTTTCTGCATTTATTTAAGTTTCTAAGAATTTGCAATCTTTGTTTACTCATAGAAGGCTAAACATTATCACCTGCATTGTGATCAACTTAACAGGATGTTTGTGCAACAAATGCCAAGTCCTGTTGTAGGGCTCTACTACGACTATCCTAATCCATAGTGGGATTTAAAAGTTAATCTCATTTGATGCTTGATGATCAAGTTCCATGTGTGATTGAGGTGTAATGGACAAATCAGTAACGACCGGTGACAAAACTGTCATTAGATGAACAGATATTTTCAGTGGATTTTACATTTATAGATAACTCCTCAGTAAATTTGAGTTGAGGAACTGGGGAACAGGCCCCTGTTAAATGGTTCTCGAAGTTGATTAAAATAGAACTTACGTTAATTGGCAGGAGTTATAATGGATCAACCAAATCATCTACATGAAAAATAGCACCACTATGAGAGTAATTCCTCAAGGTTTCTATTCAGAAATGTTACTTGACTTAAGACTGTGTTAATAGTTACTGCACTTGATGCAACAGCCTTCAATGAAAACACTTGGTCACTTAACAGTGAGGTGTGGCGTAACAATATGTCACTCATTCTCGTTAAATTAGCAGAAAATTAGGATACATTGGTGGGCAGCATCATGAGCGTAAGAGTCCAATAAATACAACCCTTCTCTTCTTCCTGTATCAGAGTGGTGACTTTAAAAACGAATTTAGTTCGGTATCAACATTGGAATTACTTGGATAAGTGCATCACATTCTTCTAAGTTTGCTAAAGTTGCTGCATGTTCGAAAAAGAAATTTGCATCATAATTAAGGACAAAATTAAGAAGGTTGTCAGAATGAATTAAGGAGATTTCATTGGATCCATCATCTTCAAAATCATCACGACCAAAAATTGACTGACTCATGCAGTTGGGAATCCTGTGTAAGAATGGCTATTGGTGATGTTACAGAGTTTATTATTGCAGTTGTAACAACGCTACTGTTTTGGTATGATACATTACGCTCATGGGTATGGCTACTGATAGAAACAGATGCTCTGGCAAGCCTGCTGGATGACTAGTTGGCTACATTGAAGAAGCAAGATTTGTTTGTTGTTTGGAGTAAGGTGTGGTTGTTAAGAGTTGATCTGCAAAAGAGGACCAGATTGTAATGTCTCACCCTCTCACTACATCCCCCATCAATGCAGTCACTAATTCCTGATTGGATGAAATTATTCCTTTTAGCATGAGTAATCATGATATAAAGACGAAAGTGTAAACCGATAATCAGTTGTTAACCAATAATCATGATGTTTTGAATGCAGATTACTAAGATTTAAAAAAAGCTATAGCACCACTTGTTAAACCGCCATTCGCTGGAGCAGAGGCAAAAAAAAAGCAATTTGGTAAGATGCTCACTTAACTTCTCCCTTTCAAGATCTTTTTGGCACCATGCCATCGCCTCCACCAGGCCTCCACCCGGCAAAATAGACCTTTAAATGTTCCTTTAACTTATTGACTTCAGGGGGGCGTGGCCAAGATGGTGGAGGAGTTAAATGCCTTTCCCAACCTCTCTGGTCCCGCCACCAGCCTAGACAGTCTAACAACATGCGATTGCCTTGGCACAGCTGTAGACCAGTGCTGCAGGGTCAAAGTCAAGTACCCGCTCCGGTCTGCTGCTGAACTTTATCCGGACTGCTCCTGGGGTGGCCTTGGTGAGCGAACCTTGGAGGCCGCAAGGCCCGAGAGCAGACGCCAGCAGTGTGACGATTCAGCCCAGACGGGGCCTGTAAATCGAGGCCGCAGGGAGGAGCGCGAATTGCCTAGCGAGGATCTTGCCCAGTCCGGGTGGGGCTCCTGCATACTGGGGCAGTGACCGTTGGGCCGCCCGGATAGCAACGTACTCTCTGGGGCCCATCTGTTGCCGCAGGATGCCTGCTGGGGCTGCGCGTCATACCGGGCTCGGGCCAGTGAGAGTGCTGGTTTCTCCTGGTGCCCGACTGGGGCTTGAGGAGAGCAGGAGGACCTCGTAATACATCGCTGCAACCGGATGGCAGACTGAGGTAGGCCCTTGGGATTTCTGGGCACTGGCTGCCAAAGTTGGAACCATTACTGCACGTATGCACCGGGACCTACAACTCTCGATGCGCTTGGGATCTGGGCCCTCAGCGTTAGCAGGCCCCTGGGGTCTGACCCTGCCAAACAAGAGCGGCCTGCCACCGGTGAGGTCATGAGTATATGCCTAGAGAATTCCTCCTCTGCCTTATAACAGCTTGCACGTGAAAGCCGGACGGTCATCGTTTGAGCTCCATCTTTCTCTCCATCTTCTCCATCCACAGGGGGGTGCTAAACGTGGCAACAAGGTCACTGCTTAACACCTACATAAGTGCATCACCCTATGCTGTGGGAGACAGAGCTTGACCCCACTACATTTGAATATAGATAACGATTTGGTCACCCCCCTCCCATCCCCCATCGTCATCTACCTGCACATCTAACTCTCAGGTTGCTGCCTGGAGTGGGAGCTGAAGAGCCTGGCGAATCACCCTGGACTTGGCACCCTTCCGCACAGTACGTCTGCTTGGTCATCTGGGGTAGAGGGGACAGAACGAGGTAGCAGCACGGTATCCCCTGCCCCCTACTCATGGGCTTGGTTCTTTCCTCCTATAGTGTACAGTGGAACTATACATGCCACGGATCTAGTAGGTGCTTGTTGGACCCAGGTGCGATGGCAGCAGCCCGGTCCAAAAAGGACCGCAACCTTAAAGATATGCCAAGCATCTAATCCAACTCAGATGCAGGACGACGATGCAACGGAGGAACCGGTGATTCGCTCTTTTCTTAAATCACTCTTCACGTCCATTGGAGAGGACTCGCAGGTGGTCAAAAAGGACCTCTCCAACGATATAAAGGAGATCTGGAGAGACCGTGACTCCCTCAGGGACTGCAAAGCCACCTTGGAGGAGCAAGGAAATGGCCAAGCGGAAGACGTAGAGGCCCTACAGCAGAAAATAATTCGCCTCTGCGACCAAAAGATTGATCTCCAGGCCCATGCGGAGGATCTCGAGAACAGATCCTGTCAGAACAACATACGAATCAGAGGCATACCATCGAAAGAGGAAGGCAGGGATCTTATCGGATACATCCGTGCCATGCTGGAAGTCCTCCCCCAGTACCTCTTCCCCCCCCCCCCCTGGGACCTGGAGATAAAAATTGATCGAGCACATAGAGCAGGCCTCCCACGATCGGAGTCGGCCCCTCCTGCGGACATTCTGGTCTGTATCCACGATTTCCAGATGTAGGAAAATATCCTGCGCAGGGCTCGGGAGAAACAGTCCATCACCTTCAGGGACCAAACTCCAACACTATCAGGATCTGGCAGCGATCACCCTACAGAAAATACAAGATTTCCGACCAGCCACTTATCTTCAGAACATGGGGGGTCTTACTCTTGGGGGCACCCGTTCCGCCTCATCTTTTGCCTGGATGGAAAACCTTTTCAACTGCGATCCCTGGAGGAAACATGTCAAGTGCTGGGCATAGACCTGGATGCTGATGGCTCGTCATCAAGGACCTCCCCGTGCTGTTCAACTAACCGCCACCCTCGCTGACATGGACGTGGGGCGGGGTGCCCTCCCCGAACCTGCAACGATTGCCAAAAGGACAATGGACGGTGTTGAACTTGATCCATGCGGCACTGGCTAAGACTGACTCTCCATGACATAGCTGGGCACGTAACTATCACCAATTGCATTGATGACTGGCCGGGTAGGGGGGACTGGGAACTGTGGCCACGGTTTGGGACCGTCTACACTGGACATGTGGAACTGTAGGTCCACCTTTTTGTGCGTAGACTTATGCTCCCATTTGCATATTTACTTGTTTTTTATAGTTTGGGGCTATGCTCATGTCTACAGCAGTCACAACACGGTACATATATGGCACTAGCAAGGCTCAAGGGACACAATACAGGCCTTTTCACTGGACACAGAAGGACGTTTGATCACGCTGCTAGGTGCATCTTGAAATACTATGATGGTCACTCCCTTTAGGGTCCTCACCCTTAACGTGAAAGGCCTTAATAACCCATCAAACGCAAGGCGGCCCTGTCCTATTTGGAGTCCTCAGGGACAGACATATGCCTGCTCCAAGAGACGCATCTCCTTTCAAAGGATTGCCATAGACTCCGTTCACACACATTCCTGCATCAATTCTTCTGTTCCGCACCCACTAAGAAAGCTGGGGAGGCTATCTTGGTGGCGCACTCCTTTAAAGGGACAATTGGTTCCAAGTTGGCAGAAGTGAAGTGCCGGCTGCTTGCTTTTCAACTCACCTTCAATGACCGGTCTTTCGTAGTGGGTACCATTTACACCCAGAATGAGGGGCAGGAGGCTTTTATATGTTCTGCACTGACCAAGGTGCTGTCCACACATGAGAGGAGGGTCCTCATGGGGGGAATCTCAACTTTATCTTGAATAATGATCTGGACAGAACAATACATAGACATGGCCAGACTAGGGCATTGTCAAAGGAGGAGTATAGGTGGCTTAAGGACATGGGGCTCCAGGATTTATGGAGAGTGTTTAATCCACATACATGTGAATACTCTTTCTTCTCTCATGCGCACAAAACCTATGCTAGGCTAGATTACTTCTTAGGTACAAAAGACATATACACTCTAACCTCTGAGACGGAGATACTTCCAGCTGCGTTATCAGATCACGTAGCGGTATCACTCACAAGGACACTTCCCCCAGTGGACCGTCCTGTATGGACTTGGCGACAGAGACATTTCTGCAGCGTCCCAAGGTGGTGAAATCGGTCCATCAAGCCATTGGCGACTATCTCATACCGAGTCTCCATTGCCACACAATAGGATGCCCTCAAATCAGTCATAAGAGGGGAATTCATTGCTATATCTGCTGCAGATAATAAACTGTGCAAGGAAAAGAAGGACCATCTGTCCCAGCAAGTGAAAGAACTGGAACATATTCACGAGCGCACTGGTGCACCAAGAGTTTGCCGTCAACGAACGACTCTCAGCGCACAATTGGCAAGCATAGATTTGGACAGGGCTGAATACGCAGCTCTTCGCCTTCGCCACTCCTTTTATGTCAGGGGGGACAAGTGTGACTACCTTCTGGCTAACACATTGCAAAACCAGCAACAAGCTTTTGGAGTGCATTCACTCCGTAACTCAGCTGGGACACCGATCAGACGATCAATCAATAGCAGACTTATTTAAGGATTTTTATGCAGAGTTATACACCGGCCAACATCCTGAGGACTGTGCTTCATATCTTCACGGCGCACATCCGTCTCCACTGTCCTCTGATCAGGCAGACTGACTAGAGAATAATATTTGCATAGAGGAAGTCATTTCAGCAGTCTCTCTACAGAAACCTCAAAATCTCCGGGGCCGGAAGGGTGCCAGTCTACCTTTTATAAAACATTTTGCCACACCCTCGCCCATTTATTCACAAGACTATTTAATTCTTTTGTCACCCATGGCGCCATTCCCGCTTCAATGCTGACTGCCTCGGTGGAAGTCATTTCCAAGCCTGGCAAGAATAGGCAACAGTGCAGTTCATACCGTCTAATCTCTATTCTAAATGTGGACCTCAAGTTAATCACTAGCATTTTAGCCGCTAGATTAAGCCCCCACGTCATCTATCATCGATCCGGATCAAGTGGGATTTATTCCCCAGAGACAGACCAGTGATAACACAAACGTATTCTGCACATCATATAGAAGGCTTCGCGCATGGCAGGAGAGCTTATGCTCTTAGGAATCAACACCAAAAGGCCTTCGACAGAGTTCACTGGCCCTTTCTAGAGCAGGTCCTAGTCCACTTTGGGATTGGAGAGAGATTTAGGACTTGAGTGTTGAACTGTTATCTCCCCAACAAGACAGTTAGGGTGAACAGCCATGTATCCATTCCCTTTCCTATTAGCTCAAAGAGTTCGGGGGCTGTAACAGCATACAATTAGTTTATATGCCGATGATGTGCTGGTGACCCTAGATAAGACTGTCACGGCACCTCCCGCCTTCATGACTGAGCTGGCAGCCTTTGGCTTGGCCTCAGGATTCCAAGTTAATGTGGCTAAATCTCAGGCGCTGAACCTGTCACTGTCCCCTGAACTGGAGGCACAGCTTGAGGCACAGTACCACATCCAATGGGCGAAGTTGGCGGTCCCATACCTGGGGATCGAATTGGCCTCTTCCACACAGATGACTTCCACAATTAATGCCAGTATCTATACAGGTAAATCAAACTTGATCTAGCTCGCTGGAAGCACCATCAGATTTCTTGGCTCGGGAGAATAGCTACCCTTAAAATGTCTAGCTTACCGAAGATTCTTTATCTTTTTCAAACGCTTCTATTGGCACCCCGAGGGAGGATGATCTCCACATTACAGACAGAATTGCATCAATTTGTCTGGTCAGGGAGGAGTCCGCATATGAGGAAAGAGCTTAGCTACCTTCCACCTCAGGCTGGGCGTTTAGGTATCCTGAACCTCCAATTATATTACCAAGCAGTTCAAACACACTATTTGGTGGAGTGGAACCGGGATGAATCCGAAAGACATTGGCTATTCCAGGACAGAGCTGTGGCTGCCACTTCTCTATGGAAAATTCCTTTCTTGAAGAAAGCGCATAGGACCCAAAATCTTCATCTGTCCCCAGTCACAAGGGTGACCATGGGTGCCTGGGACCAAAGCAGTGTTGGGTGTGGCCTCATGTACTTTCCCTCTCCTCCAATGCCATTGATTGACAACCCTGATTTCTCTCCAGGGGAGGGTCCTGAAACATTTGCTCAATGGTGTCAGACCAAATGTCGATCAGCGGGTCATATGATAGATGAAGAGGGAGTGATCCCCTTTACGCAACTACGCTTGGATTTTGCACTTCCAGAGGCAGAACGCCTACACTACCTGCAGCTCAGTCATTGGCTCAGACCCAGAGACACCACACCATGAAAGATGGCTGGCCACCAAGACTTCCGATAAATGGCTAATTTCTGAACTATACGCCCTTCTGAATCAGCCCACTACGCACAAATACAAGGCTAGCCATAATCGATGGGAAAAAGCTTGGTAGACAGCTGACCGCCAAGAAATGGGGAGGGATCTATTATAAAGCTAGACACACTGCCTGTAAAAAACTCTTACTGAAACATTTACTAAGGTGGTTACATATTGGTATTTAACTCTGGAACGCCTACACAGAGATGATCCTGAATGAAGCGCGGACTTGTGGAGAGGGTGTGGAGCTAAAGGGTCACTAGTACATCTCTTATGGGACTGCCCACGGATTTTAACATACTGGACCCAAGTACTTGACGATATTGACCTGCATCTTGATACCCAACGTCCTAGATTTCCCTCCTACACGCTACTGGGCCTACCTACCCCCCTTACATATCCCCTGAGGTCTAGGCGAGGGCAACAGATAGTACTAGCTTTGAGCACAGCTGTCCAGAACATTCTTGCACACTGGGGGTCGACACATGCCTACACATCTGGGATTGCTCTACCGTCTGTGGTATATTCTTGGTATGGAAAATATTACACCATTTCTCACCAATCAAGGTGCATCCTTTGGAGAAATATGGCGTCCTTACTTGTCTCTCGTCTCGCAGGACTTCTGGGAATTAACATGTCTTAAATATCTCCATATACTGCGCCTGTCTGAGTTTGTCCCCACTACCCAATCACGGGTTGATTCTTAGCGTTATGTATTGTGTTGTTGACAACTTACCTTCACAGGAGGAAACTGAGCGAATTTTCGGAGGGAGGTGGGAGGGTTACTGGGATGGGACCGGTTTAGTTTTGTTATAATCCAATGCTAAGAATTGTAGAAATTTGCACGGTGCTGTGTACTGTGTTACACGTGCATTTCATCACTTGGCGTATTTGAATAAAAAGATTTGAACCATAACTTATTGACCTCAGCTTCTACCTCTTGTTAGGTGCATGTTTCAGTGAAGGAATTATGCTCTTCCTACTGTGTTCCTCCATTTGAGATGCCTCCAGTTCGACAGAGGATGGACAAAACTTGTACAGGACCCTGGTGACCGGACAATTTGCCAGCTCTGAAAGCCAGGTCACATGCCTCCCCATGTGGGAGGGCACAGTGGCAAGGAGTGAGTTCCTTCTTACCCCAAAGGAACTGTCAACCTGAAGACTCCTGTAAACCAACTTCTGCATTCTCCCACTCACTCCTCTGCAGAACGCAGTCGTCAATTATCAACTTTAATGACTTTTCTTGAATTAGGGGCATTTTGTTCCTCAAGCTGTAACAAGGAATCACCTTTCCTAAAAAAGGGAAAGAATGGCTATCAATCCATTCTATCATTTTTTAACCTATTTGTGCTACGTCGGAAGGACATTGTGCATTCACATAAAAACTGATAAGAAGACTTCAGAAGAGGCTCCTGCCTGTATTTTTTTTTTTTTTTTTAAACAGCCATACTCATTGTCCAGTAATGAAGGGGCCTATAAATAGTGTCTTGGAATGGACCTCGTTCCAGCTACTAAGTGAAGCCGTCTCCATGGAAATCAAGCTTTTGCTAGTAAGAGAGAGGGGCGTGGCTTGGCCGGCTGCAAGATGGCCGCACTTTAAGTGGGCTCTGCCGGCCAAGCTCTCAATCCGCCATAATCCTGCAGAAGACGGCTCCCTGACCGCCTGGCCCCGGCATTTCCACTCTTATCTCATCCCGGGGCGCCGCTGGACACTTGCTGCGCCCCGCTCCGCCGCTCCTGTGCCGAGATCAGCTCCTGTGCCTGCACCTCGAGGTTGGGCCTTCCAGTCGCTGCCTCGAGGCCTCTCCATCTCCGCTTGACCGCGCCTGGAGCGCTGACCCGGCTTCTGTCCCCCATTGTTGCCGGAGGGGCTTGGTGAGTGTTTCGCCCGCTGGGGTTTCTCGGCGGCGGGGCTTGGGGGCTCGTGCGCCGTACCGCCCGGCCTTCTCTGTCACTAAGTGCGGGCGCCGCCTGATCCCGCATCGGCGCCCGCTGGACCTGCACTCAATCCGCTCAGGCCGGGCGACGCGGGCAGCGCGCCCCCCGCGACTCCCCGCCGCTGCTCCACTCCTGCTGGTGTGCCTTCCGCCCTCACTGGTGCCCGGTTGCGGATTCACTGTCTCTACGCCGCCCCGCTGAGCACCCGGCCTCATTTGTGGCCCGCCTCCTTGCCTGGACCCATCTCTGGCCCGGCGCGGCCACACACCCGTCCTCGCTCTGCACTCCTGCCGGCCGCCTGATGCCCCATCGGACCCCCACCTCGAGCACTGTTCCGGCGCGGAGCTGCCCTTTCATCGGCGCCACCGGGAGACTCAACACGCCGCGGCTTCGCCGGGCTGACTTCCTCTGCTGCCAGCACCTGCTGCGGCCCAACTGCCGCCTGTATCCTGTGAGTTGGGGTGAGTGCCATCACCGCTGTGGGCCGTTGCGGCCGGGCTGGGGGTAGCGTGCGCCACACCGCAGGGCCCCCGATCCGGTTCTGCATTTATGCCTCTGCTGCCCCGTTGTTCCTGGCCCCGTGTGTGCTGAGCTGCGTGCCCCCCTTGTATCCCTGCCGCTCCGCTCCCCGCAGCAGCACCCCCTTTAAAACCTGCACAGCCGCCGCGAAAGTGCTCCCTGCCAGGTGGCGCATGGACTTACCGCTAGCTTGTCTCTTCAGGCCTGGCCTGCCGCACTGGTGCCACACGCTCCTGAGACCCCTCCCTGCCTGCCGGTTGGCCTGACTCCCCGGGTGGGGGCCCGCTGACCTCTCTCGCGGCGTGGGACCGTACAAACCGTCTCTACTCCTTTCTCCTGGCCTCTTCTCAGGTGCTGCCTTCTGCTCCAATTCCTTGATTCGCCTGACGCCCTTGCAGCTGTGGGGATTATTGCTCCGCTACCACACGGTGCTCCCTGTCCACTCTCCTCTTGGCTGTTGATATGGGTAAAGCCGACCCCAAGCAGCCCAGGCTCACCTTTGACCAACGCCTCCAGACGCGCCAGGACAGCGCGGTCGCCGGCGGAGGCGACTCTAATCCCCCGCGGAGATGGCCACCTCCCGGGAGGACGATCTCAAGGCCATCATGTTGGAGGTCAAGTCTGCCGTGTCTGGCATAGCCGCCCAGCTGGACCAGCTCTCTTCACGTCTAGATGTGGTTAAATCACGGGTGGACTTGCACGACAACCGCCTGCTGCACGTCGAGACGAGGATATCTGACGCTGAAGATGCCGCCACCCAGGATCGACAAAAACTTCTTCAAATGGACAAAATCCTGGAGCTAATACGCACTAAAAACGAGGACTTTGAAGCCTGTTCCCGAAGGAGCAACCTCCGCATCACTGGGGTACCAGAGTCCACGAACATCTCGCGAATGGAGGATTTTGTGGAACAGTTGGTGCGTGAACTGTTTGGAGACTTGCTCTCCCCAGTCTTCATTGTGGAGCGAGCTCACCGCTCCCTTGGCCCCCGTCCTGCCCCTGGATTGCCAGCTCGCCCCATCATCGCCAAAATCCTCAACTTTCGGGATCGCGATGCCATCCTCCGGGCGGCTAGGGAAAAGGGCGAGATCCGTCACCAAGGTAACTCCCTGTCCTTCTACCCAGATTATACTCTGGCGGTGCAGGCTGCCCGCCGCGAGTTCCTGCCTGCAAAGCAGATTCTCCAAAAGCACAAGATCCCATACTCTCTCGCATATCCAGCCAAACTGCGGGTCAGACAGGGCTCTAAAACTCTCATCTTCCCTGATCCCAAGGAAGCTCTAACCTTGGCCAAGAAGCTTGATCGCACTAGCCGCTCCACCCCAGCCCTCTCTCAGGACTCACCCTCCGGCGTCCTAAGTGACAATAATTGACTCCATCATTTACTGCGGCACTAACTGTACTTTGCTCTCCACTTTGACTCTCTGCCCGATGATCTCACCTGGCTCAACCTACATTACCCGGCTCTTGGTGGTTTGCTGTGGGGCGAGGAACACATGCTCCTTTGCAAGACTCTGTAAAATCAGTTATCTGCTATCATAATCTGGCTTGGCCACCCTGTCTCTTCGGCAGGGGTGTATGCCGAGCTTCGCCATGCCACCGCGGGATGATTCCCACCTCAGACATTGAGTTTTCCCTTCCCAGTTGCGGTTCCCTAGGGAGGGTTTGGGTGGTTTCTCAACCGGTTTGGGGGGTTGGTGTGGGCGGTGGGTGTGGGGTTTTTTTTCGGGGTTTTGTGGCCTCCCTCTGAGGCTCATTTGTTTTTGTTACTTTGCATTCTGTTACTTTTTTGCACGCCTGACGATATTGCTTCAGCATTGTTCCGATTCACCTTATCGCGCCGCCTTATTTGTTCTACTAATGCTACGCCTCTGCGCACGGCACCTGTTGCCACCATTCCTCCAAGGTTGGGGTTAGATGGTTCCCCCTCGATGCCCGGTCTCCTGCCACGCCAGCTCACTAGTGGTCTTTTAGCACCCCCTATGCTGTTGCACCTCCCACACTCTCCCCAGCTGTCAAGCAGTTCCGTACTCACTTGCACAAGTGTCCCGGCCGCCTTCACCATATCCCTTGGCATCCATTCCTCACTGTTTGCCTAAATGACTGATACAATCTTCTGGACATGGAATATACGTGGCCTCAATGACCACCGCAAAGCTCGGCTAATACACGCACATCTCCATAGGCACAAGGTAGATCTCCGTCTGCTCCAGGAGACCTATCTGCTCCCGGCATCTGCCCCCAGACTCCTCTCCCGGCGCTGGGGCGAAACACACTCTTCTTTCTACTCCAACTACTCTCGGGGGGTGTCTATCCTCATACGCAGAGGACTCCCCTGGCAGACCTCCCAGGTAATCACCGACCCCTCTGGGCGCTTTGTCATCCTCCACGGCTTCCTCCAGGCCCAACCCCTGACGATTGCTGCGCTATACGGACCCAATAATGATGACCCAGACTTCTTTGCACAGGTGTGGCACCATATATCATCCCTAGGCCCCGCTGCGCTCCTTTGGGGGGGGGGACTTCAATGTCACGCTCTCCACTGACCTCGACCGATCTGGCCCTCATGCTTCTCACCCGCGCGCCGCGGCTCTCCTTAGCTCCATTCTCACTGATAACTCCCTATATGATGCCTGGCGTCATCTGCGCCCCGAGGCTCGCGAGAGCACTTGCGTCACCGGCACACGCGGCTGCTGGTCTCGGCTGGATCTCTGGATCGCATCCCCTGATGTCCTGTCCATGCTCATCTCCGCCGATCACATGGCACGCACCCTTTCTGATCACGCACCGGTCCAGCTTTGCCTTCGTCTCCCCCAATCTCCTCTGCGTGCGTTTTCCTGGCGGCTTCCCCCTAACGCGCTGCGAGACTCCGTTTTCTGCGATGAGATCCAAACAGCCATCACCAAATACTTTGAACTCAACGAGGGTTCTGTGGACGCTCCCTCTACGCTGTGGGAAGGTTTCAAAGTCGTTATTCGCGGAGAATGCATCTCTAAACAGTCCGGAGTCTTACGTTCCATCCGCAACATGCTCGACAAACTGGAATCGGAAATCAAATCGTTGGGATTCCTCCCATGCTCTTGACCCCAGCCCAGAAATACTTGCCCAACTTCGCGGTAAACATACAGAATTCACAGAAGAGGCCGATAGGGAGCTCTCTTTCCTGGGCAGGGAGGCTCTGGCGCGCCGCTTCGGCGAGGGCGATCGCCCCGGCAAAACCCTGGCCAGTCTACTTTGCCCGCCTCACGCCACATCCTACATTGCAGCGCTTCAGGACGGTGGCCCAGCTCAAACCACTTCCCCTACCGAAATCCAGACGCGTTTCACGGATTATTACACACAATTGTACACGGCGGGTTCCACCCCCTCGCGTGAGGTCTTCGAACAGTATTTCGACACCATCCAGCTTCTATGGCTCGAAAATTACCATCGGGAATTCCTTGACGAGCCCTTCTCTAAAGAAGAAATACTCGCCGCTATCAATGGTATGCCTGGTGACAAGACCCCTGGTCTGGACGGCTTGCCTGTATCTTTCTATAAGACTTTTGCCCCGCTTCTAATACCGCACTTGGCCGCCATGTATAACGAGTCATTTGAGAGCGGTCAGTTCCCTCCCTCGCTCCGCGAGGCCATGCTGACACTCCTTCTTAAACCGAATAAACCTCCTGAGCTCCGTGATTCCTATCGCCCCCTCTCCCTCATCAATACAGACAATAAAATCTTTGCCAAACTGCTCGCTTCCCGCCTTCTCCCTCTTATGCCACTTATTGCCCTCCCGGATCAGTCTGGCTTCATTCCCGGCCGCGCGACATCCCATAATCTTCGGACCATTTTCTCAGTTTTACACCAGATCAATCCAACGCTCCCTGCGGTTGCCGCCCTGCTTGAAGCCACCAAAGCCTTTGATACCCTTGAATGGCCCTTTCTCTTCTCCCTACTCTCGCGCCTCGGTTTCAGCCCGGTCTTCTTACGCAAAATCACGCTCTTGTATACCCTTCCCACTGCCCGTCTCCGGGTTAATGGCCAAATATCTGATCCTATCCCCATCGGGCGTGGCACCCCCGCCAGGGGTGCCCGCTCTCACCCATGCTCTTCGCTATCGCGATGGAACCATTGGCAGCTAGACTCCGACAACACCACACCCAGATGGGCATCGGATTCCCAGCCCGCGCCCTCTTAGTCTCTATGTACGCGGATGACGTCACTTTATATGTCCGGAACCCCCAAGACAATCTCAGTCCTCTGGTGCGCGAGATCATAAGGTTTGGTGGCTATTCGGGCATACAGGTAAACTGGAACAAGTCAGTCCTTTTCCCTCTCACCGACGCCACCGTGCCCTTTACCCCGGACTACCCGTTCGTGTGGGCGTCTGGCCCTACTCGCTATTTAGGAGTCTGGCTAAGCAGTGACATGGACGAGCTTTGGAGGGCTAATTTTGGGCGCGCGGTTGACTGGCTCGAATCCAAGATTCCCCATTGGAGCCGGCTGCCTCTGTCGTTAGCAGGTCGGATAGCTATCACCAAGATGGTAGTGCTCCCGAAGTTTCTATATTTATTCCTGAACATACCCGTTCCCCTCACTGCTCATTTTTTTCGTAGGATCCGCTCGCTGCTCACCTCTCTTATCTGGGCCGGTGGGTAGCCCAGGATTGCGTACGACACTCTCACCCTTCCGATGTCGCGCAGTGGTCTCGGTGCTCCTAACTTTAAACTCTACGCGTTATGCGCTCAGGCCAGCTTCTTGCATTTTTGGCTTCACCCCACCCCTTCAGCCACATGTGGCTGTGGAGGCAGATCTCGCTGCCCCGTGGCCGCTCTCTACAGCCTTGTTTGCTCCGGCTACACTCCCACGCACTGAAATAGACACGGTCGGGACCCTGCGCTGGGCCTGGGAGGGACTCCGCCGCTTTTCTGGCGTTCCCATGCTATCAGCAAACATGATGCCTATCGTTTGACACCCGGCGTTCCCTCCTCTTCAGCCCTCTGGTATGGCTAAACATGCCTCCCGCTTAGGGTTGAACACGCTAGTGGATCTCTACCCCGGGAATACTTTCTTCTCGCTCGCAGACGATTCCGGTACCATGGACACTTTACTTTTCTATCAGCTTCGGGCAATCTGCAGGGAGAAGCACCCCTCGTTCCCCCAGCCTCCCCCCTCGATGGCCGCTCTTGATTTTTTGTATTCGTCCTCTTCCCCTCGGAAGTTGGTGACCAGGCTTTACGGCCTCTCGTTGGCGGCTACCTCTATTTCCACTGATCGTGCGCGTGAGGCATGGGGAGCAGACCTTGGCATCGACATCTCCCAAGCTGACTGGCTTTATTGCTGCAACCAGACTAAGCGTTTGTCCCCCAACTATCGACTGCGCCTTATCCATTTTAAATATCTGCATAGGCTTTACCGCACTCCCGTTCAATTGCACAAGCTGGGGCTCATCCCCAGTGACAGATGCTTGCGCTGTTCCGCTCCAGCGGCGGACTTCTCCCACCTTGCCTGGCTATGCCCCAAGGTCTCCGACTACTGGCGTGAGGTCTGCGCTGCTATTTCCGAGATTACCTCCTCGCTGGTCCAGCCTGATCCCCCGCTCTGCCTCTTAGGCTTTGTTAAATTCTGCCCTGATGCTTCCCGTCGCTTGATTGCCATGCTGCTTGTCCTCGCGCGACGTAGGGTTTCCATGTGCTGGGGTCGCAAACCTGCACCCAAGTTCGCCCAATGGCTCGAGGATGCCTCGCGCTGCCGGACCGTATTGTCTGAATTCTGGGATCCTATGCCTGCCAGATCTCGTCCACTTAACATATGGGGTCCCTTGGTGTCATATCTCCTTGCCCGCACTCCCCCCCCCCCCCCCCGAGCCCTACGCCCTCTCCCGCGCTCCCCGCTGGCACTGTGCCCGCGGCGGACGCCGGTGCCTGTCCGTGATCTGCTCTTCCCCTTTCCCCACTCCCTTTGTTTGGGTCTGTTCTTCTTTCCACTGCTCTGGTGCCTCTCAACACTTAATGATTTATATCCTGTAGCGCCTGAGTTAAAAAAAGAAAAAAAAGCTTTTGCTAGTAAGAGTGTTGATATTTGTAGGCATAGCTATACATTTGTGGACATAAATATGATTAGGAATATAACTAAATAATATACTCCTTTGAAGCCCACAACAATCTTTCTCTGAACCCTGTGACAATCTGTGCATCCCTAAAGTCAATTTCAAGAATTATTTAATTTGGATAGCTAGAACTGATGGGGGATAGAGTACTCCAAGGGAAAATTTCATACGCTTTACATGAACAATCACAACAATCTATGGATACATTTTTTCTTTAACAATTCCATTTTAACCAATAACAAAGACTCAAAATGTTGCCTTAGACTTCGATCACTAACTTTTTCTGTAAGTGTACTGGCTCAAACAGATTTGTTTGAAACAGCACCACAGGCCTCATTTGAAACAGAAAGTGAGAGATGTAGAGTCGCATTTAGAACAAGCATTGGCATAATCAAAAGGTCTCATCTTTGGGACCTTATAAGTGTTTAGCCAGAGCAATTGGCTTTGCCAATGACTTTAAGCTATGTTGTAGAGCACTGTGGCTGCTGTGAAGCATGTTGAAACATTATAATAAAAAAGTGTTATAAGCATTTTTGTTACCTTATATTTAAACAAGACATGTACAACTGAACAACCCTATTAAAAAAAGAATGAACATAAAAAATATGTCTTCTAGTTATTTTTGTCGTTGCAATGCTGGCAACTTCATCCTGCCTCTTCTAATGCATGTTTTTTATGGCTTTTTCTTTGTTATGGGGTGGGGGGGGACATAACGCGAGGGTGAAGGTTGGGGAACAGACCTGCATTACAATACGAGCAGGAGACTGACACAAAGGTAGAATCAACAGATACCAGATTCCGAGGGCAGACTGAGGTGGTGCTGAGTGATGCTGTGGTGCAGAGTCATGCTGAGGTGGTGGTTCTGTACTGGGGTTCAGGCGGTGCTGAACCGGGGTTCAGGTGGTGCTGAGCTGGTGCTCCAGTGGTGCAGAGTGATGCTGAGTTGGTGCTGTATTGAGATAATGCTGCTCTGAAGCGGAGGTGGTGCTGCGCTTATGCTGAAGTGGTGCTGCGTTAGAGCTGAATTGCTGCTGGCGGGGTGCTGAGTTGGCATCGCGCTGGTGGTGGGGCACTGATGCGGAGGTGGTGCTGTGCTGCTGCTGAGATGGTGCGGTGCTGTGCTGGTGCTGGGTGGTACTGCACTGGTGCTGAGGTAATGCCGCGCTGGTGCTGAGGTGATGCTACGCTGGTGCTGAGGTGATGCGGTGATGCGCTGATGCTGCGCTGGTGCTGAGATGATGCTGCGCTGGTGCTGAGATGATGCTGCACTGGTAGTGGTGTACTGATGAGGAGGTGGTACTGTGCTGGTGCTCAGGTGATACTGAGGTGATGCTGAGTGATACTGAGGTGATGCTGAGTGACACTGAGTTGGTGCAGAGTGACACTGAGTTGGTGCAGAGTGACACTGAGTTGGTGCAGAGTGACACTGAGTTGGTGCAGAGTGACACTGAGTTGGTGCAGAGTGACACTGAGTTGGTGCAGAGTGACACTGAGTTGGTGCAGAGTGACACTGAGTTGGTGCAGAGTGACACTGAGTTGGTGCAGAGTGACACCGAGTTGGTGCAGAGTGACACCGAGTTGGTGCAGAGTGACACCGAGGTGGTGCAGAGTGACACCGAGGTGGTGCAGAGTGACACCGAGGTGGTGCAGAGTGACACCGAGGTGGTGCAGAGTGACACCGAGGTGGTGCAGAGTGACACCGAGGTGGGTGGTGGTGTGCTGGTGCTCAGGTGGTGCTGACCTGGTGCTCAAGTGGTGCAGAGTGATGCTGAGTTGGTGCTGTGCTGAGGTGGTGCGCTGAGGTTGTGCTGCGCTGATGCTGAAGTGGTGGGTGCTGAGTTGCTCCTGAGGTGAGGCTGCTCTGCTACTGAGTTGGGGCTGCGCTGGTGGCTGTGCACTGATGCAGAGGTCGTGCTGTGCGGAGGTTGAGGTGGTGCTGAGATGGTTCAGCACTGATGCAGAGTTGGTGCTGCATGGTGGTGCACTGAAGAGGTGGTGCTGTGCTGCTGTAATGGTGCTGTGCTGAGGTAGTGGTGTGCAGGTGCTCAGGTGGTGATGAGCTGGTGCTCAAGTGGGTCTGAGTGATGCGGAGTTGGTGCTGTGCCGAGGTATGCTGCGCTGCTGCTGAGGTGGTGCTGCGTTGGTGCTATGTTGCTGCTGAGGTGGGGCTGCGCTTGTGGTGGTGCACTGATGTCGAGGTGGTGCTGCGCTGGTGCTGAGGTGGTGCTGCACTGAGGTGGTGCTGTGCGGATGTTAATATGGTGCTGTGATGAAGCTCAGGTTGTGCTGTGGTGGTGCTGCGCTGGTGCTGTGCGAATGTTGAGATGGTGCTGTGCAGAACTCAGGTGGTGCTGTGCTAGTGCTGCACTGATGCTGAGGTGGTACTGAGGTGGTGGTGTGCTTGTGCAGGGCTGGTGCTCAGGTGGTGCTGAGTGATACTAAGGTGGTGCTGAGTGATACTAAGGTGGTGCTGAGTGATGCTCAGGTGGTGCTCACGGGGTGTTGTGGTGGTGGTCAGGTGGTGCTGAATGATGCAGAGTTGGTGCTACGCTGGTGCTGAGGTGATGCACTGGTGCTGAGGTGGTGTGCTTGTGTGGAGGTGGTGCTGAATGATACTGAGTTGGTGCTGAGTGATGTGGAGGTAATACTGAGTGATGCGGAGGTGGTGTTCAAGTGAGGCTGTGCTCTGGTAGAGCTGAGTGATGCTGAGTTGGTGCTGAGGTGATGCTGCGCTTGTGCTGAGGTGATGCTGCACTGGTGCGCAGGTGGTGCTCAGGTGATGCTGAGTGATACTGAGGTAGTGATGAGGTGGTGCTGAGTGATGCTGAGGTTGTGCTCAGGTAATGTTGAGTGATGCGGAATTGGTGCTTCGCTAGTGCGGAGGTAATGCTGCACTGGTGCTGAGGTGCTTCTGCTCTAATGCTAAGTGATGCTGCGTTGGTGCTAAGGTGGTGCTGCACTGGTGCTGAAGTGTTGCTGCGCTGGTGGTGCTGTGGCTCATGCTGAGGAGATGCTGCACTGGTTCCGAGTGATGCTGCGGTGGCACCGAGTGATGCTGCGGTGGCACCGAGTGATGCAGCGCTGGCACCGAGTGATGCAGCGCTGGCACCGAGTGATGCAGCGCTGGCACCGAGTGATGCTGCGCTGGCACCGAGTGATGCTGCGCTGGCACCGAGTGATGCTGCGCTGGCACCGAGTGATGCTGCTGGTGCTGAGGTGGTGCTGTGCTGGTGCTGAGGTGGTGCTGTGCTGGTGCTGAGGTGGTACGCTGGTGCTGAGGTGGTACGCTGGTGCTGAGGTGGTACGCTGGTGCTGAGGTGGTGCGCTGGTGCTGAGGTGGTGCGCTGGTGCTGAGGTGGTGCGCTGGTGCTGAGGTGGTGCGCTGGTGCTGAGGTGGTGCGCTGGTGCTGAGGTGGTGTGCTGAGGTGGTGCGCTGGTGCTGAGGTGGTGCGCTGGTGCTGAGGTGGTGCGCTGGTGCTGAGGTGGTGCGCTGGTGCTGAGCTGGGGCTGAGTGATGCTGTGCTGGTGTTCAGGTGCTGCTGAGTGATGCTCATGGTGCTGCTGAAGTGGTGCTGAGTGACACTGACTGGTGCTGAAGTGGTGCTGCGCTGATGCTGTGGTGGTGCTGCGGTGGTGTTGCACTGTCTACTTGCATTATATTTTGTGAAGTAACCTCACATTACATGCCACATTTGGAGAGCACATGGAGGCATCCCTTGATATTGGTTTTATTTCACCAAAGATTGAAACCTAAAAGAAAGCATCAGAAGTTGAAAGAGCGCAACTTAAAGCTGCTTCCATTTTCATAAAACAGAGCAATGTTTACCTCTTTAACCGTATCCAAATAATCACACTGTAAAAAGCACAATATAAAAAGGTTGATCCTACTGTTGACCGCTTTCTTAAACTACACTTCCATTAAGTAAGTATATTATTTAAAGTTTAAATATTTGAGCTAATGAAAGCAAAAATGTTCTAGAATGAAAAACAACATAGCCTCTGGCTGAAAAAGCGCTCGTGAAACCAAAGACAGTGGAAAGGAAAACAAGATAAGGCCTTGATTTGCAGCCCTCGGCTAAGCGCGTTCAGAAAGCCAAACAAGTCGAGGCAAAAGAAAAAGTAGTGTGCCGGAACTAACATAATTATGTTATGTTATTGAAGTTTATAACGCGCACAGATACTCCTAGGAGTGTCCCGGCGCGAACCTAGAGGTGCAGCTAAAAAGAAAGTCGCAGATTAAAACAGAAGTGTTTTGAGCTGTTTTTTAAAAGAACTAAGATCATGGGTGTTACGCAACGAGTAGGGCAACAAATTCCAGGCAGTGGCCGCCCGAAATGCAAGAGATCTGCCCCCACTCTTTGCCGGCGGACACGAGGTAACCGGGCAAGGTACTGAGATGCTGACCTCAGATCTCTGGTAGGGGTATAGAACTCAAAGCGCTTCCTTAGGTAAGCTGGCCCTAATCCGTGCAGAGCACGATGGGCAACCACAAGGGCCTTGAACTTAACGCGCTTAATGACCGGCAGCCAGTGCAGAGTGCGCAGGTGTTGTCTAACGCTGCTTCTGATGGGAATGTTAAATAAAAGCCTGGCTGCTGCATTCTGGACGACCTGCAGCTTATTAAGGGAATAGTCTGGTAGGCCAATGTACAAAGCATTGGCGTAATCAAGGCGGGACAAGATCAACGCCCTGGTCACTGTTTCTCTTGCAGCCCTAGGGAGCAGGGGGAGAAATTTCCTGAGGGACTTCAATATCCCGAAGCAGCTCCCGGCCAATTTTTTGATATGATACGAGAAAGACAAATTCTCGTCAAACCACACACCCAGATTCTTGACGGGTTGACCAGAAGAGGACGGTAGCGGAAAGCCAGCCGGCCAGAGAGTATCTCTGAACCGTGTGGGAAGGTTGCCGTAAAGAAGAATCTCCGACTTTTCTTCATTACATTTAAGCTGTGCCGCTGACAGCCACTGAAAGACAGCTGTCAGACAGTTCTTAACCTTCGGAGTATCACAATCCGATTTGTCCCAGGTAAACAGTAGTTGAGTATCATCGGCGTACGCCACGATTTTGGCTCCTAGCTCCTCCGCTAATTGTACCAGAGGAGTGACGTAGATGTTAAAAAGAAGGGGACTCAAAGAGGACCCTTGCGGCACTCCTGTGGTAACACCTTGAGGCGGGGAAGAGAATGGAGGGATCCAGATCTGTTGCGTACGCCCCTCAAGAAAGGATAAATGGCCATAGTGAAATGATCCATGTAATAGGGCCAGTCTCCCGGGTGTGACCAAAACAGCAAAAGGAGGGACAAATGTAAACTATTCACCAACAAAAACAAAGAAATTTCAAAAGGCTCATGAAGGAAGGAATAAAACGGATGGGAGTGATGAAAGCCCATACAGTCGATACAGCATGTCTCAAAAGACAGCGCATGCGATGCCTAGGCAAGACACCTAAAAAGAGTGATCAATATGATGAGGTTTGATTCGGCATGGAATGCAGTGGTAGGTAAAATGTGCTGAACATATTTTACATGTGTTTGGACACGCAATATGCATTATAATTTTAAGGTTATGAACTACAACACATATTTGAAAGGAAAGAATTGCATCCAAAGTGTTATTATGCAGCAAAATATGCAACAATATTCTGTCAACTTAACATTTAGTTTAACGAATGTTAATGGTTTGTGTTTTTGTATAAATACAAAAACCGTTTTTTTTCCTAAAAAACAAAAGTCTTCATTAAAAAAAATTATTGAAAATACTGAAAGAAAAGTTACTAGTAATTTATTACTCAGATATTTAAACGTACTTCATCTTAAATATTTCAAACAACTTTTATCTTTTTGTTTTTTTACAGAAGGAGAAGCCCGATACAATTTCTAATACAAAATATATATATATTAGTTACTTACAGTACGATTTCCATACCGGCGGTCTGTATTCATCATTATCTGAAAGATAATAGCAAATATTAAGGTATACTTAGATTTGACTATATTTCTGCAAATAACGTAATACTGTGTTTTGCGGTATTCATTCAGCATTAAACACATTTTATTTACTAAAGAAATTAATTAATTTTACTCTTTTACATCTACTTTGTGAACACAGACAGTAATTTTGTTGAGGTATACATCAATCATGAAACTAACTTCTCACAATCTGCACATTCACAAGTAGAAGTAAAGCAACCGCCAGCAGTTTCCATTTTGGAGTCATATCAATAAACTTTAGCAGCTTTCATTCTTTATAGAATCCATGTTCGTTCATCTCCAAAGATCCCAAATCATGTCACATTTACACTCTAAAAACACTAATATATCAGAACAAACGTACCACTTGCCGATCACTCCGAGATGGGTTTATTAGGATGGTTATGTCACCGGTGAAGCATGAAATCTGGGACAAACTAGCTCCAGCAGCAGAAGTCACCTCTGCT
This sequence comes from Calotriton arnoldi, assembly GCA_963921515.1. Lineage (NCBI taxonomy): Eukaryota > Metazoa > Chordata > Amphibia > Caudata > Salamandridae > Calotriton > Calotriton arnoldi. Next base: position 219,874 of record CAWUFW010002424.1, on the reverse strand, counting down.
CTCAACTTCTTCTAACAGCTCTATCTTCTGGGAAAAAGCTACACCTTAACTGGTCATCAATGTGCCCACCATTTCACACCACTTGCATCAGACATATCTGCTCCAACAATATTTGCAGGCTGTTTTGCCGAGATTATTTGTATTGAATGGTGGGGTTATAACCGGTCTTCCTCTGTATGGGGCAAGCATAGGTGCCAGATCTGCATACTAAAGTGACTTGCGTCTAACCAAACTTGGTGCCTACACAACCATGCATAATGTCCTTCTACCCACCCTCTGATGATTATTTTCTCACTGCTGCCTTACACAATTGTAATTTGATTTAATTTTTCACCTCTATGAATAGTGTACTCTCATGGTACACTCTTTAAAATATTGCTGCTATATATTAAAGAGCAAAAGGGAACATTCTTATTTCAAATAAGATTTAAAGCCATTTTTCAACAGCTCCATCACAGGACGTAGAGTCTGCTTAGTTTTGCTCCTAAGACTGCAAAAGTAAGGAGCACTGAGTTTTACTGTAAAATTGCAATTGCTGGATCTAGGTTTCTCCAGTTGAAAATGTGTCAGGACTGGGAGTGCTCTTGGCAAGTCTCCTTATGTCGCCTTGTGCTTCCCTTTTGCTTTCAGACATTAATGATGCCGTATTGGTGAGTTTATCTCAGTTCTTCTCCACCAACCGACTTAGGAACATAACATAACCAGGCCACAAAAAAACTTCAATAACAGCATGTGTCTGGAATTTTGTAAACTGTGTCTTTGTCTCTCAAATTTACAAATAAAACACAAGTAGTCCTCAATGTTCTTCTTATTAATATAAATCGGAAAGCAAGGATATTTTGAAGAGAGGAAAGAAAGGAATGCGCTCAAATAAGCAATGAATCTCTTATCGAGCATTCTCCGAGAGGCACTAAGGTATTTCTAGAGGATTCAGAGCAAGGCATTAACCTCAGTCACCCTAGCTATTGATTTTCTTGAGATTGCTTATTCCTAGGTGACTTCAATTCTCAGCTTTGTTAATGCCAATTTTGTCACAGCTTCCACCTTTGCCAAGCCCCTAAAGACAAGTACCTCGTTCGCCAAGGATACCTATACAACACACCCTTTGCCCATTTACCAGAACCACTAAACAGTCAGAATTACAGGAGAACATAAACCCAGAAAAGAAAAGGGCCACTGATATTAGAAACAAATTCATTTGCGCTGGCCAGACGTGCGCTAGCCTACCTTTCTAAACACTGAAAAACAGGAGTATCCACCCCCTTATATCTTAAGACCACAAGGCCATTTTGTAACAGGGCGACAATCCTTGCATAACCACAACCAAATGCCATTAATGAACCCTCATTTTGCAAAAGCAAACTTTGTGAAATCGGAAAAACTCTGGTGCAATCAATAGGAATCTTAAAATATTACACAAAATAAGTACACCAAAAAATTATATATTACTGGTTAAAGATTCATACCTTAACCACACAAATGGATGACATCCCATTAAAAAACTATTTTAAACTGTAAAAATACACCCCAAACCCAGTATCTATAACTGATCTTACATTTGATCAGATATATCAAAACACTAACCTCTTTTCTATGACAAAATTAAAAATCGGATTAATTTCACCATGCATTCTATTGAGGTGGTGACTAAAACATAGCTTTAATGGGACCAGATATCTATTTCTAGGCCCACCTACAACACCTAATATTAAAACTATATGCAGTGTAACTGACCACTCACATCTCAACATAATTAATCTGTCCCTCTGACAAGGAAAACAAAAATTGTCAGACCCACAGCACATTAGGGACAGCAAACAGCTTCATAAAACAACTCCCCTTGGAGCCTGCAGAACTCATTATTATGCCCCTTATCACAATTGTTTTGTTAGCCTAGTCAAATAATAAACGGGTATGCAACCAACTTCTGTGCTTCGTGGCTCAACACAAACCAATACATGAGAATCAAAAGGAATTCAGTACGGGCTGCAGTATGGAAACAGCCACCCTGCAGAACATCACACTGCAGAACTGTGTGTAATGGACAACATCAAAGTCCGCTATGTTAATCCAACTCGACCTGCCTGCAGCATTCGAAACAGTAGACCATGAAACCCAACTCAGCACCATAGCTAACTTTAGAGGCAATCGTGGTATGAATCTTGGCTGGTTCCCGCCATTCCTCACAATGGACTGCTCTAAGTTCATATCCATGCCAATGTCCATCCAGAGTTCCAAAAGGCTCCTTATAACTCACAATTATTTCTAATCTATGCTTTGAACTCCTAAGAGACTTGGTTAGGTATCACAGTAAAAAAATATACAGACAATAAACACTTTTAACAGAAATGAATAGCACAAAAGAAAACAAAGCTCATTCACCACCTCACAAAATGTCTGGCTCTTATAGAGGATTGGTAATCTCCACAAAGGGAAGGGTGAAGATAAATTATATCAAGGGTGTCAAAACACTATGTGGTACCTTTCTATCTTTCAGATAAAAGAGAGGACACAAGGGGCAGGACAGCTTCATGCATGGATCATCATATTACCCAAAGCAACCTCAGTAATTCAGGTCATCCTATCACCATGATGCAAGAATAACGAAGAACCTGGAAGCCAGCTCCACGCTTGGATCATCCAAACACCCAGAAACAATGAAAAATATAAAAGCACTAGTACTCCCCATCGCCATACCAGAACACAAATACTACAGAGCAGATCACAGTAGGACTCCTGTGAAATGCAACTGAACACACAAGGCTCACTCTTCAGAAGGCACAAGAGGAGTCTTCAGCACTTCATTACAATCTACTAAGCACTCACAAGGCTCACCCTTGGGGCTTCTACAGCACCACAGACACTAAAATAGGAAGATAAATACTTTCAAGCTGACCAATTCTACATTCGACTGGAGTACTACCTTCAGTCAAAGTGAGCAAAACAAGACTCGCGCCTGAGATATCACACGGTAAAAAAACCTTAGGACACACGGCCCTCGAAGTTAACAGTACTCCATATTAATCACCACCAAGCTTCAACCAAGCACTTTCCAGCAGAAACAATTTATGCCTATTGGCAGATCAGGGGGCTGGAAAAGCTCCCCTGATGGCAGTAGCATGGATAGGTTTTGTCCTGAAACAGCGCTTGTTCACTGTGTCACACACACAATATGTAGCCTAACAGATTATGTTGGCTGCTTCTTGGGGCAGAGTATGACGGACTTCCATGGTGTGGATCGCTTCATGCAGAGGTACAAATCAGCTAATATTTGGCAAAAGCTGCACTAAGAGCCTCAAGATCTGAAAGTGCTTGAAATCGCAATTTTGTGGTGCTTATTTCATTTTGAATATAGTCAGAAATTGGGTATCACACAAAAGACTCATTGTTTCATTAGAAGGCCTGACAGGCATCCTGTTGTTCTAATGACGGGACCGTTGACATTTCTATTCCTGTGTGCATTTTTTATTGTAAAAACATTCATAAATAATTGTGCTGGGTAAACTGGCATTTCACATTACCTTATTTTAGTCTGACAGGATGGTGGGTATTAGTGAAGCCGCATGGTGCACTGCGGAAGGATGGCGTAACTTCAAAAAACGTCTAGTTTTAGTAAGCAGAGATGTAAACCCATCATTTAGAGCTTGACTTTTTCAAGGTTGGCCTAACTTGCATGAGAGGTGAGCAGCAAAATATAGTACTTTTAATTCTAACATATAAGATTGTGTAGTCTAATAAAATGACCTGCATTTTACGATCGTTTAAATCGTACCAAGATTACACTATCCCTTTTATGCATATCTCTCGAATGCCATTTTGTGACATGTCACTACAAAAAAAACCTTGGATAAAGAAGTGAAGTGTTTTCTGTTCAATTCATAACGTATACATCTTGCAGGTTGTTTTACGAATTATGGTGCAGATTATGATGGCAGTTGGATGCTCGTCCAACCGCCATTGTTGCGGGAACGGGAACGGCCAACAGGTCGGCGGCGGTCCCGCCCACCAAAATACGATCCGACCGCCATGGAGGCGGTCGGAAACATGCCTCTTTGCAGTGAGGCTTGTGCTGCGGCCCGGAAAAGGGCCGCAGCACAAGCCTCAATGCTAAGAGGCATGTTTGTAAACATCATTGCACCATGTGTGTCACACGATGCAGGAATGTTTAGGGGGGCACCACCGGTGTCCCCCAGGGCATATAGCGGAGGTCCAAGGGGGACATGGGCCCTGCTAGGGGCCCCAAAAAGCCTTTCCGTTATCATTTTCACGTCAGAAGAACCGACGTGGAATGGCTGGCAGAAAGGTGGATCATTATCCCCACGGTGGCGCCTGAAAAGGGACCGCTTTCATTGTGGGGAATGCGATCCGACCGACCGCCTGACGGGCTCCTTGAGCCCGTCGGAAGCGGTCGGTCGGTCCCTGGGGCAATGCGGTCTGACCGACCGCATCTTAATGCGGCGGTCTGACCACAGTTGTAGATGTCGGTGGGAAGAACACCAACCGACATTGTAATCGGCCCCAATGTTTTTCAGTTGAAAAATATTCCTTTTACACTGATAACCATATTCTCCTACTGACTCTTATCACACTACCTGTTATCGTCCTTTACTGGCTATCACATATTAGCAGGGCCACTTTAATTATGCAATTGTGCTGCCACTGTGTTTTCCCATATTTACAGATTTGCTGCATTTGCCACACAATCCATCTGCTGCATAATCTGCAGATTTTAACAAAAAAAAAATGTTTCTAGCTCAAAAGGTTAAAAAGTAAAGTTACTAAAAACACAGCAACACGTGTTGCCCTGCGGTGGAAAGTCCTGTGCAAAGGTTGACTGGTCAACTTTCTGTTGCTGATTGCTATATTTGGGTGTTGAACTGGTATTAATGAGCCACAACCAATGCCCAGTGTTAACGAGTTTAAAAATGATAAAAAATGAAGTAATACCACGTGTGTGGCATGGCGCCGCATTCTTTGCTGCATAATTTACTGAACCCTGCCACATAGTTTGGCCTTCACCTGCTGCATATTTCCAGTGGTGTTGCATACTAGGTGCTATTTCTAATCAAGCTATTTCTCACTTTTGCTGCTAACAATATTACAAAATGGCTATTTTATTACCTTTTTTCAATATCTAATCATGTCCGCCATTACACTTCGCATCAAGAGTGCAACCTTTTCTTCAAATTGTTATGCATCACGTTGGTTTATTACTCAATGCCTCAGTCAAATGATGTGCCTACATCTCAATTGTCGCCACCCAACTCCATACATGAAGGCCATGTCCACTCTTCATGTGTGAGAACTACTTTATCGTTTGCACAATACGCTTCTCGTTTTTAGGTCGAGCCTCGAGTAGCGCGCAAGCGCTGCTGTGCGAGACTTTATGTAAGGGGCTTTAAAAAGCTGACCACACGCTCGTGCGTCATGGCCTTTTCCGTGCGGTTACCCGCACGTTTAAGGCACGATGCACGAGCGTGTGGTCAGCTCAGCACGCTGCCGCGCTCGCCCCTGCTCCTCTCTGATCCGGCACAGGTCAGTGCCACGCTGTGCTGCGTGTACAAAGGCTGCTTGTTATATTTATAGGCGTCTGTCGCTAAGATTTACAGGAAGACTTCTGCCGTATCAGTTGGTTCATATTTTACGATAGGATTAATGATTAGAGCAACACATCAAATGCTGCCAGCATTTTTATGGCACATCCATTGTTTTGCACCGCTTCTTTAGCACTCCTTCCTGAAATGTTAATGAAGCTCTTTTTTTAGCCTCGAATGTGTCAGATTTTTTTGGGGGTATGGTGGGCGAAGTGACGGTGACATCACACCGTTCAGCTGTTGTCCCCGAGGCTTTTGAAAGTGTGTGCCTGCTTAGCAGACTCTGCACGTGTCATGATGTCAAGCTAGCTGGGTATAATCCTGTACCCGCCTCCGAAAGGGTCCGGTTTGGGCTTTTCGGTTTGGTACCGAGGAAAAGACCGGTTTAGAAATCGGTTGAAATGAAGCTTCCGTTGTTGACACAATGCTGCAGGTATGTTAATTTTAGAATGCATGTAAATGTGAGCATGGACCCCTTATGGAATTGATGCTACTTGCATTACAAAATATATTGTATGTAAGAAATAAAAATATTACTGTTCTATTTATTTGAATTTCCGATCCTCATAACAAACTGCCTGATTTTACACACGTTAAAGTACACTAAAATCGCAAATGAAACTGCTTCGACACAGTTATTCTGTCGTCTATTTGATTATTAAATATATGCTACTTATTTTTTGGTAGGATCTTTGTCTGTATTTGGAACCTATTGTATAAAAGAGCATTAGCATGGATGTAATTGTGTATAAAAAAATTAACTTGTGTTTTTTTTCTGCTGTCTGGAACAAATGTTTTTTTAAAACTTTTTGAATTTGGCGAGATACTTTTCTCACGTGTCATAAAATATCAGTGGTAGTACTGTTTATCAGTTTGGCTGAACAGGTTTGCAATGTTCCCAATACAAAGATATTTTGTATGTAAGTGCAGTTGTAAAAGTGTAATCATAGTCTTTTGTATACATGGATCCGTAAATCTTACAGATTAACTTCTGTCGTGAAAGTGGTGTTTTCTTTGGGATGGCGTCCTTTTAAAACGTAAATAGTTTTTTAAATTGCATAGTGACTACATTTTAATAAGGAATGATGTACAATTTAAGTCATACTTATTTAAACACTAGGCAAAGGAGCATTGAACAATAGGACTGTTATTTGTGTAATTCTCTTTGGCTTTTCTTGGAATTCAAGATTGTTTCCAGCTGCCATTGCTTGTCCATCTGATTACCAGGTCACATTCTTAGGTCGAACAGTGATAAAACAATCCACTTTCCCATGCATGTAAAAGGGAAATAATTTATCTGTTTTCTGTTTGCAACAAGAATTACTGGCAATAACTAACATGGGCAATCAAATGGGCATACGAATGAGACGTGGTGTCATCACTCAGACACAGATAAAAAGAAAAGGAAAACAATGAAATACAGCTGATAAACTTCACCAGAATGACAACAGTAATGGGGACGGCATTTCCCATTGTGCTAGAACAGGAATATTCCAACATGAGTAATCAGATGGACAAGCATTGGCAGCTTGAGGCAATCTTGAATTCTCAAGATACGGGTAGCAGTAATTGCTAAAGAGAATTGCACAATTTAATAGAATAAAAGAATTTCCCCCATCTGAATAATAACGCAATTCACTTAATCATGAGTCGAAAATTCTGGGAAACAGAAAAACGAAGGCGATTCAAACAAGCATTGGCATAGCCAATAGGTCTCGCCTTTGGGACCTTATAAGTGTTTAGCCATGCAACAGTTGATGTTGTTGCACCAAGGATATTGTGCTGCATAACTAAACACTTATAAGGTCCCAAAGGCGAGACCTATTGGCTATGCCAATGCTTGTTCTCCTTTAACTACGAGCCAGCCAAGCCTTAGTTTCCCCAACAGAGAAAAACAACATTTTTAGGTCGGACTCGAAGGTGCAGATGTTCTTCAGAACTGTTATAAACAATTTTTTGGCCCACACAAGTATTTATCTTTCACTTTATGCTTATTGGTTATCTGGTGTATCATTCTGCCTTTTAAGAAATGCTTCCATTTGAATGTAGAAGGAACTATTTCACATTTGAAAAGTACACTCAACCATCACCCTGTTTGTCACCTCCAGTTTTTTTATTCACCTATGTGCATTACATACAGAAAGCAATCATTATTTATAATTTTCTGTTATTGGCAAAGTCAATAGATTTGGCTTTAATCCAAAGTGCATGTGCACATGCTTGCAAGTGTAGACGTTAGTGCATTAAAGTCAGACTTCTTGGCTTTGCCAGTACTGTTTCCTAATAGACACTTTTCAGAAGTTCCGTTTTGACCAAGCTTGTGTTTCCGGAAAGCTATAATGATAGTAGGTCTTTCAACAAAACATGATTGCATATCAAGCTGCAAAGTGCCATACAATAAATCAGAAACTAAACATAGGACAAGTGGCACTGCTGTGTATTTTATGAATTTGTTTAAATAAGTACATCTGTCGCAGGCTTCTAAGCTAAAATTGCAGAGACAGAATGGGAAACTTTTTTTTTTTTTAAACCTGCTTTCTGTCCTTTCATGCACATCAATAAACTGAAATGTCAGAAGCAGCGGAATTTACATCATGCAGCGTTTGACTTGCATCGGCATGACAGGGTTGGCCACTAGCCCCACAAATATTTCTTAGGGAAAATACCTGGAAACTAAAGAAAATAAACTGGGACTCTCAGAACCCGGTGTCCTTTGTTTTCCTGCTGCTGCCATTATGATTCCTGAAACTACGAGGAGCAAGGACAGTGCCAGGTGTATCAAACAGCAAGCGAGGAGTATCGACTGCCCATGGTGGGTGTCAGGCCACTCTTTCTCTGTGGTAAGAATGTGAGTCTGGAGGACAGCACCGCGGACTCATGCTTCAGTGACTGCATTAGGGGCTCATGTCCCCAAGCTGCACTGAGCAGCTGAGCCACAAGGTCAAGCTCCAACGCCAACCTCTTCAGCAAACTCCCACGATGGTAAAAGCAGGCATCTTTTTTACGGCTTTTCAAACCCAACATGCAGGATGATATCCAGTTTCAGGAGCATAATGAATGCAATCTCTTCTGAAGGCATTCCTTCTGCGTCAGATGGTACAGCAGCTGCTGCCACTTAGTCGGGATGCTCTCTGCATACATATGCACTGTAGATATCCAACAGCTGAACTCAACAGTAGAACAAAACTGTGACCTAACCGAAAATACAAACATGAATGTATTTTGTATTATTAAAACCTGGACATTACTCATGAACATATTCTCTGTATCACAAGCGTCTACGTTTTCTAAGAGAGAATGGCTCAAAGTTTTCATTATTATCTTCATTACTCCAAGTCCAAATGTTTTTTTTGTTAATATCCAAACTGTAGGACAGTATTGCCTGCACTAGGGACAGACAACCACGTATCCAATTGTGAAAAGAGGATGCACCCAACGCCTTACAACATTCCAATTATGGGATCTGACATTTTCTTCGCCCTTTTGCTTTATGTTTCCTTGATGAGGCTGTTGCCATGTGACCTCGTGACCTCGTGATCATTTGAAAAACTTTTAGAAACACTACTGAGAGAGGCACTTTGGTTCTACTCACATGTTGGTTACCTTGAGGATAACATATGATTTGGCATAATTTGTATGCCTGCACTGAAAGAGTCAGAGAAGCGTCTAAAATGTTATTTGTGTCTTGCCCAAATTCCCACATTCCAAACATGATCTCACCAACTACTCAATCTTCTTATCCACTCTTGGCCACCAATAAGAATCCTCAACTCTTCTCTTGGTCTTAACTACCACAAGATGTCCTTGGGGGGCGCTAGAGAGCTCGATTCAAGATGGCCGCGCAGTAGTGAGGCTCCGCCGGCGGGACCATCAATCCAGCAATCATCCGACTCCACAGTTGTATTCGGGATGGGAAAAGACTGCTGCTGTGATCCGGTGGCCATCCGGCACCGGATCGACCTAAGAGTTCGAGAGGAGACCGCCGCGACATCGAGCGGCAAGATGACACGAGCCCGCGGAGGTCAGGGCCGTGCTCGAGACGCAGCGAGCCGGGACGTTGGGCCCGGGAGTGCTCCGCAGTGAGAAGCGGGGAGGCGCTCTGGAGGACACCCCGCTGGAAGGAACAGCCTGCGGCAGCGGCACACATCCCAGCGAGACCATCGACTGGACCCTGGACTTCGGGCCCTTGAGACACTGACCCGGCAGGGAGCAGGCCCAGTGACGTCGGTCCCAGAAAGGCCCCGGAGCAACCCAGAAGCCGACTGGTAAGAGGCACGGGGAGGTGGGGACTCTCTCTTTTTGTGCCCCCCTCCCCGGTGAAGAGACACAGCTGCTGGAGCCGCGCCGCAGGGGCACCAGGGCGGTCACGGCCCAGCGCGGAGACGCACTCCGGGCGTGCGGTGTGCAGGCCTGCACACGCGGACTCCCCTACCACAGCCTGCCACGCTCCACGAGGGCCGCTCCCCGCGGTCTCGGCGGGCATAACCTCTACTGGCAGCGGTGACCTGGCAGCTGCAGGACAGGGCAGAGGCGATGCTGTCGGCAACCAGGCGCACATCGGTGCGGAGGGTACACTTGGGGCCTAGTCCCACTGATCTAGACCGGCCGAAGCCACAAAAACAGCGGAGGACCCCGTGAAGAGTCGTGGAAAACGCAGTAACAGCGCAGGAGCCACTGCACAGGTGGAACAAGCAAATAACAGGGGCGGGCGCCCAGAGCAAGCCTGAAACAGGCTGCCACGCGACTGCACACCAGCGGTGAGTGGCAAGACAGCACGTGTAGGGCCCAGAGCATAGCCCAGAGCGGGAGCGCAGCGTAGACACCCAGAGGACCCCGAAGGCACAGGCGAGCCTACACCCAGAGCCCCTCGGGTGAGGGGGACATCAAGTACACGGTCAACAGGGGGGAAAAAGAGCGACAAAGCTTGCATCCACAAGGCGAGGGCGCCGCAACAGGTTGGGAGCCCCTGGCGAAGGCGAGTCGGCAAATATGGGGAAACCGGACGCCAAACAGCCAAAGCTGGTGTTGGAACCACGCAGAACCCCGCGCGGCCCCCTGGCCGCAGAAGACCCTCATCGCGACTCGGACACATCAGCAGCACCCCCTCCCGGGGCTGACATACAGGAAATGTTTAGAGACTTAAAGCAATCACTCACCGCAATAGATTGCAAGATAGACTCTCTCTCGGACCGCTTCGACCGGCTAAAAGAAAAGGTGTCTGACCATGAAGAGCGGCTGGGGCAAGTAGAGCAACGCACCTCCTCACTCGAGGACGAAGGATCGGAAACAAGCGAAAAGCTCCAGAAAATGGAGAAGGTGCTCGACCTCACCCGCCAAAAGAATGAAGATTTGGAAGCCAGGTCACGCCGCAACAACCTAAGAATCACGGGAGTGCCCGAGTCCACTGCCATGGCGCGGGTAGAGGACTAGGTCGAGGAGATGCTGCGTGCGACATTTGGTGAGTCCCTATCCCCCATGTGCATCGTAGAGCGCGCCCACTGCTCCCTTGGCCCGCGACAACCGCCGGGAGCGCCCGCCAGACCCATCATTGCGTGCCTACTCAATTATCGGGACAGGGACACGGTGCTCCGCATGGCCAGAGAAATGCAAAACGTGTCGTTCCAAGGGAACTCTATCTCCTTCTACCCCGACTTCACCCTGGCGGTCCAGGAGGCCCGAAGAGACTTCTTACCGATCAAGCGACCACTTCAACAACTAGACATTAAATACTCACTTCTCTACCCCGCCAAGCTCCGGATCTTTCATGCCGGCAAGACACTCTTCTTCACAGACCCAAAAAAGGCTGCACGCCACGTGAAGGACCTGCGCCTGGCGCAACGACCAGACCAACGCAACACAGACCCGGAGGGAGACCGGACCAGCGACAAGGACTAGAAAGCCAGCGAGCAGCTTATGCCAGCCGGGGTGCTGTGTAGGCAGAACTTTGCTTCAATGTAGACTGCCTGATACACTACAACTGAACTTTACACCCGTATCCTTTTCTAATGTACTGCACTGTTACAACTGGTTGACACACCTGTCTTGATTGTTTTAAAAATGACTGTGTAGATATCTGCTCAGAGTCGCACTGTTTGAGCCCTATGGGCAGTCGGGTTGGGCTCCATTCTTTACCCCCTAGGGATGACTCCCTACCACTTTGCACTGTTGTTCTTCTATTTGGGGGAACAGTTCACTGGGGAACATGCTAAGCCTATTTGGGGGGCTGGAGAGGGTGGGGGGTGCGGGTGTTTTGAAGTTTACATGTACGTAATTGACCAAACTTGTCTCCCTCCCCGTCTTACCCTGCTCATTCCCCTGTGCTACCTCCCCTTTGCCGCGCCTCCTAAGGTACCTCCGGTCAACTGGCCTCACGAACCTCCATAACCAGAATCAGATGCATCTCCTGGAACATACGGGGCTTGAATGATGCGCACAAAGCTAGGATGGTAGCGGCCCAACTCGACAGGCACAAAGTAGACATAGGATTCCTGCAGGAGCTTCCTCTGACTCAGCACACACGGGGGCGCCTGCTAGCGGGGTGGATTGGCGAAAAGCATGGGGCACACTACTCAAATTACGCGCGAGGGGTCGCTATCATCATCAGGAAGGGGCTCCACTGGCACACCAGAGTTTCACTCGTAGACAAACAGGGTAGATACGCCATGCTTACTGGTACATTAGGGGGACACTCGGTCAGACTCATCTCCCTGTACGGGCCGAATCTGGACGACCCTGGCTTTTTCGCGGAAGTTTGGAGGGTGGTGGACTCTCTAGGCCCCGTGGCTATAATATGGGGCGGGGACTTCAATGTAGTGCTAGACGACCCCAAAGACAAGTCTGGAGAATCCCGGCGCCCCCAGCGCAGCAGTGCAGCTTCAGACGATTATGCAAGATGGACAGCGGACAGATATCTGGCACCGGCAACACCCTGACGAGGCGAGCGTCACATGCATGACAGCAGCGGGACCCTCGTGGTCACGCATAGACTATTGGCTGATCTCCGGGACACGGCGGCTTGGGCAACGGAGGCTCAGCACTTGCCCCGCACCCTCTCCGACCACGCCCCAATAATGCTCACACTGGACATGCCAGACTACCCCTCCATGGCCTTCGTTTGGAAGCTCCCGGCAGGAGCACTGAGAGACCAGGTCTTTCGAGAATCTATACGGCAGGCGATAACCGACTATTTCTGCAACAATGAGGGCTCAGTGGATTCCCCGTCGACCCTGTGGGAAGCCTTCAAAACTGTCATAAGGGGGGAGTGCATAGCGAAGCAGGCGGGTGTGCTCAAGTCCCTGAGAGGTGACTTACAGCGGATAGAACAAGAGATAGGAGCCCTAGAGAGAGAGTTCTTCTCCAGCAAAAAAACAAACACGCTCAGCTATATACGCACCAAAATGACGGAGTTCCAGGAAGCCGCCCAGAGAGAGACCCTATTCCTGGGCAGGGAGGCCAAGGCGCGGCGGTATGGCGAGGGGGACCGTGCAGGCAAAACCCAAGTGGTACTGTTCAGGAAACCCTGGGCTAGTGATTAAATCTCTGAACTACGCTCGGTGGATGATGAGGTCGTGACAGGCCAAAAAACGGTCCAGGAGGAAATGGTTTCCTTTTATAACTCCCTCTACCGGGCACAGTTGCAGTCTGATATATCCGGGGTGGAGGAGTATCTCTGCACAACCTGGAGCTACTTTGGCTCGAGGCTGGACACCGAGCATACCTCGATGAACCCTTTACGGAAGAGGTTGTCGGCGCCATCCGTGCCCTCCCGGCCGGGAAGACGCCGGGCCTTGATGGCCTATCAGCTGCCTTCTACAAGGAGTACGCTGATCTGCTTGCCCCCCGGCTGATCGACATGTATCAAGACTCAGTGGAGCGCGGGTCGCTTCCCCCATCGCTCAGGGAGGCTCTCATTATTACAATGTTAAAGCCCAACAAGGACCCATTACAATGCGACTCGTACCACCCACTCTCCATGATAAACGTGGATAATAAGATATTGGCGAAATTGATTGCGGCACACCTTCTCCCTCTGCTGCCTTTGGTGCTCCGCCCGGACCTATATGGGTTCGTTCCGGGCAGCTCAACTGCACACAACCTCTGAACTCTGTTCGCCACAATGCAGGAGATAGCTCCGCAACTCCAGGCAGCTGCTATCCTTCTGGACGCCACAAAGGCGTTCGATTCTCTTGAATGGCCCTACCTCTTCACCCTACTTAAACGCATTGGACTCAGCCCGAAATTCCTTCACTTAATATCGCTGCTCTACTCTCTTCCCACGGCGCGCATTAGAGTCAATGGGATGATGACCGCTCCCATCCAGATTTCCCGCGGCACGCGACAGGGATGCCCCCTGTCGCCCCTGCTGTTCGCTGTCGCTATGGAGCCGCTGGCGGCCAGACTGAGGCAGCACCATGCCCGAAGAGGCCTGGCATTCACCCCTCGAGTGGTGCTGGTGTCCCTCTATGCGGACGACGTGACACTATGTCAAGAACTCCAACGATAATCTGGACCCGCTGATTTGGGAATTCCTGCGCTTTGGTGTTCTTGCTGGGATAGTAATTAACTGGTCCAAATCAGTGATATTCCCGCTAACGGAGGTCACGACGCAGACACAGACGGGGTATCCACTGCACTAGGCGCGAGACCCAGTGAAATACCTGGGTGTATGGCTCAGCCGGGATCCGGACGAACTTTGGCACTCTAACTAGGGGAAATTTATAGCCTGGCTGGAACAGCACATAAAGAGGTGGATCACACTCCCCCCTTTCTCTGGCCGGGAGGGTGGCCATCGCTAAGATGGTGGTGCTGCCCAAACTCCTGTATCTCTTCACTAACATCCCGCTCCCTCTCACAGCGTGCTTCAGACGGAGGCTGCGCTCAAACATGGTTACATTGGCATGGGCGGGCAGGCAACCTAGGGTGGCAGGGGAAGTGCTTACTCTCCCATTTCTGCAGGGATGACTCGGGGCACCGGACCTAGAGCTGTACTATTGTTGCGCACAGGCATAATTCGCCTTCCACTGGATCTATCCCACACAGTTCATGGCCCATACAGCGCCAGAATACGACCAGGTGGAACCGGTCCCCCTTCCAATGACCCTGTACCAACCACTGCCCAGACCCAGGAAAGAGATTGACACAGTGGGATGTACAGTCAGGGCATGGCAGAGCCTGCAAAGGAGGGCCCGAATTGACATCATGCATGCCCCTCTAGTCCCCTTGATAAAACACCCGAGCCTGGTGGAGCCCGGCCCCTGCGCTCGCCTGAGAATGATGAAACTCACAAAAATGGGAGACGCGTACCCGGGTGGCACCTTCATAGCCATGAATCAGATCCGGGAGGGGCAGGAGCTTACAGTGTTAGAGCAAATGACATACTCCCAGCTACGAGCAGCGCTGCGCGCTTACCAACCATCCTTCCCCGAGGCGCCGGACACCTTCCAGACTCTGGAGTGGTTTCTTAAAAACCCATCCCCACGGAAACTGATCACTCGCCTCTACACTGACATGCAGAACACTGCCCCGGCATGCGAAACCCAAGCCCGCCAGAAATGGGAAACTGCGCTAGGCACACCTATCACGCAAGAACAATGTTCGTACTGCTGCGCACAAGCGCGTGCCCTCTTTAATTTCCTACACCGCACATACAGAACCCCTGCATAGCTCATGCGACTTGGACTGACAACGGAGGCGCGCTGCCAGAGATGTACGGCCCCAGACGCAACCTTCTTGCACTTAGCGTGGGAATGCCCTCAAATCCACACATATTGGGGGACAGTATTTGACGCCATAGATGAGATGACAGACACACCCATTGACAGATCCCCACTAACGGCGCTATGAGGGTATGTGAAGGACATTCCAACAGGGGACAGACGGCTTGGCGCGATGCTACTACTGCTCGCCAAAAGGCGTATCACCATGACATGGGGCAGGAACCAGGCCCCCAAGAAAACAATGTGGCTCAGAGATGCGGCGTTCTGTCAGGAACAGTTAACAGCATTCTGGGACTTGATGCCCACTCAATCCAGACCCAGGGACATCTGGAGCCCCCTACAACACTACGTAAACGCCCACATGACCGCAACGGCTGCCCCCCCCGGCGCCCCCATCGATAGTCAAGTAGCTCTGATCACTGGCTCCCCAGCCACGCAGAGCCAACGAGAACCCCCACAAGGCCCTACGGCCTGATTGCGCGTCTTAGGACCCCCCTCCCCTAATCTCTCCCTCGGACTTCCCCTCTCCCTGGTTGTATGGTTAATGTTAAGCTCACTTGAGCGGAAGAGACGAGACTTAAAGGAAATCCACAGGACTATGTTGGGACCTTCAAGCAACACTGTGATAAACGTGAATCCTAAGTGTGATCTGTCACAAATAGACTCAGCCCACACCATTACGCTGAAACAATGGACACTGCACAGTGAATCTGTAACTGACCAATTGTAACATGTGTATGCTTGAATGTGATTTCCTCTGTAACTGCACTCAAAAATCTTGAATAAAAAGAATGTTAAAAAAAAACTACCACAAGATGTCCTTCTTGACATAACTAAGATTCTCCTCAAAATGTCTGGGGACACAAGCTGCTCTCCTCCCATCAGTATCCCCTAACACTGCCATCTCGGACTTCACTTCTGAAAAAGCTGTCAATTCCTCAACACGCACCTTCATCGGCCAACACTTCACTACAAATTCTTTCACCAGCATCATGCTTGTATCTGACATCAAACCATCCTTCCACTCCTTCAATTTTTATACCATTCAAAATGTTCTCTCAAAGACCAGCAATCTGACATTCCTCCCACTTGTTGAATGGTACTGCCTTAATCACAAATGGAAAGTGACTCCGGAAGTCAGCAATTTTGTTCTTAACCCCTGGTACATAAAGTAATATTGTAAATGTTAACTACAGTCTCAAACACATTTGTGTAATTAAACAGACTACTCCTACTAAGGACTTTGACAAGCTGTATGCAGTCAAATTGTAGTAACACAGGAGATCCCCATATGAACTGGCAGAAGCATTTTAAACCCCAAATTCAGGCTAATTCCCCTTTCTCCATTACTGAGTACATTTCTTCCGTAAGGGTCAAGGATCAAGAAACAAATGCAATGTCCACTTCCTTCCCACTAACCACTAATTGAGATACGACCAACCCCTAGCAACTCACATCTCTAATAACAATACTTTAACAAGCAGGATCTAAACCTTTAAGAGGGTGAGCCCCAGAAATATCACTGTCAACATTGTAAAATACCTAACACTCCGTAGACCATAGAAGATTATTTTTAGTTTTAAGCATTTGTCTGAAGGCGATTTTTTTTTCTACAAAACTCAGCACACATTTTGCACAGAACTTAGCCATTCCCAAGAATGCCTGCACTTTTAGTCTTTGTTCTTTGGTTAAGATACTCTTTGATTAGCTTCCAATAGTTCTTTTTTTGACTTTATTCCGTGCCTGCAGATTTCAGGTCCTAAATAACTAACATTTTGTCTTACAGATTTTCCCTTACTGTTTCCCACTGTTATTTGCCTTTAAGTCTCTGAAATCTACATACAAAAACATATTTGATCCTTCGCACATCCTGCCAATGCCAAAGGGGCATCTAGATCCAACTCAACAGCTCTCTTATACTGGCTTGCTGAACTTTGTATAGCTCTTGCTTCACCTCATCCCTTCATGACACGAGAATGTTTCTCACCTTGTGAATGCAAGGCTTGACATGATCTTTTAACCCAATGTGATGAGTAAAAACTATCATCATGCCTGCCTATTTTCCCTGAAAATACTGTGGGGAACTCTTCTAACACTCTTTTTCATGCTTCCACTGTCTGCTCCACCCCCCCCCCACCCCAAAGCAATGGTTCTGGGCTATTGTGGTCCAAAATCATGTCCAATGATTCCTCGTCTACTCACCCAAGGGCAGGAGGAGCTTGAGCAAACTGTTTACCTTCTGCCTTCCTTTCCAACAGGAGCCTTCTAAATCTTAGATGTTCAATCACCCTCCCTTTCCGCCCCCCATTAAACTCTTCAGATTTATGTCTGAGGCTCTTTACACCTTCCCCAGTTTGTTCATAAATCTTTCCTCCCAATCTTTTTTATGGACGATATTGTAGGGGGAGCTTGAAACAGTTATATGCATCTTAATGTCACTGAAAGACATCTCTCACACAAGCTTTTACCACCCTCACGACATTATCAACACTCAAAACCACAAAATAGTACCCCTCAAGGTTATGTATCTGTGACTCTACGCTACGGCATAAGAGTGCATGCCCACTCAACTGAACGCTTGCATAGCAGCCTGGCATACATTCCAGTAGGCAATGATGTGAGCAAGTGAGGGCAATGGAATGTACAAGTCCCCCATAGATTTTACAGTCATCCGTTGAAGGTGAATCATAAAAATTAAGCATTGGCAAAGCAAATAGGTTACGCCTTTGTGGCCTATTGACTTTGCCAATGGTTTTTAGACATTCTGCAAAGCATCCGTGATGCTGTGCAGGGTGGCCAAGGTTAAAAAAAAAAAAAGAAGCCTTTTATGAAGCTGCCCATGTCATTTTTTAGGCATGCGCACCACAAGTTGGATCCGTAACTACAAAGAAAAGAAAATGCGCCAAATCATTTTTTTTTTTAAAGGGTGCAGGTGGGGAGAACACAATCATTAAGGGGGAGGGTGGGAAAGAACGGTGAAGAAACACACTGTAGAATGGGGAAGCCGAAGCAAAACAGCAGTGGACGTGAAAGAAACCGGGAGGGTGAGAACAAAAGCAACATGGGGGCTGTGGAAAACTAGCAAGGAGGGCACAGGTGGGGGAAGCATTAGGGAGAAGAACGTGGGTGAGTGCAAGTGGCAGCAGCTGGGAGAGCAGTGGGTCAACAGAGAGCAACACAGAGTGCAGGTGGGGAGACGTACATGAGAGAGATGGCTTGAAAACACAATCATACTAATGGAGTGCTTCAAACATAGGAAAAAATGGAGAGCTTGAAAAGTAAGCAGTGGAACCAGCAATGCCAGACAATCAAGAAGATTGCAAAGCTCCATGGGAGGGACAAACACAAGATTGACAAGTTGGGACATGAATAAGAAGCAGGCAATGAGTGACAAGAAAAGGCAACCTATGGTGAGCAACGGGAGGGCTCCAAGCCCCTCTATATTCTTGGTAAGCCATAATATGCCTCACAACAGACAGCGAAAGCACTGTCTAGTAGGCTCGACCTAAAAACACCATAAAGTAAATTCAAAGTAATTGCTTGCAACAGGACCTTTCCGTGGGTATTTTCCACATGAGATTTAGTAGATGTCCGTTCGCAACTATGCCAGTTATCAGCGGTAGGTTCTTTTAACCAGTCGCACTAAATAAAATCAACCGTGGGTCTCTCTTGCTAAACCATCCAGGGCTGCAACTAACTCGTCGCCAATTTATAAAATCTAATCCACAACACCGGTAGAATTAGAAGGCTCTTTATTGCAACCCTGGAAGTAGTGATGCTTCAAGTACTACAATTCCTCTAACCGCCCACAAAAGCCAGGAACTTCGAATTCACCAAGTCGGCGCCAGAACTCTTAATATGGAATAACGACATCACACCCAGGCCTGCAGGCAAGCCAACTCTAAGAGCAAGTAATCAGAATGTATCATATGCACCTTACAGCCGTTTTGGAAGACTCGTTCTCACCCCAAAGAGGTCAGGAGAGAGATTGCTAAGAACTCCCCCCTCTGTTGGCTTTCTGTTGATGGAGCACCTGCCTGTAAAGTCGATTCTCAACCAGATTATACAGTTAAGGCCTGTTTGTGGAACGTCATACGCCTGGAGGCTGGGTATTGCCGGAATCGCTGCCGTGAGGGGAACGGCTCTTACCTGTAGTCAAACGCCATGAGGGGAACGGCTCAACTTCACTTCCCAGCAGCCCCGACGCCACGAGACGCTGCACCCGCGCCCGGAGGCGCATATAAGCTCCGCCCACCTCCCGCAGCGCGGGACGCCTGGAGGCTGGGTATTGCCGGAATCGCTGCCGTGAGGGGAACGGCTCTTACCTGTAGTCAAACGCCGTGAGGGAAACGGCTCAAGTTCACTTCCCAGCAGCCCCGACGCCACGAGACGCTGCACCCGCGCCCGGAGGCGCGATATAAGCTCTGCCCACCACCCGCAGCGCGGGACGCCTGGAGGCTGGGTATTGCCGGAATCGCTGCCGTGAGGGGAACAGCTCTTACCTGTAGCCAAACGCTGTGAGGGGAACGGCTCAACTTCACTTCCCAGCAGCCCCGACGTCACGAGATGCTGCACCCGCGCCCGGTGGCGCGATATAAGCTTTGCCCACCTCCCGCAGCGCGGGACGCGCGCGGGCGGTGCCGGGGCCAAGGGCGGGCGGTGCCGGGGCCAAGGGCGGGCCCGTCTGCGCCCATCAGTCCCAGGAAGAGGCAGGGCAGGGCCATCCCCCTTGGCTTTTGAATTTCCGCTTCAGAGACTCTGGTAAGACTGCCTTGGGACCCTTAATCAAGTTGTTTTTTATCCGGCACACCGAACTAATCTTGCAGCCGCGTTGGTTTGTTCCCTGTATCCTTTAGCTGGACCTGGTGGCGGATCCAGGGCACCTGTAACCCAGTGCTCCACAAGCTCAAACCTATGGAACTGATTCATATCAAGTTGTTCATTAATTGTGATATATCTCTTATGTACAGTCTGACCCCTCATCATTCTTAGCTTGCAATTTTAGTGTCGTTATTTTTTTGGCTCATAGCTTGTGAAGCAAAAATCCCCCGTTTTAAATCATAATATTGGTTCTGTGCCTTAGGTGGCCCAACGCCCTATAGGCTTGTACCAGGGGTGATTATTATTTTTTTTTGTTTTTTTAATCGAACATGGGTAGGCGCATATGTGCAGCAAAAAAAGGGCTCCAGGCCACCATTCCGGCCCCTTTGCCCCAAACCTCAATAGACAGGATGCTCCAGAGGGCTATTGGGGTGGTCTCAACCGAAATAGAACTGACGGAGAGGCGCCTGTCTCTAACCCCAGACTTATTTAGACCAGGGCCTGAATCACTTATTCCCCAACCAAACACCCCTGGTTCACCACTAAGACCAATAGAATCCCTGTCTAGAACATTAGAGTCATCCTCACCTTCACCTCAACAACTCCCAGTGAAGCCAATAACTCGCAAAGGTGGCACCATCACCTCCACCCTCAAGACTACCAAACGCAAGACTGGAAATGCGACAGGAACCATGAGAAGGAAAAACCCAGCCATAACAAATAGTGTAGTTGAAATAGTTAGCAGTGCAAGAACGACCGAACCCCCCACCAATCCCCTGACAGCTTCTGATTGTCCTCCATGGGTGAGGAACTTGATAGTGGAGCTGGAGAACCAGATGAGAGCTATTGTAAAGGAAGAGCTTGCTCTCATATTTAAGTACCAAGACGCAGGGCAACAGACTGGGTCGAGCAGCATGGGCATCCGCCCTGGTAGCACCACCATTGTCTCAGGGAAGAGGAAAGATTGTAGTTCACAGACCGATAACAAAGCCCAATCTCCCACTGGCAAAAAGGGGCCCATGAGGGCTTCAATTTCTGCTGCCCAATCAAGCGACGGAAGGGAAGAGGTTCCCACTGCCTTGCCGGCTGCTAACTCCTCGACGCACTCTGAAACACCTGGTATTTATCCTCCCCATGATCCAAGGACAACCTCTGACCCCGCCCCTCCTAGGGAGGCTTCACATAGTAGAGGGCCTATCCATCTAGAGCAGAGGGGAGACAGGGAAAGGCTATATCCAGCAGAGGCCGAGGACACAGGACCAGTGCTCTTGACAACACCGACTAAACTTACCCCCTGCCTCACTCCCTTATGTCATTATTCTAACAGGGGTCCCTGAGATCAACTATGGGCAGAAAGAATCGCAACTACAGCTCAGGAATAAGTGTCTTTTTTGGTTAACTAGGCACAAGCAGTTCTCCTATGACAGGGCTGGGGAAATTTTAAAGGTCCGAAGAGTGAGATAGGTGGGCAATAATCCAAAAATAACTCAAGGAGATTGTATAGTCATCAATTTTAGCAATCCCCTGACCATACAAAACATTGCAGGCCAGTTTGTTAGCAGCCACGCACCGCATACCGAGGTCCGAGCTCATACTTTGGACTTTATCTACCCAGGAAATCACATCTTGCCCTGGACACCAGCACTTAGGGTCCCAACAAACAGATTCCAGCCATATCAAAATGCAGGCCAACCCCTTAGACCTCTCTTTAACATTCCAGTAGCAAATAGATATGGGCCCCTTGAGGAGGTGGATTGACTTGGGTTGCAAGGGGGCCTCAACCCCAACATTGGGATGGGGGGACCCAAGAGGGCAGCAGGGGTGAACTCTAGTGGGCTATCGATTCAGCATACCCCCAGTAGCAAAGATAACGAACCAGGGGTCCAGCAACCCTCACGTCCCTTGGGAGCCCTTGATCATCATGGGTTAGGACCGTCCTTGCATGATCACTCATCCTTAATTTTTATGGACCTTGTAATTCTCAGTCCAGCCCCTACAACGGAGGTAGTTAAAGAATTCCCTATGGCACGGCCAGCTGTCATTCGTAGCCCTATCAACTACCGTCATGATGCGTATGGCGGTAATACCTCCGCCGGCCACAAGCTAAGGATTTTATCCTGGAACATCGCTGGAATCAAAAATAAGCTCCACAGCCCAGACTTGGGACAGTTTGTGGGTACCCACGATGTCTGTATGTTTCAGGAGACCTGGGCAAGAGAGGATATAGAGTGGGGAGGCTTCGCAACCTTTAACGTGCAGGCCACCACAGGGGGAAGAGGCAGACCCTCGGGGGGGCTTATGCACCTGGGTTGCTACCCACTTGGATTGCACGGCGGTCCAACTGAGTACCGCATCTAACGACTTGCAGTGTATTGTACTCACTTTCCCCTCCAGCCTAAAACTTGCTCTTATTAACATCTATTCCCGTCCTGTAAACATCACCCAGGAATCCCCGACGATAGACCTACTCAACACCTTCATCGATACAGTTCCCCCGAATGCTAGATTGATCGTTGGGGGGGGGACTTTAACTGCCAATTCGAGCCCCTGGCCGCCCCCACTGATGCCCCCTCTAGCGAAGAGGACAGTCTCTGGTTAATCCCCGACCCGCAAGTTCCACCGGTAAAGGCCTGGACTCCTCTGGTACTCCAGATAAATGCAGCAACCCTAACCCACTCCTTGAGGGCCTGTAATGGCCGCACCAAGTCTGACCAGCCAGGGAAGCTAACCTTTAATAGAACAGGACAATCCTCCCTGCTGGACTATATTTTAGTGGAGACAAGCATGTGGCGGTGGGTGGCCGACTTCGCTGTCATACCAAGACTTGACAGCGATTATAACGCCCTGACTTTGGAGCTTGAGCCACCAGAAATTTACAATCCCACGTCTTCTGGCACCCCCGCATGTACCAACCTAATACTCGCCAACAACAGAAGGAAAATCAGGTGGGGAAAGTTTAAGCAGTCACCTGATAAGGAGGCAGTATTATACTCTAAAATCATCTCGCCCTTAATGGAAACAGAGCTGTCTGCTGCAACACTCGATGCTCCACTAACCATCAGCAGACTAGAGGCACTGCATGAAGAACTGTCAATAAGTCTGACCAACATCTTTAACCCTATGTCACGTCCTAAGCCCATCAAGGGTGTCAAGCAAACCTGGTTT
Source organism: Calotriton arnoldi (assembly GCA_963921515.1). Classification (NCBI taxonomy): domain Eukaryota; kingdom Metazoa; phylum Chordata; class Amphibia; order Caudata; family Salamandridae; genus Calotriton; species Calotriton arnoldi. Next base: position 196,578 of record CAWUFW010002424.1, on the reverse strand, counting down.
AACAATTCTTGCCGTAAGGCAAAGGGCGCCCTTATAGATGCTATCAAGCTCAAGGACAGACACTTAATTAAATCAAGCAGGGCCCAGTATCGAGATTGTATCAAGTTGGCCAAGAAGAACTGGGAGCTTGAAAGGTGGGAAGACATTAAGGCAGCACTTTACAATAGGGACATGAAGAAGTTCTGGTCTTTAGTGAGCGTAGACGGTAGCATAGAGAACTCAGCGATAGAGCCAAATATCGCTGCAGCAGCGTGGAAACGGCACTTCCAAGCTCTCTATTCAACCGAGGAACCCACAGAGCCCAAAGATGCAACGGTTCCAGTAATCCCAGGAAATCCTAATGAAGACCCCCAATGGATCACTCTAAAAGAAGTCACAAACACAATTAGGAAACTCCCCATAGGAAAGGCCCCCGGTTTAGACAAGATCCCTTGGGACTTATTCAGGGAGGAACCCAACATCTGGGGACCCCATCTCTGGGTAATTTTCAACGCTATCTTGCTAGGTATGAAGATCCCGGATACGTGGCTAGGGGCCGAAATCTTCCCAGTGTTTAAGAAAGGCTCACCCCTCTTGCCCTCTAACTATAGACCGATCACCTCATAGATGTCACCCAGAAATTGTTCGCCAGGATCCTCCTCACTCTTGGATGGAAGAGCACGAAGTCCTGAGCGCGTATCAGGCTGGGTTTAGGAAGAATACCTCCACCATTGACCAGCTCTTCAGCCTTCAACTTTTATATTGGAAGACTGTGTCAATAGAGTGTGGCAGCCTCTACTTGATATTCGTTGACCTCAAATCGGCCTTCGATCTGGCCCCCGAGCAAAATTGTGGGAGGTTCTTGAGCAGCTGGGTATTCCGCCCTACCTGTTGTCACTGCTCATGAGATTGCATACAGGTAACTTTGCCCAAGTTAGGTTTGGGAAATCTGGAGAACTGACCCCCCGCTTCCCAGTAAACAGAGGAGTGAAACAGAGGAGTGAGACAGGGGTGTGTGCTGGCCCCCACCCGGTTTTGTCTTTTTATCAACGCTCTGGTGGCCCAATTAAACGAAGTAGCGGACAATGATGCCCCGAAGCTGGTGCAAGGCAGGGTGCCAGCGATGATGTTCGCGGACGACACATTGCTGTTGTCCAAGTCTCCTATGGGCATCCAAAGGTTCCTAGATAGTTTCTCTTTATTCTGTAAAAATAGTGGGCTAGAGATCAACACAACAAAGACCAAATTCATGGTATTTAATCCAGCCAAAACATCTCGCCCAAACCCCTCCCTAAATGGCACCCTCTTAGAGAGGGTGACTGTCTTCGATTACCTTGGCGTTACGTTGTCTGAAATGTTTGATTGGGGCCCACAACTAGACAAGGCAGGGTTGAGGCTAGCGCAGCTGGCGGGGGGATTCACCAAATCATTTAGGAACTCCTTATACAAACCGCCAGGCCCTGTTGCCGAAATCTATAAAGTGCAAGTAAGGAGTGCTGCAATGTATGGGGCAGAACTATGGGGCCACCGCCCCTCTGGCGGTTTGGCCAAAATAGAAAACCAATTTATGAGAAAGCTTTTGGGCTTACCGTCTAGCACTCCCCTCATCCCACTGCGCCTGGATCTAGGAGTCAAACCCATTGCAGAAGAGATTGGTCTAAGACCACTGACCTTCTGGCGCAGATTGTGGACGACCCCTGAACTAGCATCCTACCAAACTGAACTCAAGGGGTCCTGGGTCTACCGGGGGTGGGAAAATTGCCTCGGTTTAAGTACATCAAAGAAACTTGTGCCAGAATAGGTATGCCCAACCTATGGATAAATCCCGAGGTAGTGTCTCCAACAATATCTCGACTACAACTTGTGAGAGCTTATAGAGCACTCAAACTAGTTGATCTGCAGGCGAACACTAAAGTTGGGCATTTAACGGCTGAATTTTTTAACATAAAAACCGTGTATCTCTTTGAGTCTTTTCTGGATGACATACAGCCCCCCAGGGCAAGGAAGCTGTATATCCAGTTCAGATTAGGGACCCTCCCGGTCAATGCTTTCACGAATAAATGGTTAAAAGATCCCCCTGTTGGTTGCCCTGCCTGCAACAGCCCTGATGAGACCGACATACATGTTCTCTTTTTCTGCCCTGGCTATAAATCTGCCAGACGGCGTTGGCTCATAACATTATGTAGAAACATGGGCTGCACACAGTGTCTGGAGGCGTATAGAATTTTAAGATCTGACACACACCCCCCCATAGTCTTTGCCGTGTCCCGCTTTCTTAATTCTATGTGGTACAGGCGTAGGGCCTTTTTAAACACATCTCTGTAACTGTAAAAAATGTTCTTTGCACTCTTGTCGTTTTTAGACTCAAAATTTTAACAGCTTTTATCCGGTTTTAATCATTCTTGTTTTTAATTGGTGTAAAGATATTGGACAAACTAAAATGTTCTTTTGGATATACTATGAAATATGCAATCAATGAATTATCAAATATTGTCTATTAATGCTATACTTGTATATGAATTTCTACTTTTTATGGCCTTTTATCACCGAAATAAAGTTTGTTGAAATGGAAATGGAACGTCATACAAATTCCGCTTTGGGTTTAAAAGGGCTCAATCGCCACCGACTGGTTTACCAAATTACATAATCCTTAGGGGCTGCTCCTAAGAAACATGCGTTCATTAAAAGAAAATCAACTCTCTTTTTGCAATGCGTCTGGCTCTGTGTTTATGCTTACTGAGACGTAGAAAGTCCCTTCTACAAAGAATATGGATGCATTTCAATGAAATCTAAATACGCACACTAATTATTCACCTTTCGAGTCTTTGCTTAACATCCTTAACATTGTGAACATAAAAGAAAGCTCGCTTTAACCACTCAGCAAAATACAGCATTTTGATTAAAGTAGTAACCAAATTATAAGGTTTTAATTCCATGTAAAACTAAATTCCATAACTAGAACAGAGCGGGTCTAACATAACCTAGATTGCCGGAATACTAAAATAAATATTCAGGTAAAGAAAAAAGGGCCACGGCTGCCATCTTGTGGAAGTTCAGTGTATTGACGTTTCGGGTATAATAAATTTAATAATGTTTGAGATGCGGCGTTGTGAGTGGCTGCAGATTTGTAACGCTCTCCAATTCAATGCTTTGTTGTTTTAGTAGAATTGTTAGTTTGCGAGGTAGGTGGCATCCTATGTTATCCTTATGTAATTAACTGAAGCGCAGTGAAATGAAGCATAGTGGGGAGGGCCTCTTATTCGGTCGGAAAGCGTTGATAAAAGTAACATTTATACACTTTGATCAATTTGAGTTCTTGCAGATCAACGATAGTTCCACGTGTTCCCGGACACTGAGGTGAGGTGCTATTGAAGCAGTAGTGCAAGGGAAAATGGAAGGCATCTGTTCACAATTTGTCGACGGAACCTTAAAATTCGTTAAACTACGTCCCGCCTCATCCCAAATGTGGAGCGGCTTGGGCCGAGCAGCGCCTTCTCGCTGTGACTGGACATTTCGTTTATTATGTGGTATCATTGGGTTATATATCGCATCGGAGTTTCTACTTCCCACTGCGGGAGAAAGGCAGAAAGCTGGTGATCAAATTGTAGTGCAATGGCCCTTGTGTAAAGATGGTCTTGAACCTTTGAGTCACCATTCCCTGTGGTACCCATCTCTTGGTTACTTGTATTTAGTATTTAAGTAGTTGGTGATGCATCTCTTCCCTACGAATAGAGCTTACAAAATGGGTAGTTAAAAACAAACCACATGGGTAGATAGATCTCTACCAGAAAACAGCATATTCTAGCATCCAGTCCACAGTACATGTAATCCCTGGTTGGCACAAATATAAACAAAAGCACCATTATAATTCCAGAATACTCTGGACACAAGTCGAACAGAAAGCATATACCAAACACCATGGGCACGGATATTAACATAGAAGGTTGGCAAACAAGGATTAGTGAACTGACAAAAATGACGAATATACAAACTGTACTTTTATAGAGGCAATTTATGTGGTATTCAGATACCAAAGGGCGACCAAGTTAATGAATGAAGCACGCGGTCTGTGACAAAAGGTCAACAATCTGATAAAACAGATAAACAGAAACCATGCTAGATTTCGGATATTATTATTATTACTACTACTACTACCAATTTTACAGTTTTAGATGTTATTATGCACGTCTCTTTTGCAACAATTTTTATTAACTAAATCATTTTTTTTTTTTTTACTTACTTACTTCTACCCATGCCCAAAGAATGTATGACGACTTACACGTCACAGCATCCATCTACAATTCCTTAACTTTGAGAGCAGGACAAACAAAACCTGCCCACCAAAGATACCGGCCAGCCACCACTGATGGACAAAGAACCCAGTGAAAAAGCCTCACAAATACATAGAAAACTGCTGCTTGATATGTATGTAGTGAGGTGTGTGGTGATGCAGCTTTCAATGGTCTGGGCCAAGACTGAGACCGGAGGTGAGGTAATGGTTGTTTAAATCAACAGGGACACTGTTTTTTTTTTTTCAAAATCCATAAAACATGATCAGTTTCCAAGTTGCAGGGTTATTCAGCTTTAGAGAAGTGTTACTGATTGTGAGCCTGGAGGGGCGAGCGCCTGTTGTAAACAAGCATTGGCATAGCCAATAGGTCTCGCTTTTGGGACCTTATAAGTATTTAGTTATGCAGCACAATATCCTTGGTGCAACAACATCAACTGTTGCATGGGTAAACACTTATAAGGTCCCAAAAGCGAGACCTATTGGCTATGCCAATGCTTGTTTCTCTGGATTTCCTTCTCTTTTTGAAACGCAGGAGCAGCAACATTGTCGTGGTGTCACCAGGGCTTTAAGTGGAAGCTTTTTCAATATTATATACAAGCCATAGTTGCTGCTTATTTATCATATGCAACTAACAACCATTGACAAAGCCAATAGTCCTGACTGGTTGTAGGTATGATGTTACTTGTTGTATAATATATCCGGATGTAATGACAGAAACAGCAAAATACAAGTCGGGCGGCACACTATGGCTAAGCACAGGTTTTTAACTTACGTGTGTTTAAGCCACGCCCTTAATTACATTGGCCACGCCCCTTCGAGAGACCCCCCCCCCCAGTTTTTTCATCCCACTTAAAGCCCTGAACACACCCAATGCTGTCCAACAATTCCTCTTCTGTGGATAACACAGTAAGGCCCGCACTCTCGGAATACTCGTATGGTATTTTTCCCTTTGAAAGGCATTTTCTCAACATGTAATTAAAGCACCAGGTGTGTCTTTGTACCCAGTGAATGTTCTTGGTACCTTTGCTGGAAAGGGATGGGAGATCTGCGGCTGTCTATTAATGAGAGGAGTGTAGCCACGCCCTTGCTCTGGTTGGGGCAGTGATAGGGTTAAGCTGCGCAGCCTCTTTGCACTGACGCCCGAACCCCGATGATTCTCCAAAATACCAGGCACGTGACGCAAGCATCTTTGCTCTGAGAGAAATCCAAACGGGTTTCAAAGCTTTCTTAAATACTAAAATAGACCAGCCGAAATGTAATGAGTTAAAACTTGGAAAGATGACTTGTTTTAATGCTGAAAACCGGCTAGACTGTGTTTCGATCCAGCATTTACAAAGCAAATATTTACAGTCACTGAATTGTGTGCAGGCTGAAGTTTAAATAGGGGTTTTTATTAGAAGTATTTGGAAGTAAGGTGCTACTGGCATGAACGAGGATAAAGGTACGGAAAAGTCTGCAAAAAACGACAGGCAGCGCGTGGCCATTTAGTAAATATTTGCACAGCCACGCCAACAAGTGCTGTGTAATGGACTGCCTGCAAAACACCGATAATTGTTAACTAGAACAACTTTAAATGGAATAATTATTTTTAAAGGAAACAGATAAGCAGAGATCCGGTTCAGACGCGTGCGTGGCTTTTAGGGCAGAGCCTGCTCGAGGAGCACGCTTGTGACCTACATACCAGAGGGAGAGAAGTCCGACGGAACGCTAACTTGCCTGTGCCCATTACCTGCCTGCTTCTACACCCTACGAACAGTGACGAGGTGAGGTCTCTCCGGATACCCCGCAGAAGGGCTTCCGGATATAAGCAGATTCCTGAGCGGCACATCTCACCTCTGTTCTCGTGCAGCACCTGCACCTCCACCTCCTCGCGGACACTCAGACTTGTTACGAGGAGTGAACCGATTGGCTGCGCCGTTTGCGACTCGGAGTCACTTTGGAGCTCGGGGTGTGTGAGCCTGTAGCGTTAAATTACAGCTCCACAGGTGGCATGGCAGTACAGGGGCTAGTTCCCCTTTTATTTATGGTTGCAGCCTGACGTTGCCGCGAATGTTTGCTTCTCCAGCGGTTAATGCAACAGAAAGACTAAGTGAGTAATTCTGATTATTTTTTTAACTCAGCAAGTGGATTAAGTAAAGCTAATCTGGTAATGAGAACGGATTGTGTTAATGGATTAATTTCGAAAGCAATGGCTAGAACCGCAGGAGATACAATAGAATTAACCCTCTGCCAGCTGTCAACGCCTTACAAGGTCAACACGAATCGTGTTTACGTATTGAAGTCAGCTCTGCGGTGTATTCTTGTTTGTAAGGTGCTAGTGAGGTCATATGTAGGATGTTTCAGTAAAATAAAGTTGAGGCTCTGGATTTACCACGCTGTAGGGGGTTAAGGTGTTGCGATTCAATTCTAAACAAAATATGCATGCTACCGAAAAACGAGCACTTTAAAGGGAGGACATGTAATAGTGATTGACGTTCAAAGGGAATTTGTGTCTAGTGGTTAAGGTGCCAATTTATCAACCCGAGGATCTGCGTTCGAACCCCTGGCTGCCACGTGACAGAAGCTAGTCTGATTATTTACAAGTCAATTAATTTATCTACAACTAAAGATGGACATGTAGTAGTATACATTTGAATAAACATGCCACCCCCTTTGATGTACCTGGTGTTGTACAGTACTCCACTTTTTCCTCAGCTATGATCGCACTATACAATTTATCATTGTATGCGAAGCATGGTATTTATTCCCCAAACCATTAACTGAACAAAACGAGCGACGGAAATCATGTGGGGAGCGGGGCCGCGAGCGGTGAGCCGCAGAAGGTGAGCGAAGCCGGAAACTACGGGGCGCATCAGGGGACATGGAGCGGGGGCGAGCGAGCGCGGCAGCCTGCAAAGCAGTCCCAAAACGCTCGTGCGTCGTGGCTGGCCTTTGGATGAGTACGCGCGGCAGACATGTGTTTCCACTTATCGCGCCCGCGTCTGGGCACGATAATTGGAAACACATGTTTGCCGCGCGTACCCATCTCAAAAAGGCCAGCCACGACGCACGAGCGTTTGTTGGACTGCTTTGAAAACTCGCTTACAATAAGTCTTCGCCTCTAAGCAGCGCTTGCGCGCTACTCGAGGCTCGACCTAAAAACTGCCCAGAGAGGCAGGCAAGGGGTCTGACAAGAAACTGTACGCTTTTCACACCTTAATCACTTTTGGGAAGGTCACCCGTGATTGCGATCTCGACTTGCGCTTGTTTGAAGGAAAACAGGACATGTAGAATAGGACTTCATTCTGCCATTTTCAATGCCATGCTTGTCTACATGAAATGATCCCCCAAAATGTGCAAACACTTATGTAACTGAACTAAGAGATCAGGCTACAATTTACTTTTGTTTGCAACAACTAAATTATTCAGTATGAAATACCATAATTGAAGCTGGTTTTATTTGTATCCTGGACGAAAAGTCAATGAGAATCCAACAACACTAAGGGGTATCTAGAGTACGAAAGCACTTCAAAACCATACCAAAGGTGGGAATGAGCTACATAAATCCACTTAAGGTATAGGGTAAACGAAAACAGATGTAAACACCACCGCCCAAAAAACTGGACACAATCACAAGTTGCGGTGCGAACTCAGTGGCTTGTTGTAGGGAGCTGGGTCCTTGACAGACCAGACACAAACACACAAACACACAAACACACAAACACACAAACACACAAACACACAAACAAACACACAAACAAACAAACACACACACACACACACACCACCCCCCCCAACTTTGAATGAAGAGTACTGGATTCCTGCAAACTAGGTCTCCAGTACCAGTGTTCTTTCCCGAAACTGTACAAATGCTCCCTCAATTGGCAAAACCTTTAGCACCATCTACAAGTCCCTAGTAAATGGTACCCCTGGCACATAGGACCTAAGGTACTAAAGAGGGTCCCCCAAGGGCTGCAGCACGAATTGTGCCACACTAAGGGACCCCTCACCAAACTCATGCAGGCCTGCTATTGCAGGCTGCATGTTTTGATGCAGACAAAACTGAAAACACGACTGTCAGGTCACCTAACACTGCATGTAGTACTTGTAAGTCACCCCTATAGCAGGCCTTACAGCCCTAAGGCAAGGTGATTTGTATCACATATGAGGGCATACCTGCATGAGCAGATGTGCCCCTGTGCTGGTCAGTTCCATTACTGGCAGTGCAAGTGGACAGAGAAGCCATTATAGAACATGTGCTAGACACTGGTGAAAACGAGTTCCCCAGCTACATGATGGCTTCACTGAAAATAGGGATGTTGGTATCAAACATCTCATATTGATAAACCCATGCCGATTCCAGCGTTGGAGTTACCAATACATGCACAGAGAGGGCAACTTAAAAGTGCCCCCTGAAAACCTATCAGCCTCTCGTGTGCTCGCTGACTGGTTTCTGCCAGCCTGACACCTGAGACACTGCTCTGGCCTCCTAGGGCGAGAGCCTCCGCTCTCAGGAGACCCAGAACAAAAGGCTGCCCGGGAAGAGGGTGTCACACCCACTCCCACAGGACGACCTGCTGATTAGCCTTCCCAGGCCGGCAAGCTTCAAAGAGCTGCCAACTTTGAAATGCAAATCTGGATCCCCTCACAGGAGAGAAAGCCAGCCCCCTTTGTCCAGAGCCCCTTTGGTACCTGGACAGGTGGGAAAATTAGCTAGTCAGGTAGACGTGCCACCCCCAGGCTAGTACCACACCTAAGGTGGGCTAAACTGAGGTGAACACGACTTTTCAGAAGTAGCCATCTTTGTGACGGAATACTTAGGAATTCTGGGAAAGGGTCATCCCCACTTCCCACAGGAAGTGGTCATTCAGGGGGCGTAGTGACCCCAAGGGTCAGTAGCCCATTGGCTACTACCCTACACTCCCCTAACACCCCTAAATCCAGTATTTAGGGGACCCCTTTGCACTAGAATAACAGAAGATCCAGCAACTGACTTGGCGCCAACCCTGCCGCTTGCCTGCTACCTTCGCCAATTGCAACAAAAGTCGACTGTACTGCAACTGCAGAGTCCCCAAAGCCCAGTAGACCTGCCAGTACTTCACCCAGGAACCAAGACCTCCAGAGAAGTAGCAGACCTGCTTCCCTGCAGGCCTCCAAAGACCCCTGGAAGGACTCCGTGACCACAGAAACCCAACGCCTGTAGACACCACTGCACCCATCACTCCAACCCTGAGTTGAAGTGGGCCAACGGTGTCCACGTCGTACCCCAGCCCTCCAGAGACCGAGTCCAGTATGGTGACACCTCTCATGGACTCCCTGACGTCGCCTGCAGCTTCTGCACACATGCCACCTCTACCGCGACTGCTACCTAATAGAAAACCCGACACCTAAGAACACCTCTGCACTCGTCGCCTTTGGGCCGTGGAGAAGAGGGCTAACGGTGTCCCTATGTCCCTGATCATCGTGAGGCCAGAGTCCCCCTGTTGGTTTAGCTCGACTGGTCCCCCATTCAAAAGCTGCAGACTCTTTTTAATGCAGCCGTTCTATATTGACTAACATTGGGCACCCAACACTGTTTTGCACTTCTGCACCCGGCCGCCCTAGTACTGGTGGTGGTGTTCTGCTGGTGCTGCCTTGGACCTTGCTCACCACTCACCTTAACTCCTGGAGAAGGGTCCCATAAGTCACTATACTATACCTGAATGCCGCATTGACTTTTACTCCCATAGGATAACATTGCAGCCTCCAGAGATTGCAGTGTTGACTTTTTGATTTAAAAAGAATTCATATTCTACCTGAACGATTTTCTTCTGATGCCTAAACATATATAAAGATACTTACTAATTTTATAAATTGGAATGGATCTCCTTCTTAAATCGTGTGCCTCATTTATTGACCATTGTGTGTATTTTCAGATGCTTTGCAATCCTCTGTGATAAGCATAAGGCTGCTCGACCACACTACCCCCTTGCAGAGCATCTTGGGATTGCCACAGCAAGCCCCCTGAACTCTTAACACAATATATATAATTTTGATATATCATATAAAGAGCCAGCTTCCTACACTTGTTTTCGGATTTGGCCTACAGGCAGCTTCAACCGTCTGCCAGAGCTCATGTTCTGGCCGCAAAACAATTAGTAAGGGGGATGGGAGGGTAGAGAGAGTGAATGAATCCTTGCGAAATTTTCTAAACTAGTTTACCACTCACTTCAACTGCTATCTTGAAAGTTTCGGGGTGATCCATCAAGCAGGGGCCAAGAAAAAGGTGGGTCCCAAAACACGCTTTCTCCATGCAATTTCCCATAGGGATTTTGAACATGACTACAGCCTGAACCGCTGGACGGAATTACACCAAATTTGGCAGAAAGGTAGCTCTTGGTCTAGAAAGAGCCCTTTTTGATATTTGGTGTAAATCCGTTCAGTGGTTTTTGAGATATTAAAGAAAACATGTTTTTTTATATCTAGAGGCGCAAACACTTCATGAATCCTCCCGATCTCGTGCAGAGTTCTGATTGGCTGCCAACACTTAAACCAGGAAGTTTTGGCAGCCATTTTGGGACTCTGCCCCAGTCGAGTCACAAACAAAAATGTAAAAATGAAAAGAAGGGGCAGGGTAGGAATACCCTGACACCGGCCAGGACAAAAAAGTGTTTAAAAAAAAAAAAAAAAAGTGCCACAAAATCGAGAGGATTTGTGAATTCGCAGCAAAAAAGACAAGTGCTGTCTCCCGCGCTTGTTTGTATTAGAGTCCCTCGGTGGGCCAGGTCCAGGGGCTTATTTTAATATATATTATGGGGAGGGGGCACATGCGGCCCACCTCCCTATTGCCGTTATGGGCTCGGGGACCACCGCATCCCGGGGCCAGGTGATAGATAAAACACGAGGAGGCGGGGCCGCGCAGACCCCCTCTGTAGGCCTCCAATGGGCCCGGGGACCACCACCTTTCCGGGGTGAAGGAAACTGATGAGGGAGGGCTGCGCCTCTCCCTCCCGGGCCAAATTCGGCCCCAGGGACAACCACCTACCTCAGACATGGCCAAATTTAAACTGGGGATGTGGCTGCGGTGCCCCCCTCCCAGGCCGTTCTCAGCCCTGGGGACCACAACCTGCCCCGGGCAGGCCCTACAAGAACAAAGGAGGGGGCTGCAAAACCCCCTCTTGGAGCCACTAATGGTGCTGGTGACCGCCATTCCCCCAGGGCTGTCTCCCTATGTCCCGGGATGCCCACACCCGGAACATAGCTGTTTGCTCTCACTTGGTGGCAGTTTTGAGATCGCCCACCAATCCAGATCAAACAGTAAGTCTGCTCCAGCGGGTGGGAGAAGGAAAACTGCTCCCACTTGCTGTGAGCAGACTTTTCATCTGTATTCCTGCCCGCTGTGAAGTGGGCAAGAACACAGACAAAAGAATTGCTCCCACGTGCAGGGAGCAGCATTTCTGGCTGCTCCCTGCGTGTGGGAGCAATGCTGGCTCCCGCTGGAGGTGGGGAGTCGGCAAGGACCGCGGGGGCACTGAGGCTCCCCCGCGGTCCCCAACGTTGCACACTGGGTGCCCTGGGTGGGCTCCAGGGCATCCAGAAGTCGAGGCCGGGCTCCAGGGGTTGGGGTCCCCAGGGTCAAAACTGGCCGAAGGAGAGGGGCCACGCGGCCCCCCCTCCCCTTCTACAAAGGACAAAGGATACCAACTTCCTGGACTTGGCGAAGGCAAAGCATGTGTGTTTTCTGGGCAATTCCACATTGAAAAACGATCTAAAATCGTACGTGGAGGTGAATGCATTGTATATCTATTGAAGCGCTATCTATAGTGACTGTGACAAGTAGGTTCTTTCTCGGCCTCTTCCTGGTGACGGCAGAGTCCATGGTTTTCCCTTTAAATTACTACAAGCATAGCAACCATGTTTCAGATTGCTTATGTGTGATATTTCCATATTTCAGTCTACTTATGAGCGACATTCAACGTCCAAATGTGTGACATTTACAGTGACAATTTCCTGCAAGTTAAACCAATCAATGAAGTCAATGGAAACAAATAGATATCTGTACCACCCCCCCACCCCCAGTGCCCTGGGACCCTCACGGGTGAGTAGCGTGCTTCATAAACCCCTGATTGATTGATTGAGTAATTGTGTTAACCATGATATACTGTGTGATATGAACAGAGAAAACAATGAGTCCCAGCATGCAAAGTGCTAAAAAGTCAGGACTCACAGAAAGTATTAAAAAATGACATCATGAAGTCAGCTGTGGTTCACTCATATTATAGTCTTTGGCCTCATCGGACACTCAGCCACCCCCTGCCTATTCTTTTTGCAGCCAGTCGATATTGAAACATTTGGTAGTGGCAGGCAGGGCTTGCTGCTCGGCTCGATGTCGGAGTGTAAATTTCTGGGTGTAAATCACAGGTGGAACCGCCTGTGGGCAAAACCCCAACATATATGCACAGCTTTAAGGCCAGTGAAGTGTGTATGGGGGCAGTCAGTCAATACCAGGTTACGCACAAAACGTGCAAAGGCAGATGGGCCTTTCGAGAAGGGTATCTGATTTCCCAACTAGTCTTTATGCCTCTGAAAGGCCAGTGGGACAGTGTGAATGGTCAGTCACAGATGTATGAGAGTATGCATATCTAGAGCAAAGATACAGTGGTATAAATGGATAAATCACTCAAAGCAATATATCTTTAGAAGAGAGATGAGGTTGTGGACGAGCCTGACCTATTACTGGCTCTACCCCGGTCCTACTAGCCTGCCTTATAGAAGCACAGACTGATTGGAAAAGTGACCACTTTCACCAAATATACTTTGGTATGATTTGAGAGATTTATATAGCGTTAAGCACAAACCCAACTGCCTCTTGGTGCGGCTGCCAGCCTGCAGTATGTTCGAAGCTTCTAACCAGAGTCCCCACCTCCTCCTGCAGCTGAGTGAACTGGGATGAATGAGGCTCAGGGCAGGTCCTTCCTACCCTGTATAGCCATTGGCTGCTTCCACCCCTAGGCGGAATTTTAAAAAGGGAAGCTCGGCCGGTCCTAGACCAGGATTCGAAAACTGCTGAGTAGGGTGCAAAGAAAGCAGACATCCTGAGCTTCATTGCGGCTATGCACGTCTCTCTGGCAGAGCTTCTGTCTCAGCAACCGCTGTGATCAATATGCACTGCAGCCAGTGCAGCTGAGCCCCAGGCTGAAGTGACCCACTGCCATTGATCTCATCTGTATGAGTTTGTAAAACTATTCAACTGTAGCAGGCAGGCAGCACTGCACACTCAGTGCAGCCAGTACAATGCTGCAGTCTCTCTGACAGACTCGCGGTGCGCGGGTCAATGCTGCTTGCTTTAGAGTGCTTCTTAAAGGGTGGTGCTCCCATCTTGCTAGTCGGTCTCAGCACCGGGTGGTGTCAGGAGGCGCAATAAATGTGTGACTAAGCATTTTAGTACAGTGATGCTGACCACCACACTAAAATGTGTTAGTCTAACACCTGATGAATGGTACTTCGCAGGGTTGTACGAGTATACAAATGTGCGCTATCACCTGGAAGGGCCGTCCGTTTGCCCCCGCCCACCTTAGTAGTATGCAAAGGTCTTCCCGCCTTTTGCCAGGATGATGGACAGCTTACCAAAAGGCCCCTCAGCATTTCCTGCCAAGTTTGGTGACGCGTTCTTGATGCCGAAGAATATGTGGATGTCTCCACCAAACAAAGAAGCTCTTACTTCATATAATCAAGAGAAAGAATCCTTGTTTGGTGGAGATCAGAAATTCACTGAAAAAAAATAAAGGTTACAGGGACATTATAGTTTTAGGCTCAGATTTCACTTGTGCAAAACCAGTGAAATTCAGCAGTTACAGTTACCTGAGTTAACTATAACTTACGCCCCCGCAATGCACTGCTTATGTCCTCACATATTACATCACTCATGACATGGTCAGTGACATCACTCATGACATCACTGATTACATCAAAAATGACATCACTGTTGACATCATCCACAGAACTACCCACACAACTCATAAACCCGCTCACACACCCACTCGCTGATCCATAGAGCCACTCACACACCCATTCACTCGCCCACACAGTCACACAACCACTCACTTCCTATACACCTACTCACACAGCCACTCACTCACCCATACAGTCACTCACACATCCACTTATTCACACATACAAGCAATCACACACCCAGTCACTCACCCATACAGCCTCTCAGAGCCACTAACTCCCCCATACAGCCACTCAGACACTCATGCTCCAATACAGCAACTCACACAACCAATCAGTTAACCAAATACTCACTCAAACAGCCAGTCACCCATACAGCCACTTACATAGTCACTCACCTATACAGCCGCTTAGTCACCTATACAGCCACTCTGATATTAACTTACAGACCATACAGCCACTCACTCAGCAATATACACTCACACACCCACTCACTCATCCATACAGCCAATCACACACCCACTCACTCACCCATATAGCCACTCCCACACCCATAGTGTCAGACACATAGCCACACCCATTCACTCACACACCCACTTATTCACCCATACAGCCACTGTGATATCCACTCACACATGGATACACACAGCCACTCACATAATATATGTTAGAAATAGTATCACTCGTTAACAGGGCCGGACTGGCTACTGGGCGTTTTGCTGTGCTGCCAAGCTGGGGGCTGATTTCGCTGCGGTGGGGGCTGATTTCGTTGATGGGGACCTGCGTGTGCTTTTAAATAAACATTTCAAAACAAATGTTTTTAAGCACACGCAGGTCCCCATCAACGAAATCAGCCCCCAGCTCGGCAGCACAGCAAAACGCCCGGTAGCCAGTCCGGCCCTGCTCGTTAATAGTACACAAATTATAGTAATTCAACTTTTGTTTTAGCTTAGTATATATGTTTAACACTCAAACTCTTAGACAACACTCACAATGACTGGATGATGTGGTCAGTGATGTCATGAGTGATGTAATATGTGAGGTCATAGCAGTGCATTGCATGGGTGTAAGCTATAGTTAGCTCAGATAACTATAACTGCTGAATTTCACTGGTTTTGTAAGAGTGAAATCTGAGCCGAACTAGGACATTCGTGTAACCTTTGGTTTTTCCCCCAGTTAATCTCTCTCATATATATATAGCCCTGTTGAGTGCCGTTCCTCCCCTGTGGATCGGAAGAGTAACGAGGATATAAGGATGACAGCATTGGGGATTTTGGATCTCGTAGCGAGGCGGTTTGAGGACTGCCAGCATGAGGTCCGTACATTCCTGTGTCTAGAAACGCCTTGCTCTGCAGACTGGTGTCTCCTTGGTGACTGGGCACCGTTGAAAGCTCACGCTGATGCGGTGAGGTTTGTTTGGCATACCAATTTTTTTGTTCACAGGCCTCCTTCGACCCTGTTTTTGTGCCCAGTATTTTGGAATATTACGTGCTGCGTTTTAGAGCAAGACATTGTGATAGTGAGACAGCTTTCCTGGGATGTTTGAACTTGTGTTCCGCTATTTCATCTGACTTGACTCCTTCCAGCGACGATAAAATGACATTCCAAGAGACAATCGTGTTTTATGTATGATTGGGGTCATTATTTGGCTCTAATTGAGTCATTTCCATTATAATCTTTGCCATGGACACAAGTCTTACGCTGCAACGCACGAGATCAGGCGTCACAGTGATTATGAATGTTGACACTTGATTAATTCAATCTGGGGCATTATGGGACTAGTAGTCCCGTTTGGGATACATACGTTAATTTGAAGCGTGATATTTTGTCTATAATATGACACACTAGGTGTCCTTTAGCATTTTCGCGTGGTATTTAACTTTACAGTATATTGCCCCATGATATCAAGTGTTCCTGTTGTGTATTATCTCGATGGAAATGCTGTCTCCTCTATATTGTTCTACATTTTATATCGTATCAGCAGCATGTTGGCATTTTACTTTATTCGATGTTATGTTGGGTTACACTTTCTGAAGGGGTCAGCGCCATGCCAGGAGAGTATATTTGCACAGTATTGCGTTTTAAACTTTTATTGCCCAACCCATAGGCAGGATATTTTGGCTTTCCGTGTGCCCTTAAATGACTTGAAAGCAGCATTTTTGCTGACCTCGAGAACTATTTATGCATTTAGACGCATCTCTGCACTTTGCTCTAATATGTGATTTGCGATATTGAATTTTATCAGCCACAGTATTGTTTGACAGGTGTTTAAAGAATTCTTACCTTGTGCATATCGGAACCATCTTTCTTCTATGTTTATTAAGGTGTATCATGCCTTCTATGGGGGAGTGGCTATATAATCTCACAGATTCATGGTGCTGATCAGATTGAGAAAGGCTGCGCTAGCAGCCGAAACGTTTCTCTTCAGTTACGGGGTCGAGGGACCCATCCAGCTCCACACGGGAAGAAGGTATAGGGCTTCCTTTATTATCTCGGGTCTCCCTCGACCCCTTTCTCAATCTGATCAGCACCATGAAACTGTGAGATTATATAGCCACTCCCCCATAGAAGGCAAGATATATATTTCTGCTTCTCCCCCCCCCAAAAAAAGCTTTTTATTTCAGGTCAGGCAGTACATTTCCCAGTAAATAGAAAGCATTTCACCACAGCCCAACGCGTTTCGAGTTGTCCTCTTCTTCAAAGGGTTATGCAGTGAAAAAGCGCAGAATCTATATCACCCATCTTTTTATTTTTGGCACGTAGCAAACACCTACGCGTTTCAACTCCTCCGAGTCTTGTTCACGGTCAGCGAGTCCTTCAACTATTTTTCTTTATATACATGATACCCATCTTGCACTTAATGATGCATTCTGGGAAATGTAGTATCAATTTATTCTTAATGTTGTTTATATACATATGTACAATGCTTGATATTTGGCAACCTCTAAAGGAAAATACATATGGGCATATGTTGGAAACCTGAAATTGCATGTTAACAAACAATACTTTATATGAAATTTGCACAAATCATCTAGACATCACATGAGGCAGTGGTCTGGCCTTCGTGATGTTGTTTTTTTTTTATATTGGCTAAGTTCCCAAAGAGAAAGTATGAGGGGAGGGAGGGAGGGAGGGAGGGAGGGAGGGATGGATGGATGGATATATATATATATATATATATATATATATATATATCTCAACGCTCCAGTTTCTTCAATGCGCATCCAGGCGCAGAAAATGACGCAGCCCAACTAGGAAGCTGTAGATAGTTTATTGGCAGTTGCACAAGTCCAACGTGACGTGTTTCGGCCGCGGCCTTGATCACACAATTGCGGCGGCGCCATGTTTGGAGGTTTTATATCTCAAGTAAGCATAAACATAAACAAAATACTTTCTCTTATTTACTTTTTTCATTATTTTGACTCATCTCCTACCTATTATTTGTTTTCTTATTTTAAAACAAACAAACATTTGATGAATGTCTTCTATTGCACATGTTATTTCCAAAATAACATTTGTGCCTTTCAAAACTGCATGTACAAAATAGATAATACATTGTTGATACAGAATATGGCGCTACCTTTATAGGAATATTTAATCCATATTAATCATTACCACTGTGACATCTCTCTATGTATTTCTACACATCTTAGGTCTGTCTGGGGATGACTCACACTTGCAACTAGGTGATTACTACTTGTAGAGCATATGTAATTATGTATGTTTATCACCTATTGCAGCAGTATCAAAGCATCTTGAACATTTTTCAGCGTACCTAATCTTATACTTCCTAATCATATCACCGATAATTCTTATGCATATTAATCATAACCAACCACTGTGAAAGACCTATTTATAGACAAAATTAATTGGGAAAATACAATAACGGCTACATATTCCTTATATGTAGTTTCTACAAGCTTCTGTGGGGCATTGTGTTGAAGAGTATGGAGTATACCTTCTATTATTACTTCATAGATAACTATATAAATCCTCTTCTACATTCAATCCATTACGGGTGTTGAGAATCAAGGTTTAGGATATACATACTCTCCAACCTTCGGAGGGCTTTGACTATCCACCCCCCCACTTGAGTTTGGTATCATATCAATCACAAAATAGGACATTTGTGTTTCATCACTTTGTACATCAGCACAGTGTCTAGCTACTGGGTATGCAAAAAGAACAATTGATGGACAGAATGCAGAACATTGTCATACATTCACCCCAGTACAGCGATCTGGGCGTAAATCCATCGTTTTTTTGCTCACCATGCCATTCCAGTTTGAACCCAGCCATATGCAAAACTGTCTTGACCCTGCACCCAATGGGAACAGTCCAGCCCGAACTGCCAGGCCCTCCCATCCTAGGACCGGTTTTGGGGTTTCACCCCTCATCAGCCAGGATAGCTTGACTCCAGTGGCATGGAGAGCACAGGACCCACGTCTGGGCATACCCGTCACACTTGGGGTGACAAATGCAAAAAGAACAATTGATGGACAGAATGCAGAACATTGTCATACATTCACCCCAGTACAGAGATCTGGGCCTAAATCCATTGTTTTTTTGCTCACATGCCATTCCAGTTTGACCCAGCCATATGCAAATCAGTCTTGACCCTGCACCCAATGGGAACAGTCCAGCCCGAACTGCCAGGCCAGGTCCTCCCTGGACTGGAAACATGCATCCTAGGTAGCACGGTAGAACCGAGGCACAAGAAATCAGAGAAACTAACGTGGCGCGTTTTAAGATGGGGAATTAAATCCCCTTCAATCCTGAGGGTCCCTGGGGGCCAACTAGCCCACCAGGTACGTCCAGAAAGCGCCACAGAGCTGCGTTGCAGAGAGGTGTAAAAGGGGCGTGGCCTCTGAACACCTCTCTGCAACGCAGCTCCCTGGCGCATACTGGAGGTACAGGGTGGGCTAGTTGGACCCCAGGGACCCTCATGATTCAAGGGGACTTAATCCCCCAACTTAAAACGTGTCACGGGGCGCGTTTGCACAGTGGTGAAGGGAGGGGGCAGGGCTTGAGGTGACATGTGTGCAAACAGGCCCTGTGGCGCGTTTTAAGTTGGGGGATTAAGTCCCCTTCAATCCAGAGGGTCCCTGGAGTCCAACTAGCCCACCAGGTACCTTCAGTAAGCATAACAGAGTTGCGTTGCAGAGAGGTGAAAAAAGGTGCGTGGCCTCGGAACGCCTCTCTGCAACTCAGCTCTGTGGTCCTAACTGTAGGTACCGGGGGGGGGGGGGGAATTTCAAAGGTTTTTTAAATGCTAATTTCTAACTATAACGTGTCTGAAACCTATGGTTTTTTCAGTGAATTTCAAAGGTTTTTTAAATGCTAATTTCCAACTATAACGTGCCTGAAACCTATGTTTTTTAGTGAATATATATATATATATATATATATATATATATATATATATATATATATATATATATATATATATATAACACAGAAAAAGAAGAAAAAGCAGCGCTGCAGGAGATATATATATATATATATATATATCTCTCCTGCAGCGCTGCTTTTCTTCTTTTTCTGTGTTTTATTGTCTTGTGTTTGTCTCCCAGTGTTTCTGAACGAATTTACTGGAGCTTATATAACTAGGTGTCATATTTGGCAGAGATCAGTCAAATGTTTCAAAAGTTATAAAGGGGGTGCCAAAATATGTTTCACTTGCCCTGTGCACGCGCACAACGCTTTGTATATGAGCACTGAGAACTCAAGTGTTTTCCTCTGTTCAGAAACACTGGGAGACAAACACAAGACAATAACACACAGACAAAGAAGAAGAAAAAGCAACACTGCAGGAGACGCAATGCTGCAGTATCCATAAGGGAGCAGAGAACCCCATCACTTATGAATATCTTTCTTTTTGCCTGATTAAAAGGTTTAAGGGCTGGCGGCAAAGTGATTTGTGCACATGCCATCCTGCCATGCTCAGGGGTGGAAGAGAAATGCAAAATTATACTGCACCAGCTTTCTGCTGGGCCTCTGGGTGCCCTCACCAACCTCCGACACTGCTGAAGCGCAGGGGAGGGGGAAACATTAAACTGCATCTTACTTTGGCCAAGGGTGAGTGGGGGACTCTGGTCGAATCTTCCAAGTCTTGCCCATGTCTGAGTGGGGTAATCACAGTTATTCCTCACCCCTAGGCATTGCCTTAGTGCAGAGGGCTTTGCTTTCGCCCGCTTCCTCCTCACACAAAGGTGAGGGGTGTGGGGAGGGGAAGAGCTGTCCCAAACCCCTTGCATTGCCCAAGGCTAGGCATGTTAAAAACAAAATATAGAAATAAAGAAATATTATGAGGAGCAAGGGCCAGTATGCACGGGATGCACCTCGGTTGCTCTTTGGTGGACTGTATACTGTACTTACCCTAGCAAGCAAATTCGACAATTACTTGCTGCTGCTGCTGTCAGCCACAAAAACAAGAATGTGACTTGAGGCACTGGACATCAGGCCAAACCCCCCCTTGAATAGCGACTTCCCACATTTGTTTATAATCTTTCTATACAAGTGGTCTAGTTTCATTTGCTCGTTGGCCCCCACCTCTGATTGTGACCTTGAGCCTTAACTGCCTTTAAACCAAATAGCTTATTGCCTTTTCTGGATGAAATCCTGAATGTTGCAGAATTAAAATATAAATCTAATAAATGCTTCCTACAATACAATGTTCAAGCATAAACTATTTAAATAAATAGATACCAAAACAAACTTGCATATTAGTTACAAGCCTGCTCAATTTGTTTTGTTGCCAATTTTAAATATTGCTCAATGTTAGAATGTGAAGCGGCACTTCATCATGCCAAAATTAATTGGGAACAGGTGATGTGGGAAGACTTAGTAGCTGTAGCTAGGGGAGGGCATGTTAAAGCTTTCTGGCGAATCGTGGCTCATGGTAGGCGAAATGCCACTGCCAGTGTCGATTATCACTTACAGCAACAGACCTGGGTGGATCATTTCCAAAAAATGTACGCAACTAAGACCAACCCGGAGTATGCCCATTTAAGAAATGTCCTATGTCTTCCCTTAGACGAAAGGTTTTCCTCTATCCTTCCATCTCAAAGATGTAATGGTGATGCTAATGTGACTCCCAGCACATAAAGCTCCAGACACAGATTCCCTTCCTGGGGATTTTTTTAGTTCAGAACCTTTGATCTGGGCCACAAATTTCCAGATACTGTTTCATTCTATACTTGCAGGCAAGGCAGCCCGGTCCCCAGTTCCTGGCTGACTGCAGAGATTGTCCCGATTTATAAAAAGACGATTTATAAAAGACGACCCTGGGAACTATAGGCCCATTAGTCTTATCGACGCATCGCAGAAACTATTCTGTCGTCTCATATTGGAGCAACTGCTTGACTGGGCAAAGGACAACTCTGTCTTCTCAAAGCTTCGGTGGGTTTCAGAAACAGGGTCAGTACGGTGGGTCAAATAATCAGTTTCTGTGCCCTATATTGGAAAACAGTTTCACTAGACAAGGGCCATCTTTATGTGGTCTTTGTTAATCTGAAGACAGCTTTCGAGTCGGCCAAGCTGTGGGAAGTTCTGGAAAAGATGGGTGTTCCCCATAACATTCTTTCTGTCCTTATCAGGTTGCATGCACTCAATACTGCCAGAGTTATGTATGGCAACTGGGGTGAGCTTACAGTCCCTTTTAAGATGGAAACTGGTGTTCGGCAGGGTTGTGTGCTGGCCCCGAAATTGTTCACTCTTTATATTAACGATCTAGTGCACGCACTTGATGTTCCTGGTAACAATGCACCCAAACCTGGCCCTCATAAAATTGTGACGCTACTTTTCGCAGATGACACGCTTTTAATCTCCAGAACCCCGGTGGTCTGCAGGCACTCCTGATCGCTTTTTAATTTTCTGTAGCGATCGTGGTCTTGAACTAAACGTCAATAGAATTAAATGTATGGCTTTTAGTGCAGGGCATTGCTTTAGAAAAAGTGCAGGAGTTTGTGTATTTGGGGGGTTTGCCTGAATCACAAAATGAGTTGGTACTCTCATATCAAGAGATGTTCATTAAAACTCCAACAAAAAGCTGGTGCCGTAGTCAAACTGCGCAAACGGGCCCACGCTTATTCTCTAGAACCAGCGGTGGAGATTTACAACATCAAAGCGAAAAGCTCAGCCATGTATGGTGTAGAATTATGGGGACATGTCAAAAAGAATGAACTTGGTAAAACCAAAAAAAAAAAAGTTTGTGAGGAGCATTCTCAACCTTCCTCAGAGTGCTCCTCACCTCCCCCAACTGCTGGATCTGGGAATTGTTCCTACAAACCAACTTATCATGTGTCACCCTATCCTGTACTGGCATAGACTGTGGTCTATAGATGAACTAGAATCCTATAGAACTGCGATTAGGGCTCTCCTTAATTCTCCAGGTTGTGAGAGGATTGCTTGGTTCGCATATATTAAAGCCACATTGTACTAGATAGGCTTGCATCTGCTGTGGGAAACCCCTGCCACGGCAAAACAAGTCATTCGCTCCCTGGTCAAAGAAAGACTGAAAGAGTTTTTGTGGTTGAGGGATCTGAAAGGAATAAAGGCGGGTAGTCTCAATGACTATTTTCTAGACATCAAGCTCTCCCCCCATATGAATCTTTTAAAAAATATTCTCCCAGGTTCCATTCTCCTGCAACTCTATTTAAAATGGAGGTACGGGGTCTTGCCGTTAAACAGCTTCTGCATAAACTTGGACGCACAGTATTGTAGCTCTAATGTGTGCCCCGTAAGCAAGTCACTTGCCCTTTTTTGCCCAGCCTATGATAGACCACGAAAACAATGGCTGAGGACGCTGTCTAACCTTTTGGTCTTTCACCACTATGTCCACGCATTACGCACTTTACAATCAGAAACGAGAGAGGTAATTGTTGTTGGGGTGACAAATTATCTGCATGCTGCCTGGATTACTCGCATGAGCAGTCAAGTTCCCAAGCAACGATGTCTAATAGTGAACCTTCCTACATTACTTACACTCTAGATGCAGCTATTTCTCCCTTGAAAGCTCCCCTTTTTATTCGCCATTACACTTTTCATTTATTTTCTTCTTTTCTCTAACCTTATTGTGGGATGAGGTTTTATGAGATTGGTGTTTTATGAGATGTTGAATATATCAATGTTTTTTTTCTAGTTACTTGTTGTACTGTGTTTTATGGATCTTTGCAACCGAAATAAACCTTTTATACGGGAATGTGCTACAGGTAGATACACCCAAAAAAAAAAACTTAATTACCGCTTTAGTTAATCTTGTATTTTTCATCAATTCATCAGTTTTTAAATACTGCCGCCTAAGGTCCAGGAGGCCTGGGCAGACACCAATAAAATGCACTAATGTTTTCTCAGTCAGACCACACAACCTACAGCTAGTTTATTTCATATTACATCAATTCCATAATTTAGTAAACTCAGCAATGTCGTGTGTTGGAATCTGAATTTCATAAAACCAAATCTAACATTTGGCTTAAAAGATCTTTCAAGCTATCTTTGGATCCTGGACAAGAATACTTTGGCACTGAAGTACAAAAGGTCTTGGTAACACCCAAGGAAGCACAAGGAACATTTGATTCAGGAAATTAAATTAGGAAGTTTCGGCACTCAACAAGCAGAGGTCACTGATGCAGTCTGCTAACATCAAGATTTCAGAAATGCTTTACTTAAGTCGGCTGTGTACGCCATGTGAAGCGATCTCGCCCAGGACTTCTAACACTACAGTTTCAAAAATACCGTTCGTCAGTTTTCCTTCTGCGCTATAACAAGTGGCCACTCTCACTCAGGACTCCTGACAATATATAGAAGCACACATTTTTTTAAACTTCAGCTGCCTGCAACAAGCAAATCATAGCATCAGCCCGGTTTAGGTTTAACATAATTAATGCAAGTTGCAGAAGTCAAGCCAGATTTTTCTACAATGTAGAATGAGCGACTGTGAGGTCTTACGATAGATGGGTTCAGAAGGAGAGGCATGCATGCACCAGGCGCTATGAACAGCGTTCTGGTTCTATACCATGGTCTAAGAATACAATTTTGCTGCTGCACCATGGTCTAGGAATAGAGTTTTGCTGCACACCATGCTAATGGGACATTTGGCTTTTCCAATGGTGCCACTGTTTCTACAATAACATTTTAGAACCTGGCACTTGCTTTAATGACACCTGTTGGTATCATTGCATTGAGTGACTGTTACTACTCATCATTTTTAAGTGCATGAGCAGCCTTCCTGAACGTCCCATTGGAACAATTTATTACATGGGATTTTGCAAGCATGTAGAGGAATGCCAAAAGGGGGCTATTAAATGAAGGACGCGTCAAAGGAAAACTTTCATAGAGTTTGCGTTTGTAATCATGTTGTTTCAAAATACCAATTGGAAAAGCCTTCCAATTCTCTGAACCAAGGTAAACAGAAAGTGAACTGGATACCAACATGAAAACAACCAATAGACGTGGTCTTGATGAAATTAGATAATCCACGGAGACTGCAGGTAAAAGTGACAGATCGTGTCACGCGTCAGTTATCATCTATATAATCCCACAGTTTCACCTAACAAATCAGTGTTTTTTGGGCGCCCACAAAGTCTTTTTTGCTTCACTCTCGCCAAATAGATGTTTACAATGATTTAGAAAAGTAAAGCTTAGAACTAGATACTGAGATTGACGTACATGGTGAGACCTATCAATGAGAGGTATTCAGGTATTATTTAATAGCATTTCTACATGCATGGGTTTGTAAAAGAGGACAAAGATGGCATGCCGACACATTCTGTTACAACTTCTAATGAGGGCAAGGTCTGAATGGGCTAGGACAGTGGTTCTTAACCTGTGGTCAGGAGACCCAGGGGGTCCGGGAAGCCTACTCAGGGGGCCCGCGACAGCTTAGAAAATGAAATAATATTAACAGATTAATAAAATGTATATAAATAAAGAAGCAAAATGTAAAACTGAAAATTTTAAAGAGTAGATTTGAAATAATTTTTAAGTGTAGGCTAGAAATAAAGTTAGGATCATCAGACTGACTCCCGGGAGCAGTGCAAGCGCATCAAACAGAATATAGTATGTACAATGAGGGGCCAAAACTGAGTTTAGATAAGCTCCAATCTTCCCATTAAAATTAGAATTTAGATTTTTTTTAAATATTTATTTGTGAATTAAATAAAATCTATCATCACTTGTGTATTTGCTTGATGAATGCTTGTTTCAATATATATTGTGTGTTGTTTTGAGGTTCAAATCATCGAAAATGCTTAGGCTGGGGTCCCTGGCATCCAGTGGGGGTCCCCGGATTCCAATAATGATTTATTGGGGGTGTCCGGGTTCTGAATTATTCCATGACCCAGTACAAGTGACCTCTTTAAGAACAGGTCAAGAATTAAACAGGTACTAACATCCCACTTCTGTCAAAGACTGGACGGATTGAAGATCACTCTAGCTCTCTTTGTGACTGCTCGTGGAATGGGTGACTCATACCAAGAGCCTCTCTACACATAATGTATACTAAAAAGAGTCACTGTCCTAGTTCGGAAAAAGCCACCAAGGGCGTAAAAAAACCTCTTTAGCAAAATAGGTATTTCTTCAATTAAGATGAAGAGTTTTACAGGAGTTGAAATGCAGGGCACCAAAATAACCCTTTGACACAGTAGAGAAAGGGTCCCGCAAGTAGACTTACAGGTAAGAGAATCAAATAGTGAATAGCGGCTGCAAAAAAAGAACATCAGGGACAAAAAGCATGTAACGTGGGTGAGGAACGAGACAAACAGGATTTGAAAGTGTTGTGACATTTTTCAGATCAAAGCCTCCTCATATATGCATTAGACAATAAGTGGCATCACAGGCAAGTGGCAGGGCATCAGTTTGGACACGGAAACAATAACACTAACTGGAATGAGAGCCATATTGTGCAGGAATGAATATAAGACTAGGTGTTGCCTTTGTAAGTCTCACACACAAGCAGAGGAAATTAATATCTGAAATCTTGCCTATCATCCACCTAATGTCTCTGATCCCACATACCACAGTGATCTCTCTTCTGACTCCTGACATCACCGTCATCTCCTACGCCGATGACACCCAACGCATCCTCTAGTTGTCAGATAAGACAACCACCACCAGGACCAACTCCACCAACTGCTTGACAATGGTAGCATTCCTGATGTGAACCAACTGCCTGCAGATCAACTCCGACAAGACACAAGTACTGGTCTTTGGCAACTAGACCGGCCCATGGGACTCCACTTAGTGGCCGTCAGAGCTAGGACCAACACTCACAGACAACGCAAGAAATCTAGGGATAATCCTAGACATCCAGCTCAACATGACGACTCAAGTCAACGCAGTGTGCACCTCCTGCTTCCACATTCTATGCATGCTAAGAAAGATCTTCAAATAGTTGCCTCAGAAAACCAGAAGGACCGTCACACAAGCACCCATCACCAGCAGGCTGGACTACGGAAACACTCTCTATGTCGGAATCTCTAAAAAAAAAAAACTCCTACCAACTCCAGACCATTCAGAACACCACTGCAAGACTCATATTCAACCTCCCACGCTGCAACCACATCACACCACACCACACCTCGGGAAGCTTCACTGGCTCCCTATTCATAAGTGCAGCCAATTCAAACTTCTCACACACAAACCCCAATCTCTACACAACACAGGACCAGAATACCTGAACAGTCGCATACACTTTCACCAACCCACCAGACATGTACACTCTGCCTCACTCACACATTCCCTGCATCCGCAAAAGCAAACCTAGAGGTCACTCATTCTCCTACATCGCCCCCAAGACATGGAATGACCTCCCTCAACACATCAGAGGCTCCTCCTCCCTTCTTGAGCTCCACAAGAAGCTGAAGACCTGGATCTTCGTACAAGCACCTTGAGCACCTCCACCTGGATACCCTCTAGGGTGATTGCTGCACTATACAAATCAATATAACATAAGATAACAAATCACAATCCTCAAATGTGAATTGGAATTGAATCAGAGAATAAAAGCTCTTCACTCAGTTGAATATTTCTGATCCTAGTCTAATTCTACATCTCCTATAAACTGATTGATCCCCATGGATTATATTTCCTAATACACCTGGGTTGGATTAAAATCTCCACTAGACAAATTTGAAAGGGCTTAAATCAGAATGCCTTAGACATCCTATGTACAAGGTTTGGGTGCAGAACCATACCCTGTTGCTGTGACAGCAGATCATCCCAGAGAGCCAGTCTGTTCGGATGACAGATGCTCAAGCCTAGGAGTTCTGCATTCCATACTCTCCGTGCCCAATCCAGAACCACTAGGATGACTCGGGCCCAGCCGGTCCTGATGTTTTTGAGGACTCTGGGAAGGACTGGTATCGGTGGAAAGGCATTAAGGAGTCCCGGGTTCCACTTGAGGCGGAATGCGTCTCCGAGCGAGAGACGCTATGTAAACACCAACACACAGAAGCACCGACATTGTGCTTTTTCAGTGATGGTGATTACATAGCGTCAAGGTTCTCCCCACTCATGGAAAAGACATTCTACCACTTCCTGGTGTAACAGCCACTCATGTTCAGCTAGACGTCGACAGCCAAGCTTGTCCACCCTGGAATTTAGTGAGCCTACCAGGTGATTCACCACCTCACAAGATTCCTTGGTGATCCAGTCATTACCAGAGGCATAGTACCTTCTAGCACAGAGCCCGCGACCGCACTCAACCCCACCATGTTTGCTGCAATACCACATGGCAGTAGTGGTGTCCATGAGCACCTGTACCAGACTCCCCTTGATGGATGGAAGGAAGGCTTTCAACCCCAAACAGATGGTCCTCAGCTCCAGGGGTTTAATATGGAGCTGGACCTCTGCCAGAGACCTCTGATATCCACTGTGTTATTAGGTCCACTGAGACTTCAGATTCCACTGCAGAGCCCACACGTGCCACATGGTGTGCTTGACCAGCAGAATGCAGGAGGCCATCAGTCCTAGCAGCCTCAGTGCCGACCTCACTGATATCCAGGTCAGAGGCCGAAAGATCTGGATCATAGCCTGAATGTCCTAGACTCTCTTTCCCAGGGGAAAAGCACAAAACCGAACTGTGTCCAGAAAGGTTCAAATGAAGGGGAGCGTATGAAAAGGAGTCAGGTTGACTTCGGAACATTGATAGTGAACCCAAAAGATGGCATAAGGTTCGCTGTAGTCTGGAGGTGGTTGGTGACTGCATGGGGAGAGCCCACCTTCAACAGCCAGTCGTCAAGTTAGGAAAAGACTGGCACCCCAGACCTCCGAAGGTGCACTACCACCAGCACCATCACTTTTGTGAAGACCGGAGGTGCATTGGTAAGACCAAAAGTAAGCACAGTGAACAGGAAAAGCTCCTGCCTCACCATGAACAGCAGGTAAGGCTGATGAGCCGGCACGACATTGAAAACCTTTCCTTCAGTCATAGCCCTTGTACTTCAAGTCTGGTATTCAATCCTTCACAAAAACGCAGTTTCACCTGCCTTCTACCCACTGTAGCCTCTCTATAACAAAGAGAATCTCAAGTTGCCCAATGCTAGGTGTCAGTAGTTTTTCCAAGTCATTTAAGGTCTGGCTTGACAGCACAACTATCGCCAGTCCTTCTGTGATCAACAGATAAAGTGCTTTAATAAGCACTACTGACAGATAGACTCTAGGTCTGCCCATATACTTATTTCCCCATCTACAGCATTTGATTGGGAAGAAGTTGTTTGCTTCTGCTGAACAAAAGTTGTGTATTGCACTTTATGTTTGGTTGGAAAGCTTATCCTCTGTACAACAGGACAGAGTTGGTTATGGTGAAAAGCCAATGATGCCATAAGTCCGATGCCAAAGGTCCGATCTGTTTGTCATCAAAAGTTACAAGGTGCCTTTATGTGAAAAGCATATGTTAAAGCCAACAAGGTTTATTGGATTGATAACACACTGTGATTGTTATAACACTGTGATAAAGTCTGTAGACATTTTGACAGGAGGGATAAGAGTACAGCAATGTGGCCCGCCGAAGCCTCACAAGCCTCTCCGCCTATCTCACTCAGGAAAGGTCTGTGGGCCAGACCGGCCAGTAATAGAAAGAGAATGTGCATTGCTGTTTGGAGAGAACCAATGATAAAGGAAGGAGAGGAGCTTGAGATAGTGATTAGGTATATTGCGGTAAAAAAAATTCATGGGTTAGGTAAATCCTGTCTGTAGAAAGAGGCAAACCTCACTGTGTAAGGACTGGAATATGGAAGACGGGCAAAGGTGTAATGCATTTTCTGTTTATTATCATGCATTACATTTTGCAGCCTCAGGACTTCCAGTGCGGTGAACATCCTATTCATTACAGTCTGAGTTATGCCCCCTTTGGGAAGGAGTAAATCCATTTGACGGTTCCTTTTCACAGCCAGCTACAGTTGTATTATTAATAAGGTATGAAGAGTTATATCTAGACCTGGGGCAGTGAGGAGGAGTTCACAATCTCTCAAATGGAAAGAGCGGCAATACATTTGAATATAGCTTGTGCATTTTTGCATTTCGGTTTGCAGGTGGTTTTTTGCCTCAAAACGGTGCATTAAGAAATTGTTAATTTAAAAAAAAAAAATGTAGGTTTCTGGATCTTCCTGATCAACAACAAAAAAAGAAGGGTGTATATTTCAGGTGGTAAGGAAATGTGAGGTGCTGAAAACTAAACTGTACACCACAAAAATTCTCACCACACCCAAATAGCAACACATCACAATGTACAACAGTTGACAAATCTTTAAACTCCACTTCATAACAGCACACATCACCCGCTCCCATATAAAGCCACCCACGAAGCCCTCATCTTTAGCATACATCACACAATAAAGCATGATCCCCGACATGCTTCAGGAAACAACTCTGCTCCAAAGTACAATATACTATATCACCTAATACAACATTACATAGCACAGCACCTGCCTCAGGCCCAAACACTCACTCATGCAACACATTACCTGCCACCAGTGCCGCATAGGCAAACCAAAATCGATCATGAGGAGAGACCAGAAATGGCAGAGGATGCACAACACAACACAATCAATGACTGTTAACCCCCTTGATATATTCATATTTCACTACAGAGCTGACCTCCACAAGTCTGCAGCCCCTTCATCCAAAGACTCCCAACTACACAAGACAACCAGCAAGATTACAATTTGCTACTCAAACTTACACAAAAGCACACCGTCCTCCTTAGGGCACTCAAACACTTACTTCAGAAAACATAAGACAAGCACAAACTGTATGCTGACCCCATTATCTAAACAGCCAATTGTACAATACGCTAACATACTAATTGGACAGACTCAGATAAATAGAAAGGTACCAACCAGTCTTATGGATGAGACGACAACTACCCTTGGTAAAAAAACAAAACACTGATGACCTCAAACCACAAAGACGCAATAACATACAAATGTATCAGTTTAAGGACTCATATCAGATGCCCCAAAGATGGAAGAAGGTCACAAGGCACAATCCTACCCTGAGACATCTCAGACGGTGCTAACCCCAGCAGACACACTCTAAAACTAACACACCAAATCCAATGACAGTACAACCATCTAGAATTATACACACACACTGTATTAGACTAACTTTACACATCCACAAGACCCAGATGTGACACTACAGCTGTGGAGGTGGGTGGTCTGACTTGTCCCCTCCACCCCCAACCTCCCTCTTCTGCACTCTAAGTAGACTACTAGTAACAGACTCTCTGAATTTGACACACCAGAATCAATGACAAAACAACCACCTACACAACCATTGTCAACCACAATGTACACAGGTCGGGTGGAAGACAATTAGAATGACCACCTTACCCTTATAACGCCCTCTTAGAAAGATCCCTACATTAAACAGAGAGTGTCATGCAACCGAATTGTTGACAGGCACAACTGCAGGCACAACACCAGAGCTCCCCAATGAGTAGCCCGCCAGCTGCCAGTAGGTAGCTCTTGGACATGCAGTCCAGCCTCATCAGCCTAATATATAAT
Organism: Calotriton arnoldi; assembly: GCA_963921515.1. NCBI lineage: Eukaryota > Metazoa > Chordata > Amphibia > Caudata > Salamandridae > Calotriton > Calotriton arnoldi. The sequence goes on along the minus strand of CAWUFW010002424.1, from coordinate 165,393 downwards.
TCAGAGAATATGAAACTTAGTCATGCTGCCTCTTGCATAGTACAGTAGTCAGCACTGCCAATGCTAAACCCTAGAAGTGGTAACTACCCAAAACAATACCAAAGTCCCATTCTCAAACACATTTACAACACTTAGTGTGTTTGACAGTTTGAAGCCTGCAACACAATCAATCACTCTGCCTCAAAGTCACTACTAAAGAGTGTCCCAGTTTCCCAGAGTCGCACTGTGTGTAAGCTCTGGTCTGGGAAAAAGAGCAGAGACCCTCAAGGGTGGGACTGCAGGAGTTGAAGTTGAAGGATGGCAACTTAAAAAAACTTAAAACAATTACCTGATGACCTAGTCTGATTTTATGACTACAAAAACAGTTATATGTTAGTAGCTCAAAGCAATTTCTATTAATCAAAAGTGCCTCTCATTATAGAAGAGGTGTGAGACCTCTGGTTTATGCATAGGTCTGGCTTTAAATTAATGGCCATGACTGTAGAGAGCAGTTTCAACTGACACAATGTCAGCATAAATCAGCCAAGTGATCGGAGAATACTGCCATATGCAAAAGACGACATATCATATTGTATATCCAATTTGACCTACTCCTTATATTACTTGCAGTGCAATAGAATTATTCAGTTCCATGAATTACTAAATTACAGGGCATATACTATTTATGTTGGATCAGATAATGTCCCATGGCAATATTTGTTATCCAGGAGCCCCAAGTGGGAGATTCAGTGACCTTTTCATATGATTGGGCAAATAAATGGTAGTAAGCCGGTGGTAGAAACTCAAGATCAATATGCCTCTAAATCGAATTCACTCCTTATAACGATATAAACACAAGGCCTACATTATTTTAAGAATGGGTGACTGTACTTAAGAATCTTGGCATAAAGCAGCCAAAGTAAATATGCACATACTCAGTGCATTTAGTTATTAAAAATGTGGAACATAAGCCCTTACCAAAAAGACAGATTTCATATGAGCCAATAGAACACTTTTACTGATAACAATCAATATGGGCTATCCATGTGTGGTGACACATTATGGCACGGTTGCCTAACAATGTTTTCACCCGTGATCAATGCCCACTGAAATCACAGCTCAACAAGAGCCTGTTAAAGGAGAAACAATGTGTTTTGGTGGCTCCAACTGTTTTAATACCTGTTGGAAGTACAATGGAGTTGGGCATACTTAATGGGCTGGCTAATAATGCAACACAACTCAATATGTTCAGCCTGCATGACATCGCTTGAAGGAAGTCTTAGGGCAAGAGACTGGAAGGAATCTAATTAGGCGAACCAACTGAATCAGTTTACGGTCAATCATTCACAAAACCCGCCATATACGCCAACAATGCGTGTCAGCGGCCTAGTCTCATCACTGAAAAACATTCAACATCATAGAACTCCCTCCAGGTTACATTTGTCATCTTCTGGTTGGCAGGCACAGAGGTGTACTAGGATGGAGTCAAACCCCTAACACCGAATTCTAGAGCACACAATAGGAAGGCGGGGAGTTGCTGACTCTGCACTACTGTTTGCAGGTAATGAGGAGTACACCAATGCATCTATTCAGATTTCACAACTCTCATAGGTATGCAGACTATGATGCTGCACCCTCACCTCCAGGTTCACCCCCCCCCCCCCACACCTGTTCCTCACTACACGAACCCACAACATGGCATGAGCAGGTGGAGAAGAGATACAGGGACACAGGGAGGAGCAGATGAGCACAAGAAGGAAAACAAAAAGAGAGCATGCACCATAATATAAGAAAAACAAAAGCACCACGAGCGGAAATGGAGAGTGGGTGGCACCCCATCCCATAAAGCAGTGGTTCCCAACCTGTGGTCCGGGAACCCCTGGTGGTCCAAGAAGCCTCCTCAGTGGGTCCACGACTACTTTGAAAATTAGATAATATTAACAGATTAATAAAGTGTATATATAATTAAAGAAGCTAAATGTACAATTGAAAATTGTAAAACGTACTGTAAATATGAAGGAATTTAAATTGGAGGCTAAAAATGTAATTAGTATCCTCAGATTGATTCCTGGGGGCAGTGCAGGTGCATCAAACAAAATATAGTATGGACGGTGAGTGGCCTCAAAAAAATTTTGAAAAGCTCTAACCTTTATATTTTAAATGTAAAAATAAATTACAAAAATAAAAATAGAAAAATCACAATTTAATTGTATGTGTTTGCGAATTAAATAAAATGTGTCATCATTTGTGTATTTGTTTGATGAATGCTTTTTTCTGTATTTTTCTATGTATTGTTCTGCAGTTCAAATTATCGACAATGCTTAGGAGGAGGTCCCCGGCTTCCAGCAATGACTCATGGGGGTGCGGTCACCGGATTCCAATAATGATTAAGTGGGGGTCCCCGGGTTCCACTAATGATTAAGTGTGGGTCCCCGGCAGTGAAAAGGTTGAGAACCACTGCCATAAATCATACAACACAAAAACAGAGGGGATAGAGCTCGGTTTGGGATCTCCCTCATCATTATAAAGAACTAAGATACAAATCTGGAGGCAGGCTGAGTAAGAGGAAACAAATATACTTCCTGATCCACCCAATGAACCCACCCTCTCCTAGAAAATAAAAATAAATTAAGGTTAATGACGGCACAAACATACACAGGTACAGGTTATGAGAGGGGGGAGCTCGGGAATCTGCAAACAGGTAGCAAAATCCACACAGAACAGTCATTGGTGTGATGCACACGTCAGAAGCTTTCTCATAGTGCAAAGTCCTAGAACCTTCTCAAAAACACTTCACAGATTATGACCCACACTTGGATACAGCTAAAGTAATATACACAAAGAAGAGTGCCACAGCACTAGGCATAAGCTCTAAACTGGAGTAGAGTTAAATGGTAACAAGTGGTTCTACATACTGTAGCCTGACATGTACAATCATAGACTGTACATCAAACACCCACAACCACATAAACGCACCACTTCAATTATCAGTAGTAAGATAAATGCTTAGAGTTCGAGTCTGAGGATCTTCCTCTGCTTTGTTTGTTGCCCTAGTGTATATTTTTTATTGGGCATGCTGAACAGGCTCCAGAGACGTGTGTCCTGTGTTGGAGAGGGAATCACATTTTAATTTTCAAAGACATGAGAACTTGGATTATGGCATTTCAGAGAGAAAAATAATAAACGTGGACCAATTATACTTTCAAGAAAATATGACAAGACAAGAGAATTTTAGTTAATGCATCGTAAAAGCATGCAGAAAGATGTAGACTAGATGATTTAATTCGTGTAAATGATATAGACTGATTTATTAATTGACAAAGTACTATTTTTCATTAATGTGTGCTAGAAATATGTAAATAGTGAACTCTCAGGCTATGGAGTTTATCTCTAATCATACTTTATCATTTATGTGTGTGTATAACTAACGGGAACTAGTTAATCATCAAGATTTAACCTGAAAATGATGATGAATTAAATTTAAATGCATCTCTTACGCGTAAAAGTGTGCACCAAAATGACAAAAGAAAAATGGGTGCTGCACATCCCTAATTAATGAGGGATTTGTGAAACTTTCAGAGAATGTATTTTACAGATCTATTAATATTATATGCCTAAAATGAGTTTTTAATACATTGAATTAAAATATTTTTACACGCAAGTATTTTCATTGTAGTAATACATCCTACTGACACGTATTATTTGTAAACACACTAAATTATTTCAAATGCATCAGTTATTTTAGAATCATGAAATCTTTATATTCTTTATGAACATATGTCCAATAATCATATATATTTTACTTTAAATTAGCTTGATTTAATGTGGGCCTGACTGAAAATGTGATGTCCCTTGACTTGCCGAGTCTTCTGCTCGTGAGAGAATTGCTCAGTATAACCAATAACGTGAAACAGTGTTTTCTTTCCTGAGTTCTCATGTACTGTACGAGACACTTTGCAACATTTTTCGTTATAATCCTGAACAGCTGCCTGGGAAACTGTCCTCTTGAGTTTGCTTATGTGCTCTTGCTAAAGGAGCATTGTTTCGACGTTTCACTTATTGGATTGCTTAAGGACTGCGTAATTGTCCCGCCTATTTCTCCACATTTTGTGTCTTCTTTATGTCGCCTGACACTCATCCTATACGACCTGACCAATGAACTGAGTGGTCTGAGCAGATGTGGTGAATCCAGGAGGTGTCACCCCCGGAACTTTAAGAATATAATATTGCCCCATTGAACGGACAAAGAACTCTTGGGCTGGGTGAGCTGTTTGGCGTGTGCACAAATGCGGATGGCGATGGATGGGTTGCTGATTATCCTATTATGGAGATTTGCGGAACTTCCTTGGCAATTTGAACTTGCCTGATGTGGACTCACCTGGCTTCCCTTTTGAACTGACACATATGCCGTATGCGACCTAGTGGTCTCTTCCTTGCTGGGAGACTGTTTGAAGTGGCATATTTCATGTCCCTTCCTGAACTCTTGAGCTTTGGTACATCTATTTAGAATCTCGACCGAATTATCTTATGACCTAATGCAAATTTACTGATGCATTTATTTTACTTTAACCTTTGCTAAACTATACTAAAATGTCCATATCGACTCAGCTATCATGATTATTTCTACTCAAGTGAATGTGTATTCTTAATTTGGGTTAATCAATGATTAGCAAAGATCATATTAGAAAGATCTCAGAGCATCAAATACTAATGGTATTATTCTGTATCACTTTAACTGAGCTTTTGGTGGGTATGATTTCGTCTTGCCTACGTTTCTTCAGGAGATTTGGGCTTGCTGTGATAATCCTTTACGTTATAGCATTGTTCTAAGAGTAATTTACATGAGTCTAATTTCTAGTTTGTAGTTCAGTTATCGAATTGCTGGTCCTCATTGGATGACTGTTGGCACCCTTATCTCCAACCCCTCTCGGCACAAAACAAGGTCCATCGGAGGACCAAGAAAGTTGTATAAAATATCTGACAGGAGAAAGAGAAAAAAAATGTTTTTTTTGTTTTGTGGGCCCAGTAAACGCTATAGCACCTGCATTTAAAATGATCTTTCGGTCTTTCAGAACCCCCCCTGCAAACTGGTACAGGCCAATGCAGCTGGAATTGAACAGGAAAGAAAATACTCATAAATACTACATTGTAAGTTAACCATAAAAGAGAAGTAGTAAAGGCACGAAGAAGGTAAGACAGGTTGAAAAGGTGAGTAAGTAAGACTTGAGGGTGACTGGTAATATCTTTTGTGTGGGATAAAAATAAAGTCACATTTATGGAGGGGGGGGGGAAACGGGAACAGCAGGCAGAGGTCTAAGAAGTCAATTTTCTTGTGGGCTGTGTGAGATGGATCCTTCATTGTAGCTGTCCAAGCTATACTGGGGCTCAGGAGGACAGCAGAGTTTCATCCTAAATGGTAGAGGCTGGACAAAGTGGAATGCCATGAACCAAAGTACTGCTAGACCCCACTGTAAATGTTTCTGGAGATTGCAGTGTTCCCCCATCCCCTAGATTTTGTGGAGGCCACACAATGCTACCAATGGCTAGATTTCCTCCAGCCTGGGATGCTACCACTATATAATATGAGTGTGGAGATAGCGCAGAGGGATAGAGAGAACTGTGATGTGGGACAGGTAGTGTCCATGAAATTACCATAGTTACATAAGGACTCACCCTATCCCTGGAGGGCTGTAGTGTGGCTTGGGAGGGGAAAAAAGAGGAAGGCTGTGAGCTGACGGTAGAGGGGGCCTCAGCTAAAAAGTAGGTGGGGTCCCCCAGTCTCCACGTCCAGAAGGTGATAGGATGGGGGCAGCTGTATAACTGCTCAAGAGACCTCGTAGGCTACTTTTTCTCACAATTTATCCTTCTAAACCATGACCGCACCATACTCCCTGGTTTTTAGCATAGAACTAGTCTAGGACTCTTTCGGTCCTTGGCCTACAACATACCTTTGTTAACATTCCCATTGAACATCTCGCAAAACCTATCTGCTTTATACACTTTCATGACATCTAAAACCCAGTGGAGGCCCTTTAACATGAATTGGCAGCCTCTATCAACCACTAACTGCCTTCTTCCTCTGTAACATTACTACAATCAACCCCATTCCAAGATGGCGACCCGCTTCACATCAATACACACGCGACTATTACGTCACGCGCACAGACACACCCCCGCTTCTGCAAAGGGTGCCCGGCACAAATACGGAAGGAGCCGCGCTGAACACCTTCCAAGGCGGCGAGATGTCGGGTAGGTTGAAGTACCTGCTTTAACCGTCGCAACTGTAAGAACAGACTCTCCCCTTTGCTCCGCTTGCTCCATGAAGATCGTTGTGTGTATGCCGCAACTAACGCCAAGTTCCCTGCACAGAATACGACGGCATTACCTCAGCCGAACCTTATGGGACATTGCACCCACTTTGAATAGGTAAGCGCTAACTACGTTAATAACCTCCTGTCAGCACAGTGTGACCTGAGGACTTGCCATCAATGGTCAACCATATATGTGTATCTAACCATGACACCGCCACGAGCCCCAAACGGGTCTTTTTTCTGCACTAATTTTCGCTCATATGACCTACTCCACACCGCTCTTAGAGCAATGTACTATGTTACTCCGTAGTGATCGTTTCATGATATCAGCTTTTTAACGAGATGCATCTATGTGTTTGTTAGTCTGCTTAAATGTTATTACGACATCTGTACCATATCAGCCCACACCTGCCACCCGGTAACTGCACGACCGGGAGAGAAGAGTAGTTGGCTGTACCGCAAGCTCACGGCCGACCAATGGGGGACCTCAGCTCCACACAGAGCTAATACCCAATTTTTGGGTTACGTCTGACTGTATGTTCTTTGTTTTTCTCTTTTTTTGTTCTCATCGTTCTAGATTAAATCAATCTACAACCCCAAAGAGTGGCACTACGACAATCCACTAGGCCACTACACTGCACTAGCACTCACCTCACTTTCTATCTTGGTCCTGAAGAAGCGCATAGGATTTCCTCCTGAGACCACTACACTGCGCAAAACATGTCGACCCTCTACATGTCCAGAAAGGACATGACACTCGCCTAAGCTACTGAGGGCCATCATCACCCTTGAGCAGCACACAACCTTTTGGTTTTTTATTGATGAAAGAGGGTTTTTTTCTTATTAAACCTACTACTACCCCCCTCCAGCCATCTTTTAACACTGCACCGGACACCACTCCAACTTAGACCCGCACACATCTTTATGGCTTAATCATTTAAAAGATCTCCGAAAAGTGACCCTTGTAGGGCACTGCAGTGCCGGCCTGACGAGGAGCACCGCCCAATGATTAAGCATGACATCCTTCGGGGTGTGTGAGGGCATCAAGAGAAGGACATACTGTCCCCTGTCACTATCTTAAGAGAACAGCACTTTCGCCCTCTTTTCTCCACTTCTCCTTAGGAACTGTGACTCCCCTCAGCAACGATTCTACTTTTCAGGAGCACGAGTCACTGGACCTAGATCAAAGCTCTTTGTCCCCCCTCCCCCATTTCTTGTGGGGGAGGGGGCTCAATAAGCCACAGAGAAGAGAGTGCTGTGGGAAATTTTCCTTCAGACCTGTGGCTCTGATACACATCATCCATAACAGAAGTACAAGTAAACATTCAATCTAAATATTGATCAACTAAAATGATCAAAAACAAACATTCTAGGACATCAAACTCAAACTCTGAGGATCAGGGAACTGGTAACCAAGGAGAGAATGCATGGCAACAAGTCAAGATACCAAAGTGAATTGGACACCAGCTATACAATTCAGTGACTTACTAATCCAAAATCAATAACACTGAATTTTGTTTATAGGTTTGTTATGCTTCAATTGGTCACTCCTGTAAATCTCTGCAGTTTTTAATTTGTTTTTAACTGTGTTTATCATTAGGTGTATATACTAAAGTTGAGGGGTACACTAGCGGGTTTGTTGGTATTTGTCCCTTCTGTCCATGTTTTTGTAACATATCGGTGCACCACCATTTGTGAAATTTAGATTTGATTTGACCTTTTGATCGCACCTCAGGAGCAGCAGGTGCCTGGTTTGGTGCACATAGTAGGATTACACTGTTAAATAATTGGGACAAGGGGGAGGTGCTGTGTTCTGAGTGGCTCGCTGCTCTACTCTGTTGTTTGAACTCATACTTATCTACCTAAAGCTCCTGAAACGCCCACAGTCCGATAATTCCGGAAACAAACAAGAATTGACTAAGAGTAAATGAATATTTAAGTAATACAGTAACAGAAAACCTCCCCTATCCTGTGCCACCCCTAAGTTTCTTGTAAAGACTACACAGTGTACTCCAACAGGCACTCTGCTTTGACTACTGTTGCAGCATGAAGCGTGAGTGAGAAATTTCTTCTTGTACTATTTCATAAGCTTACTCTCCCTTACTACTCTAGCTGTACTGGGCCCTCTACGATTAGGCAGCCTGAAGAGTTTCCATTACCACAGAGGCAATGATCCTCTGGTGAATCTTTCTCTGCAGACAGGTGGGGTGGAAATTAGGATGATCCAATTCCATGTTAGCTGTCGAATGAGGACCATTAATTGACAGCCAACTCACAAGTTAGAAATCAAATTTAGGTACATCACTCTTAACACCATACTGTAGAAATAAAGAATAGCAACTGGATGACCCAACCTCCTGAAGAAGTTAAGTCGAGAAAGGATTATTTAAACCAAAAGGTCTGCAATCGCAACACAGAACAAAAGAATTCTCCCTACACCCCATTTAAAACATCAGTACAGTAGCACAGTTTAAATGGAAGAACCAACAGGACTCAATCATAGACTCACACAAGATTTAGATTAATTTGGTTATTGCATTAAGAATCAAAATTCAATAAAATAAACAATTTCTTAAGGACTTGGGTCAAGAATATCACAGCTTGCATTAAAGCACTAAACATTTAGGCAAATCTTTATTGAATGTTATGTTATGTTATTAGGGACTTATAAAGCGCACGGCTACTCGATAGAGTGTCCCGGCGCTACAAATTCTGGGTGGGGCTAACCGTGAGCACTATCTTGCATAAGTCACACTATTGCTGAAAAAGCCAGGTCTTCAATGACTTTCTAAAAGGGAGAAGATCCTGCATCTGCCTAAGTGCCAGGGGGAGACTATTCCAGAGTCGTGCTGCTTGCACCTGGAAAGAGCGGCCCCCAATGCGAGCATGGGAAGATTTAGGGATGCGAGCCAACTGAAGTGCAGCCGGCCTCAGAGCACGACGCGGGAATAGAATTGAAATCTCTTCCTGAGGTAGGGGCCCCCATCCCATGAAGGGATTTAAATGTTAGAACCATGGCTTTAAACATAATCCTCTTGCGGATCGGTGGCCAGTGCATGGATTTCAAGTGGGCGGACATCCTAGTTCTGGGCCCTAGCATAAAAATAGCCCTTGCCGCAGCATTCTGAACCACCTGTAATCGAGTCAGCATGTAGTCGGGGATTCCCAGGTAAAGGCTATTGACGTAGTCCAACCTGGATAGGACTAACGCCTGGACCACCGAATGGTCATTAATAAGATTCAGTTTGCAAAGTTACAAAGTCCCACTACCCTTGTAAGGCAGAAGGATGATTCAAATTCCTAACAGCTCAGGTCCTACAAAAGGGGAAAAGTTCAGACTGAAAGTCCATTAGGGGTGAGTATATTAGCTCAGAGCTAAAGATATAATGCAAACTGGAATAATAGAAATGGTCTGGCTAAGAAGGTCTCAGGCCATATGCTACAGATTGTAGCATCGACAAACAGTCCAAAGCAAAAGAACGATCAGCATAGCATCCGGGTCTCAAGTAGGAAAATCAGAATGGCGGTTGTTGCCTCTCCTTTGGGGTTTCTTCTTTTATAGAGTTTTTAGCAATTTCCAGCGGCGTGGCATCACAACACCATCGAAAGACTACCACATGTCCATGTTCACATCATGTCATCTGAGATAACTGATACATCAAGCTGGTTTCCCATGCTAGTCACGAAAAATGAGAAATTGCGAGTCCTCACAAGCCTAACATTTGTATAAAAGAAATGCAAAACTGCGAATTATAGCCATTGCTAAAATTCTATTCCAACAGGAATATTTTGCTGTAAACAAAGAAGAAACATTCAGGGATGTCAGGGGGAACATGTCCAGGACAGATAAGCAACATTTTACTTGCAAAGTACGATTCATTATATTTAAATCAGGGGAAACAGCACTAGAGAAAAAGCATTTCATGAAGGCCGTTGTGTTAGCATTGCAAGTTTGAATGAAATGAGCTCTAACTTTACTTCAAATTAAATGAAATTAAATTAATTCAAACGAAGAATATATATATTTTCACAAAATATTTTTACATAAAAATGGCTAATGTTAGAAGTGCCCTACTACCACAATTTTTCTTAACATTCATATAGGTGCACGTTTTTCTAATTTCCTCCTACAAAATTTGTTTTTAATATTTCGTTAACTATAGAGTCTCTAGTATCATATTGCAAAATCTCAAGCTTGTACTTCATTGCTACACATTTTTGCCCCGACTCTTCTAAATGGTGCATTCTCAGCAAAGAGCAACATATACATTAAAAGTTCATTATCACAACTCATTTATATGCATTAGTGTTGTCTTACAGATGTGTTTTCTTCATCTTCACGTTTTAGAGCACGCTTTAGCGATGCTTCTGCTACACTTGTCTCTGTCATGTGTAACTGTGTCTAATGTGTACAACGTGTACTTTCACCCTTTCATGTCTTCTGTGTAAAAACATGTTGTGTAATATTTTTAAAAATCATGCTGCATCACTACCAAGACGATCGAGATGCAGACCATAAACTGAGGATCGGGAGAGAGCCTCATGTCCATTCGGTGTCAGACTGCTTTCAACACGGTTCATGGCGAGACAGCAGTGAATGTTTCAGGGAAATGGACTTGGGCAAGTATTGGACGTTCACTATTCAATAGAAAAAAATACAATGAATTGATCGTTTTATCACTACTTGACTGCATGCCTATTTCTGGGAAGAGAGAGACCGGACATTTTTAGCATTCACAGTTGCTAGGAAGAAAAAATGATTGTGTTATGACACAGACAACATAACTAAACAGTTACTGATATGTACAGTTTTCTACTCTGCAGGATTCAGTGACTAATTACCTAGTCTTTAACATCACAGTATGTATTTCATATTAGGTAGCCAGCATTTCATGCTTCATTTGCTCTTAGAAAAGTTAGAGCTCAGAAAACAACAGAACAGTAACCACAGTAACCACAACTACACAGACTGCTGATAGCACTACTGAGATATTGACGGCTCCTCCTTCCCGCAGAAATGGCTTGCTGAGTTTTGCTCTTACCACATAACAATCAGCTGCTGATATCTTGTGGCTGCTTGTTTCTTCTCCACTGTATTGACCAAGCTGTCGAGCATCAAGGAGATGAGTCAAGTAATTGGCCAGGGTACAGAGGAGGTAGTGCCCACACCACTTGGAGATAAGGTGGCGGCACATGCACTTTGCAGCATTCTCGGAATCTCACGGTCACTGTGAAGTGCCAATAAAACAGATCCTAACCAGAAGCTCTGTCTCTAGGAGGACCGAGTGAGGGGGCTCGATTGAAGAAACAAGGAAAATTCTCTTGACCGCCTGTAAAGTACCCATGGGAAAAAAAGGACAAGTATGCTCCAAGTAATATGGAAGCATTTTGTGCTGTGTCAGGTTTAGCAGTGTTTGGCTGATAAACCAGGACTATGTAAAGGCCCCATTGAGGGTCTATTTAACGTACATCAGGAATCACGCTAATTGTACTGAATGGAAAGTCCTACCAAAAGATGATACCCCATGTGTTCCTTTTGATATAACACAGCAAAATCTCCATAATGCAGGCTGGTGAATTTTAGGTCTTGCCTAGGCTGCACTTGCGCTGTCTCTGCGAGACATGCTGTATTCAGGATATGGGCTTTAAAAGCTCCGTCCATTTTCAAGGACTGCCTCTGTTACATGTGTTGTTACTCAGAGCTTGTGAGCACTATTTCTTTCTTTAAGCTGGAGCACTCAAAACCAGTGCTCGAGGTTTACAGAGCTCTGTTGTAAACAGGGCTGTAAATCTTGCTCTTATCTTGCCACATTCCCTGTGCGTTCAAAGACCGAGGTCTGTTTTGGCTGCAGCTGTCTCCTCCTACCTCCTGATTTTGAAATGCACTGCCTTGCGTCACGGTCCCTGCCTTCCTATGGCTGCTGCCGCCTCCGTCTCAGAGCTCAACAAGCATTTGCCATGCAATGGGTCTTGCATTTGTGAGAGTTTGAGCTATTGGCATTGTAAATGACAACGCCTTTTATTTTTGTGTTTTGAAAACCTGCAAGCGGTGCATAAACACGCCCTTTGTACTTATAGTCGTTGCTTACGAGACGCAAGGCTGGCAGTAACTGCGCCTCTTTTACTGCCAGCCTTGCTTCTCGTAAGCAAGGACTACAAGTACAAAGTGCGTGTTTATGCACCGCTTGCAGGTTTTCAAAACACAAATAAAAAGCATTGTCATTTACAATGCCAATAGCTCAAACTCTTGCAAATGCTAGACCTATTGCATTGCAAATGCTTGTTTAGTGTACCACTATGAATTTACTGCATTTGCCGATGTATTACACATATCCTGATTGTTTCCGTTAAAATAAAAAATAAAAACTGAATGCAGTATGCATGGGAGTAATTTAGTTTGAGTAAGTTTTGTTCATGGAGGTAAATATTGCTGATATTATTCCAACAAATTTGTGAAAGGATTCTATGATCTGGAATTACACTTGGATTACTGGGACTGAAATCTCATTAAGTGTCGGGCCATTACGGGTAATTTAAGAGTTATCAAAAGTAATAAATACTACCCTGAGAAGAGTGGCCATTCAGCTTTGGTGAAGAAGCAGGTGGAAAGAAAATGGTAAACTCAGTGAGAAAATCAGGGCCAAAATACAAAAAGAGCCTGGTTGATGTCTGCAAATAAGGAGAAAGATCTGAAAAAAATTCGTAGCTGAAGTAACTCTAAGTGGGAGTCAGTGTGAGACATTAAATAAATTTAATGCGTGGAAAAAGAGTCCAGTCCACCTTATAACACTGAACAGAAAAATATCAAATTAATGAAAGGCAAATAAAATAAAATGGACCAGAAATATCTGATTAATGTTGTTATACAGAAAAAGCAAGTGGAGAAATGTCAAAGTTTTCAAACATGCAGCAGTGCCCGACTTCCTGTCCACTTTAATGGGACACAGAGTACTGGTTCAAAGAGAAAACTGCTTGTAAAAGCACAATATTAGATTATTAATAGGACCAATCTATAAACTGGTGTGACACTGATGTGGAGATGAAATCAGTCAAAGATTAGATTAGAAAATGTCATGGGAGGGGAGTTCTAATATAACAGGCACCTAGACGTCTTGTAAAAATGAAGTCAGAAATAGATCAAAACAGAAAGAGGAAAATGTGGAAACGGACAACGAATTGGAAGCCCTGACAGAGGATGTACTGTAGTGAAGTAAGAGCGATATGTCACTACGTTTGATGTTATTATGAAAGAAGAATCTTGGTGACAAAATGACAAAGTTCTCCAGTAACCAATTGTATGAAAGAAGAAGGTGGCCTTACATGAAAACGACTCTCACTTCCACTACTCCTGTATCATTCTCACTGGATGAAAAAATGTTAACCGAACGAGATAATTGTTTAATTCGAAGCGTGATTTATAAGGAGCCTGTACTATTATTAAATGATCTTCATCCTTTCATTGATCCAATGTTAGCCTCACAAAGTTTGGAATCAAATCTGAAAATATCATTGACACAACATTAACTCTTTTAGAAACATTTATAGTGAAATCTGACTATAAAGGAGATCCTACATGTTCTGGTAAAAACAAATAGACAGAGTGGGTATGATTGGGACAGATGAACCTCAAACAGTGCCTCTTTTCAAAGATCATCTGGGAGCAGTCCTAAATGGAGTTCTGAAAACACCGAGACTCAGCTTCTAATAGCCGATAAGGCACAAGGTACCGGCCTGTCTGGTGTACTATAACCGGATGTGGACGCAAACTGACAGAAAAATTAATTAAGTGATTTACAATTGCCATTAGTTGTGAATAATGTGTAGGAGGATGAGATCGGACAAATAAACTTGGAGCCAGGGGTTGAAGTAGCTGAAATAACGAAAACTACATCTGAAAATACATTAACGAGAAGGAAAAAGAAATTTATGTAGTTAAGAAATAACTAAGTGATACGAAACACCTAACACAAAGGAACACAAGGAAAGGACAATATAAAAATCAAATTCAGAGTGGAGACTACTGAAGATATACTAATGAGAAAAATAGAAATAGTAAAATATTAATCTCTGTGCTCCCAAATTGAATCTACCTAAATCTACCAGAGTCAAATCGACCACAGCAAACCATGATACACATATTGCACTGATAGATGATAAACAAAAATACGATGGAGCTAAAGGTGTTCAAAATTGTAGATAAAGGAGCGACCCAAAATCATCAATTTAGCAGAAAACTTTGGACCCCTTTCCGAAAGTAGGAGCCAAAGAAGAAGATGAGTTTGTACATAAGCCCACACAATATGAAATGATCAACAGTAATACTATACCTAGAATGGAGAATAATAGACCTCTGTGTTGAGGACAGTGGGAATCTGGAATAAGGTGTCTTAGAAAGGAAGAGATGGATAGGTATGTGTCATCAACTTCACTAGCTTTCAAACAAAGGCTGTATTATTTGGAGATATCTTCAGGAATAGAGGAGATTATACTGTTCTGAATAGAATGCTTGAAATGATACGCTTGGTATTATCACTGCAGGTAGCAAAGGCTAGTGACATTGACCGTGTCAGTCACCCAAACATTGTGGGTGAAATCGCCTTAAATAAAACAATGGTCTTTCTATTTTGAAAGAAAAAAGGCAGCAGTCATCAATTCAGTGAATGCCATCTATAATGTTTACATAATGTCTATAACAAAGAAGGGATCCCTCTTCTCTTACGTTTTTAGGAGTACAATTGATTTTATTAAGAATCAATTATAGGTTTTACAAAAACATGAGAAGCTTATGAATATCGATAAAAATGTTAAAGAAGTGACTGTAAAACTGCAAAAAATAAAAAGTTTATATCCAGCATTGCAAATTAGATTTAAAAATCTTTCACTCAGCTGGTTTTCAGCTATAAAACAATAAAAGAATATATAAACAGTTTACCAGATTTCATTGTTTTTTCTCTCCTTAGAGCCTACATGCCATATGTTAGATGAAATATACCCTCAAAGCATCATAAATACGGACAAGAATAAAATACATGATTCAATAAGCCCATTAAAGGACCTACAATAATGCTGATCTCAGAGTACTTAATTCAGTTAGCAGTCAATAAAACTTTATTCAGCCCTCAGGCCATAAAAGTACACACAAGAAAAGGCATTTCATTCAATGTGACTGCAAGTACTAAAAACACAGCATAAAATAGCAGATCTCCATAAAGCATACCCTAAAATACAATAAAGGGAAAACACTTCATGATTAAAACAAACTATGCTGTACTTTAGTCAATGAATCATCAAAGGAAAATAAGGAAAGCTATAATAAAAGAAATCTGAAAATGGCCTGATGATAAAAATGGACCAATGGTTCTCGTAAATTATTCTGTGGTCAGCCTGCCACCATGTGTCTGACAAATAAGTAAAAGAAAAAATGTCTTTAAGCAAAGAAAAATGTACGTAACACCCCTTTCTTTGGTAAGCTCAATAAGAAAAATTTCAGTCAGTCTGCTAGACTTTGCCCCTTTTTGCAGGGTCAGCCCCAAACATTTTGCCTTCACCCTCTTGTTTTGTAACCAATTTTTGTTGGCATCTAGGACTCTGTGCAACTCTGTGCACTTTACCACTGCTAACCAGTGCTAAAGTGCTTGTGCTCTCTCCTTAAGACATGGTAGAATTAGCTTTTACCCAAATGGCATATGTAGTTTACTTTCAAGTCCCTAGTAAAGTAGCACTACATGTGCCCATGGCATGTAAATTAAATGGTTCTAGGGGCCTGCAGCACTGATTGTGCCACTCACTTAACTAGTCCTTTAAACAGGTTTCAGGCCAGTCATTGCAGCCTGTGTGTGCACAGTATTAAACTGCCATTTCGACCTGGCAAAATAAACCTTTTGCCAAGCCCAAACCTTCCTTTTTAATACATACAAGTCATCCCTAGGGTAGGCCCTGGACAGCCCAGTGGGCAATGTATTTATAAAAAGTAGGAAATGTACTTTTGAGTTTTAGATGTCCTGGCAGTGAAAAGATCTTGCATTTGTTTTTCACTACTGCAAGGCCTACCGCTCCTATAGGATAACATTGGAGTTACCCTATTACATTCAATAAGTGATAATTTCCAAAGGAAAGCAAGTCGACAACTCGAGTTTCATGTCTAAAGACTTGTAATTAAAAGCCATCATTAATGGAAAAGTCAGAATTTTAATTACAATTCTGAAAATGCCACTTTTAGAAAGTTACCATTTTCTTGTCCTAACTATTTGGTGAATGCAGCCTGTTCTGGGGTCACATGACTAGGTGCAGCTGGTAGTTGGTCTTTGTATATTGCTCTGATACAGTGAAACAAAAGAAAGATAGATGTTGGCAGGGTGAGTCCCTTTGAGTTAACGAGGGGGAGGAGCTGTCACCAACCATACTTGCACATTACAAAGGCACTGCCTGAGCACTCTCACAAAGGGATCGTCACTAGTCTACTGTGAATCCAGACAAGCTGGGGCTAGGACAGGGAGGAGGGGGATGCCGGACATCTCAGGGGGTGGAAACATCTAGAAGCTTCCTCCACTTCAAAGTGAGCAAAAGGTAAAAATATTGGACCTCAGACCCAAACTCTTCACTACACTTCTGCACCTGTGGACTTTGCCAGGAAGAAAGACTGCTGTGCTGCTGAAAGGACTGCCACTCTGCTGGACTGCTGTGCTGACCTGCTTCCCTCTTGCCTGGGTGAGAAGGACTGGCCTGCATCTGTTGAACCCAGGACACCAGAGTGACTCCAAGGGCTAGTTGGCTAGCTTCCGGACTATTACCTCAGGGACAGAAGGCTCCAGCAACCATGAACCCAGAACCTGAACTCTTTCATGTGCGAGTTCTACCCTGCCAAGTGATGTCACCCCAGTCCTGGGCCCTTGAAAGAGAGCCCGAAGGTGCTGTGCTAGCTTTTTTGTTGATCCAATAGAAACAACGCATCTCCCCTGCTGCACGGCACAACCCCAAGCAGAACCGGCGCATCACCTCTGCTGCAAGGACTCTCCAGGCACAAGGACACCACATCGACCTTGCAACCCGCATAGGCACCACTGCTGCATGACTCCCTGACGCAGGACCTCGCATTGCAAATCTCTCATCGACAGCAACCATAACATCTGCACAGGTTCCTGCATCGCAGCCTCACATCTCCTTGGAACTGACATATTGCCTTGGCTGCGCAACGCATGCTCGATGCTAAACTCTGCACAGCAAGCCCTCGTCGACGGGATCCTCGATGGTAATGTGAGACGTGGCAACACAGCTCCTAGAAAGTGATGCATCACCTCGGCTGCACAATGCATCCTTGACACAGCCAGGATTTAAGGTACTCTTATTCAACGGGCCTACCTGGTTCCCTGTAGCCAGCCTGAACTTGTGTCTTTGTCCTGGTCTAGCACAACCAGATATCGACAATTGGCACTTCGTGCTATTTTTGGCACTATTTTCACTGAAATCTTTAAACCTGCATATCTCCTGTTCTACTGACTGGATTTTTTGTTGTTTTGGTCTTATTTTAATTTAATAAAGATTGCGCTATTTTTTAGGTCTCGGCTAGACAGCGCTTGCGCTTTCTCTTCAAGACAGGTTGTATGTACTTGGTGGGCTTCAGCCTGCTCACAGGCTTCCCATTTGCTGGCTCCATTGTCGTTCTCCTATTATTTCTCCCAATTTGTCCACGACATGCATTTGTCTTGCCTTTTGCTGTGTTTAGCACTCTCCGAGAGCAGGGACCAAGTTCTATATCAATCCACTGGTCACCATTTTAGCATCTGTTTTAGGAACTACTTTTTTATTTGTTGCACAGCAATTCACACGATCGGTCCTGTTTTCACTCCCTTCGAGCTCCTCTGTAAACAGGCCAGTAAATCTTGTTCTTATCTCATCACATATGCTGTGCAAAGACCGAGGTCAAATGTCAGACACTGTTTGCCTGTCTTCGGTGCATGTTCAGCTCTATCCAGACTCACAGACGCGCAGGGTAAGTCTTGCCTAAGAAAGGAGGCAACCCTAGATAAGGGACGACTTTACCAAACCCAACATGTCCGTGTCAGGCAAAAAAAACTCACTTATACTAAATGCGCTTGAGCGTGCATGCTTAATATTGAGGAACCAGCTTATTTGTTGTTAAAACTATCACCGTACTCATGGGAAAGTAGGGGTGCAGTTATATAGCCCGAATAACTGGTTATTTGGTCAGCCTCCAATTCATACAGTTTTGAGTATACTTGCTTTCTTAATCGCTTCTCCCTGTGAAGCCAATTCCGTATGTGGTCCATGGATGAAGCGGCCATCGGCAAAGGAAAGTTAAGATTTCTCGAACGTACGATGCAAAAGGGAAGAATTTGGTCCTGGGGGTGTGTCATTGCTCGGAATTAGCTATATCAATATTACCACATGTACATAGGAAACGGAGATTTTGGTTGTCAGGTGGTCACTATCACGTGTTGATACTCTAACGTGGTAGCACCACTCTAAGATGGCTCCCATGTTACGTCAACTTGGCCTTGTCCCTTGCCAGCAGTATTTCACACTTAGTTTTCTCCAGGGGTCCACAGTGGTCTTGTTCTTTCCTCTATTTCCATGACTGTCACTTTCAAGGGTCAGGCTTCAGTTGTCCATCTTTTCCTGCGATGCCATTTGTTCTCTGGTGCACTGTGCTGGGTGCTGTCTACTTGGCAGCACGGGAGCTGCCAGAGGATGAACATGGAGCGTTTCCTGCAGGGCTGCTCTATGGGTAAGGAGTGCGGGGGAAGGAAGAGTGCAATGTGCACACTCATGGCAACATCTGCAGACGCTGCACTGTGCGTTTGCATGGCCTACTGTTTCCTGATATGAACACTGAAGCACAGTGCACTCTCGGTACGACACTACTCACAGCACTGTACACTATAAAACTGTGTATTCTGGCATGCAGTGCACCTGCTATACGACACCTACACTAGTTGACATGGTATCCAAAGGCCTGTATATCATATCCAAACATTCAGATTAACTTTGTAATATTTTCTTGCCCTGACAAGCTGTCCCACTGCATGAGACGCCGCGGCAGTACATAGAAATTGGGCGTTGTGATATTTGCTTGTCAAATGAGTTCCTTTTTTTGTGTTTCGTGTTCTTGTGGCCTCTATTTTTAAAGTACCAGTCAGTGTTAGAGAGTTCCTTAAGGAATGATGTTTGACTGTTTTTCTTTAAAATCTGTTTTCATAATCTGTGTACACACCGGGTGCCTAGTTCGTGATTTCCTTGCTTTAAAATACAACAACATATAAAGATAAACGTACACATGCTGTACGCACTCTGTATCAGCAGACACTGCACACTTTACATTGCGCCCGATATATTCTGTGCCAAAAACACTGCTCAAACGGTTTACTTTTATCCTCATTGTCACCACTACTAGGTAACCGAATAAATTGCACACTGCAGCCTGCAAGTACAATGCAAAATGCCATTTCCATGGTGAAGTGTGTGCATGGCACTCCGGAAATTTACTGGAAGGTCTATATTGTACTTACAGCACCTTGGTAAAAGCCACCTGCTCTAATACATTATTCACTCACTGAGCATGCTGTAGTACATAAAAGCACAATACGTTGTATCATTTATATGGGCTGCATCACTGCATATTTCACCCACTGTGCCTCCATCGCCATCTGTACACCCTGCACCAACTGTGCGCATTGCACAAACTGTATACTTTATAAGCACCCACTGCACAAGGTGATCACTGTGTCCAGTACGCACTGTAAATACAGTACACATTGCAGCCAGCGACTTGATTTGTACACCACAAGCATGTTATGCACTGTATGCAGTGCAGCCACTGAAAATGCTGTATTCATTGCACACACTGTACTTTTTACACTGTTGGCTGTTACTCTGCACGTTCATACACTAAAATCAGTTTGCAATCAATGCTGTCAACATCGTGCACACTGTTCACACGTACTTGTACACTCAGCTTACACACTTTAAATATAGTACACACTGCAAACACTATGCACACTTTCTTCAGACGACTTTGAACACTACACTCAACATCCTTACTCCTTGGTAAAAGACAATACCATTTACAACGCTAATACATCTCGGATTGCTGAGACCAATTGGCTTTGCTAATGCTTGTCTAATATGGTGCGGGATCCCTTTTGCGGTGTGTTTTCGTTATATTACTGTTTGAACTGTTGCACAAATACTTTAAACATTGGCTCCAAGTTAAGCCTGACTGTTCTGTGCCAAGCTACCAGAGGTTTAAGCACAGGTTAATTTAGGGTCTGCTTGTGACACTGACAAAGATTATGGTTTCTGCTTGAGTAGGGTTTCAACCCCCTCAACCAGTAACCCAATCTCTTACACAGCCTCTTACTTATCAAATTAAAAGCAACTCAATTTCCGTATCAGAACATTTACCCAACAGAAAATTATGAGTCATGTATTCTCAGTTACCATTTGTTACACAACTATTTGCCTGTTGCAGATCCAGAACATAACCAGCTTAATTTCAGCCTTGTAAAACAACCCAACTAAGCTCAGTTCTAAGCAGGAAACTACTTCAGGTTGGATTTCCTACCAAGAGAGCCCATCAGCTTGTCCACTTCACTGTTCAACAAAGACTTAAGTAGGTTCCAGCCCTATGCAACTGCTCCACATATGCATTAGCATTACATGAGTAAGTAAAAAGTGCAACATATTGGGGCCTTTAGCAGCAAATGCTTGAGTACCAACTGCTTCAATGGCCAAACTGACTCATGCAACAAAAGTAAGCCTGTTATATAATAACATTTGGTTCGGTAAGCAAAGTAAAAAGATCTTTTCTTTACAAAGGTAGACTCCATCACTTTTGTTTTGCTGTGATTTAAGGTTGCTAAGCTCCGAATAGCTGAACAAGGCAGAAAGTGCATTCTGCAACCCAAGTGGAGTTTGGACAAATAACACTATCTAATGGGAAGGTCAAAAACAGTAAAGTACAGAATTACATTTTTGAGGAAACGTTTTTACTGGTGTAAAGATTTCAGGAATGTCAAGCGAGTAACAAATAAATACTAAGGGTGCCAGTATGCATATATGCTTCAAGTCAGCATTTGAATATATTCAGCCAGTTAAGCAGCCAGAGTAACCTGGGTATCTGTATATGGGAGTCTGATCACTGTTAGCAAATATTGATCTTTTCCTCCCAAGCAAACAATTTCACCCATAAAACTGTGAACTTTTAGTCAAGACTGGTTTGGTAATCAGTAAAGGAACAATATAAGGGTTATCACCTACTTTCAGAGCTCGATCAGAAAGCCATGACAATAAAAAAATATTTAATTGAGGAAAAAGACGGGTTCGACAGACCAGGTTCCCCATTTGACTCAGGTGCTATTTTAACCAAACTTCCGTGTGAGACAAAACTTTAGCAAACATGCTTGCTGCAACATGCAAAAGTGGTGACATTCTACCTATAAACAGGTCAATAGCATTAATCTATTTCAAAATATGTACATTGTACAGTCTTTCCATGACTTAGAAACTAGTAGGTCAGTTGCTATGCACTTAAATGATGAGTTTTACCTTTGTCTGTACTGCACTGGAAAACCCATCAAGATCAGACGCCAAACATCTTTTAGTTGTACAAATCATCCAACTAATCGGCTCCTACTAGTAAGATTGCATTATAAAGATATGTGGGATACTGAGAGCTACTATATTCATATTGGCATGTATGGAAGAAATACAAATCTCCCAGCAAAAAGCAAAACAATGTGATTACTGGGGGCAGTCAAACATTTTCCAAAGCAATTAATTAGTAAAAAACACACAGGATATTTAATGTTACTTGCTTAATGTACATTATTTACACCCAATGTGACATTCAAAGTTCAGTACAAATTACTCATCTACCCATGTACATGTCTTAGGGTATAACCTGAAGCAATTTGTATACGTAAAACATGTTGGGTGCGGGGATATGGATTATTACCAATTAAGACTGAAACCACATTACCCTTCTATTCTGACATGCCGGACGGCCCTGTAAAACAGAACTGGTGTAAAGCTGCAACATGTGGTAATAGTATTTTCCCCAGTTGCTTTTACCAGGAGATTTCACCAGCCAACTTGGAATGAAGGGCTTAGGTTTACAGACAACCAATAACAATTGGGCCTTGGGAATAAAGGATCATATAACTATGTACAAAATGCAACATAATGCGGGATCCAACATTGAGACTCTTTTCAATCACAACAGGCGCTGAAAAAGTAATCTTTGTTAATCTCAGTTGAAATAGATCAGCAGTATTTGAAATCTAAAACATCAATTGAAACTTTAAGAGAATGTCTGGGTAATGCTAATATTTCCGATATGTAAAGATTCTTCCTGATCACTGTATGAGGTTCTTCATAATGAAAATTAAGCTAGATCTGAATCCTATGTTTGCTATGATTGCCACTTAACTCAAGGTTAAGTAGCAATCTAGGGAGATTTATCTGTGGTCTGGATGTAAAATGCTATACTGCACATAATTGATTGGATTGTTTTATGTTTTTTAATGTTACGACGTTCGATTTTAATACCATTCTTTTTTAAATATAGATCAATGTCTCACCAAGGAGCAATGATTTACAAATAAAAATGTGCAGCTCATATTTGGTGGAGTTGATATTAATTAACTGTTTAAAATTGTTTTAGGGTTTTACATTTCTATTTTAAGTGTTGTGTGTACAATTTATTTTACAGTCTACTTATCTATAAACGTATATTTTAAACTGGGTCGGAAATGCACTTTTGCCTTTTCATAGGCTATAAATACAGAAATTAATAAACAAATCAACTGCAGTGATTTACTCAGACTCGGTATATTGAAGGGCTTAACAGATTCTGTCTGGTTCGACTTGCTGGTTACAAACATGCCTCACAGAAAGCTATGGAGGAACTACCTTACGAGCTAAGATCAGTCCCATGCGAGTATTCTCCACTTTTTTAAAGTGACATAACCTGAGCCACAGGTAGTACCTGGTTTCCCAATGAGTTGTGTAGTCATGGTTCATGTGTCTGTTTAAGTGACGAAGAACGGTGTTTACGTACATAATAAAAAAGGGGTACAGGCACTGGACCCTTTTTCATTGCGGGAGGTGTTCTAAGGGGATAGTTGTTAGTTACAACCATCTATACAGAAAATAACCTGGTCAGAAGTGTTCTAGAAACAAAACGTATATCTTCAGCAGAAAGAGAATATGCAGGAAGAATGCCAGCTGAACCCATGCAACACCTGGCCAGAGCCTTTCATGATCTGAATAATGGTGATCAATAGTCGTTTGGAGAAAAGTTAAACCTGGCTCTAACTGAAGACTCCCAAAATGTTTGTAGGTGTGTCGAAAAGCTGCGGACCCCTGAAAGTGAAATAACCAGTACAAGTTTTTGTTGTCACAATTTTGTTACCTCTATGAATTCAATGCAGAAGCTTTTAATAAGGTTAGGAACGCCTCCTGCACACAGTAATCTGAGCTGGCAACGGGACCAAGTGTGTAAAGTTCTAGCTGTTGGCATCTTGTATCGCCTGCAGGTCAATATCACATCTAAGCAGAGCTGCGTTAGTCTTTCATTCTTCTGAGATTGATAAATTGAGTACGACAAAAACAAAGGTATAAAGTGCTACATAAAAATAATGTAGTAGTAGTATAGGCAAAATATCTCGGATATAAGATTCTTACACATAGGGTCAAAAATAGGAAAAATATGGAGGACAGTAAATGAAGAGGGCTACTGTTATGGTAGATAAAAAGAGGGAAAACAGTCGCTGCGTTTATCACCATGCATGGATAGTTTGCCACATAATATTAAAAAACAGTGGAATGACAGTGGGATTCATTGACAGTAATGCGCCAATTGATAAAAGGACCAGTGACGTCAGAAGGTAAAATGCTATGTTCTTTCATGACAAAAGAGAGCAGAGAGGCCAGCTTGTTAAAATAAATGAGAAGCGCTGAAGTGCATGGTGTCGTAGTACAAAAAGTACAGATGTAATCAAGATGTAGATTACAAGATGGTATTTATTTGTTTGTTTCGGGTGGTGTGCCTGCGATTGTGGAATGGCAGAGGGTTAACTTAAGGCAGTGAAAACGTCATGTTACTTTCACTTGTATGAAAAACAGCTGGAGACTAAAAGGATCGATTTAACTACTGGACGACTTTCTTGTATAATACGCGCATGCAATGGGAATGTGAAATAAAGGTAAATGTCTCGTACAGTTAAACAGCTGTGCATAATAAAATCACCAACGGCTGGAAATCGAGCACTCCTCCTCCAGCCAAATCTTTATTAAGATTTAGTGGACTAGCCGTAGAGGGGCTAAAATTAGCAGGAGTACACGCCCATGGGCTCTGCCTGAGGAAACAATGGGAAGGAGCTCTCCTCAGACAGTTATACTGTCTCAGGCGGCAGACACAAGCACTGTATCACACACACTGTCACCGTCTCCGAATCAGTCATAAAGGCATATAGCCACTTCAGATACGATAAATATAAATTGTGCGTCAGACTTACCAAACATAGTCAGTGCCATGGTAAGGCTTTAGGTTCAGCGCGTGAAGACCAGCAGCCAATGCGCAAAAAGCAGTCTCCGCAGGAAATGCTGCACCAACGCAAAGTTAGGGGCAAGTCAGCACACAAAGGCGTGCTCGTGACTGTAAGCACAGCACGTTCAGCTGTGCCACGGGACGCCGGTTCTCATGGCGGCAGGGGCAGAGTCGGGATACGGTAAGCGCCCGGTGCGGTCACGGTGGCCGGGGTCAGGCAATCACTCACTATCGGGCTGAGGCTTGCACATGCGCTCAGACAGCATCCTCCGGACTCTGGGCAGCCATCTTGCTGTAGCACATGACCCGCCTCACATCCTGCAGCGGCGCTGCTACTGCTTCGTTACCATGACAACAGCGTACGGCTCCACTCCCATCCTGTGCCCTAAAGCCACTGGGGTCCACGCTGCTTCTCACATTTCTGGAAACTACACTGGAACCATAAGATTCCGGTGCGAACAAAAACATAAAAATCTTTCAGTAGAACGTTTTCGAAACATTTTAAACGTATTTTACGGTATAACGACGGTACGTGGTAAGTGAGAAACGCAGATGCATCATGCATTAAATGTTATTATTTGGGCTTGTGTTTCACACCTTGGAACTCAGCGCTTGTTCGTGCCGTCGTTGTCAGACAGTGAGAGTCCTTATGGAATTTTCTACGCACGTACCTCCCATTGAATTTCATATACTTCACACACTCATTTATTAGAGTGCACATTTGTCAGCTATAAACGCACGTTGCATTTAATATTGTTTGCACATGTATGCCATTTAATATTTGCTTTACTATAGTTTGATAGTTCTGCTGCAATTCATATATGCATGCACCTGATTTATAATTTAAGTCGTTGAAGGTGCAAAAAGATTAATATTCTTGCATTTCAACTCATTCAATGTGTGGCCTGCCATTTTCAAAATGAAGGGTTAAGTGTAATTAAAGATGGGACAAACAAGTAGGAACATCTTCGACTTCCCGGGAGACTGAAACGAGCAAGAAGAAACTGTAAATCCTCTTCTAGAAGGCTACAGGCAGGCATCTCAGATGATCTACTGTAGTATCTACTGCTGATTACAATCAAGTTTATTCAGGTTCATACCCATTATGTTTATGCAATTCAGTGTGAAATAGTGTACAATGATGTTGAAGGTGTCCGAGGTTGCAACTCATCTAAACTTTGTATAGATGGGACTTACTCTAAAATCACTGTGACAGGCCAGAGCTCCGTTCTGTTACTCGGTGCAGGACAGAGTCAGTTTGCAGCTGCAAAGTGCACATGCACTACACAATTGCAGCAGATACTCAAGCACTGACAGCACAGCAGCAGGTCGCAGCTCCTGACCCCGGAACTGCACAGGTGGGGAAGCCTGTGCCCTGGAGGGGGGAAGAGGTTGTGTCAGGCCTGGCCACAGTGAGACAATCCATAGATAATTTGGAGCTGGACCGGCGGGCTGCCCCAGAGCTTCAATGAAGCCTAACCTGGACTCGAGCTTTTTGTCAGCGCATGCAGGGTACAGCTGAGACCATGGCGATTTGCCCCCTGAGATGAGGTTGCAGCTATCTCTTTAGTTGACGTTCTGCCACCAGTGCAGTCTGATCTCGAGATGGCAGGTCAGGTCTGTGTGTGGGGTGATTTTTTTTTGTCTGTTTGTGGGCTTGTCAGGCTAAGTGGCAGGGCTGGACTGCTGATTTTTCTGAAGAAAATAAAATCCCGCAGTAAGCTTAAATGGACGGAATCTGACGTGCAAAACATGTATATAGCATATGAGGACAACCTGAAAACGTGTTTGTTATGGTGTACGTCATGATCTCCTACTGTTGCACTGACTTGCTATGCTATGAAAATTTGCTTTTGGTGGCACAGTCGCGTTGCTCAAATGGGTGTAATTTCTAATATTTATGTTTCCTCGTTTTCATTGCTTGATTTTACTCGCAAGAAAGTGTCACTCATAGTCGTTGAAATGTCACTCATAATTTCCCTAAAATTATGAAAACGTCACACATAGCAATCTGAAACCTTGGCAGCTATGATTAGATTATTCCAAATATGCAATCCCAGACCAATTGTAGGTCAGCACCACACAGATGTTGCCTCGGAGCCCTCTGTATAACCGCCACTCCGCTTTAAACCCAGACATTCTATCCCTGAATGTTCTAAACACAATTCCCTCTAAAGAGGAAACATGCTGATGTGAGGAAAATGTGATCAGAACATCACCTTCTACTTCTACAATCCCATCATATGTGATGAAAACAGCACTCCTCTAACTCTCTCTTGCACTGAGTGTTAATATGATATGTTAGAATATTTATAAAGCGCATGGCTGCCCCAGCGCTATATTGTGTGGTAGAGTAAGATAGGGGAGGCAGCTTAATGATTGGAGAATAGCCAAATCTTCACATCCCTATTAAAAGCCCAGACATGTTCTTCTCTAGGTGCTGTGAGCAGAAAAAATATGTGGATGCCTGTCGCTTTTTAGCAAATTAAGCAGCCACATATAACAAAACACTGTACATATTAGTGTTATACTAAAAAATATATTTTAACATATGCCCATATTTAAGGAAATATCATTCTGTTTTTTAACTCCCCATACTATTTGCTCAGCTTTTGCCCTGAGTTCATGAAAGACAACATGGAGATTCTCTCACAAGAACCACAATTTTCAGTATTTTATTGGCTTTTTAAAATAATACAGACAGGAAACATATTGATTTCTGTCTGTATTTGTCTGTAAAAATCAGTTAAAACGGAAAACTGGGAGCCTTAATTATGACAATGTATCACTCTTAATTCTTTTTACACACATTGCTTCTCTTTCCTTCCTTTATTATTTACTGTATTTTCTTTCCTTCTTGCTTTTTTCCCATTATCCCCAGTACCTTTCCAGTGTAGGAGGCTTACTGGGACTTCTGTACCTTTGAGAAGGTTCTGCCACCTTCTTGCTTCAGATCCATGCGCCACTCAATATTCCATTTGTGACCCTAAAAGTCAGTCTTGTGTGAATGCTGAGGAAGTAAGATATTAGCTCTTTTTCTACCTTTGTTTTAATAACTGTCCATCAAAACCTTGCCAGATTTTCCTTCAATATAAAAGATTTTTCGGAGTCCTCATATGCCCACCTACTTTGGTGAAATTACATGTGTATTCTTTCCAATTCCACCAAGAGTTGGGCCCATAGACTTACAGAATGCTCTTTGGGAGGCAATTTCGCGTGGTCTGTAATTGTAGGACCATTCCATTGTATACTGCTTATTTTTACCATTATGACCATTCAAAATTGCTAAAGAGGCTTTCTTTTCTCAACCAGTATCAAGGAATGCTGTACGTTTTACTGCCTTTGTCCAAGCTATAGGAGTTGGCATATTTTGATTTGTCCATTTCCTGCAGATTCAATGCTAGACAGGAACACTAAATAAAATAGCAACTTCTTTTTCTCTTTAGATACATTGGCAGACTTACCTTTCATCCCAAGAATGACAAGTGAGCTACTCACCTCTATATCTTCTTCCAATATAGCTTTAATTATCATGCTCACATATTTTTAGAAGGTCCGCAAAGCAGAACATTATAAAAAAGTATGACCTACGCTTGTAGCATAGAAGCCACATTTGGGGAGGCGGCTGGACTGCATAGTTGAAGGTTTACCAATTTCTCTGGTGTTCAACAAATTCAGTTAAGGGTTAAGAAATGATTCTTCTTAAGTGATGCAAGCTTCACAATTCTGGGTAATAATTTAGTATATACATGCCAGTTATCTCGCATCTCCTGAGTCATCAAGCATCCTTCCAAGATCTTCTCTGCTCACAGCATACTTTCCACTGCAATGTCTCTTAATGTACCTGTTGGAAAACGAGGCAGTATCTGTGAGGCCTGCACAAATAACAGGTCACATTTGTCCTTCACTGGAAACCAAACACCCTAGTGTAGCGCCTGACTCTCAGAGGGTAGCGTTGCAGAGCAGTCTAAGGCTTACTCAAGGGAGGTGGTGTGGGCTAGTAATCGCCATTTACAGGTATGCAGAAATAACACTTAATAATTGATTGTCCAGTCTGTACTTTGCTTTATAAAAGTAAGAGTACATTTATTAAACACACACACTACTCAATACTATGCACCAATTTACAAATATACATAAGCTGTTGGAATTACTTTGTGACATTGCATAACATCTCCACCCCTCCCGCAGGTGGGGTTTGGTCTAGTACCACCACTCCCATGTATGCACATCATCTTGCCCCCTGATGCAGTTAGTTGAACCTAACCTGGAGCGAGGGCCCTGCGCTCTGGCACCATCCCAGTGGCGACCCACCCCATTATCTCAACCAGCATTTAAAATAGGCACACCTGCCCTGGTGACACATAACTCTGACTGAGCATCCCATACTGACCATGAAGTATACACCTCTACATCTTAGGGGCTAGCAGTCTGGGTTCTTCCTCACCTAACGCAGCAGCAAGAATACATGTTTAGGCATCCCTTTAAAATGAGGTACTTATTAGACTTGATAACATTTATAATGCATTGCAATTACAACCTCTAAAAGGCATCACAGATGAAATCACAGGATTAAGCATGTACAGCCAGACACCCTAGCAGGAATGTCCAGCAACATAACCCCTCATTGCTTATGACTTCACATTACACATGTGGCTTTCAGTCCCTTCATAGAAATAACATTGGTCAATGCACTTCATAGAAATTACATTAGTAATGCACTTCTCATGCAATTGCACCTCTTCGCCTCCAGGGGATGCCCTTCTCCAGACCTCCCCAACTCAGCCCTTCAATCCCTTGGTGCACTCCTCAATAAAACCCTCAGCGATAGAACAAAAGTTCCAGCCCAAAAGGTGATTCAATGCTGGCTGAGCCCTTGAGGGGTTATTTCGTCAGAGTCCCCAGAGACTTAGGGGGGGGACTTTTCATCTTCATGCTGGGGGAGACTGCGTTGCTCCTGCAGCTCCCCCGGCACCTTGGCACTGACTGGGTGGTGCCCCCGTCCTCCTGGGGTCATCACCAGCCGAGAAAAAGACTACTTTCCCATGCAGGCCGGTCCGGGCCTGCAAGGCATTATGGGGCGCTCTCCTCCCGGCTCCAGTGAATATTATAGTAGCGGCTCCCCCGCTGCGTCGGGGAGAGCCGCGATTGCACCGCTGGCGGCTTCGCCGCATCCAGCTCATCGTTGGGGGGCCCGGTCCCACCCGGACCCCCAGGGGATGCATCGCAGCTCGGGGAGCCCACCCCCGGCTGCTCCTGCCACGGTGAGTGTTTCGGCTCGGGTAGCCCACCCCCGGCTGCTCCTTTCTTCACGGAGGCCCGGTCCCACCCGGGCCTCCCGCAGTGCAGCCGCGCTGGAGGGCAGCCCGGGGAGCCCACCCCCAGCTGCCCCCTCCGGCTCCCCGACTGGCCAGCACCCTCGCGTGCTGCCATGGGAGCCGGCACATCTCTGGCAGCCACCGGCTTGGCGGGTCTTCAGGGGAGTGCGACGGCACTACCCCCGCCTTCTTCCGTCGCTTCAGGGCCCGGAGATGGGGTCCCGGGCCCCTGAACATCTTCACGGGGAGCGCGAAGGCGCTCTCCGACTTCTCTTCGCGTCGGGGCCCGGAGATGGGGTCCCGGGCCCCCAGGCACTCCTTCCCGGGGAGCGCAACGGCGCTCCCCGACCTCCGCTCTTCCTCGGGGGCCAGGGTGGGCTCCTGGCACCCCGCTTGCACATCTTCACGGGGAGCGCGACGGCGCTCCCCGGCTTGGCTTCTGGACGTCGGGTCCCGGAGTTGGAGTCCCGGGCCCCTACAGGCTTCCTTGCGGGGGCGCGACGGCGCTCCCCGCCTCCTCCTCCTCACACGGGGCCCGGAGTTGGGATCCCAGGCCCCTCCCCCAATCTTCACGGGGAGCGCGACGGCGCTCCCCGGTTTCATTTTCGGCGGGTGCCAGGGTGGGCTCCTGGCACCCCGCGGGGGCACCTTCATGGGGTGCGCGACGGTGCACCCCGACTTCCCTTCTTCTGGGGGCAGCCCCCGGGACCTGACCCACCCCGGGGGCATCTTTGAGACCGGCGGCGGAGCCCCACGCGCTTCGTCGTCGGTCAGCCAGAGGTCAAAGGTCGCCTACCTTCTGGGGGGCATATCTCAGCCCCCAGGGGTCCGATCTTCATAATTCTGGCCTTTTCTTGCTCCCAGTGGCGCTCCCCAGCCACTGGGAGCAATCTCCTTCGCCCTCCTTGTCTCAAAGAGGGTGCATGCAGCAGGGAGCTGTCTTCACTGGCTCCCTGCGCCAGCCTTTCACCTGGCTCTCCTCCTGGGCCTCTCTTCTCCTTGCACAGAGGCCCAGGCTTCTGCTCACTGGTCCTGGACTCCTCTCCTGCCGCTATTCAGGATCCTGGGACAGTCAGGGGGTTCCTCCTTCCAACTGCCCATGGCGCCAGGCTCCAGCACCCTCTGCCTCAGCAGACCACACCCCAGAGAGCTTCTCTTCCTGTGCAAGACCTTTTAAAAGAATTTGGAGGGGGCTGGCAGGAAGTCTCTTCTTGCCCTATCAGACAGCGACACCTCACCTCTCTGCCCCTGCTCCCTCCTTCCTGCCCAGGCCTCTGGGTTTGTTCAAAATGGCGTCGTCCAGGGGTCTCATGCCACATGGTCTCTGAGAGCCCCTTCCCCCCTCGCTGCCTTCTCTCCAGAGCAGCTTGGTGCCTGGCACCAGGTGACAGCTGCTGATGGATGAACCTGTAGCTCCACCCATCTTCTCTTCTTGGAGTGGAGGCCCTCGCCCTTGGAATGCTTGTTGTGCAGGGCTGGACCTCTGAGGCTACAGCTTGGAGAGGAAGGTCATTAATTCAGCCTGGCCGGGTCGGCCCCAGCCAGGCCCTGGTTATGAGCTGACTCAGAGAAATATGACATTTCTGGATGATCCAAAAGCAGTACAGATATGGCTTTGGACTCTGCAGCATACGTCTTCTCACATAAGTTACAGTGGACTTTAGTGCGTGTCTGGAATTTGTAGGCCCTAGGAAAGTGAAACTAGCCCATGTGCTCCCCATCCTCATAGGAGAATAATGGAGTGAAAAACAGTAAAGCACACTGACTTTCCCTGGCATGTTTCTCCCCACTGTATAAAGCCTATCCCATATCACCACCCAATCCTGCATACGTCCTGCCACTCCATTCACTTTGTAGCTGCTCCTGGGCTGCGCACGCCGTTACACATGTGCACACACATATACTCACGTGTCTGCATGTCACCAGCCCGTGCCCCTTACTCCAGCTGCAGCGCAGCGGCCTAGTCAAGCCAGGGGGACACCAGTAAAATCCACATGCAGTCTCTTTCATCATGAGTTCACTGTGGGTGAGTCCCAACTTATGAGGCTCTCCCACAGTAAAAGCTCAACAATTAGGTGCTCAAAAAGCGAAAGATCCGGGCGGCTCAGATGGTCAGAACCACCTTCTAACAGTACCGTATTTCATAGCAATCTCCTTGGGCATTAGAGTTAGAAGGGTAATAGTCCTTTCCAATTCCAGGCTATTTTCTCTGCACTTGCAATTTTTGAGCAGCGATCCACCAAGTGACTGTACACATTTAAATCTTAAAAGCTTATTTCCTTTATTTATTAAGATGTCCTCCCAGAAGAACATCACCACATCTAACAATAAGTCACCCCATGACATACAACCTGTGAACCTTATGAAGGAGCTGAGTGCATCTTTCATGATCTATGCAGTACCGGATGGGTCCGAAATTGGTTTAAAACTGCCCTAGTATGGGATTTCCTCCTAATATCTGATTTCATACCATATCCTCACCCCTGTGTATAAGGGCTTCAAGCACACTTTGTTATAAAAATTAGGTAGACCATATTTCTATAAAAGCCCTTGTCCACCATACACTGACAAAGAAGCGGCAGCCGGTGCATCTACAACCTTATCAGTTACAGTTCACCATGAGTCCCTGGAATTGTCTAACTAAATAGTTAAAACGTGTTATTATTAGGCTTCTTTATTGCATATCCAAAATTTCTTTAATGTGCAGTATTCTTTGCTGGATGACACTGTGGCTACTGGGAGACTGAGGTCACCCTTTCCTTTGGAAATCAAGAAGGCAACCTAGCAGACTCTCAGTGTTCAGTCCTTGAAACCAGAACTGTGATGTGCACACATTCTAACATTTTGGTTTAGTGATTAACCGCTCCAATGCACGTGCACATTTCCAATGTGACTCATTTAATGTGTTACCAGTCTGGATGCTTACTTTTATCTCTGTCGAGTGGGCATCATTGAGAAAGTGCTTCACAGATTAACAATTGCTTATTCTTACATCTGGGAATTCTGTGTATTTTTCTAACATCTTATGTAGGGGTATTCTGAGGGTAGACACTGATTATTACATTTCTCTAAAGTTAAATTGTTTGGGATGAAAAGGGGGTACTCCTGATTCCCTGGAAATGAAGAATTCTCAACTTATTTAGTTGCATTAAGACTGATAAGTTGCCAGTTTATTTATTTTGCAATTTTATATAGCGTGGACATGGCCCGAAAGCAGAGCGCTTTTCAACACACAGGATACAAGGTAACAGCAAGTTACAGTGATAGTAGTTAAACTCGGACGTTTACATTGGTGGTTGTGTACAGGAGTTACCACAAGAGACTGTTACAACAATTGGGCAGAGGACATACACAGTTAAAGCATCGATTAAGATGGTTAGATCATATAATGAATGCAGATCAGGGCGCAGTAGAGAGCGGACTTAAGACTGGTCGAGGGTGAATTAACCAAGATATCTGTTATATAGGAGGAGCTTGAGGTCCGTTTTGAAGGTTGATAGGCAGGTGGTTAGACAGAGTGAGGGAGGCAGAGAGTTCCAGATTCTAGTGGCACTACCAGAGAAAGACTGGTTCATGTATCATTCTGACTGAAGGGGGCGGGTTCCAGGAGCAGGGTTTTGGCATTCATGGAACCACTATTTGCTCCAGAGATTTTCAGTTTCTCGTTTAGATAGGAGGGTGAAGAGGAGTGCAGCGCTCTGTGTGTAATGCTATCGATTTTAAATTGGGCCTGCGCTTCAATGGGGAGCCATTGGAGGGTTAGCAGGGCAGGGGAAATGTGGTCAAATTTCTTGAGACCTTAGACGAAGCATGCTGCAGCATGTAGTGTTGCTCTCAGTGGGCCTAGGTAAACTTTGGGAATGCCTGAGAGAATGGCAATTCCATAGTCTAGTGTAGAGAGTACAAGAGACTGCACTACTGTTATGAGTTCTTGTTCCGAAATTAATTGTCTGATGCCACAAAGCTGCTTAAGTTGGTGTTGTGCGCTGTTAGCCATGGCTTCTATGTGGCTGTGAGGATTGAGACGATTATCAAGGGTGATGCCGAGCGATCTGGCACTCTGGACAATGGCGGGTCAGCTATCCAGGGTGGGAAAGTTGGCCATCCATTCTTGTACTGGAGTTTTTGCTTTTGGAGGTGAGATCAAATACAATTCTGTTTTTGTTGGGTTGAGTTTTAAATAGTGGTTGGACATCCAGTTTTGAATCTTTAAGAATGTATTTGAAAGCAGGGCAACATGTTCCGGGGATAAGATTTTCAAGTATATTTGGGTGTCGTCGCCATAGAGGTTGAAGAGAATCCCAGAGTGTCTGAGAATCACACATAGTGGTTCTAGGTAGAGGTTAAAGAGGGTTGGGAGAGGATCGAACCTTGAGGGACCCCTTGGTGTAAGCTGACTGGACTTGAGAATGAGTTCCCCTTTTCACAATCTGGGAACGGTTGGATAGGTAAGAGGAGAAACAGATGAGGACAATGCCTCCACATCCCATGCGTAGTTCAAGAATACGAAGGAGGACCAGATGGTTGACAGTGTTGAATGTGGCAGATAAATCCAGGAGTCCCAGGAGGCAGGAGTTGAGTCAAGAATTCTAAGAGAGTCATTGACTATTTGGAGGATCACAGTCAGAGCCGGACTGGCAGTAGCTGGCACTGGGCGATTCCCCGGTGTGCCGGAAGGGTGGGGGCTGGTTGTGGACTGGAGGGGGGGCGTTTCTGTTGCTGGGGGCTGGTTTTGCAGCAGTGCTGCAAAATTGGCCCCTTGTAACAAAAGCGCAGCAGCAGTGTTTCCGCCAGCATCCCCCCTCCCCCCGGGCCGGTCAGATGTAATTGCCAGGGCTGGCTTGCAATCCCAGTCTGACCCTGATCAAAGTTTCTGTACTGTGACCCTGGCAGAAACCTGATTGAAGAGTGTCTAGGACAGGGGTCTTCAAACTGGAGGCTGGGCTCCCCTAGGGGGGCCCAAGTGATCCCAGGGAGGAAGGGGGGGTGCGAAGCTCTGGCCAAAAGAAGCATTATGCTGCTAACAGTGCTTTCTATTAAGCAGAAAAAAATGAGCAGCAGTAATCGCTCTGTAATGGGCCGTCACTAGCATCTTTTGTCATTTATATACTAGTTGGAAGTATGTGTCAAAAGGGAATGGGCTCCAAAAATTCTTCAAAACCCCCACCCCCATTTCTAATAATCAGACTGTGGATACTTTTACATGTTAGTAAGTCCAATCTGACCAGAATAGTATGTTTGGCAATCATGAATTTGATTGCATTTTTAAAATGGTAACAGAACTTAACTGCAATGTTTAAATAAGTATAGACATATTTAAATATTGCCAATTTAATAGAATTATTGTGAAAAATACTGAGGGGGGACACGATTTATTTTTTCCCACTGGAGGGGGGCTGCATTAAAAAGTTTGAAGACCACCGGTCTAGGAGGTTGTTTGTTCAAAAGTGTGAGGCTAGTTGGGACGCTACGTAACTTTCAATGACTTTGCCTCAAATGGGAGTGTGGAGACCGGCCAGAATGTTGTTCAGATTTTCCGGATCGAGAGGTTGTTTTTTCAAGAGTAGTGATTTGACCGATTTTTAGTCGTTCTGGGACGAGGCCCTGTTTGAGAGAGGAATTGACCATGTTGGTCCATATGGGGAGTAGGTGTGTGGGAAGAGATTTGCTGATAGAGCCTGGAATGGCATCCTGATGATGGTTTGAGGGTTTTACTTTGGAGATAGTTAGTTGAAGGTCCTGCTCGGAGATTGGAGTGAAAGAAGACCATGATTGTAGTGCCTTGCATGGTAGAGATTCAACCATTTCAAGGGAGTCATTGCTGGGAACCGATATATGGTTGTCTCTAACTTATTATATCAAAGAAATTCATTAAGTCGTTGCATCAGGCCACGGATGACTTAGGAGCCGGACATATGGAGGAGTTAGTTGAATAGAAACGTTTTATACTTTTGTATTGTTTGGTCTTAGACATGCAGGAAATATCTAGAATTCTGCAGACAGCAATACCAAGTGTTGGGTAGGGATACTGGAATCATTTTAATGTGATGTCACAGTTAGAAAATGGGTGGAATGCTTGAATTAATCTCAGTCACGGTATTTACTCTAGGCAATATTTTAGTTGCCCACTATGCTAATTCAAACAGAGACCAGACATCTGAAATCAATCTTGGTTCTTCTCCAGTAGGAACAGCCCAGCATTTATTGCCAGGCCAGGTCCCATTCTGATGGGAACACAAGCAACCCAGACCGATTTGGGTCTTTTGGGCCCTGCCAGTGAGGTGCAGTTTGAGTCAAATACTGCCGTGAGCACAGGACCCATGTCTGGGTATACCCATTGCATATATATGGAGGAGGAGCTGTGAAATGCTTTAATTAATCGCAACAACTGGTAATTACTCAGGCCACATTTCAATCCATCTTTTTTTGACCACTATACAGAAACCAGCCACATGAAAATCTGTCTTCGTCCTGTTTGTCATTGAAGTGAACCATGGGTCCCTGAGGAGACAATAAGTTGGAAAACACTTGTAACCTCGCATCTGTGTAGCTCAAGAGAGATAGCTTTTGTACATATGTTCATATGGAACCTAAAAAATGAATGCATTTTTAACAGCTCTTTGAGTACTAGTTGAGACTTGTAATTTTGCATCATTGCTGGTGAGATGATTAGAGACCAATTGATGGTCAACAAGATTTCAAGGAAAATCCAAGTACATTTATTGATAATGTGGCACCTGACACTAGATGAGGTAATCACGTCAGCCGAGAAGATAGCACAATCCATCGCTTGGGTCAAGGAAGTTGCTATGATAAATCAGAAAGAAAATTGAGAGAAGTATGCAGTTTAAATAAAAAGGTACTCTATCTGGGCCTTCCGCATTTTCTCATTAAGTGTCTGCATGTGGTCCAAAATGCTGCAGCTTGTCTTTTATTTAAACTACCTTGTTGTTCCACTATTTCTACCTATCTGACCGAGCTACATTGGCTCCCTATTAAGAAGAGAATTTTGTGTAAATCTCTGGTACTGTTGCATCGTACTTTTTAAGAGTCGGGTCCGCAGTATCTTATGGAGCGAATTAGGCTTTATCATCTGTGGAAAGCGCTTTGTTTCTCTGAGGCTCTTCTGACTGTGTTTCCTTGATTCATCTGCTTTGGGAGAGGTGGCTCCTCTTTTTCCGTTTTAGCCTCCCAGTCCTGAAATAAACTACCTTTTGTGCTCTGGGATATTCAAAATGAAATCCTCATCCAGAAAGCCCTGAAAACTTTTCTGTTCACTTCACCTTGAGGCTCCTGTGGTAGCATATCCAGTTTCCTAGTCCCGAGACACTCTGAGCCTGACTATGATTTCAGTCAGAGTTGCCTCCAACCGACATCTCTGCGGTTTCGGAACCGACCGACCTCGGTTTGGCGGTCCAAAACCGCAATTACGATGCAACCGCACATTGTGCATTCGCAAACTCTTATTTCCCTATGGAAGCTTGTGCGGCGGTCGGAAACCGGCTGCTGCACAAGTTCCCATAGAGAAATGGAAGTTACTGTAAATTCCTGCACCGTGTGGCAGGCACCTCAAGGTGCCTGCTACACGGTGCAGGGATTTACATTGGTGCCCCACAGGCCAACAACCGGAGGCCACGGAGAGAAGGTGGCCCTGCTAGGGGCCAGCAAAGACGCTTTCCGACAGGCTTTCCATGTCAGAAAGCCCGACATGGAAAGCCTGTCGGAAACCATCATTATAATCCCGACGGCGGATATGCTGTCCGTAAGGGATTATGTGCGTCTTACGACTGGCCGAAGGGCTCCTTTAGCTCGTCGGAAGTCAGTCAGTTTGACCTGCTGGTTTAAACTCCGACCACCCTCTTTGTAATAGGGTGGTTGGAGTTTAAGCCTTGGATGTCGGTCGGAAAGCCTCTGACCTGTGGTCGGAGGCTTTCCGACCGACATCCAAATGAGGCCCTCTGTGACTAGCCATGCGCTCTACAAATTTGTATATTTATTCATTCATAATTCCCAGTAAATGAACAGGTTGATTGGTTCAACCGTTATCTTAAAGAAACCATCAAGTTGATATTCCAAACTAATGCTTCGTAGTCCAGCATAAGAGAGAGTGAATGTGGGCTTTTGGGATCAGTCCCCATTCATCACGGCTGCCAGCCCATTTTCTACCTACTTCGAGACAGGCCACCAGTTTCTCAAGTATTCACGTGCTGGTTAATGTAACAAATAATGAAAGCAGTTGAGTACCTATTATGTAATAGAGAAGCATGCATGCAAGACAGATGCAACCCAAAGCACTGTATTACATCAGGAATAATGAGTTTAGTCGTAGGATTTGGAGATCTTGTGAGAATTTTATTATTCAGCCACGTTGATAAAGGAAACCCCAAGTTCTTTAGTCCTACCCTGTCATCAAGGTGAACAGAGTTAGTCTTGTGACTCAAGATGGAAGAGGCTGGAATATGAGGAGGGTTGCCAAGTGTAACAAAGTCCTAGACATTGTACATGACAAGGAGAAGGCTGATGAGTTTGGGAGCAGTGAAGGATCGATTTTCATGAATGTGCCATAAAACGAACCTGGAGGTATTGGGTACCAGACTACACAGATCATGAGTAACGGAAACTCCAAGGGCACTTGCAAATTGCGTATTCTTCTTGAGTTTTGATACAGAGTGAGTCCTTAGATCCTGTTTCAAAATGTCAGGGACTTCAGTGTCAGGCAAATACGGGAGGATGGCCTCAATTAGCGCACATCTTGAAGCCAATAAAACACTGCACCAGGTTGATAGTCTAGATATATTGGGTTTTCACACCAACACTTGCCATAGCTCCTGGTTAGCCCCATCTTTTGTAATGTATCTATCTGAACTGATTGAACTTTATACAATTTGCATTATTTTTTATTATTTGCAAATCTATGACGTTTGCTTTTCTAAGCGCAGAAGCCTTTTTACATGCTGCTACCATTCTTTCTGCATAGGCACTTTATCATTAGCTTGAATGTCGCATTTATAATTTGTTATGACAACATGACAGTCGTTTTTATTCTCATGTTGTGAACCCTGGAGGAAGTACAAGGTCCAGATTTGTGATTTTATTTCGATTGTACGTCTTTTTATGTAATGGTTTTAATTAACCTTATACAAATAAATAAATAAACATCTAATAAATAAATGGAATATTGTGTATATCCAAACAAATGGGATGCCCCACACCCATTAGTGCATGCAGACATTGCAGCGTGTGTGAATGCATCACATGAAGAGTTAGAGAAGCATTCCTTGAGGTTTAGTGGGTACGATTTGACTCTTTCCCGACTGTGATGTATCAAAGGACGAACTGGGGACACTTTGAAATTAAATGAACCTAACTTAAATGAGAGCTTGAGTCACCAGGATGGACCAGTAACTAAAGAGATGCTCTTGGAAAGTATTCATTCACGCTGAAGCTAAATGAATTCAGCAGCTTGGAGGAATTCAGGTCGTTGATCCCCACACTGGTAAAAATGTGAAGACCTCCTTTCTGTTTACTCCCTCTTCTAGAGCATGTCCTCTTTACTTTTTATTGTCTTAGCTGGCATGTATACTTCTGCTACTTACTTTTTAGGGAGCTATTTTTGTTTGTTTTGCTTAAGCACTCCATAAGAGTGCATGTGTTTTCAAGCTCTCTCCCTTCACCTTGAAAATCATTATTCCACCACTTCTAGTTAATTGTTTTAATTCATTGATCCATCTCGGATTGGTAAATAAAAAAGTGGTGCCCATATCGTTTTGTAGGTGCTGAACAGGATTTGCTGCTGCAGGGTAGAACATAGTGGGAACTGCCCTGAAGTCAGGCTAACCGGCGATTCACCTTTGGAGGATCGATGAGGAGGTAGGTAGATCCCTGTCCCTCTAGGTTCTCAGAGCACTTTTTGGTCGAACATTTTCTAAGCCCCATGTTTGGTATTTGGAGTGGCAGGGCCCCTCCAGGAGTGAACTGAAAAGTGGGTCTGATGGTCCCAGTTTTATACCTGGTGTCCTGAAATGTCCTGCCTCCCTGCCCTGGCACCAGTCTGTCTACAGGCACAAAAGGCTAGTTTGAATTTTTGTGTGTGAGAGCAGGGCACAGCCTATTGAAGTGCAAGTAGGGCTTTGCACAGCTCCACCTCCTCCCATGCTGCCTGAGAGGGCCCATTCATGGACACCTAGTCCATCTATTGTCTGGGAGGAATATACAAAGGCATACTGCCACTCACACCTAGTCATGTAACATAGGAACAGACTGCAGGCACCAAATGGTAAGGACAAGAAAATACTAACTTTATAAAAGTGACATTTTCAGAACTGTGACTTAAAATCCGACTTTACCATGCAAGAGGATTTTAAATTGCAGTTTCTCAGACACCAAACATGATCTTCTTACCTGCTCCCAATCAAAAATTAGCACCTATTAAATGTAATAAGGTAACCCAATGTTATCATAAGGGAACGTTAGGCCTCGTAATAGTGAAAAAGGAATTTGTGTGTTTTTCACTACCAAGACATGTAAAGCTTAAAAGTACATTTCCAACTTTTTAATTACAATGCACTCTGACTATAGGCTGTCTAGGACCTACTTTAGGGGTGACATATATGTATTAACAAGCATTGGCATAGCCAATAGGTCTCGCCTTTGGGGCCTTATAAGTGTTTAGCCAGAGCTATTGACTTTGCCAATGTCTTCAAGCTGTGCTGTAGAGAAGTGTGGCTGCTGTGCAGCATGCTGAAAAGTTATAATAAAAAAGTGTCAGAAGCATTTTTGTTACTTTATATATGACCAAGAAGGCATTATGTAAAACTGAACGACCATATTAAAAAAAGTATTTACAATAAAAAATTTCCTCAGTTTTCTTTTGTTCTTGCAATGCTGGCAACTTGTTTCTGCCTATTGCAATGGTTGTTTGTTAAAGCTTTTTTTTTGAGGGGGCATAAACAATCGGAGGGTGAAGGTTGGGAACTAGTACCTGTATTATAACACTAGCAGCGGCCAGACGCTAGGGGAGAATCAACAGATGCCAGATTCCGAGAGCAGGCTGAGGTGGTGCTGAGTGATGCTGAGGTGGTAGTGGTGGTGGTGGTGACTGTTGCGGAGACGATGCTGAGGTGATGCTGAATGATACTCCGGTCTTGCTGAGTGATACTGCTGTGGTGCTGAGTGATGCTGTGGTGGTGCTGAGTGATATTGTCTTGGCGCTGAGTGATGCTGTGGTGGTGCTGAGTGATATTGTCTTGGGGCTGAGTGATGCTGTGGTAGTGCTGAGTGATGCTGTGGTGGCCCTGAGTGATGCTGTGGTGGTGCTGAATGATGCTGTGGTGGTGATGAACGATGCTGTGGTGGTGCTGAGCGATGCTGTGGTGTTGCTGAGCGATTGGTGGCCCTGAATGATGCTGTGGCGGTGCTGAGTGATGCTGTGGCGGCGCTGAGTGATGCTGTGGCGGCGCTGAGTGATGCTGTGGCGGCGCTGAGTGATGCTGTGGCGGCGCTGAGTGATGATGTGGTGGAGCTGAGTGATGCTGTGGTGGTGCTGAGTGATGCTGTGGTGGTGCTGAGTGATGCTGTGGTGGTGCTGAGTGATATTGTTGTGGCGCTGAGTGATGCTGTGGTGGTGCTGAGTGATGCTGTGGTGGCGCTGAGTGATGCTGTGGTGGCCCTGAGTGATGCTGTGGTGGTGGTGAGCGATGCTGTGGCGGTGCTGAGCGATGCAGTGGCGGTGCTGAGCGATGCTGTGGTGGTGCTGAGCGATGCTGTGGCGGCGCTGAGTGATGCTGTGGCGGGGCTGAGTGATGCTGTGGTGGCGCTGAGTGATGCTGTGGTGGCCCTGAGTGATGCTGTGGTGGCCCTGAGTGATGCTGTGGTGGCGCTGAGTGATGCTGTGGTGGCGCTGAGTGATGCTGTGGTGGTGCTGAGTGATGCTGTGGTGGTGCTGAGCGATGCTGTGGTGGTGCTGAGCGATGCTGTGGTGGTGCTGAGCGATGCTGTGGTAGTGCTGAGTCATCCTGTGGTGGTGCTGAGTCATCCTGTGGTGGTGCTGAGTGATGCAGTGTTGGCCCTGAGTGATGATGTGGTGTCGCTGAGTGAAGCTATGGTGGTGCTGAGTGATGCTGTGGTGGCACGGAGTGATGTTGTGGTGCTGCTGAGTAATGCTGTGGTGGCGCTGAGTGATGCTGTTGTGGCGCTAAGTGATGCTGTGGTTGTGCTGAGTAATGCTGTGGTTGCACTGAGTGATGCTGTGGTTGCACTGAGTGATGCTGTGATGGCCTTGAGTGATGCTGTGATGGCGTTGAGAGATGTTGTGTTGGTGCTGAGTGATGCTGTGCTGGCTCTGATTGATGCTGTGCTGGCTCTGATTGATGCTGTGGTTGCGCTGAGTGATGCTGTGGTGATGCTGAGTGATGCTATGGTGTTGCCGAGTGAGAGATAGAGTGAAGATATAATGCCCAATTAGAGAGGGTGGTGAGAGAGAAAGAGAGAGAAAGAGTGTACATAGAATAAAGAGTGGAGCGGGATAGAGAGAGAGAAAGAAGGGGAGAGAGAGTGAATGAAGGAGTTTGAAAGAGAAACAGATAAAGGGGTGAGAGGGAATGAAAGGCTAAAAAAGATAGAGAGGGAGAGTTAATTAAGTAGAGAGAGAATTAGAGAGAGAGAGAGAGAGAAGGAGAGAGACAATAAGAGTGGGGGGTGGAGTTTAAATAGAGTGAAGAAGTGACGCGGAAAAAGTAACCTTAAATATAGCTTTGTGCTTTGCGCGAATAAATATTTTTAAAAAAACAGAGTGAGACAAAAATACTGTTAATTAGGCTGTGACTCCCAATATAAAACAAATAGCGATATAAGGTGAAATCAACCCACCGAAGCAATATTTCTAACTAGACAAAAAAAAGCTTGCATTTCAATGCTAATCGCTGTTGTTTTTCATGTGACTGTAGTCCAGGGCCGTCAGTTGGTAATGTGAGCTGCTGCTGCGATTGAAACATCAGAGTCCAGAGAGTTAATGAGCCATGACGAGGAAATGAGGAAGAGATAGGAAACACAGATGGCAGCTGCGCGTGCACGCCATCGTGAACGCAAGCTGGTCGCCAGCCGAAAGCCAGTGGGTTTGCACTTCCAAAACCCGCTTACTAAAACTCTCGGCCAGACCAGCGCAAGCGCTGGTGCAGGCCGAGACCTAAAAAGGGAGTTTTAGGCCTGGCAAAGGGGTTATTTTTCCCAGTCGTATTGACAGTTTAAAACTGTATACAGGCTGCAATAGCAGACCTGGGAAATATTTTAAGGGTCTACTTTAGTAGGTAGCACAGTGAGTGGAGAACAGGCACTGCGTGCGCTGCACCATGTGCGTAATTCCTGCACCTGGCGTGGGAGTGCCCCAAGATACGCGACTTCTGTGAATTGGTATTTAGGGGCATCACTAGCATTACTGGCCATGGCCCGGATAGTACGCCCCTTGTTGCTTTACTTGGCTACGTAAAGGAGATTCCCCTGGAGTCCCACCGACTAAAGGCAATGCTGCTGCTGTGTTGGCGAAGCTTAGAGTGGCGATGCACTGAGGCAGACGATGAGCTCCCACAAGGAAAAGCTGGTTGCAAGATGCCAGGAGCTGCTGGACGCATACTGGGAGCTGATGCCTGTCCGCTCCCACCCCAAAGATATTTGGGCCCCCTTGACAAGTTACCTTAGGCTATTGGCTGACTCCCAGAGGAACCTATTGGTTCATGGAAGCCCCTTACCCAGACTGAGCCAATGCTCATATCCCCCTCTCAAAATAGTGTCTTGCCCATATGCCCAGCTACAACTGATGATTGCACCAATCATCGGCTGTGAGGCGTACTTCATCCAGATTTTATCAGCTAGCAAGAGGTGGACTTCACTGAGTGTCATTGTTATTGGTTACTTTTGGCAACCCCCCATTCCTTATTTCCCTTCCTCCTTCCGCTCCCTCCCTCTCTTCCCCCTCCTTACCCTCTCCCCATCTCTAATTGCATTTTTGTACATGATGATAACAAATGCTTATGTAATGCACCCATTTTAATATGCAATCTGTAATATGTTTTATATGTTACAAAATCAATAACTAAAATTCTAAAAAATAAA
The DNA here is from genome assembly GCA_963921515.1 of Calotriton arnoldi. Lineage (NCBI taxonomy): Eukaryota > Metazoa > Chordata > Amphibia > Caudata > Salamandridae > Calotriton > Calotriton arnoldi. Next base: position 121,111 of record CAWUFW010002424.1, on the reverse strand, counting down.
TAAATTGGGTGGCACAGTGAGTGCTGTAGGCCCACCAGTAGCATTTCATTTACCAGACCTAGGTATTACAAGTAAATTAAATATGACAATCAGGTGTAAGCACATTTTACCATGTTTTAGGGAGTGAGCACAAGCACTTTAGCACTGGGTAGCAGCGGTAAAGTGCACAGAGTCTTATGGACACGAAAAAATAAGTCAGAAAAATAGGAGGGGTGAAAGCAAAAAGTCTGGGGGAAGACCTTGCAGAGAGGGCCAAGTCCAACACTAGGTGAAGAAGGTTTCATGAATGGCTCGCTTATTAAGTCTATGTCAAGAAATGTAAAAAATGGTTGCATGCTTAACTGTGTGTGTCATGCCATCGACAGAGAAAATATTGCAATCCAGATCAAATACCTGCGTGTTAGGGCAGACCCAAGACAGCATCCCCCAAGGTTGTGTAAATGCTGGTGAAATGTAGGGGTCTGGCATCCCACTCATGCTGTTGACCCTGAAGCTAGCTGTAATCAGAGGTAGTGCACTGGCAAAAGGTTCATTTCTCTGTGAGGCTCAATGTAAGCAGATCTGCTCAATAACGCTTTATTTAAATTTGCAAGAATAACAGTAAACACACTGGATCAATACAACATCAGATAACATCAGTTGATAAATTGCATTGCACCCTCGAAAATCTACCACCAGGTGAAATCTCATCAGATCAATGATACCCCACGAAATACAGCATGCTGTTTTGCCACTTGTGCATCGTAATACATAGCACGTTTTAAAGTCCATAATGCCCATGCCGTGATCCTCCTTATTGGTCATGCACGAAATAAATTAGTCTCCTCATTACATCATCAGGCGGTGTCTCATCCACCTTGCAGAGGTGGAAAACAATATGATGGGGTTACCCTGCAATTTTTCAATGGCTGATTGGGGCTCCCCTGAAGAGTTAGGGGCCACCTGGGGCTGGAGGGTTACACCACCTCCCCTGCACCGCAGGTGCGGTAGGGGCCTGTGATACGCCTGTCACCCTGTATTGTTTCATCTGGTCTCAAATGTCCTTGCGATGGAGTTAGGCAGCCATAAATGAGGCATACATGTCCATATTGTAATTGCAGAGTACTAGGTCAGCAAGACATTACTTAGCCGGGGGTAGTGGGTCTATCCCAATGACATTGTTATTCTTCTTTTGGCAAGCAACAATGAGAAAGCTACAAAATGTTTATTTTTTACATTAGTCTCGTAAACTCATCCCAGTAGCGTGTTAAGGGCATAGGCTCTAGTGTTAACACCGCCATCTTGCCCACTAGCGCATATTTTGGTTCTTAAACTTTCTATATACCAGGGCAGTTCGATGCAAGATGCCTAAATTCTACCACCACACCTACGGCATCGGTGATCTGCCAAGTCTGAATCCATATAGCTACGCTGGGGTATAGTACACTTGATGTAAATATTTAACATGCAGTATCCAGGGCCTGCTGTTCAAAGATTTATATTTGAGAGTAACAAAACTGCTGTTGCACTTTCATTATGTCGAGGCCTAGGTTTTTTTCCATTTCTACTGGGAGTAATTGGGCATAACCTCCTCTTTTAAAGTGATTTTCTTACACAGCCCATCATCCGTTTTCCTAGTCCCCTGTGTTACAATAAGTTTTAGGTCTCGCCTAAAGCGCGCATGCGCTGTTGCAGTGAGAGGTATTGTACACAGTAAAGCTCTTGGAGCCCGCCCATTACGTACAATTTGCTTGTTTGATTGTCATTCTTTTTAGCTGCCTCCTAATTGGCCACCATATGCCTCATGTCATTTTCTTTTATTTCTCCAGAGCACGGACAAAGTACTAGTTGATTTTTCATTTGATGAGTGTCCTTCCACTGTTCTTCCCTGCACGCACTGTGATCCAGGGGACTTTTTTTTCACTTTTTTGTCTGTCATTTCCTTTTACATGCTACACATTTGGGTCCTACAAGTTTGTTTGTTGTTGCCTTAATTTGTTTTAGAATTCGGTGGTTCCTTTTACAGCACCAAACAAATGGCACGGATTATTAAAGTAGTTCATGTCTTTGTTTTACAGTTCAGCACTTCCTTTTATAGCACCATATAATTTGGCATTGAATATGAAAGCAGTCTGTGTGACTACATGTGTTCTTAGGCTGTGCCTCTTCTCTGCGCATACAAAGTATGTTGTTTAAAGCGTACACTAGTTTGAAACTGGACCCCCATAATCTTTCCAGACAAGCAGTCCAGTCACATGCTTCAGGCCAGGCTGCCAATAAGCAACATAAACATTGTGGACACATCTGTGCCTTTTCTAACACAAAGTATGTGGCTTTTTAAAGTGCCTCAATTTCGGGCAGCACAGCAGATAATCAATTTCTCCTTAAAAACTGTGTCCTCAGTCTCCTATGTATTCAGCCTCTTCTCTGCGCATACAAAGTATGTGTCTGTTTAAAGTGCTTCCATTTTGAGAAAAATGTGATTTGTTCAGCAAAATTTGAGGTTTGCAGGGGATTCTGGGTAGGGAAACGTTGGGGGAGCCACGCAAGCCATACCTCACTGGACTCCCCAGGGTGTCTAGTTTCCAGAAATGTGTGGGGTTGGTAGGTTTCCTTAGATGGCCGCTGAGCCCGGGGCCAAAAACCCAGGTGCCCCCCCTTGCACAACCAAGTCGTTTTATGATAGGTAATTTTGAAGTCTCCACAATATGTTTAAGGCCCTTGCATGTTGCAGGTACTTGACACACCCACAAGAGTGAGGTACCATTTTTATCGGGAGACCTGGGGGAACGCTGGGTGGTAGGAAATTTGTGTCAGCCTGGCGATCCTACAACTTTCCCACACAAAAATTTGAGAAAAATGTGTTTTGTGAGAAAAATGTGAGGTTTGCTGGGGATTCTGGGTAGGGAAACGTTGGGGGAGCCACGCAATCCATACCTCGCTGGACTCCCCAGGGTGTCTAGTTTTCAGAAATGTGTGGGTTTGGTAGGTTTCCCAAGATGACCGCCGAGCCTGGAGCCAAAAACTCAGGTGACCCCCCTTGCAAAACCAGGGTGTTTCAAAATAGGAAATTTTGATGTCTCCACAATACTTTTTGGTCCCTTCCCTGCCGCGGGTAGTTGGCCCACCCACACAAGTGAGGTACCATTTTTATCGGGAGACTTGGGTAATAGGAAATTTGATTTTTCTTTCTGAAGCGTGAAAATTATGGCACAGTAATGCAAGGAAAATGTGCCTGTCACATTTTGAGGTTTGCAGGACAATGTGGGTAAGATAACTTGTTGGGATCCACAAGAGAGACATCACCATGTACTCCCTTGGGTGTTTAGTTTACGAGAATATCTAGATTTGGTAGGGTTATCTTAGATGGACTGTACACCTAGGCAGAGAAAGACAGAAAACACAAATATTACTGCACAACCATCTATTCCTCAAGCACACACACATACTGGTTGGATTTGGCACGAGGGTGAATGATGGTTCAGTGTATAAAATGTTATTAACAAGAGATTTCACAAAAATGAAATGCACTGTCAATAATTTAAAGGACAAAAAACTGAACCAGTGACTTACAGCTCGTGAGCTGTAAAGCCACGTGAAGGCACCAACCTCTTTACAGGGCATTCATACACCTTTCATTTGTGTGACACATACAAAACCATTCACACCACCAGCCACGGGCCCATCACATTACAACACTCACATCAGCAGACAGCGCCATTCAAGGCCCCATCACTTCACACGCCCACATGCCTGACACAGCAAACACACCAGCTGACGGATTGCGTGGACTGGCGTTTGGCTACAAGTGTGTGTAGGGACTAGCAGCAAGTCACTACTCACACACCGCCAGCCAAGCACCAGTCCACGCACACCGTCTGCCAAGCGCCAGTCCACGCACACCGCCAGCCAAATGCCAGCCCACGCACACCGCCAGCCAAACGCCAGTCCACGCATACCGCCTGCCAAGCGTCAGTCCACGCATACCGCCTGCCAAGCGTCAGTCCACGCATACCGCCTGCCAAGCGCCAGTCCACGCACACCACCAGCCAAGAGCCAGTTCACGCACACACCCAGCCAAGCGCCAGTCCATGCACACCGCCAGCCAAGCACCAACCCACGCACACTGCCAGCCAAGCGCCAGCCTACGCACACTGCCAGCCAAGCACCAGGCTACACACACCGCCATCACATTTAGGGTTTTTTTATACAAAAAAGAGAACACAAACAAATTGTAAATAGATTTAAATCTACTAACACAAAATCTGAAACTAAATACATTGCACTAATGCCAACCTTGAAACTGAACCAACATTTTTAAACAATACAGACCAGGCAGTTCACTTTACCACTCATGGATGCTCCCCAATTTTTTTTTGCGTGTGGTACATTCTAAAACAAGCAGGCACACACAGCGCATGGTTAGAAGGACACTCGGGGCAGTACATACGAGTCTCCTTCCGCGTACCTATTCGCCAACACACTCTACATCTCCTACTGGGAAAGTCTTTTGAGGGCGTGGGAGGAATGTGATCAGGAAAGTGGCGATCTTTCAATCTAGCCACATCCTCCACCACTCCAACTCTAGGAACACTTGCCTGTTCCACTACAACAAAGCTGCCTATTACAGACTCCTAAAACTTAGCAAAAGTCATCTGTGACTCAGGACAACAATCCTTAAATACAACAAAAGCATTAAAGGTTGCCAAGTGAAAAAGATGGATAGCCAACTTCTTCTACCAAATGTGAGCCTTACGAAGAGCAGTGTAAGGTTCCAACCTCTGATCTACTCTATCAACACCACCCATGTGCCTATTATAGTATAAAATGCACACAGGTTTGCGCACTTCAGCAACCTGACCCCAAACAGTCACAGGTGAAGTGCTTTCATCATGGAAGGTAGTCAGCATGTAGACATCTCTCCTGTCTGCAAACTTCACAGCTAGAAGTTCCTCGTTATGCAATGCAGTGCACTGTCCCCGCACAAGCTTTTGACAAACAAGTTCTTTTGGGAAACCTATATGGTTAGAGAGGATTGTGCCACAGGCAACAGTGTCCACTTTGGCCAATTCCCTGAACAACTGCACACCAGTGTAGAAGTTATCTACATATAAATGGTGACCTTTGTTAAAAAGTCCTCTACTAAGTTCCCACACAATTTTCTCAGTCACTCCAAAAGTGGACGGACAACCAGGGGGGTCAATTCTGGAATCTCTACCGGTGTACACCCTGAAATTAGAGACATATCCAGACCTACTGTCACACAGCATATACATCTTAATTCCATAGCGTGCCCTCTTGCTAGGAATGTATTGCCTAAAAACCAAGCGGCCCTTGAACAAGACCAAAGACTCATCCACAGCTATTTGTTTCCCTGGAGAATAGATCTCAGAAAATCGATCTACAAAGTGATCAATGACAGGCCGAATCTTAAAAAGACGGTCACAATTAGGGTGATCTCATGGCAATGCTAAACCAGTATCGACAACATGCAGCATCCGAAGCAGAAACAAATACCTATCACGACTCATGACTGCCGGAAATATAGCCGTTGCCATCAAGGGACTAGTATACCAATATGAAGACATTGATGGCTTCCTTAGCAAGCCCACCAAAAAAGTTAAACCCAAGAACTTCTTCATCTCTTCCAGATTTGTGGGAGTCCACCGGGTAGCTCTAGAGTGGGGCCTAAGGCTGGCACTGTTGTCCCTCAAAAACTGTTCAGCATACAAATTAGTCTGCTCAACAATCCCTGCCAAAAAGACATCATCCATAAACAACTGAAAAAAATGTAAAGGCAAAAAGTTTTCAGTATCCACTTCACACCCTGGAACACCAGTAAAGTCTGGCAATGTCGGCTGCACCATGCCTGGGGCAACCCAGAGGTCAGCACTTCCAATGGGAGGCCTTGCAGCCCCTGGCTGCAACCCAGATGCCTCTTGCTGCACCATCGGCACATCAATGTCCTCCTCTAAGACAGGCACTTCATCTGCACTAAGAGTGGCTTCATCATCCGATGATTCCTTGTGGACAGAAAACTCACTGCCAGAATCTTCCACTGCCTCCTCTGCCTCAGATGCAAAGTCAGTCGCTGAACTACGGTCAGAGGAAGACTCAAAAAGCATACCAACAACCTGCTGAGCAGTAATCCTGCGGCTAGCCATAGACCTTACAAAGAAAGGAGACTTCACAAACAAGTCAACAACAACAAACAATGTGCAAAATAAGTAATAAACAAAGTGTGGCTTTAGCACAATTGTCTATATGCTCTAAAACAATATGACTCACTTGCCAAAGATAGCTACACTCACCAGCACCTACTCCGCAGAGACACAGCAAAAAGCAACGATATACCACTAGAAAGAAAAAACAAGACCAATTACTCACAAGACAACAAAATACACATCGAGCACAAATGTAAAAAGATTTTGACACTCAAAAAACAGAAGCCAAACATACTGCTATTATTACACCATTTGCAAAAAACACATTCATGCAGGAAAATGAAACTCATTTAGAGTAAATAGTACAAAAGAAAAGTCTCTTACCAAACACATGCAACTACACAAACTGCAGAACCACCAGCAACGAAACCGCAACCTGGAACATCAGTCTAAAGAACAAAAGCCTTGAACTAGAATGGAAAGGAAAAATAAAATGTTATAATTGCAATTCAGAAGAAATAAAACAATGAACATTATAACACGCTATGTCACTACCCAAATGTTCAATCTGCCAGATGGGCCTTCAAATAGGGCTGAGAAAAATGGGGGATGATCTTGCCCAAGGGATCTGGTGGGGTTTTCTGCCAGGCCGATCCGTCCCCAGGTGGGGCAGAAAACAGCAGTCAGAAATTTGCCCCTTGCAAAAGAAATAGATCCCTGGTGCCTAGTAGGGATTTCTGCCTCTACCCTCCCGCCTAGGGGCAGAAAGGCCAAAAAAAGGGGCAGAAGAAACATAAACTTAATTTGCCCCCTTGAAAGCGCTTCCATTTGCAATAAAAAATAAAACCCTGGTGACTAATGGGGGTTTCTGCCTCCCCTGTGGGCAGAAAGGCCACAAAAACGGGCCAATCGCCCCCCAGGAGATGGCAGAAAAAACATAAACAAAATGTTACCCCCTTGGAAGCGACCCTTGCCGTATGGGTTGCTTCCATTACATTAATAAGAAAATCCCTGGTGCCTAGTGGGGTTTCTGCCCCCCCCCCCCCCCTGGGCGCAGAAAGGTCCAAAAATGGGCCGATCTCCCCCCGGGGGGACAGAAAACCATACAGTAAATTTTGCCCCTTTGGAAGCGACCCTTGCCCAAGGGGTCGCTTCTATTACTCTAAAATGAATCCCTGGTGCCTAGTGGGGGCATTTCTGTTGCACGATTGCGACACTGTGCGCGATCGTGAGGCAGAAATGCCCTGCACAGAGACATCAGGGGAGAGGAAAAACTCTTTCCTCTCCCCGATGCCACTGTGCATGCAGGAACCCCCCCCAGGAGCAAGGAAACCTACCTTACTCCGTGGACGCCTGCAAGCAAATGGCTTCCAGGGCATCCAGGGCTTCCTGATGACGTCGGCGCGCGCTGTGCGCGCTGAAGTCATGGTATTCCCATGGGGGGGGGGGTTCGGGGGTGGCAGCGGAAACTCTTCTGCTGCCATCCCCCTTTGTGGGAAGTTGTTGGCCGTACTCGACTCCTCTGTCTCCATGACCCGACAGGTCAACGCCGTCGCCTCCAGCTGTTTCAACACCCTCCGAATCCTCCGAAAGACCTTCAAGTGGATCCCCCCCGAATCAAGGAAGGCCGTCATCCACGCGCTCATAACCAGCAGACTGGACTACGGAAACACCCTCTACGCCGGGATCAACAAGTCTCTGCTCCGCAAGCTCCAGACCGTACAGAACACCGCCGCCCGACTCGTCCTCGGCACTCCTCGACACAAACACACCACCCAACACTTCTGGAACCTCCACTGGCTCCCCATTGAGAAGAGAGTCACTGACAATATACTCACCCACGCCTACAAATGCCTCCGCAACACCGGACCCCAATACCTCAACGAGAGAATCTCCCTCCACGTACCCAAGAGAAACCTCCGATCCGCCGACCTCGCCCTCGCCGAAACCCCGCGCATCCACAGAGCCAGAACAGGTGGAAGAACCTTTTCCTACATCGCAGCCAAGACCTGGAACGAGCTCCCGCTCAACATCAGACGCGCCCCCTCCCTGAACATCTTCAGGAAGACGCTCAAGACCTGGCTTTTTGACTGAACGGAGCTGCTTACCCCCCCCGCACCCTCCCCCCCCACCTCCCCAGCTCCTTGAGACCCTCACGGGTGAGTAGCGCGCTTACAATTCCCCTGATTGATTGATTTGGGCTGCCCATGGAGGGAGCGCCAGCGCTTCCCCCATGAGTGGGTGCCATGACGGAGGGTAAACAGCCATTACAACGAAAATTTTACAACGAATACCATTACCCCGCATTTCAACACAACGCAACTACCAATACTCCACAATGCCATTACAACGCATGGCATTACAATGCATATGCATTTACCACACATGCTTTTACAACGTATTTCGTTGTAAAGGCATGAATGGTAAAGGCATATGTATTTTACATGTAAGTATAAGGTAAGTATAGGGTTTAGGGTGGGTTTGGGTTTTGGGGTGTAGGGGTATAGGTTTTGGAGTGTCAAGGGTATTTTCAGGGTTCAGGGTGGGTTTGGGTTTTGGGATGTCCAGGGTAATTTTAGGGTTCAGTGTTTGTTTGGGTTTTGGGGTGCTCAGGGTAATTTTAGGGTTCAGGGTTTGTTTGGGTTTTGGGGTCTAGGGGTATTTTTAGGGTTCAGGGTGAGTTTGGGTTTTGGAGTGCACAGGTTAATTTTAGTGTTTAGGGTGGTTTGGGGTTTTGGGGTGCAGGGAAGTTTTAGGGTTCAGGGTGGGTTTGAATTTGGGGTACCCAGGGTAATTTTAGGGTTCAGTGTTTGTTTGGGCTTTGGGGTGCCCAGGGTAATTTTAGGGTTCAGGGTTTGTTTTGGTTTTGGGGTGTAGGAGTATTTTTAGGGTTCAGGGTGAGTTTGGTTTTTGGGGTGCCCTGGGTAATTTTAGTGTTTAGGGTGGTTTTGGGGTGCAGGGGTATTTTTAGGGTTTAGGGTGGGTTTGGGTTTTGGGTTGCCCAGGGTAATTTTAGGGTTCAGGGTTTGTTTGGGTTTGGGGGGGCCCAGGGTAATTTTAGGGTTCAGGGTTTGTTTGGGTTTTTGGGTGTAGGGATATTTTTAGGGTTCAGGGTGAGTTTGGGTTTTGGGGTGCACAGGGTAATTTTAGTGTTTAGGGTGGTTTGGGGTTTTGGGGTATTTTTAGGGTTCAGGGTGGGTTTGGGTTTTGGGGTGCCCAGGATAATTTTAGGGTTCAGGGTTTGTTTGGGTTTTGGGGTGCCCAGGGTAATTTTAGGGATCAGGGTGGGTTTGGGTTTTGGGGTGTAGGGGTATTTTTAGGGGTCAGGGTGAGTTTGGGTTTTGGGGTGCCCAGGGTAATTTTAGGGTTTAGGGGGTATGGGTATTGGGGTGGTAAGGGTAATTTTAGAATTTTGGGGGTATATAGTTATTGGGATACAAAGGGTAATTTTTGGGTTTTAGGGGGTATTTAAAAATAATAATATATATATATATGATAGATATATATATATTTAAATATATATATATAAATTTATATATATAAAATATATATATATGTGTGTATATATATATATATATATATATATATATATATATACTTACCTTAACCACTTTTACAAAGTATATGCCTTTACCACGCATGCCTTTGTAAAAGTATGCGTTGTGATGGAAATGCTTTGTAACAGCACTTGCGTTGTTACAAATGCGTTGTGATGGTATGCGTGGTGTTGACATGCGGGGTAACATCATATATTCATGACGGAGCGGTTCCGTCATGAGCACATGCCCACCGTGGCTCATGACGGAACCGCTCCGTCATGAGCATGGAAGGGGTTAAAATGTCGACTTGATATTGTCGAGGTAATAATGTTGTGTCCTTCATTGTTACTTATAACAATTTCAAAAATGTTGATTTAAAAAAAAATGTTTTTATTACTTTCACTTAATTTATTTAACTGTACCCTAATTAGCCCTTAGTAAGTCTTAACACTCCCCATCCCAGAACACTTTAAACCCCAAACGACCCCTTACAGGTATATTTCCCTGAACTTGAAAAAGACACTTACTTACCTTTCCCTGAATCCTAAAATCCCCTAATTGCCACTTAATGCTACCAATCCCTGAACCCTACCTACCCATCACTACACCTTAGCTCTACCCTTCCCTGACCCCTAAAAACTACATACTACCCCTTTATGAACCCTTCCCTGATCTCTAAAAACCCTTAATACCCCCTTAACACTACCCTTCACCGAAATTTAAAATTCCCTATCGCTACCCTTCCATTGACATCTAAAAACCCTTTACTACCACTTCACGTTACCTTTTCCTTAACCCCTAAAATCCCCTCACTACGCCTTAAAACTACCCTACCCCGAACACTAAAAACCTCTTATTACCCCTTAACGTTACCCTTCCCTGAACCATAAAGCCTTTTATTAACACTTAAAATTACCCTTCTCTAAACCAAAAAACCTTTACCATCACTTATTGCTACCCCTCTCTAAACCCTAAAAACCTTTTACTGCCCGTTTATGCTACCCATCCCTGAAACCTAAAATCCCAGAATACCCAATAATGCTATTCCTCCCTGAACTCTGAAGACCCCTTACCAGTGCTTAATATGTAAAAAAGTAAGTGCCAGGGTCCTCGTCAGGAGGCCACTGCAGTTTGTAAACATCCTTTGGCCCTGGCAGCGCTGCCAATGACCTTACTAACCCAACTACTAACCATCACACTCCTACAAGTGTGACAATTCAGACTTCTCTAGGCCCCCAAAGCTATAGGAATGGCTTGAGAGGCAGGTATTAATTATTTTAATGTATATTGAATTAATAAACAAGTGTTGTTCTGCCCATCTCTAAATTAGTCAAACAGCGCCACCTTGTGTCAGACAATCTTAAGTGCTGATGCTGAAAATTAAGTGCTGGTACCGAGCACTGGAAACTACTGGCTCAAATTAAGCACTGCCTCTTACTATCTTTGAAATCTACCATTCCCTGAACCTAAAAAACCCCTCACTACTCCTTAATGCTACTCTTCTATGAACCCTAAACTCCCCTTATGGCCCCTTAATTCAGCCTTCCATGAACCGTAAAACTATTTACTACCTCTAAAACTTACCTTTCCCTGACCTCTAAAATCCAATTACTACCCCTTAATGCTACCCTTCCCTGAACCCTAAAAATCCTTACTGAGCCTTAAAGCTACCCTTACCTCAAGCGAGAAAATCCTTAATACCCCTTTCTACCGCTTAATGCTACCCTTCCCTGAACCCTACAGACCCCTTACTATCCGTTACAGTGACCCTTCCTTAAACTTCAGAAACCCTTACTTTTCCTTATTGCTACTCTACCCTAAACCCTAAAATATTCTTTTTACCACTTAATGTTTTACGTCCCTGAACCACAGCAACCCCCTACTACCTCTTAATGCTGACTTTCCCCGAACCCTAAAAACACTTACTACTCCTGAACACTACTCTTCTTTGAACCCTAAAATTCCCTAACCACCCCTTAATGCCACCTTTGATTGAATCCTAATAACCCTGTACTAGTCCCTCGCCTACTTCCCCACCTCCCCGTAAGTGCTCCTCTCTACTTTAGCAGGGGGATGCCCTCTTGCCGCTGCTCTCAATACACTTACCTTTTTTCTTATAGGGCACATTTTTCGTATTTTTTTTATGTAGCAATAACTTTAATTTATTTATTTTTTCATTAGATGAGAGTTTTGCCGTAACTTTTTTCTGTTAGCTTTTGTTCCACAATATTTTAGTGCAAACCTAATATACAGAGCCAAATCGGAGTTGAAGCACAGGATTTATTGTAGAAATGCTCATAGAGCTGGCAGCGACCTTTGCTATCAAAAGAGAGTCTCCAACTGACACTACAATACAAACAGAAAGCACGTTCTACATATCTACATAGAAAGCTTTTGTGCAGGCAGGCTGGCTTATCACAAGGGCAGTGTTCTTCAAACATTTTATTGTCGCGACCTATGAGCCCTCCCCCCCCAGTGAAAATAAAACATCATCGGGCACACCCATTATAAAAATATTTTTTCACAATTATTCTATAAAACTGGCAATGTTTACATTTGTCTAAACATATTTAAATATTGAAGTTAAGTTTTGTTATCCCTTTTAAAAATGCAATTAAATACATGATTGCCAAAAATACTATTTTGGTCAGCTAGGTCTAAACGTATCCACAGTGTGATTCTTTATCAGAAATGGGGATAAGGAGGTATGAGGATTATTTGGAGTCTCATCCCTTTTCACACCTACTCCCAGCCAGGATATGAATGACAAAAAAATGTTAGTGATGGCACATTACAGAGTGGCTAACTAACAGTCATTTTTTTCACTTAAAGCAAAGCACTGTTATCAGCATGATGCTCCTCTTGGCCAGAGCTTGGCGGCCCCCGTGGGATCAATTAAGACCCACCTATTGGGACCACCCCCTAGTTTGAAGACCTCTGTAGGCCAAGATTATGAGACACAAGACAACATAAAAAGACACAGACCAGACGTAATAGGGGGCTTAAGGCAGAATGCGTTTTAAGCTCATGACTATTACGGCTGCCCAGATAAACCCTACATTCAATGGGGCACAGACTGAAGGCAGTGATACTATTGAAACACATTTTGGGATATGATAGAAATTTCAAAATTATTGGGCTCATTACGATGAATTTCAAAATGATGGGGCTCATTACGATGGCGGTCGGAAAAGCCGTCCGATTGTAGTGGGAGCGGTAAAAATACGCCTGCCGGGTCCAGGGACCATCAGAAGGTCCCATTACGATACATGTACTGAAAAAGTCCGACGCCGCGGTCGGAAAGATAACAATTCCATCCGCCGCGGTCGGAAACCTTGAAACTCCGACCGATGGGGTCAGAAATCCAGTATTTCCTCACCCAAACGCCGACTCCACAACGGCATGACAACTGAGGTAATTATGATGAGACCGCAGTCCTGTCTGTACGAACTCTGTGTTCCGACCGCCACGGCCCTGCTAGGCCAACAAAAAAGTGCCTATAGCAAACTTGGTAAAAAAAAAAACACAGCTGATGATCATTCCCTAGGTGGGCACACCCACACTAGATAGTATAAAACACACCCCTTCCCTGACCAGCATCCTCTGCCAACACTCTGCAGTCAAGGCCCACACACCACAGCAGTTAAGAGAGGGAGAGGTGACATTCACCACTGCATACCAACACACTCACCTATTTTCACGCACCAACCCTTTTCACTCATACACCTGACACTTTTTCACCTTCACTACCACAGTGACATTTTCCCTAGTGTTTATTTTCACACCATTTAGTCTGTCCCCAAAAACCATGCCCAAATTCACTGACAGGAAGTTGACACTGATGGTAGATGAAATCATTAGAGTTGAACCACAATTGTTTTGAACCCCAGTCCAACAGACCCTGTCGCCAGGAAGGATCAAACGTGGGACAGGATAGTGAACAAAGTCAATGCAGTAGGTAGCCTGCGCACACTGTGTGACATCAAGAAGAGGTGGCATGACCTCAAGGCCCGGGTAAAATACCGGGCCAACAGGATCCACGAGGTGGCTCAGAGAACTGGCGGGGGTCCTCCCGTGCCACCACTTACATTCACTGAATGGGAGGAGAAGGTGCTTGCCACACTGCATCCAGAGAGTTTTACAGGAATAGCTAGGGGAATGGAGACTGGTAAGTACTAACTACAAAACTGCCACAACACTTTCATGTACTGTTTTGCACACTTATTGCCTTAGACTATCACATCCAATGCTCACATATGTAGTACCCACTGCTCCCACCCCAGAGCCATTTGTCAGCCATTTCACTACTCTGTTTCTCCTTACAGGTAGGTAGCTATCTCATCTCACTAGGGTAGGTTGGGACAAGAGAACACCACTTCAACTCCCACCAGGCCCTCTTCCCCCATCACTGAACAGGATGTAATACTGCTCCCACCCCATCCTCACTTGGCAGCCATTTCCCTCCTCTGCTTCTCCTTCCAGGTAGGTAGCCATCTTACTAGGGTGGGTTGGGACAGGAGAACACCACTACAACTCCCACTAGGCCCTCTTGCCTCACCACTCAAAAGGATGTAACCTGCTCCCAGCCCATCCTCATTTGCAGCCATTTCACTCTTCTGTTTCACCTTACAGGTAGGTAGCCAATGATATGTGTAAATACAAAAGATGGAAAGCATGAAGGCAATACAGCCACAATACATGCCTGGTCACTCATTCAAAGAACACAGCACATATGATGAGCACTGCAAAATGTACAACACAAATGGGACTATGCCTGTATGATAAAAACATTGGAGTGCAAACTGAACATTACACAAGCCAAAACTACAGTGGCTGAGCATCAAGTTGGTAGGTAATATCATGTCCATCCACATTGGCAACATAAATATGTACAGTACCTCATGTTCATGTCAGTTTACAAACAAGTAATGGATGTACCTCAATTTCATGTCATACAGGTTAACCCCATGGATACTGGTCATCATGTCTAACCCCAACCCTTTTGTCTCCTTCAGCCCTTTACTCACTGTGTAACAAAGGTTGGGGAATGCACTTAACATCCTGACAATGTAACCTTTCTCCAACAGGTGGATCCCAAACAACATCTGCTGAGAATCAAAACGCCAAGCCAGTCTCCATCCCAGGATCAAGAATTCTCTGATGCAGAATCTAACACTCATCCGGACGTGGAGGACCAACCTGGCCCTTCTACAAAGTCAGGGCAGACACAACCAGTGAGTCTCATTGGCCCCACCACCACAACTCCCACTACAGCAGCCACAACAACGCAGAGCACTGCCCCAACAACCTGTGGACCTAACTCCACCACACCACCATCGCCTGCACCACAGTACCCGTTCGGCGAGGAGATCAACAGCACGATCACTTAGGATGCAGGGGGCAATGGGAGGGAGCAGGCACAGCCAAGGGCACAGGTCCGGGGGGGGCTGGTGGGAGGGCCACTGGGGGCCAACAACGTGAGACCACTGTGGACACTGAAGCTCTGGCCACCATCGCCAGAGTCCTTGGTGCCTATGAAGGCAACCAAGGACAGATGGGCCAGGTACTGGAGGAACTCCAGGAGATCAAGCTGCTGCAGCGGTCCATAGACAACTCATTGAGAACATGAGCCAGCTCATTGGGGTGCTGAAGGACATCAGCACAGCTTTAGTAAGGCCTCCCCCCACAACATCACTACCCTGTGGGCAGCCCCCAGCTGCACCTTCTACCTCTTCGGCTGCCACAGGGAGGGAGGCCCTGTCACAGGTTGAGTCCTCAGACACCTCAGAGCCTGCAGCAGTGGAACCCCCCCCAAACATAAGCGGGTACGTCCGAAGAACCCACTGAGAGATTCAATTGGCAAGGCACCTACCCAAGACAGGAAACAGAGCCGCCCCTGATGTCACCCTTAGTGCGACGGCACATTGACTTTGTGGACTATCCTGTCACACATTTCAATTCAGATGGCAGAAGTCTGTTGGACTGTGGACTTGAACACTGTGGTAACAGCTCTAATGTTTTCAACTACCACCACTGACAACTTCACCCTTCTGTGTTCACCTTCCCACTTTATGGCACTACGTTTTACTCACCTTATGCACTATAATAAATACCGTTTTACACATCCACTTGCTATGGTGTATTTATCGGATGTAGTACTCTATCTATGAAGTCGACTGCTAATGTATCACCAGATATAGGACCAGATGTACGACCAATTTTAGCATGCGCAAACAGGTTAGTGACCCGTTTGCGCATGCTAAAATTGGTATGGCCATGTACTAACACAATTTTGCGAGTCGCAAATGAATTGCGACTTGCAGAAAAGTGTTTAGAGACTCGCTATTTGGAAGGGGCGTTCCCTTCCAAATAGCAACTCTCTAACCCATGTACTAATGTTTTGCAACCGCAATTGCGGTCGAAAAACACTCGCAATTACCACCTACTTCAAGTAGGTGGTAATGCATTTGCAAATGGGAAGGGGTCCCCAGGGGACCCCTTCTTCTTTGCAAATGCATGGAAAAATATTTTTTAAGGGCAGGCAGTGGTCCCAGGGACCACTGCCTGCCCTTAAAAAATGAAACGAAAACATTTCATTTTTATTTTTTTAAATGCATCCCGTTTTCCTTTAAGGAAAACGGGCTGTAAGGAAAACGGGCTGCATTTAAAAAAAAAAGATGCTTTATTAAACGGCAGTCCCAGACATGGTGGTCTGCTGAGCCCAGCAGGCCACCATCCCTGGGAGGGCCAGCCATTCCCAATGGGGTCGCAAAATGCGAGTGCCTCATTAATATTAATGCGCCTCGCATTTTGCGACCCCATTGGGAATCGCAATCAGTGTCTCTGACACTGTTGTACATAGTAAATTGCGACTCGCAATTTGCGACTCGCAATTGAGCGCAAATTGCGCGTCGCAATTTACTAGGGTCGTACATCTGGCCCATAATCTGTTGTAAGTAATGTATGCAGGCACTTGGTGCAGTGCAAGCTAACATTGCAGATGAGTATACTCAACATGTTACCAAACACAGACATTGAAGTGTAAAGTACACACATATCTTTATCACAGTGTCCTAATCGTAGGTAGTTACAAGAAGAAGTCCATCCACACAATAACATGACACATCTGTCACTTGTGGAATGTCAAGTACCACTTTTCTCACATATATACATCTCAGATAGAAGTAGGGACAGGAAACTGCAGACACTGTCCAATGCCAGTGTGATCTCACAGATCTGTCATTGATGCAGCCTCAGGCATGTTGAGTAGCCCACAATAGACTTCACACAGCCAAACACAAACAGTAACTCAGCACTGATACACTCCAAACAGTTGTAGCTGCATCTCCTGGATAGTTTTGAACATCTGTCAGTGGTGTTAATTAAGCTCTGTGGCATACAATCATGAGACACATGTACACCTACATCCAGTTCACCCACAGAGAGGTATCAATCTTTGTGAACAGTGACTAACATGTATTGGCCAACAAACACAATGTGTTGGAGAACACAATGGAACACATAGGCAATGCACCAACACACAACAGAATAGAAATGCCAAAGTGTACCTGAAACATCCTTCATCTTGCTATTCAAGATACTTAGGAACCTGAATTGTTCTCACAAAGTCAGTGTCATACATTCCCAGGAACACCTCATGTCCATTTAGCCTGGCAGAACAGCATCTTAGTGCAGCTGATGTCAATACACTGACATGTCAAAATGAAAATGACAGGGAGAAGGGACCTACAACAACAAAACAAGGATATATCAGGGAGCAGTTGTTGCAAAGTCATCCTGTGCCCTGGGCACCTCCTAACGTTTTGCTGACTGGTACTGGTGGTAACTGACTCTGACTGACCCTGGGCTCTGCCTAACCAGGCCCAGAGCCAGTGCTATGCTGAAAGAGACATTTAGAATACAGTAAAAACACCTACATACACAAGGGTACACAATGGGTTGGGGTATACCCCTGTGATTGGCATGACCTACCCTCTAAGGCCCTAGTACATAATAGGGCAGGGGGGTTGAAACTGCCTATCAGTCACTAGTATATAATAGGGCATGGCAGTTTACAGGCCAGCAGCCCTTTCTGCACTTGCATGTGTGCACTGCTGAAGCCTGAGGTCAGTTTAAAAGTGGCTCTGTGTTGCAGGACTGCTTTTAAAAAGTAAATTGTGCCCAAACTCGACTTTGGTGTTTGGGGCATTTAAAAATGGATAACCTACAATGTTTGGGCATATTAGGTACCCCCAGGGTCTCCCCTAGGTGTCCCAGGGGTGGGGCAATCAGGTATTTATAAGGAGGACCCTTATAAAATGAGTTTTATATGTCCTGGGTTAAGTGAAATGGCACATTTCACTCCCCACATTGTGATAAAGTGCTGCCCAGAATCGAATTTGGTGGTAGGAGCACTGTGGAGGGAGGAACTGCAATATGTTTACATATTCAGAACCCCTAAAGTCTCCCCTAGGTGTTCCTGGGGTGGGGGTCCTGTAGATATATGTAGAATACTTATAAAATATGTTTTTATAAGCTCTGGTGCTGGAAAAATGGCCCAAGTCACTTTTCCCATTGCAAATCCCATGCCACATAGGTTAACATTGGAAAAGGTTATTAGTTAATAATTGGAGAAAGAAAAGCAATTAAACTAGGATTAAAAGACTCAGTAGAATGGTAATGATCAATCCAACAATATGGTATTGTTGAATTTATTGTAAAATGTGCAGACAAGAAGTACGCCAAAATTCAACCCTGTACTGCTCTGCCCTGATTGGTCAGAGCTAAGTGGGTGAGCCTGGCTACTTTGAAGAGGTGATAAATGACCCCTGGGGTTAGGAAGCCTCTCGGGAAGGAGAGGTTGCTGGGCATAGGCATGCCTGAGCCAGGGGGAGGTCCACTAAATAATGCTCTTCAAGGGAAGGGGAAGAAAAGCTAAAGACAGCAGTTTCATTTACAACTCTCCCCTTTGACCCAAGGCAGATGCTAGGCTTAAGAAGGGAATGAGCAGATGCAAGGGGGAGAGACTATGGAGATTAGCCATTCTAGGGGTGTGTTTAGCCAGCTCTTCTCTCCTTGCTGAAAATTCTGACATATTGAATTTTGGAAATAGTGGTTTCTGGGTTAGCATTTTGCCACACTTTGGAGGAAGTGGTCATGCTATGGGGTGGGCCCTGCACCTCATTGGACAGGAGTGCCCTCCTGCTTGACCCCAGAGAAGACTGAATAAGTATATGAGAGGGGCAGTGCCTCACAGATCTGCTCCTTGAAACTTAAGAGAATCAGAAGGGTCTACGCTGAAGAGTTTGATGTGCATTTCCAAAGGCTTGCACTCTGAAGATTGCGCCTTTTTCACCATCTGAAACTACAGCCCTGTGGATCAAACCTGCTTCAAAAGGACTAAAGAGTGGAATCCCTGCAAACTACAGGTTAACAGAGCTCACCTGGACCATCGCCACAAAGAATCCCCAGCCTGGAGTACTACCAGTGGATTTGTAAGGGTTTTGTCCAAGTGGATTGTGGGAATTGAAGTCTCACACTTTCAAGGACCCTCTTGGAGATTCTAGAACCTTGGATTGTGTGTTGGATACTTTGGGACCCGCAAGAAGAACTTCAGGAAGGAGTTCTAACAGGAACCAACCTGCTGGAGGGGGCTGCACAAGACTGGTGAGAGATCCTCCAGAACAATTGCTAAATGTGAATGTGTCCCTGTCAGAGGCAACAAAATGACCAAAAGGGGCACTGTTGGTTTCTAAGCACTAGAAAGTGACTAATCTCTAAAAATTCATATCTTTGGTTCCCTACAGTGAATTTTTTTTCATTTTGGTGCCATTTAAAAGATACAAATATTACCTATTTTTATAAATTGGTGTTGGATTTTTATTTTGTGTTGTGTCTTAATTATATACTGAATTGGTGTTTTTAAATGCTTTACCTTCCTGTCTTTGAAGTTAAGCCTGCCTGGTCGCAGCCAAGCTGCCAAGGGTTGAGCATAGGAATAATTGTCTAATACCTATTCTGAGCCGCATACTGTGTTAGTGGCCTTATTGCCAGTGGCAGATATATATTTGCCCATACTAATAATCCACTTTCCAACAGCAGTTCAATAATGTCACAACAATAACAATCCACTTCTGGAGTACACAGTATATGGATAGGATTAGACAACACATAGCTACATCATCAATGTATACATCAGTCAGGAGCTCATCCAAATACAGCTCTGCACAAAGTACCCCACAATTGTGCACACCAAACAGTCAGCAACCCACCACATCCTCACTGCTTCACAACAACAGCGAAAGTAACTGTCACAGTCATGACATCTTTCTGCATACTTACACTCAAGGGAAGTGGTTGTCGATGAGCTGTTGACGCAGGTCAAGCCCTTTCTCTTTGCCACTATCATCATCAGTGTTCATGTCAGGATTCTCACCAGGGGCTCCTGTTGGTCTCCAATCAGAGGGATGTTCCTGCGCAATGCAAGGTTGTGGAGCATGCAGCAGTCCACTGTGATCTGACACACCTTCCTGGGTGAGTAGAGGAGGGCTCCCTCGGTCTTGTCCATACAACGGAATCTGGCCTTCAGGAGCCCGAAAGCCCGCTCCACTACCCGACGTGCCCTCCCATGGGCTTCATTGAAGCGGACTTCACCTGGCATTGTTTGATTACTCAGCGGGGTCAGCAACCAAGGCCGGTTGGGATATGCTGAGTCACCTAGATGCGAGACACACATATGTGCAATCATGATTCTGAAATTTGCTGAGGATGACAGCATGTATCACGCACACACACAAAAGATGGACACATCTCACTCACCAACTGTTATATTCCATATAGGTACCCTATATAGGCGAAGGTAACATTGCAACCTTTCACCTATATTCTTCCCTCCATTACATACATAACGGTTATTAGGGACTGACCTTTTACCTAGATACGACACTTCATTCAGAACGTGGGTTTCCCCCTAGTTCGAATCTCATACATTATGCATGAGGCTTCTTGGAAGCACAGCAGGACTAACAACTGTTCAATGAATAGTTATTGAAAACGCCCAGCCTGTTTATTCTGTATAACTCTCTGAGACAAACTAAGTGAGCACGAGTGACTGATCGAAAGGCAGTATATTGTTTCCACGATTCTGAGGGATCAAGGTTGTCATGTTCTGAGGTTGCCAGAATCTATTCTCTCCTTGGTAAGAGGAGATTATAGTGGCACTGTGAGCTAGCTGATACAGACAGGCTAACGTATCTGGTGGGGGTGCACAGAATCAGTCCGCCACCAATCCCACAGTTTATGTTATCCAAACTACACGACATGGCGCGCCCAACGTTGGTTGGGTACTTATTTAACAGTAGAATCTGAGTAGTTCAGTCGTGCTAGTCTCAGAGACCCCAACTCACAAAACACCAGAGACGTCTGGAGTGGGTGGGCACAAACTCCGCCACATCTGAGTAGGCAAATAATCCTATTTATTGGCTGTTGGTTAATCAAGCTTGAAGGACACAGTGTTCCTAAAATTGTGCAAAAACACCTTATCTTAGTTTCCTTGAAATACTTCTTCCTCTAAAAAATGACTGAAAGCGTGGAAAACACGGAAGGAGTTGTGCATAGTTTGCACCTCTCAGATGAAGAAAATTCAGATGCAATTCCGATTGCAGAAAACCTTCAAAATACAGTCACCCTGAAACTACTTGCGCATGGTGTAACAGCCAGGGGTGGCACAGTAGCTTTCGTGATTGAGGCACACGAATCATATAGAACAGAGGTATTTTATTCTTGGGTTACATTCCCAGCAGCAAATGCAAGAACAAAAACATTTCACTCCTACACAGAAGGAGATGCACCAGCGGAATATTGTCCGTTTGAGGACATTGAGGTTCCGCTCACATACCAGGAACACTTATACTGGTTTAAAGGCGCCCTACCCCACATAAGTAGAAGAGTGAGACTCGGCCCGCTCGGAAGAGAAGGGGCAACATTGCCAATTTTAGCGGCCTACACACCACATCCTGACATTGAAACAATGCCACCAGGAGACTTACTCACACAACACAAAGAATTGATAAAAATTTACAGAAACTTGACGCAATTTGTCATGAGGACACTTACAGTCCAACCAGCAATAGTTGCAACAAATGGAACTCAAGTTCAGAGTACAGCAACTAAAATCACACCACAAACATTACCCGCGGTGATGGGTAAAATGCCCACAAAACGTGAACAAATGTAATTCTGGGTAGCTCAGAAAATAACACAGCTAGAGGCAGTATTCCCGAATACTACCCCATATGAAAAACACAGAATGCTAACAATCTGCTTGCCCATGGGGATAACACCACAAATAGAGGATTGTACCACTTGGGGTACAGTCTTTGCTGCCATTTATACCAGAACTCATGGTATCCCGCAATTAGCAGTAGTACCAGACGTATTGAGACAAATACAAAACGAGTACGGAGCAGAGCCTGCTCTGAACTTAGGGATGAAGTTACTAGGTAACTATGCCCAGGTATCAGCCATAATATTAGCTAATATTAAAGGGGAAGCAGCTTCAGTGGCTATCCGCCAACCCCTAAGGGAGTTCAGTCCTTTAAACAAGTACACGAACTACCGAAAATAATTGAAACTGCATATGCAGAATTAGGCAGAGACAGTTTGGGCGGGAAAGCTTTAAAACCACAACTGATGGGCAGTCCTGAAAAGGACACTTCTAAGCAGACAACAAAACTTTAAAGGAAACAGATCTCAATCAAGAGGTAGATCTCCTCCACAGGAGCCCTCCAAAAAGAGGTATAACCTTAGGAATAGGGATAATATTAGGAAACCTGATGGGTATGAGGATACTGATACACGTTCCTCTCGTTCCTTTCAGGGTTCATTGAAAAACTCAGAGAGGGAAGGATGGTCAGACAGACAAGAAGAGCGTACAAAGTCCAGAGACAAGCAGCACGCTCAAGATTACACTTCTAAAAAAGAAGAGAAACCAAAGCAAAAGCCACAGTTCAAATAGAAGAAGGTTGCAGGTCTAAAGATCAGACATGCTCAGAATTCTGAGGACTCGACTACTGAACGGGGAATGGACTCTGACGATGCAAGACAGTGCGGCAGAAGTAACAATAGCTCGCTAGAACCTGATGGAATTTCTGGTGACAGCGGACTTGAATGATTATATCACGGTAGAGACACCTGATACTAGGGTAAGTGTCCCACATAAGTTATATGAAATAACACTCCAAATGGAGGGGGACAAATGTAGGACAGTTAAAGGTCTCTTTTGGGAGAACTTGTCGTTTGGCTACGATATTTTATTAGCTGAACAAGATTGGCCGCCAGCATTCGTCATGGAATGGCCTAAGGGAGAAACGGTAATTTTACCGGAATTCTCAGACCATATTCCCAGGCACCTAAAACACACATATGCGCAGGAGTGGGCGGTAGCCCAAGCCCCTGCATTATACAAAAACCATGTTGGATGGGAAGGGGATTCAACCCACCACATAATTCCTTTAAAAAATACTCCAACTGCACAGAGGCAGTATCCAATAAAGCAAGAAGCTAAAAAACAGGTCAGGGAGATCTTAGATCAACTTGAATACCAAGGGGTGATCGAAAATTGCACCTCATCGATGAACAATCCTTTGTTCCCGGTCATGAAACCTGACAATTCATATAGTTTAGTTTTAGATTATAGACATTTAAACACTTGCACTAAGACATTTGCAGTCCAAAATGCACACAGTGCCGCATTAATGAATAACATTGTGCGGAAAAAATATAAAACAACACTTGATATCTCAAATGGATTTTTCTACCAAAATATATGTATTTGTATGTATTTAAGCTTATATAGCGCTCAGCTACCCCCAACGGGGGTGTCCCGGCGCTTGCAGATACAGTGGGGGGTGAAGGCAAGTTAAAATTGTCGAGTCCTAGTTTGCTAAAGGAGACTGAAAAGCCAGGTCTTCAAATCCTTCCGAAAGATAGGTTCCGACTTGGCTTTCCTAATATGATCAGGCATGGAGTTCCACAGGGTCGCAGTTTTAACGGAGAAGGACCGTCCTCCTATTCTAGACTTAGAAAAACGGGGGATGACAAGGCACTCACGATGATTAGATCTTAGGGTCCTGGATTGATGGTATTTGCGAACTCTCTTCTTTAGATATTGCGGACCAATATCATTAAGTGCTCTGTATGCAAGAGTAAGTGCCTTAAATTCAGTTCTTCTCTTAACAGGCAGCCAATGGAGACTACGCAAATGAGGGGATATATGATGTCTTAGTGGGATGTTCCTAATAAGCCTGGCTGCTGCATTCTGCACAGTTTGCAGTTTCCTAAGCAGGTAAGCTGGCAGCCCGATGTACAGACTATTTGCATAGTCAAGCTGTGATGTAATCACCGCATGGACTATTGTTTTCCTACAGTCCATTGGTAGGAAGTAGAGGAATCTCCGAAGGGCCTTCAATTTCCAAAAGCAGGACGAGGAAACATGAGCTATCTGAGTTTTACATGACAGGGAAGTGTCTAGTTTGAACCCTAAATTCCTTGCAGACGAGACTGGAAGAGGAGGGGGTTAAGTTCTGCGGGCCACCAGAAATCTGATAATGGAGGTGAGGGCTGGTTGAAAAATAGCACTTCCGTTTTTTCTGTGTTCAGCTTTAGGCAGTTAGCTGTCATCCAAGCTGAGATGTCCATGAGACACTGCCTAAAGTTTGAAAAACCGGCCTCAGAGCAATCTTGGAAGGAGAACACAAGCTGCGTGTCATCAGCATATGAAACGACATCCACCCCGCGTTGCTTTACCAAAGGGGCCAGGGGAGCGAGGTAAACATTAAAAGGGTCGGGCTAAGGGCTGAACCCTGAGGCACTCCACAGATCACAGGGCGAGAATTCGAAGTGTAAGGATGCAACCGAATTCTCTGGGAGCGGCCCTCTAGGAAGGAACAGAACCAAGCTAAAGTAGTCCCCGTCACTCCCAACTGTTGAAGCCTATCTAAGAGGATCTTATGAGACACTGTGTCAAATGCTGCTGACAGATCCAACAGCACCAGCATTGCACAGTTCCCATTATCCATTGTCTCCCGGACAGTTTCTGCTACTTCGAGTAGTGCTGTCTCCGTGCTGTAACCTGCTCTAAATCCCGACTGGGTGTCGTGAAGCAGTTTATTAGATTCAAGAAATGTGGACAGTTGTTTTGCACTTCTTTTTCGAGAATCTTAGCAGGTACTGGCAAAAGGGAGATGGGTCTAAAGTTTTTCAATATTGTAGGGTCTGCATTCTCCTTTTTGAGGATTGGTTGGACAATAGCGATTTTCCAGCTAGATGGATAAATGCCAGTTTCCAATGAGGTGTTCCAGAGCTGGTTTAGCGCAGGGTTGAGCAGTGGAGCTAATATTTTAAAAAACCTGGCCGGGCAAGGGTCAAGTGGAGACCCGGATTTGGTTTTGTCCAACTGCTTGAGGAAGTAGCCAAATCTAAAGGGCTAAATTCATACCAAATATTTGTCGGGAGGGGGCGAGGCAGAGATGTGTTGAACGGATCTGTCTCAGGAAAGGCTGCATAGATGTCATGGATCTTTTCCTGGAAGAAGATCGAGAGATCCTCACAGAGTGTGGCAGAGGGAACTATATTGCTTTTCATTGCCTCTGGTTTAAGGAAACCCTGAACAATTTTAAAAATTTCCTTAGTGGAGTTGTCAGCTGATTTTTATTTGATTGGCAATATGATCCTTGATAATATTGCGTTTTAATTTATGAAACTGTTTTATTGCCTTTCTGTATGTGATATAGCGCCTGAAAGCAGGTATCTAACAGCATTCTCAGCGCTAGGGTCACAGCGTCAATTTTGTCGACTCCCCCAGGGGTATAAGAACAGCTTGGGGTTGTTTTCGGCCAGAGTAACTGAGTTACTTCAAAATTTGGATGCAGAGGCATTGTCACATGTGGATTATATTTATCTAACGGGCGATGACCTAGAGGAGCACTTGAACAGAGTGAACACCATAATTTTGGGATTTGCATCTGAGGGCTACAAATTCAACTTTAAAAAATCAAAAATTGCCCACCTCAGTGTCCTGTTTTTAGGATATGAGCTTTCAAGTGAAGGGAAAAGCCTGGCAGCCAATTTTTTAGAAAATTGCGCGCTGCTCCAACCTCCAAAATCACTGAAAAACTTAGAATCAATCCTGGGATTCCTGAACTTTGGCAGAACATACATTTTGGATTACGCAGAAAGAGTAAAACCTTTCTACGATTTAATAAAACATGATTTTTCAGTAAGACAATGGACACAGGAACATACAGATATCCTTCATTCCTTACAAGCTGACATGATAGCTTCCAATTACTTGCAGACACGCGTAAACGTACGCAACCTGGTGATCCGTATAGTTGCGGGTCAATCTGGGTACACCTATCTAACATATAATGAAGGTGAAACAGTACCAATTGCATACAAATCACATTTGTACACAAATGCTGAGATGCGCTTCGCATCTACAGAAAAGATTCTAACAGCAGTACAGACTGCTGTAGTGAGAGAAAGAGCACTGGCTCAGGGGAAACGAATAATAGTAGTGACTCCGGTTCCAGCCTTAGAGGCTTCGACAAAGGCAAGCGTTCCTAACGCTAAAGCCTTACATCCAAGTTGGATACAATGAGCTAATTCTCTTACTGCAACGGACGTTAAATACAGATTTGATTCAAATCAAAAAACACAAGCATTTCTGCAATACGAACAAGAATATCCTCTGCCAAACGAAATAATGCCTCTAGATCAGTATGAATATATAATTTACACTGACGGATCAGCTCAAGCGGCCATAGGAAGTAAGCAACAATATAGCGCGGCGTGCGCAATCGTTAAAGGTCGCATGCGGGATGGAAGGTTCCACACAAGTTGCACAAAAACGCAATCTCTAGGAGACTGCACGGCACAGCTGGCAGAATTAAAAGCCTTGATACTGGCACTGGTAAATATGGATCGAGAATTCCCCACACTAATTGTGTGCAATTCGTTTTACTGTGTGCAGTCATATAATGAATATTTGCAGCACTGGGCTCAAAATGGGTTCAAAGATGCAAAAGGTGGCACAATTAAGTATAAAATGCTATGGGAACAGGTAGTGGAGTTGAAAACAGAACTACTGAGAGCTCGCGTGATACATACACTGAGTCATCAGCGTGATGGCGTTCACGTTGAAGGGAATTCATTGGCTGATGAAGCCGCAAAGGGGGCTGTACGCACGGCTTCCGTAGCTGCAATCACTCGTTCTAAAACGAGAATAGACGGTGAAATTATGGTGGCTGTCATTGCTTGTCGCAAAAACAGCGGAGCAGTACCAAAAAGGTTTCCACTCAAGTACTCCTACAAGTTAGATGCCAATAATATTCCATTTGCACAGATTCCTGGAGTGGGGGATAGAGTAATTCCAAACATGGATCGTAGGTTAGGTTTAATTCTAGCAGCACACGAAGGGATAGGTTCTGCACATGCAGGAGTTATGGCGACTGTTTCTTTACTGAAACAACGCTATTGGTGGCCTCGGTTAACTAAGCAGACTAAAGACTATGTCTTAAAATGCAACATCGGCCAGCAGATGAAAGGTTCCACCGTAACATGTCCAGCACAGACACCATTGTTAATATCTGACAAACCACTAGCGTGTGTTTACTTGGACCACTGCAGCCCCTTACAGAAAGATGGGGCTTACAGGTATATCATGGTTGCAGTGGATTCCTTCTCAAGATTCCTATGGGTGTGGCCCCAACGCTCGGCTGACGCTCGAACTGTTATAAAAGATTTGCGAGTCTTTATAGGGACATACACAATTGGCACATTACATTCTGACCACGGCCCTGCGTTTAGTTCTCGGGCTTACAAGGAGGCCTTGCAAGGATTGGGTGTAGCTTTGCGGTACTCCTCTCCGTACCATCCCGAGGGAAATTTGGTCGTGGAGAGGAAAAACCGAGACTTAAAGCAATCTTTAACGGCTAGAGTATTAGGCACGGGTGAAAGTTGGGTAAAACATCTGTCTGGAGTGCAGCGAGCATTGAATAACATGCCAAGAAGTTCTCTAGGGGGGGTCACTCCATATGAGGTCCTATTTGGGACAAGAATGCGGGTACCTGATCTTGATTGTGAAGGCGCAGTGGCGGATGAAAAGCCTTTTGACATCCATGATCGTTTGGCTGTTTTACGGGATCTAAATAAGTCCAGAACACAACAAAGTAATGTCCATATGAAGTAGACCGCCACCGGGGAAGTCAAATCAGTCACAGCAAGACCTGTCTGGATCCCAAAAATCGGGGATCTGGTCAGAGAGAAAATAGCGGACAAGAAAGAATTTGGGCCATCATACAGAAAGCCTGTACAGGTCCTAGCAGTTGAAGGAACAAGAACTGTACTTCTACCGCCTCTTGCCGGAAAAAAGGAGAAAAGATTTGTCTCAATCGACCTAATCAAACCACACTATGTGGCCGATACTGAGAGGTAGGCCACGTGGACTCCGAAGTAGCAGACGCTCTCCTCTCGCTACAATTCAAGAAGTTCAAACGGAAAGACTCATCACGTTCGAAGAGTCTCCTGCATGGAATGATGGACTATACAATAATGCTATGGAACTCGTTCCCCTTGAACCTGAAGTTCAAATTCAGAACCAAAATGAAAGACAAATTTCAAATCGACCAAATACAGATATCTACATCAACATGCCTCAACAAGAGCAAACTACGATTTCTACAAATCCTGATGCAATACCAACAATTGATCGAACTGCTTCTGGCTACTTCATAAACTTTGATACATTTTCTTTGGATCCAAGTGAACCGGAAACGATGCTAGCCCAAAAATCGCACAAGCAGCAAGTTAAAGACTTTCTGAACTTTTTTAAAAAGACCTACCTGGTGTCACCTTGGGTAGAACTATGGGTAATCCCGGGATACTTTTCTTTCTTTACTGGTTAGGCTTAGTAATAGTTTTTAGCATGCTTGTTAATGGAAAATACCTTCGACAAAGCTCTGCAGCCCAAAAGGTGAATTTAATTTTAAAACCACACCAATCATCTCATCGAGAACAAAGAGACTTGTCATCAGTGAACATTACAGCAGTTCCTATACCTGATGGTATAGTTTGGTACAAGGTTAATTTCGATATATTTGGTCCGTCCGAACTTTTGAGAATTCCTCATTTATTTAAAATATCGTTAAGTGATATCATTACCTCAAGTACATTTTCCGATGATTGGGATTTTGAAACTGTAAATAACATGTTGTCTGATTTGGAAAAATCTGCTGCATTTTCTAATAGTGAAACATTGGAAAGCACATCAGATTTCGAAACAATGTATTGTTATCAACACTATGGTCATCACTTTCTGCATAAACCTGCTAATACTAGAAATGTGTTCACTTACCACCAGTGGGAACATTGTCCAACACCGCCGAAAGGCAGTTCAAAAACATTTACACAAAAGTTTCCATATTTTTCAGGGTTTAATATGTCTGATCCAGCATCATATTATTATAAGGTTGCACCAACATCAGCACAGAAAACTATGTTAACAAACACCAAACAGATTTACTCTGCTTCCTTTATTGCCCAGTTGTCTGAACAAGGGTTCGACTTATGGAAAGACACCATAGACTTGAAATCAGTCTAGGGTACTAGAGAATGGCAAGTACAGGGAGAAGAAGCTTTGTTTAGAGCATGCCTTATCCCTCAACAAATCATGTATTTTGAATGAGACAGTGCAACAGACGTCTTGCCTTGACCTAGCCAAGAACAAAGAGTTGAACACACCTCGGCTGCCAACTCCATCACACACCGAGGGTAACATAACATCACAGAAAGAGATTACGTTGAATGACATTATACAATACAACAGATCAGACCCTGATTGGAAGAAATGGTTGATTTTGCCCATAGACACGAATACTTGTCAGGCGAGATTTATGGGTAAAACCAAAGGTTTCGCTATCCATAGGCCAGATCCATGATATGCACAGAGAGAACATCCAGGGGTAGTGAGATCCTACAGTGTTGGGAAGTTATGCCTTTATTGGCTAAAAACCTCAACACTCACAAAGGTGAAACAACACTTATCCTTATTGTCACAAGATGTGGATCTTAGGGATTGTTTACATGGTCCCAGGAAGCCATGTCAGAAACGTTTCTATTATGCTGTCTACAATGAAATTTGGAAGATATCCCAACAAGAGGCCGCAGAGAGGTTACGCAAAATAGACCGTATAAATCTAGAAAAATCTCTAGCAGTGGTAGACAATGGTTAACTACATTGACCTCCAGGATATATTCCTTAGGCAACATTGTATCTTCTGCGTTAGACATACTAGAACAAGATTTGGCCATATTACAACACGGGCAATCTCAATTACCGTCCACAGAACGGCTAATCCATGGCCACATAACTCTATCGGTCACTACTTTTCAGTTTCAGTATTGCCTTGAACAAAAGCAGGCAGGCAGATATGAAGAAATGGGTAAGGAATACATTAAGGAATCATGGGTATTACCATACAGATTTCGATGCCAGAGTGGGGATCGAGAAGTATTTCTAGGCGGTACAAACTGTGAGGATGCTTTAAGTGGATCACTCATATGCAGGATATAATGCTACACAGGGCTTGTAATGGTTCTGTTGCGAACCTGTCTTGCCATTTGAGGGGTGCCCCAGCTGCAGTGATTACTCCAGCATTCAGGCTACTTTCAAATGGGAGTTACTTGATGCAGAACAGTCAAGGCTGCTGCGGAATGCTCCCGGGCATCGCATATCTGGTAACTGTGAGCTCCAGGGTTACTTGTTGTATGCAAGTATTGTTTCCACCAACACATACATTCAGGGAGTCGCCGTTATGGCCTTCACTGAATGTTTCTTTAATACGGTTTGATACTCTAAGCAGAATGAAAGCCATGCTTTTACAGAAGTCTGTGCCCTTAACCTCCGCTCGAGAGACTTTTGATCTCCAGATCGCAAGGTCTTCGGCAGAGATACAGGTGCTTATTCATACAAACTGCCCTTTCCATTTCGCAGAAATGGTAAATCGTATCTTTAACATGTCTGATACGACAGGCATAGTCCACCTATTTAAGACCATAGGTTCTGGACTTCTGAGCACCTTTCAGACGGTACTTGGAGTTATACCAAACTTCATACACTCCGTATTCGGAAGCATCTTTAGAGGATTTCCGCTCATCCTGTTTTTAGTAGCAGGTATCCTGATTGTTTTATATGTACTATATATAGTCCTACTGGCCTTCAGAAGACTCCTCAAGACCTGGCTCTTCGATCAGTAGCAGCACCACCCCCCTCTTCCCCCAGCGCCTTGAGACCCTCGCGGGTATGTAGTGCGCTTTATAAGTGACATGATTGATTGATTGATTGATTACTACGCAATGGACATCCCAGTCACCAAGGAGATGGAAAGAGCACTCCTGGAGCGTAAATACAGTGACCGCATGGTACAACATCTAGGCAGGCCTCACCTATGAGAACTAAGTGGATCTTGGTTCTTGTCATTTCAACGATTATGGATGGACTGCATCTTACCTGTCCTCCGATGCCTGTTTTGCGGAGAAGAATGCGTGTTAGACCTTTGTTTGACACTCCCATCATAGGCGCAACCGGACGTGAATGCTTTACTGGACCCGATAACGGCCCATGTTCTGCAGTGTCCTCAGCGTATTCCGATGTTGATGGCGGCATTCCTTGAGCCCCCACAGGTAGTAACAGCACCTGTTGGTATGGACACCGGCTCCTCCTCTAACACCCAGGCTTTGGACGGTGCACAGGCTGCCCCAGCACCGGCTGCGGACAGTGTGGAACATCATCTGTGCTCAATTGACGTACTCTGCGAAGTGCTACTGGGGCCGTCTACTGCGGAAGCAAGCAACGAAAATGTTGCGTCTACCAGCCAGGACACATAAACATTTGACTCATTTGGCTCGTCGTGTGCTGGAAGAAATTCGCCCTTTTTCAAAACAAGCTCAAATTTGGAACTCAAAACAAAAATTGACATTCCTTTCATTTATTGGGCATACATGGCTTTCTAATGCTTATAGTGCTTCGGACTATAACTATGGACACTTTAGAGCTATGGCTTGCAAAAATGATTTTTTTTAGACAGTTTTAAGTTTTTTAGAATTTTTTTTAGAAGTTTTAAACATTTTTAGCTAAACAGATGTTTTTAAACTTTGTGCGTACCAATATCTAGTTAGGCTTGTAGTACGGTCATAAGTTACATATGTCGTCCAGTCGGAAGAGTAGTGGGTGTTATATTCCATATAGGTACCCTATATAGGCGCAGGTAACATTGCAACCTTTCACCTATATTCTTCCTTACATTACATACATAACGGTTCTTAGGGACTGACCTTTTACCTAGATACAACACTGCATTCAGAACGCGGGTTTCCCCCTAGTTCGAATCTCATACATTATGCATGAGGCTTCTTGGAAGCACAGCAGGACTAACATCTCCTGTATAATATCTCTGTATAAAGTTCAGGCCCGACGTCATCCTTTAGGCCCACACAGTAACACAGCAAGGTAGGACCCCTGGGGAGACCTATGGGTATATATACATCACATCTAGCTTAGAAGGACAGAGGAGACCAAGACTTCCCGGCTGAACACTGACCAGAGACGCTGAGGTTCCTGCATGCAGACACTCCAGCTCGCAGTGGTCTAACATCCCTCACGGGGTGTCCAACTCGAGACCAGGACGGGGTCCCATATTCTCTCATTCTCAGGTAATGGGGTTGACTAGATCCTAGAGGGATTCTTGGCATAACACCTACACAGATGCTAGGTACATTCAGGTACATCTAATTAGGAAGGCATTCTAGGAGTACGCACTTTTTATCATGTGTTTTATGTACTTGTATATATTCATGATTTCTGCAAGATGGTAGAACTTTACCATCCCTTTACTTTCATAGTACTTCTAATCATATATCTCTGCTACTGTCTAAAGGTTGTTGCAGCTCATCTATTCTACACTAGAATAACAACTGTTCAATAAATACTTATTGAAAACGCCCAGCCTGTTTATTCTGTGTAACTCTCTGAGACAAACTAAGTGAGCACGAGTGACTGAGCGAAAGGCAGTATATTGTTTCCACGATTCTGAGGGAACAGGGTTGTCATGTTCTGAGGTTGCCAGAATCTATTCTCTCCTTGGTAAGAGGAGATTATAGTGGCACTGTGAGCTAGCTGATACAGACAGGCTAACGTATCCGGTGGGGGTGTACGGAATCAGTCCGCCACCAATCCCACAGTTTATGTTATCCAAACGCGCAGATCCTGTATAGGTTATATAGCAACTACATGACACAACAAGCCAGGCCCTCTCCACTTGTAGATGTGACATCAACTGGGGTATGTTGCTGTTCCTCATCACATAGGAGTCATGGGCAGATCCTGGGAATTTGGCATAGGCATGTGAAATGGTCAAATCCACAAGTCATGTCACTTGCACGTTGATTGAATGATAATGTTTCCGGTTCCTATATATTTGCTCATGTGCTTGAGGTGGTACAATGGCAATTTGTGTACCATCGATGGATCCTACAACATGTTGGAAGCGACCTTATGATCATAAAAGTTACCCTTCACAGTTGTCAATTCTTCTCTTCTTGGGAAATGAATATAACTGTCCATGTGTTTCATCAGTGCAGACAGGACCTCACGTAACAACATACTGAACATCAGTTGTGACATCCCACCAGATGTAGCCACCGTGTACTGAAATGAACCAGTGGCAAAGAAACGCAGTGTGGCAATCACCTTCACTGTTGGGGTCAGAGCTGTGGGATAGGTTCTGTGAGCCCTTAACTGAGGCACCAACTGGCGACATAGCTCCTGAATTGTGTGAACTTCTTAATGATGTCTCGCTCCTCCATGGTCAACAGGTCTGGAAAAGGCCGGTAGACGGGAGCTTGTCTCCTTCTCCCTCTGCAAGGGTACACATGTGTGGAAACAGGAAAAGATAAGATGTTGGTTACAGAGTACACGTTGACTCATACCAGCACAAGATTAACAGTCATGTGGAATCAGTATCATGCACTTGTGAGCTGTAGACATACATTGTCATCCGTTAGGTTATGACGTTGACAATATGTACATACAAACTACCAGTATGGGGGTAGTGGTATAGGTGACAGACATATAGGCCATTGCAAAATCATGGATAGTGAGCCATGTGGGGTGTGAACACATCACAGGTGGCACACAGCATCAGGCTTGAGATTGATATACCTGTTATCTCTTAACATGACACAACTTGATGTAAAGGATGCACACCATCTTCCTCATAGTCTGCCATTTTCTAAAATCCAGACAACACATGAGTCTGTTACAGCACTGTGTGCATCATATATACACCTTTTGTGCAGAGTCCACTATAACTGCCTGAGAAGTCTGCATTACATACCTTGGCACAGTCACTACAAGGATACACAGCTCGACTGGTAAGGTGTGTCCTTGCACACATGGACAACACTGACATGTGAGGTATGGCAGAGCAATGCTGGTAAACCTCTGGTTACAGCAATTTAATGTGCAAGCTGAGCAAAATGAGTGTCACACTATTGAGTCCCCTGGCAAGGTGCTACTGATGCATGATATTGTGTGGAGCACAATGCTGCAATTTGTTAGGCAAGAACCGCAAACGCCAGCTGATGTGACCCGCGCTGTAGGTGTCAGCCACGGCGGCCACTGCCGTTGGCCCATATTGTAAAATGAGAGCGACGCGGTAGAGAAAATGTGACCCCCGCGGTCTGAGCTCGCCCATGAGAATAACATGGCAGCCAATGGGCCTTGTTACCTCGGCCACCGCTTGCGGCTTTGAACCTTGCAGTAGGCGTGCCCAGCCACGGCGGCCACTGCCATTGGTACATCTTGTAAAATGCGAGAGACTCAGTAGAGAAAATGTGACCACCGCGGTCTGAGCCCGCCCATAAGAATAACATGGCAGCCGATGGGCCCTGTTACCTCGGCCACCGCACGCAGGTTTGAACCTCACGGTAGGCGTGCACAGCCACGGCGTCCACTGATATTGGCACATATTGAAAAATGCGACCGACATGGGCCAATGGTCGTGCCTGTCTAGCACTGACACCACCCTTGTGACCTATTTATAGGTAGCATCTAGGAATACTTCACACTGCTGCCTGCTATACCTCCCCATCACCAGCTGCTGTTTGCTACCTCTGGGAGCACTCATGGCCCGTACAGAGAAGGTAAGGGCCCGTCCCTTCACCCCAGAGGAGCTGGATCTCCTGGTGGGTGAGGTCCTTGGCCAGTACGGGCAGCTATATGGTTCACCAGAGGTACCGGTAAGTGTACATGTTCAGATTTTGACTTCATTTGAATGCTTAGCTACTGTTACTGTAGACTAGTATGTGCCTCGAAGTGCAAGCCAATGTAGATGCATTGATTGTTGGACCACTACATGGCCCATAGTAGAAAATGCATATGTTGCCCTTACGTCTGTGGAGAGGATGGCCCCATTGGAATGAGTGTAGCTCTCTTTGAAACTTTTACTTCAGATATTGCTCTCTGTATTTCTCTGCTTCATGTCAGCTACTTTGACTTGCTTAATGACTACATGGTTATAGTGCGATGGTCTGTAGAGCCTTCTTTCGCATAAGCCCTGACTGCATACAATGAAGAGTTAGACTGAATGAGCATTGCCAATTGTACAGTTCCACTGATGACTGGGCCAATTTACACTTTGTGCGCCAGTTCCGTGGGAGGTGGTTCTAATTCACAATCATCCTTACAATGTCAACAGAAATGATATGAGACATGTCTATTGGGCAGAGGGGACAAATACGTTTAGAAAATTGGTATACTGAGACACAATGGAGATGAGTGCTGTCTGCCCACAGTGAGCAGGCCTGATTTTTGGATTTGTATAGCTTCAGCTGAACTCCCCTCTTACACATCTGAGACATGTACAGTGTAGATGTAATCCTACTATTGGTAGGATATTGTGGTGAGGATCAAATGTGTAACTACTGTCTCCCCATTCACATTCCACATGCAGGTGAGAATTGCGATGGCATCCCAGTTACAGTGTCACATTTGGCAAAAGGGCTGTCCTGTGAAGGCACAATGTATAGAGGCCACATCTCACAACTGACAAGGTTAGGCATTTGAGTAGTGCACACTCCTATATAGCCCCAAACAGTACTAGCTCTTATTGACACACATGCCAGCCCTTACCTTATCACCTTAGTGAGTGCATGTTGTGTTATGTACCTTACTGGGCCCTATGTACCACGTGCTGAGATGCAACGGGCCTGGCAAAGGGCCTGGCTGTAAAGGTGTTTGGACTGTCAGACACAGTGAGTTTTTCCTAGAGGATTTCATAACGGTGTACTGTCTGTCATGGTCCCTCACATTACGTACCACCAAGGTTGTCCTTGGTCAACCTGATCTAAGTAGGCAGCCTCAGTATATGTATGTAATGACCAGGTTGTAGGTTCATCCTCACAGACGTTGACATTGGAATTTCTGAACTTTATTTGGGCATAGCATGTGATATGGTCTGTATGACTATGCTGTCCATAGATTCATGTGTGTGGTAGGTGTCAAGTTGCTTCATAACTTGCAGATAAAGGTCAATTACATATCTGTGACAATCTGTTTCTACATGTCTTCAATGCTTACAGCTCAAAGTCCTTCAGCGAAATGCCATCTGGAAGGGCATCGCCCAGAAGGTGCGGACCTTGGGGGTCTCCAACCGGCGTAGTACACACTGCCACAAGAGGTGGGATGACATCTGCCGGCTCAGCAAGAATGTCGCCGAGTTGTAGCCGGGGCTGGCCCCCTGAAGTGGCAGGTTGGTGCACCGTACCTTGACCCCCTAATGTCCCGCATTTTGGCGGTGACTCAGCCAGAGCTTGATGGACATTTGAGGGCCGAACAGCAGCTAGTTGGGGGTGGTTATAGGACTGAGTGTAACCTTGTGCATGAATAATTACCTTTTCTCACAGCCATCATCACCCCATGAAGCTTCGAGATGACTCATTTTCCGTGAAATATTTAGAAAGTTGCTTGTGTAGGAATGGCAGTAGGTGCCTGGTGTTTACCACTGTCTCCACTTTATGTAGCATAAAAATAGGCAGTGTCCCCCAAACAAATCTTACCATAGTTGCAGATCCCATCTGGAGAATAATGACTGAACTGACCCATTCAGACACATGAAAAGAAGTGTGTAAATTGTCTCACACTGGAAACTTGTCATCCTTGTGTGCGCAGTGTGGCTCCCTGACTACTGTGACTCATGTGATGGTGTGGCAGTGGCTTGTGGCATGGCCTATTAAGCACTCAGGGTGCAAGGAGTTTGCTCAATATCCCCTTGTCCTATGTGTTGTGTACGGCAAAATGATTCAAATGACAGAACCACAGTTTACTTTGGAGATGCCTACATGCAGCATAGCATAACAATAGATGTTTTCCTGGCACAATCACAGCAGCTGCACACATGAGCTGAGGATGTAGATGGTAAACAATCTGTATGCATTAGGTGATGTCTATTTGTACATTGTGTACATGGCAATATGTCTTTGTGATGGTCAGACAGTGTAAGGTTGATGCAATAGGGCAGTGTCTCTGGATTGGGTGAATGTTTTCACCCCTAAGGGTTGACATGGTTTGATGGGATCAGGGAGAGTGAAAATTTGGTATCATTGAGATAATTATACTGTACATTGCAATTGAGTCAGCCAATGTTTATCTGAGTGGCAGGGCTTACTGTGTATGCATTGAGGAGGGGTAGACATGTGCATCAGTGCCCAGTCAGGGTGTGGCTGCTGACATGCATCAGGGAGTGATATCTTGAGCCATTGATGTGCCCTGTGTGTCAACGGTCAGTACAACATGGGGATGACATACACCATATAGTAGCTTGGACCGCACATTCCCTATCCTTGTGGAGGCCAATCTCATCTTCACGTGTGGGTTAATTCCAAGGACTTCTGTCCTTTAAGGGTTGTTCTCACATTGACATATATTCTGTGGATGAGGTCTGCTCACATGCAACAGCCTTGACTGAAATTGCCCTGGCCAGACTCATGTGCATTGTTCTTTGTTTACACTATTACATAGTGATTAGTACATATTTATCCACACTACCTGTGACACTTAGCAAGTCCTCTGATGTGAATGTGTCAACTGTATCTTCTGGCAGTGGACAGCAGTGAGCCTGATAATTGGGGATGTAAGCTGGGTGTGGTGCCCACTTCCATATCAATTACGATTTCTTATTGTGATGCCACTTATCCCAAGTAGGTGTTCTACAGTACAAAGAATATTAGTGTATGCATTCAAGATTTGTCACTATTTGCATGTCTCAGTTTGTATGGGTAGTGGTGTAAGCATCAGGCCTTTCAATGAAATGTCAGAGGGACACTACACTATTGTATGAGGACCTAGTTTGAGAGGATTCATGTAGGGGCGATTCCTTCATGAGGGCGTTTGGGTGTCGCCCCCCTCATTATTTTGCCCCAGGCAGCTGTGAGCAGCGCTGTGTGAAAAACTGAAAATATGTGTGTAATATTATATTAATAACTTTAATAAGTGTAGTGTTTACTTACACTTAATCACTCAGCCCACCCGCAGCAGTCAGCAGTCTCTGCCGCGGGCCAGTCCTTTCCAGTCAATCATCACATGTGTGGCACGTCATTACGTCTGCCTGGACTTCCCGGCTTAGGAGGGTGGGGTGGGGTTAGGAGCAGTCAGTGAGTGCAGTGTAAACAACAACTGCGCATGTTGGGTTGTTCTGATGGATACATCTGCCTGTGGATTCCTCACCTTTTGAATTACCCCAGCACCAGCATTCCACAGAAATTCTTTTCTTAGCTCTCCCACGTCGACGAAGACGTCATAATAGCACAGTTCCGCTCGCGGCTCCGTATGACATCATCGGAGCCATAAGAAGACCTCGTCGGCGTGCTGACGTCAGTTCCCTTTTTTACGCGCCGTCGACGCTTAACGTTTTTTTTCTGGGACTCTCCATTTTACTTTGTTTCTTCCTCTTCTTCGTGTTGCAGTGAGAATGGCTACTTCGAAGAAGTCAAGTTTCAAGCCCTGCAGGGAGTGTGGGGCCATATGTCCATCACGGACCCCCACGACGACTGTCTTTGGTGTCTGTCTTCAGATCACAACGTCGAATGGTGTTTGTGCTGTCGTAAGATGAACCCGAAGGCGCTGAAAGAACGTGAGGCCAAACTCTTCATGGCGCGGGCGAAAAAGGAGAAGAGGGGTCGTAAGCGATCAAAGTCGTCGACCTCGCATACTTCGAAGTCAAAAAAGCATAAGAAGTCAGAGAGAAGACATGGATCACGACGTTGTTCTCCGAAGGGCAGGGTTTCGAGATCAGCCTCTCCCGTACAGCGGCGTTGTGAAAAAGACTTTATCTCTCCATAGCCTTCTCCTTCTCCGCAGGCGACTCCAGTCTACTCTCCGGCTCCGAGGAATTCGCCGACGCCCAGGGATTTTCCGGCATCCAGAGGCTCACCAGCGCCCAGGAATTCTCTGTCTCCCAGGGAGTCTTCTCCTATTCCTGCGGCTTCACCTGTGCGGGCGCTGATGTCTCCGGCGCCGCAGAATCAGCCACCTGTACGGCCTCGGATGGATCCAGACCAGGGGATTTCGGATCCTTATCCTCCTTGACCAGGACCAGGATCGGATCCTTCGCATTTCCTTAATGCGATGTTTGCCAGGGCATCCTACACCACCGGTGTGCCTTCTGGCTCCGTGGGTCCACTTGCCTTTAACTTGGGCATACCCGAGCAGTATGCCCAGGCACCTTTTGTGCCTTCCATGCTGACGGCTCCTTCTTGACAGTTCCCGGTGCCGAGGTTTTCGACTCCGATACCTCAATTACCGGCACCATCTGGTGTTGGGCCGGCGCCGTCCTGGATTCGGTCGGCGCCGTTGCCCACTTCGGTAGGTCCTCCTTCGACGCCAGCGCCATTGTCACTGGCGCCGCCGACGCCGATCTGGAAGCAGCGATCCAGGAGGGAAGCGCAAAGACTGCTGGAGGATGATGAATACCAGCAAGAGCAGGAGGAAGGGGAGATTCTCGACTCCGAAGACGAGTTCGAAGGTTTATGTGAGGCTAGTGGCCTTTATACTTCCCCGGAGTAGGAGCTTTCTTCTCTGAAGGCTTTACCTTCACAGGATGTTGCCCCTTATCACTTGTTCATCAGAAAGGCTGCTGATTTGTTGGACCTTCAGTTGCCCTCAGCTGAGGTAAAGTCAAATATTCTAACTGAAGTGCTAAATTCTCCTTCCTCTTCTAATGAACCTCTACTGTCTTTCAATGAGGCATTGACAGAACCAATTATGGAAGTGTGGCACAAACCCTTGTCTGCCCCTGCAGTTTCTAGATCAGTGGCAAGAAGGTATAGACCTGCTCCTGGTGATCCAGGTTTCCCTTCGGCCCATCCATCTCCAGAAAGCTTGGTGGTTCAGGCTTCTTGTTCCAAGCAGTCAACTGGATCCTTCCCTACCACCCCGGGGGATAGAGACTCGAAGAGGTTAGAGCAGTCAGCCAAAAAGGTGTATTCCTCAGCAAGTATGGTTCTGAAGTCAACGAACACCACGTGTTTGCTAGGGAGATACATTCATGCTGTAATGGACTCTGTCAAGCAATTGACTCCTAAACTTCCTGAAGATGATCGTGTTCATTTTCTTGAGGTACTTTCAGATTCGCAAGCAGCAGCCTGTCAGGTCATCCAGTCGGGTCTGGACACAGCAGACTCGGTTGCCAGAGTCATGGGTTCCTCGATTGCTATTAGAAGGCATGCCTGGCTTAGATCTTCAGGTTTCTCGCTGGATGTACAGGCTACTTTGCTGGATCTGCCCTTTGATGGGTCAAGATTGTTTGGTACCAAGGCGGACTGTGCGCTGCAGCGGTTCAAGGACAGTAGGGCTACTGCGAGATCCTTGGGCCTGCAGTCCCAGCCCAGGGGCTATGGATACAAAAGGTATTGAGGCTTTGGGAAGGCGGCTTCCTTTCGAGGCCGTCAGCAGCCTCAGCAGCAGCAACAGCAGAACCCTCTGTGCAGGTC
Organism: Calotriton arnoldi; assembly: GCA_963921515.1. NCBI lineage: Eukaryota > Metazoa > Chordata > Amphibia > Caudata > Salamandridae > Calotriton > Calotriton arnoldi. Next base: position 80,325 of record CAWUFW010002424.1, on the reverse strand, counting down.
GTACAGAAAAAAAGGTAGAGGCCTTCTTCGGGGTGCTTCTCGACAGCAGTCTTCCTCCTCCTCTTCTTCCCCTGTAACCACCACTGGTACCATGGGAAAGCAGCTCTAGATCCCCCATCTTGGAGCATGCTGGTCCTGTAGGGGGTCGGGTGTCCCATTTTCTACAAGATTGAAAATCGGTTACCTCAGACCGTTGGGTTTTAAATCTTGTGGAAAATGGGTACGCCCTACCTTTTCAAGAGTTTCCACCTCCTTACCCTCCTCGCCAGGACTGGTGTTCAGAGGACCATTTGCTGCTTCTGCAGCAGGAGGTTCTTGCCTTACTACAGAAAGGTGCGATAGAGGTGGTTCCGGAGCAGGAAAGGGGTCAGGGTTGTTACTCCCGTTATTACCTGATTCCCGAAAAGGATGGCCGGCTAAGGCCGATTCTGGACCTCGGGGTTTTTTATATTTACCTCAGACAGGAAAAGTTCAAGATGTTGACCTTAGCTCAGGTTCTTCTGGCGCTGCAACAGGAAGACTGGATGGTGTCGATCAACTTACAGGATGCGTATTTCCACATCCCTATTCTGAAGTCGCATCGGAAGTATCTCCGGTTTACGGTAGGGTCGCAACATTACCAGTTTGCGGTCCTCCCGTTCGGTCTCACTTCCGCGCCACGGGTCTTCACAAAGGTGATGGCGGTGGTGGCAGCACATCTCAGAAGGTCGGGGATTCCTGTTTTCCACTATCTGGACGACTGGCAGCTCAAAGCAAAGTCACCAGAGATGGTGTTGTGTCACTTGCACGTAACAATGCGATTGTTGTTCAACTTGGGTTTCCCGATAAATGTGCCCAAATCTCACCTGGTGCCCTCTCAGAGCAGCCTGTTTATAGGGGCAGTACTGGACACTACTGTATGTTGAGCTTTTCCGCCACCGCAGAGGATTCTCAACATTCAGGAGATGATTCCTTTATTTCACGATGGAGCGGTTGTTTCAGTCCTGAAGGTCCTATGCCTGCTCGGTCTGTTCGCTTCTTGCATACTGTTGGTTAGCCATGCACGCTGGCACATGAGGGCGCTCCAGTGGTGCCTCCCCAGGCAGTGGTATCAGCACAATGGAGATCTCGGGGAGAAGGTCAGAGTCGCCAGCGACACTGCAGCGGAGCTGTCTTGGTGGAGTGTTCAGGGCAACCTGTCTCAAGGAAAGCCCTTTCAACCTCCTCCACCGGTGGCCACAGTGATCACGGATGCCTCCACTCTAGGGTGGGGTTCTCATCTGGGGGATCTGGAGATCAAAGGTCTTTGGTCTCCAGAGGAAAGGTTGCTTTACATCAACCTTTTGGAATTGCAGGCAATACGTTTGGCTCTCAAGGCCTTCCTTCCCTCCCTTTGCGGTCAGTTAATTCAAGTCCTGACGGACAACACTACCGCGATGTGGTACATAAATAAACAGGGAGGGGTAGGCTCATATCGTCTCTGCAGAGAGGCTCTACGACTGTGGTCCTGGGCTCAGGGCCATCAGATTGGTGTGATGGCAAATCATCTGGCAGGAGTGCTAAAAGTGCGCGTGGACAGTCTCAGTCGGCATTATTCGGCCGATCACGAGTGGCGGCTTCATTCGGAGGTGGCCCAGCACATCTTCAGGATGTGGGGGTTTCCTCGGGTGGACCTTTTTGCCACTCGGGAGAACGCGCACTGCCCGTTGTTCTGTCGCCTTCAGTATCCAATGCAGGAAGCGTTGGAGGACGCGTTCCAATTGGATTGGGGCTCGCAACTCCTTTACGCGTTTCCTCCCATACCCTTGATTCCTCGAGTTCTGAGGAAGATTTTCTAAAACCGGGCCCAAGTCATATTGATCGCTCCGGATTGGCCAAGAAGAGTGTGGTACACAGATCTACTTCACCTCTCATCGCACCCTCCGCTCCGTCTCCCTCTCAAGGGCAGACCTCCTCTCGCAGTCGCAGGGGCAGGTTCTACACCCCCACCTCCAGAGCTTGCACCTTCATGCCTGGAGATTGAACTGGGCAATCTGAGATCTTTCTCTCTCCCACTGGATGTGGTGGATGTTATTTTATCATCCAGGAGACACTCCACCAAATCTATTTATTCCTCTAGGTGGTCCAAGTTTGTGAAATGGTGTGGAGAGAAGTCCTTTGATCCTTTGAAAGCCCACTTATCTGACGTTCTAGGATTTTCACTTTCCTTGGCCCAGCAGGGTTGTGCTGGGGCTACAGTAAAGGGTTAATTGCCGGCCTTGTCGGCTTTCCTCTGTTTGCCGGACCAGCCATCTTTATTTAAGTCTCCCATTGTTATGAGGTTCATTAAGGGCCTCACCAATAAGTTTCCTCCCACTCCCTTTGTTATGCCTCAGTGGGATTTGAATTTAGTACTTACTTTTTTGATGGGTTCTCCCTTGAGCCTCTTCATAGTTGTCCGTTAAGGCTTCTTTCTTTTAAGACGGTCTTTCTGATCGCCATTACCTCAGCCAGGAGGGTAAGTGAGCTTCAGGCTCTTAGTTCTAAACCTCCGTTCTTAACCATTCATGCAGAAAAGATGGTTCTCAGGACCAGGGCTGCTTTCCTGCCTAAGGTGGTCAATCCTTTCCATTTAGGACAGTATATAACTTTACCTACCTTCTATCCTCCCCCTCACCCTTCCAAGGAGGAGGAGAGACTTCACCCCCTGGACCCTAAGAGGGCTGTCAGCTTCTACATGGACAGAACCATGGACCTAAGGCTGGATGATCAGCTCTTCGTGGGCTACATTGGACGAATGAAAGGCAGAGCTGTCCACAAACGAACAATCTCCAGGTGGATCATCTTGTGTATAAAGATCTGCTATGCCCTGGCCAAGAAGCAGCCTCCTGAAGGTATTCAAGCTCATTCCACCAGAGCTAAGTCTTCTTCTGCTTTGGCTAGAGGTGTTCCTGTTGTAGACATCTGTAAGGCGGCAACTTGGGCCTCCCTCCACACCTTTGCAAAGCATTATTGCTTGGATTCGAAGGTTAGGAGGGACGGGCATTTTGCACGCTCTGTGCTGCAAGTTGTTTTGGTATAGGCAGGTGGACAGCCTCCTCCGGGAGCGGGATGGCCTGGGGGATTCAATTCAAAAGGTGAGGAATCCACAGGCAGATGTATCCATCAGAAGAACAAGTTACTTACCTTCGGTAACGCTTTTTCTGGTGGATACAGTATCTGCATGTGGATTCCTCAATGACCCACCCGCCTCCCCGTTGTCCTCCTGCATATACCGAAAAAGTTCTGACTGTCTGACATTGTCATTTTCTATATGTCATTTTCATGCATACAGTTTGTTGCAAGGAAATGCTTTACTTATGGGCTTTTCCTTTCTACTTATGTATATACTATATGTGTTTGTATATTTATATTATATATACTGGGTATTCTTGTGTTATGTTGTCGGTCCGCCCGTTCACCTCGAAGGCACGGAAAAAATGGGTGGAACTGACGTCAGCACGCCAACGAGGTCTTATGGCTCCGGTGACGTCATACGGAGTCGCGAGCGGAGCCGTGCTATTATGACGTCCTCGTCGACGTGGGAGAGCTAAGAAAAGAACTTCCGTGGAATGCTGGCGCAGGAGTAATTCAAAAGGTGAGGAATCCACAGGCAGATACTGTATCCACCAGAAAAAGCATTACCGAAGGCAAGTAACTTGTTCGACGATGCCTTTCCCTGGCCAGCCCGCCATGCACAGTTTTCAGGACTCTCTCCTCTAAAACGAAGAAGCCGAGGGGTCAAAGTCACAGCCCCAGGTCTCCTGATGAGCGGCAAGTTGTGCTGCCCTGGCCAATCCAGGCGCTGCTTAGCAGAGCCTTGATTGGCTCTTTTAGCGTCTCTAAGAAGGGAACGCAGAGACTGTGACTGGGCATATCCACAGGAGTATATTCACCAACCACAGCACAGCTTTATTGTGAAGCCGTGCAGTGATTGGTCAATCTGTTCTAGCTCTCAGCCTCTCTCTCTCCCACTCCCATCTTCGTGTGTAGGTATACGCCATTACACACAACAGGGAGTGTGGAGGGAGAGATTCGAGAGGAGAGCTCCTGGCCTGACCTCGCCGTCATGATGGCCCCTTCCCTGAGTCAATGCGACGCCTCGTGCACAGCTTCATTACGTTGGCATTGGCAATGTGTGTCGGTGTCCTCTTAAGGATTCGGATGGGATCAGGATTCAGACGGAGTCTGAGAACGACGACTAGTGAGTAGATGTCAGGTCGCTACCGGGCTCTCCATTTTTACCCTCAGTGTGGGAGAAATAAAAACCCTTAACTCTCTGCAATACGAGTCTCTTTACAACCCATCACTGCCGTTGATGTAACTTCAAAGAGACTCGCTTTTCATTTTTTTTAGGTTTTTTTTAAAATCAGTTTTTATTGATTTGTATACACATTAACATACTTTTCCAACACATACAGCCAAATTAATCATTCTGTTACATTTCTCGTTTTTCAGTTTTGTATAGCGTAAACGTGGAGTGCTTTACATGAGCACCAGTTACCAGGACATATTATATGTCCTGGTAGTGGTAACTGGTGCTCATGTAAAGAACTCCAAGTTTGCGCTATATAAAACTGAAAAACGAGTCTCTATGAAGTTACATCGAAGGCAGTGATGACAGGTTGTACAGTACAACCCGTCATCACTGCCTTTGATGTAACTTCAAAGAGACTCGTTTTTCAGTTTTATATAGCGTAAACTTGGAATGTTTTACAACCCGTCTCTGCCTTTAATGTAACTTCAAGAGACTTGTTTTTCAGTTTTATATAGCGTAAACTTGGTGCGCTTTACATGAGCACCAGTTACCCGGACATATTGTATGTCCTGGTAGTGGTAATTGGTGCTCATGTAAAGCGCTCCAAGTATGCGTTACATAAAACTGAAAAACAAGTCTCTTTGAAGTTACATCAAAGGCAGTGATGACCAGTGGCGGCTCCCTCATTGGGGCGTGGGGGCGTCCCCCCACTGCTTTCTCGCAGTGCGAGAAGGCAGAAACATAAACGGTAAAAACTACCATTTATGTTTCTGCTTCTCGCACTGCGAGAAAGCAGAAGTGCCTCTGTGCCTGGTTGGGGGCGGGCGGGTGGCGGTCCTGCTCGAGAGCAGGGGGGGAGTGGCTTACCCACTGTTGTGGGTACTGACTGTTTGGTCGGCCCCAGGGCCGAACAAAGCAGTCATGCGCACTCCCCCTTTTTCTCTATGTAGGCTGCTGCATGCAGCCTACATAGAGAAAATGGCCCGGCTGGGGCGCTCTCCGCTGCGCCTCACCAATCACAACGCTGCCATTGCAGCGTTGTGATTGGCTTAGGGGAGCAGGAGGAGGGAGGCTGCCTAAAAGGGCGCCAGGACTCCAGAGCAAGCAGGAGCTGAGGCGGCGGCGCGTGATGCAGTCCCGGAGGAAGCAGGTAAGTTTTTTATTTTATACTGAAGATTACCGTCCGTGACCATCCCACTTCCCTCCCCCCCGCGCGCGAACCCACCCGCCCGTTTTACCGGTTGCGACTGCTCCTACTGTGCACTGTAATATTCACAGAAGTACACTGCACTCACTCTAATATACTGCACAGCTCGTTCCCACGTGAATTCTACTCCCAGACGTACACTGTGGATGAATGAATGAATGATGAGACGTGCAAACAGGGAACCTGTCGGAGCGAATGAACTCTGTGTACTGTTTATCAGTTTTCACTACCCCCTGCAAAAGTGACGTAGACGGGGACACAGATAGTTTTCACTTCGGTCTTCCCTTGTCCCACTCGGACCAATCTCTTTGCGAATGGGACATTGATGGCTGTAATTGGAGGGGCAAGGTATTCTTACTGGCTAAGTGCATGTTTTACGCGACCCCAAAATATTCACTCTTTTAATTTATTTGAACTGAAAGTTTAACTTTGACCAACTGTTAGAAATGGGGGTGCACCTTTGTCCAAATAGGGACCCTTCTTCCTAGTCAGGGTAAGGGAGTTACACTCCTAAAATAACCCCTGCTCACCCCCTTGGTAGCTTGGCACGAGCAGTCAGGCTTATCTTAGAGGCAGTGTGTAAAGCATTTGCACATAACCAACAGTAATACAGTGTAAGCACTACAAAAGGACACCACACCAGTTTAGAAAAATAGCCAATATTTTTATATACTTAAGACAAGACCAAAAACGATAACAATCCACAATACAGTACTTCAAAATCTTCAGTTATCAAAATATGCTTTAAAAACAGTTCCTTGATGTCGATAGCTCTGTCCGGGGCTATCACGGCGTCGTGAGCAAACAAATCCAAACAGTTCTGGCTGACCGCGGCGTCGCGGGTCAGCTACGGTGTCGGGAAGACCCGTAAACAGTACCTTTTAGAAATGCAGGGCGTCGGCGACCTCTCGTTGGGCTTCCGAAAGCACTGCGTCCGCAGGCATCGGTCCCGGAGGTCGGTGCAGGGGTCCTCAGGGCCCTCGAAGTCACACGCGTTGCAGATCGATCTCCTCTCTGTTAAAGTCAGGAGCGCTGGCGTCTGCAGGCGCCGGGTGCTGCGGTGCGAAGTGCAGTGGTGCGGCGTGCGGTGCCCTCAGGACGCGGTGCGAGCAGCGGCTCGGTGGCGGCGTCGGATGGCGTCATTGGTGAGACCAGGGTCGCGGTGCGAGATGAAGGCGGTGCTCGTCACGGGGCTGGCAGATCACGGGGCTGGCAGATCACGGTGCAAGCAGCGTCGTCGTCGTTGCTGAAGCTCTGTCGTCGGCTGACGAACTGGAGTCGATGGCGCCGGCGTCGGTATCCAAGGCTGCAGTGCGGGATGAGGGCGGTGCATCGTGTAACTTTACGAGCGGTGCCCTCGAACCACGGTGCAAGCTGCGGCGTAGATTTCGGCATGGAGCGGCGTCGTTGGGGATACCAAGGCGTCGTCGTGAAGCGAGGCGGTGCGGAGTGCGGTGCACACAGGTCACGGTGCGAGCAGCGGCCCAGTGGCGGCGTCAGCAGGCGTCGTCGGTGAGACCAGGGTCGCGGTGCGGCGTTGCGGCGGTGCTCTCTGCGGTGCCAAGGCGTTGTCGTGAAGCGAAACGGTGTGGAGTGCGGTGCCCACAGGTCACGGTGCGAGCAGCGGCTCGGTGGTGGCATCAACAGGCGTCGTCGGTGAGCCCAGGGTCGCGGTGCGGCGTTGCGGCGGTGCCTTCGGGACACGGAGTTGGCAGCGGCGTCGTAGACGTCGTCGAGTTGCTTTTCGTCTGTTGCAGCACAAAACACACAGTCCCCAGTGCTGAGGGCAGAAGAGCGTGAAGTCTTTGTTGTGCCTGAGACTTCTTGAACAGGGGGCAAGCTCTACCTCAAGCCCTTGGAGAAACTCACAAAGTAGATTGCAGAAAGTTCAGTCCAGTCCTTTCACTGCCCAAGACAGAAGCAGCCACTGCAGGCCAACACAGCAAAGCACATAGCAAAGTGGTAGTTCCTCCTCACAGCTTCTCCAGCTCTTCTTCTTGGCAGTCTTCTTGATCCAAAAGAGTTCTAAAGTTCAGGGGTCTGGGCCCCAATATTTATATCCCAAAATCCTTTGATCCTTTGGGCAGAGAGTGTCTGTGCCCAGCCAGAACCAGTTCTGCCTTCTCTGGTGTGACTTACTGGCAGGAGGTGGAGAAGGCATTGTCAGAGGCAGACCAGGCCCTTTGAGGTGCAAGGAAATCTCCTCCCCCTTCCCCAGCAGTTGCAGCCCAGGTCTATTCAGCCCTTTCCTGACTCACCTAGACTATCTGGAGTCACTACTACTCCCCAGCCTTCTGTCATCCAAAACCCAGACAGGCAATCCACATTCCAACAGAGGCACCCAGGATGACTGAGCAAGAAAATACCTACTTTCTAAAAGTGGTATTTTCAAACACAGAATGTAAAAATCACCTTCACTAAAAGATGCATCTTTAGATTCTGAGTTCAGGCATACTAAACTTTATTTTCTTACCTAGTTCCCAGGGCCAGCTATGTTTATAAGATGTTATAAACAAACTTCCCATTCTGTCCTATGGGGAACAGGTAGCCTTGCAATAGTGAAAAACGAAATTGGCAGTAATTCACTATCAGGACATGCCACACACATCATTGCATGTCCTACCTTTCACATACACTGCACCCTGCCCACAGGGGTACCTTGGGCCTACCTTAGGGGTGGCTGACATGTAAGAAAAGGGAAGGTTGGGGTCTGGCAAGTGGGTGCACTTGCCAAGTCGACATGGCAGTACCAGACTGCGCGCAGACTCTGCAATGGCAGGTCTGAGTTACCTTTTCAGGGCTACTCACGTGGGTGGCACAATTAGTGCTGCAGGCCCACTAGTAGCATTTGATTTACAGGCCCTGGCACACTCAGTGCACTTTACTAGGGACTAACAAGTAAATCAAATATCCAATCATGGAAACACCAATCCATAACACATTTTATCACAGGTATACTTGCACTTTACCACTGATCAGCAGTGAGAAAAGTGCGCAGAAACACTAAGCCAGCACAAACAGAGTCAAAACCGGGAGGTCAGAAAGCAAAAACTCAGGGGAAACACGCCAAAAGATGCCAAGTCTAACACCAGCATTTTAAGACATGGAATGTCGTACTGCATGGAAGCGGACATGAAGTGGTGTAGAGACAAGGGGCGGGGCATGGACTGCTGTGCCAGGGAAGGGGTAGGGCATGGAGTGCTATAGAGACAAGGCAGTGCTGGGCAGGGGCTAGGGGTACAGAGCACGGAGAGCTTGTGCCTCGAGGAGCAAGCGCGGCCCCCAGGCACCGCAGACAGAGCGATGGAAGGTGTAACAAAGAGCGGCAGCCACGCAGCACTCTGCAGGAGAGGAGAGGGCCAGCATTGGAGTCCAGGGGGTGCTGTCTGGAGAGGGAAAGGACACCGAGTGCTGTCCTTCGATTGGAGGCCAGATATAAAATCCAGACATGGGTATGGCCGGTCTTAGAGCGCTAAACACGGAGGGACAGAACGTAAACCAAGAAGGGGCAACCACGGAGTGATTGATCGGGGGATGCGGAGGTCAGTGTCGTGTGGAAATGTGGCACCCTTGCCCGCGCCTCTCCAGCCCTCGCCTGGGGTGACTCACTGTGTAGGCTTCTGGCAATGATGAGGATGCACTCTGGCCCATTCTAAAGAGCATACAAGTCTGATGCTTGTGTATGAAGAGTTGTCTAGCAAAATCTTGAAAACTGGCTTGCCTTAAGTTATGTCTGTCTTGGAGTAGGTGCACAAAGATGTCACAAAAGATGCATTTTGAGATTTTATTTCCGTCTCAGTACACATGGTCAACTTGAGTACATGCCACAGTCTAGTCTCCTTGGACTGCAAAGAGTATCGTGCCTAAAATGTAATAAAGCGGTTTGCACCTGAGCACAGTCTGTTTCGATCAAGTGCCGCGGAGGGCGCCTCTCTTCTGTTTAATATCTGTAGAAGGAGCATGAAGTGCTTTGGTGCCAAGGCTGGTGCAACAGATTGCATTAGAAATACGCTTTTGTAGCTTAGCATGTTCTGCTGATTAAGAAAATTCACTTTGTTCAGTCTATTAAAATGTGTGCCATCATTCTGACACATTTCCTCCTCCATTACTTGCATCATGAATCAGTGGCTCCTCCAGTGATTTGTTACTGCACTGTGATGTACTATTCTTTGAAGAAGTGGGTCTTCAAATCTTTCATACATTGAAGCAGTGTTGGGGTGAAGTTGATGGATATGAGGATGTTGTTACAGATCCTGTCATAACACTTTCGCAAGTGCTTTATCATCCTTCCTGCTTCCTCAAATTTGCTTGAAAATGCTCCATTTATCCACTCTTTTTTCAAAGTTTTCTCGGGGGGAGAACCCCACCGAACCCCTCATAGGTTGTTCGGGCTCGCTCGCTATGCTCGCTCGCCTCAGTGCAGTACCACGATAACTTTACGCCCCACCACTTTCAAATGTCACCAGCCGCCACTGGTGATGACGGTTTGTACAGTACAACCTGTCACTGGCTTTGATGTAACTTCAAAGAGACTAGTTTTTCAGTTTTATATAGCGTAAACTTGGAGCGCTTTACATGAGCACCAGTTACCAGGATACATTATATGTCCTGTTTGTGATAAATGGTGCTCATGTAAAGCGCTCCAAGTTTACGCTATATAAAACTGAAAAACGAGTCTCTTTGAAGTTACATCAAAGGCAGTGATGACGGGTTGCACAGTACAATCCGTCATCACTGCCTTTAATGTAACTTCAAAGAGGCTCGTTTTTCAGTTTTATATAGCGTAAACTTGGAGCGCTTTACATGAACACCAGCTACCAGGACATATTATATGTCCTCGTATCTGGTGCTCATGTAAAGCTCTCCAAGTTTATGCTATATAAAACTGAAAAATGAGTCTCTTGAAGTTACATCAAAGGCAGTGATGACGGGTTGTACAGTACAACCTGTCACTGGCTTTGATGTAACTTCAAAGCCAACTGTTATTGAATGCACTGAGATGAGTATTACATATGTAAGTTGTGTTTCTTTTGTGCAGGGCAAATCAGGCAATGGCGAGTCATGGGCATTTGCATTTAAGTGTGTCCAATTGTGCTCAGGTCCCCTATCTGTGATCAATCTGCTGTCAGGATTATGGCAGCTAATGCGTGGGAGCGGGAATGACACCTTGGCCCCTTTGTGACCAGCAAAGTGTTGGCGGCCCATCTGCCTCTAGATAGGCATCTCTGCCCACCGCTGTGCCGCTGCTATTACGTGACTGTCACGGCCAGCCCACATGGCAGCAGTCTGTACGGAAAATGGACCCCCTGCTGCAGAGGTGACAATGGCCCTTCGCGCCCAGCAGGAGTGTGGGGCATGCCAGTGGATTCCTATGTCCAACAAGATGGCCGAGAGGCAAGTTGTCCCAGAGCAGTGACTGGGTCATGTTTGGGTGAGGCAGACCTGCGGAGCGCGGTATGGGCCTGCTTTGGGATGGGGGACCTGGACTTGACCGCGCGATGTACATGCAGTGATAGGTGTTTGACTTACCTCGGGTGGGGTCCACGGCGGCGTCAGATTTGGTAGCAGTGGATCAGGCAGAGCAGCGGCAGGACTTGTAAGGCAGGATCCATGGCGTCCAAGGACATGGAGAGGTGCGTGGAGTTGAATTTCTTCCCTCTGTGCCTCTGTTTCCACCAACTCTGATGAGCTGGTTTAACCTCCTCGGTCGGATGGCCCGATAGGCGCATCGTAATGGGGTGGGCGATCAGAGCGCACTTCCGCCCGGCTGTCTGTCTCCATTGGCCTCTTCCGACACCAGCGCGGTTGGAATTTTTTGTCGGATTCGGAAAGACCGCGTCGGACGGGAAAATGCCTAGCTGTGCCCATTGCAATATGGCGGTTGGGAGGACTGCTACAGGTGCAACCAAATCGTGCTTTTCCGACTCCAACAGGACCGTGTAGGCGCTTCCGACCGCATTCGTAATCTGGCCCTATATTACAGTATATCGCAGAACATACATTAACCTTATAAAGCATGGAGGGTCACATTTACTCTCCGTAATAAAGAATTCTATAAATACATACAACTTAGCCACATTTTCAAGGGATGTATTATGGGCCATGTTGGGATCCCTGGATGTACTTCAATGAAATAACTATTGTGAGACAAAATCTAATGTAAATACATTTCTAAAGTGTAATGTGCTCTGATGCCTGCAGAACTAAAGGGAAAGATGAAAAAGAAACATGACAGCCCTGGATGAGGCATAATGGAGAAGGCACAAATGTGCTCATGGGGGATGGCGAGTATCACCAGAATATTGCAAGCTACAATGTTAGGCTGCTTCTGCTGCAGGAGCAAGCTCTAGGGATGGTGATGGTACGCCGTGATACCACAGCACAGTGGAAAGACTCTGCCTGGTCACATGACTTTGATAAAGGGGATGGATCATAGTGCTAAAGGAGAAAGTTGTCTGTGATACAAGAGTGCATGCATAACATTCATAAAAATCTGGGGTCTGTTGGAAACGCAGTCCTGGATACCCTGCTTAGTTAATGGCAATTAGTTAACCAGACCTCTACTGCAAAGTGCTGTCTGTGAAATGTTTTTTATGGTATTTGATTTGTTCAGAATGTGGCATGATGATGGGATTATTTGCTGAAAACAGTTGTCCGCCTCGCTAGTCCTGCTTCTTTTTCTCAGTTCCCTTAAGGTACCAAATATTAGCACATTGGATGGACATGCCAAGGTTTATGCCGGGTAACTTCTCTAGGCAAACCAAGTCAAACACAAAGGGGTAGTGCTTTTACCTGAGATTTCTTGAACATACGAAGATATATAAGTGGTCAGATGTTTAAAAGTGATTGGGACCATAAATACTGCTGATAAAGCCTTAATACTACTGATAAAGCCCGAACAGCAAAATGCATGAGCAAGATGTAGATGTCCGGGCAGAGAAGTGTGCAGAGGAAACCAGGGAGCAATTCCAGAGGAGATCAATAGAGATTGTGGCCGCAATGGAGAAGAGTGTACCTTTGGCACCAATGCAACATGATAGTGTGGCAGCTTCATGAAGATCAGGATCAGCTCTGCTTGGACTCATGAGAAATAACTGTACTTCAGGCAATCGCTTCCCTTTCTTGACAGTCTTATGCATCAAGCCAAAACTCATAGAAATGGATGAACAAGAGCACACAAAAGAAGGTGGGAACTGCACAAGCATATGAACAGTTAGTTTGGAGAGAATGAAATCACATTGCAACTTCCTCCATTTTGAGAAAGAAACCCTGCCAGACCATTATTATTGCATACTCGCTAGCTGACACCACTGTAGGTAATTGTTGTGCACTCCTCTACCTGACTTGTTTCAGTGCTCGTAGTCGTTAAACATTTACGGAATGAAGACATTACTTGGAAACATTCAATTGCTGTACTTACTGACCAAAAGAATCTTAGATTTCTTAAAACGGCCAGGGCTGGTAATCAGCACCAAACACACTCATCTAATTTCTTATCTAGATTCTGCCTTCAAACCTGGGCCCTAAAACACCAAAGGGGACATCCTATCATAATCAACTGCAAAAACATACAACTGAATTCATTTCTAGATTTGATTTTATTGACTTCAAACCCGGGCTCCCAAACACCAAGGGAGATGTTATATCTTCTATGTATGTAGGTGAAAAAGAAGAAATCTAAAGCATTCTGTTTGTCTCCCAAGATCCTGGCAGTGATCAATTGTGCCATTGAGGACTTTGAAGAGTTACTACAACCTCTCTCTCATCCAACAATGGATTGCTCTACCTTCCTATCTGATAATCTATCCTGTTCCTTACACAAGTAATATATTGTCATGACCGCAGGCTTCGGCTAGTCAGAATGGAGACTCAAGAGGTCTTGTTGAAATGGTGCATGATGGATATACTGCTGCATATTTTGGTACCAAGCAAGCACTCAAACTATTCATCAGTTATGCCTGGTTGAAACATATGAAGAGAGATATACCACAGAACCAGCATGTAATCCGAGCCCATCTAATTGTAGTATTGAGACCAAGAACAGGGCCCCCTAGAATCACAACTACATGATGAGGGAAGACATTAGGGTGGGACTGCAAGGAAATATATCATGAAAGATGGCAATAAGTGAAGATCATATGTACCGCGGGTGGTAATTATTGGTTGACAGTTCCGAGATAACACTCGTGAAACTCTGGCATCAAGACAAGTGTGGTTTTTTGATTTATAGCAGTATGGTTAATGAGAGAGGAGTGAACCCATCTCAGCTTCTGTCTCTCCCTATGTTTGATTGTTTATGTATGAGCAGCTTACAGCTGTAGGAGTTTTGATAACTGGCAAATAGGATCCATCAATGAAGAGGATGCTTGTTGTCAAAAATGTCTGCCAAGTGTGACTGGGTCGACATCTACACTCTTTCACCACCTCCGTTGGTTCCTTGCAAACAGTTCTTCCCTCTTTTTTAAACATTGGTATTTACCGCCTCTTCAATAGGGCGACAGTGCCGACACTCCACTCACATAGTCATTCAAAGTAACACACCTATAAGAAATACAAGAGATACGCCCTAGACCGCCAATAGCAAATGCCATAATATTGTGGATAACTTAGGGCTGACATACACGGAAAAAGAGATTGATTCCATCCTCTCACGCCCTTCCCTCTTCAATGATATGAATATTACTCAAATTCTTGCCCAAACAAGCGATTGGGAGGCCTTTGCAGATCAGAAAAGAGAACAGAGCAAGACAGTCATACATGGCATCATGATGACGGAGTACCTGAGGGCCAATGCTGCACCTAGAGGCCTCTGGGTCAACAACACCCCTCGAATATTCCTGGACAATGCCATCTTTAAAAAAAACTCGGCCTCTATCTTCTGGCGCTGTACATGAGATTGGTTGGTGCTAATAATTGAGACAACCTCAAGACTCTCAGAGGCGATGACAATAAAAATTCACATCAGTGAGACAAAACTCAAGACAAGAGTACGTGTAACAACTTACAAAAAAACAACTCGAGGAGATAAAGAAATGACAGACAAAGGATTTGCCATTGAAACCAAAATACAAAAACTTGAAAAGGATCTCAAGAAGTTTTCACAAGAAAGAGTCTATCCATATACACAGAGCGACTACCACCCACCCTAAAAGCCAAGAACCAGTACAGTCTGATTATGACTCCTCAGGAGGCAGTTTGACGGACTCCACAGGTTGGAGTAGTGGAGATGATAACAAAAACCGGCACAGAGGAAGAAGTTGTGGCTGGCAGACAAGCTGGCAAACACCACATTTCGAGGAACCCTCAATCCCTCAATCCCATTCCACTTCAGTTTGGAGGGTGGATGAACCCCTACATGTCAGGACCTCCAAGAGATACCCCACCCCCATCACCTTCAAATCACCATTTTTATGGAGGTGCAGAGACCCCAGAGAGGAAGAAAGAAAAAAGATGTGAGATGAGGAGAAGAACAAACAGAACAGGGAGTGACATCAAGGACTTGGACAAAAAAACAACACCAGGGACCAGCAACAACCATTGTTAGTGTTTAACCTAACCGACCTGACTCTGACAGAGGACCAACTCTCTGTCTTGAACAAGGGACTAGGATTCGCCCCTACCCTGACAATTTCAACTCCACAATGAAGTGGCTAAATTCTGTCAAAAAATCAAGCGTAAAGCCTTTCTCAGAGACAAAGACAACACCTACAATGAAGGCGACACTAAAATGAGAATAAAATCTACATACTGTTCAACCAACTCAATGGTGCCAGTCGAAGTTGTGGCTTTTGAACAGGCCCTATTTAAAGAAATTGAGACTATCAATGACATGGATTTTAAACCCTTCCATAACATCATGAAGAAGGAACGGATGGCTAAAACAGCTCACGGACAGGCCAGGATCTGGTAATCAAACCAGCCGATAGAGGAGACAGGATCATCCTCCTCAAGAAAGCCGACTACCACACTCAATGCAAGCGACTTCTTTCCACCACACGATATTATGAACCTCTGACTGCAGACCCCACAATCAGATTATAAAGATGCATAGAGAACATGGTTGAGGAAGCCGAAATCAAAACTGGATTTTAAAAAAAAGGCAGAATACCTTTTGAAAAAAGAGAACCTAGAACACCGTACTTCTACTCCTTGCCAAAAATGCATAAGAACAAACTGACCCGAACCCCTGACCCTCCTATCCACCCATAGTGTTAGGTATTGGCTCCAATCTGGAACCTCTATCCCAGTTTGTGGATCACTTTCTTCGTCCCATTGTGCAGTGCACCCCCACTTATCTAAAGGACACAAGAGATCTACTCAACCTATTGAAATATCAAGAATAAGACCCTACCCACAACATCCTAGTGGGATTGGACATAGAAAGACTATACACCAGCCTACCGCAGGATGACACCCTGGAAACAACTGAGGACATACCCTTCAGAGAAGACTGGTAGCGCAACACGCTTCAACATTTCATCCTAGAATGCTGCAGACTAGCATTGACTGAAAACTTCTTTGAATACAATGGCTCTCTATTTCTCCAGATCCACAGGACATCAATGGGCAGTACATTTGCCCCTAGCCTAGTGGGTCTGTATGTCAGCAACCTCAAAATGATACACATATTGAACATCCTGAATCCTTGCAACCAAAGGATCCTTGTTTTTCAATGATATATTGATGAAAAATTGATAATTTTGCAAGGGAATGAAGATTCAGTACAAGAATTCCTAAACTGTTTAAGCACTCAGGATGATTACTTGAAATTCACGTGTTCCACACACCGGACCCAGTTGCACTTCCTAGACGTCACCATCTTCTCAGACAGTATGAGAGTCAGAAGCAAGACCTATTACAAACCAATGGACAGAAACAGCTTGCTGCTATTTGACAGCTTCCACCCATGCCCCCTAGGGGAGAATCTGTCTGACAGCTAATTTTTGAGAATTCAGTGCAACTGCAGCGATCTACAGGATTATAACAACCAGGCACGCGACCTCAAAGAGAAACTCAGGGACAACAGATACCCTGAACATACAATACACAAGTGTTGCAAACGAGCCAGGAACTAGAATAGGGAAAGTCTCTTAGAACAATCTACCAAGAGCCTTGAGAATGATGTTCTGTGTCACAACATAATATGCAGCTACCAATCATGTGAAGAAAGTCATCAATGAGCATTGGAATATAATCACGTCAGGCACGCTCAACTGGCCAAAACCCAAATTCGCCCACGCAGTGAGGAAGAACATCAAGGACCATCATGTCTACACTCCACCTGCAAGAACTCCCAAGACCAGTAACATAGTATCTACTGCTTGGGGTCTACAACCTGTCGTTGGACATTACCCTTGTGGCACATGCTCTGTGTGCCACTTGACAAAGGCAACAAAAGCTCTATACTTTGACACCAACTTCAAATGGACATTACGGAGGCACACTAATTGCAAAACGACACACGTCATTTACATGATCACATACCCCTACCACTTGAAATACATAGGCATGACGCATAGTAAAATCGGAACACGCATAGGGGAACACTGAAGCAACATCAGGTGCGGTAAAATAACGAAACGTATGAGCGATCACTTCCTCATGAAGAAACACATAGAAAATGAAATGGAATGGGTGGTCCTAGAGACACTTGATCACACCAATAAGAATGCAGAGAGAACTCTTTTTCCAAAAAGAACAATGGTGGATTTATCGTCTCAAAACTTTCCAGACAAGTTTGAACAATAGCATTCTGTGGCTATCACTGAACCTATAATTACAGCTACGTCAAACACACTTGTTCGTCCCAACGAATCTCAGGAACCACTAAACCACTACTGAAGGCCACACCATTGAAATTCACTTCGATGTCAACCAGATTCCATAACATCCACCCACTACGAAGAACACAGTGTATACATATATGAATATACATATATCAGAGTACCAGTCCTCTAAAAAATGTCCCGGGTAACGTGAACAGAGACATCTAATCACACAGGAATATTGATTACGAATATTTCCTAAACCTGAGCAACACTACCATGCCTGAGAACTTTCCAGAAATGTACCTTTTAACATCTATATACACAGTGCTTTCACTATTTTGGGTAACTTATTGCCCATCAAGTCAGATCAAAATTAAGTTGCCTATGTCTTTCCTCGGAAACCCATCTGCTGACACGAACACTATCTACATTGCTGTTCCCTGTTTTAAAACATGAAGTGTGCTTCCAAGTACACACTTATTTAACATTTTAATGCACAGGGTTCTCGCTTGCTCATCGTTCAAAAATACACAATTACAAGGCCTACTTTTTTTTATCTTTAACATATTGCTTCCCTAAATATGTTGTCTGTGTACTTCCTTTTCTGATAAAATTGTCTGCTGATACAATCGCCATCCACATAGTTGTCTTTTCTGTAAACAATGAGGTTTGTTTATTTTCAAACCCCACGAGCCTCTTCCCTCGTTTACAACGATCCACCTGGAAATAATTACTGATTTTCCAATTAACCTTAACCTACTTATATGGAGGCCCGACTCCCAACGTCCAACATTTAGGATGGGGAGGACGCGTAGGATCTCACAACATCAAGTAAGTGAGGGTCGAGTTTTAAAACAATGGCTATTTGACTGCTTCATAACTGTAGATACCCAACATATTGTTTGTTGTAAAAAGGGTCTCTAGGAGCCCTAACGCTTAACTCCTAGGGCAGTACCATTTTCATAGCAAACCCGTTCTAACTTGTCTAGAACAAGCTCTGGGGCATTTGTAGCCACTAAATTAAACCCCCCGCCTTTACTATGTGTATGTCACAGAACCACGTGGCACCAAACTTCTGCTTAAGCCCCATTTTGACTATGTGTAGGCTGCAGCACTCCATGGCACCAAAGAAGATAATAGACTTCTACCTAAGCGTTTTTTTTTAACACCAAAATGTCAGTTACACCGCTTATATTACCTTGCGCCATCTGCATCCCATAATATGAGACGTGAGATGGAAAATACTCACTTAGCATTTGCAGTGCTAGTTCCGGAACTCGTGCATATTTAAATTTTAAAGACAAACGCTCCACCATGGCATGTTCATACCACTCTTGATGTTAACTTTTGTACATGGTACACGCCACTATTGTGACTATTCAAGTAGGAAGCTGGTCTTTAACTACCTGTGCATTTCCCACAGGTTGATGGCGAGTCCCTTAGTCCTCACCCACCACTTATGAGTAGGTCTCCCGGGTTTATGGTATTTATTTTTTTAACATTTCCGTCTGTATTTATCCAGATTTATTTTTTGGTCATTTCATCTGTATTTATCCACATTTATTTTTGTCACAAGCAAAAAAAGACGCTGCAGGTAGTATTTTTTCTTATTTATTTAAATGGACAATGTGCACTTGGTTGTTATAGGTTTAGATAGATTTATGTAGATGGGTAAATGGGTTACTGCTTTTCACAAGAGATCCTTTTGTTACTGGCAGTTCATAAATTGTAATCCTTCTAATATAGCACAGTGAGCTATGACAGACATGTGGCTCCTACACCTTGTAACCCTCACTGTCTTATGTAACACATCCTACACATTGATTTACACACATATAATTTGTCAATGTATAATATGTACGTCTGATGTAAAGTGCTCTGACAACTGCATTGGGATGAGTTGCGCTATAAAAGAAATAAAACAAAGTAGAGGTATTTAAATTGTTATTTGTGTAAATACTGGGACAGACAAACACATCTAACATTCCTACAGTGCATGCCTATCTCTTATATACAGGGACTGAAGAAAGTCAAAAGCATGCCTCTCTTAAGTACCTGTGAAGTGATATGTGTGCATTTGTTTTCCCTCCATTGCTTTTAGGTGTGCATCCCCACGTCCCCCCCCCCCCCACCACCACCACAATAGCTCCCAGCCAGGATACTCCAACATAAGGAGGTTTGATGGCCCTTAACGTCTGCCTTTGTTATGGCAACAACCTGCTACAGTACTTCCAGGAATGGTGCACTTCCCCACCTAGTGAAAACAATGCTGTTAAAAGAAAGATGAGAAAACGAAAGTAGTGCTTTTCTGGCAAACTCTGTAAAGTGGTTCTAATAGGTTTAGGTGTAAATAAAACCAATCTGGACACTTTGTGACCACTGTGTCTTGCTTTATTTATTTTAACAAGTTTTGAACTTTTTTTTCCTTCTTTTTTTCTCCATCCCACGGCTGCACTCTGGAAGAGAAAAATGGCAGAAAAGACGGCATTTCCAGCAAAAGTGTTTCTTTCTTTTTTGGATCCATTTCACAGGGGAATCCTAACAAAAAGATAGTTTCAGAAGCAGCTGAAACCTGACTGACCAATCCACAGAGGCAAACACGTGATGTTTTTGTAGCTACAAAAAATCTCTCCGTTAAACATATTTACTGGCATTTTCCGTTTCTTTGTATAAATATTGACAAAGGGAAAATACTTATGAGGCAGTAGTTATCCTGCTACAAGGTATTTACAAATTTATTTTAATGGTATTTTTTAGTACTAACACAAAGTTTGAGGCACAGAAATGAACAGACCAGCACCTCATAGACACTCACCTTTGGAGACTTACATTCTTTCAAAATAATGTGCCACCAACATAGTACAGTGCATGGACATGGAAAAAATTACATGGCGAACAGACGCCAGCCTCCATGATAATCCACTTGTGATAACAATTCAGGGACACACCCACCCCTATGTTAATTTTAAAAAACTCCCTTTGTCCTCATGAGACATAAGGAAAACACTACAGTTCTCGGTTTTATTGAACGTTTGCAAGGACTATTATACAGATACATCAGCCAATGGCAGCATCTCTTACAGACCAAGCAATTGCTTGATTACCCAACAGGAGACGGTAGCTCTAGTGCAGCTCCTGAAAACAACCTGCACTATCTGGGTGTATATGCATGTAATGAATGTAGCAACACTTTGGGATTAGATGGAGACTGGCACAGATCAAAAAACATATGTTTATTTTATTCTCTTCATATATTTACAACTTCTTGTCTCCCATTGACTGCAGGCAGGAACCACGCCTGTATATATTAAAAAGCTTTTGTTATACAAAATAACGAAGACGCGTAAGTTAGTGCTCTTACCCATCGGAAGTCTGGCATGTGCCCTCTCAGCAAGATAAAACTTTGTACGCAAGCACCAGGATACCAGTTTGGTGCCAGTTCGCACTTTATAAATTTTATAAATAAATTAAATAAATAAAACACCAACCAACTACACAAGGGATCTGATCAAAATAGCTCCTGATGAAGGCCATGGACCATAGGGGCACATATGGCCGAAACATGTTGACCACTGATGTGTGATGTTAAGGATTGGTAATACGTCCGAACCACATCACCCTATCTATTTTTTAATGTTACCTCTATCCCGTCTTCATAATAAAGTAAATTTTTATTTTATTCTTAGTGCACAGATCCCACCAGTATCTTTTTCCAAACACTTCCCCTCCCGATGGAAGTGTTACTCGCCTGGAGAAGCAAGTACCCAGGTGCATAACCTGATGATGACGTTACCCACTAAATCACATCAGTAGAGATCATATATACCGCTGGTGGTAATTACTGGTTGAGGGTTTCCGAGATAACACTTGTGGAACTCTGGAATCAAGACCGGTGTGGTTCCCACTTTTTTTATTTTTGACAGCAATAAACTCCACGCAGTATTTAGGTAACTAACAGAAGATATATACACATTCAATAATGAGCACAACCTTACGATTGTTCTAAATCAAAGATAGCAATTCATTCTTCTAAGCTGCAGTTGAAAATTTCTCTCTTGATAAATAAACAGCCAGATTATGTAGCAGGATATCACCTTACCAACAATCAAATGTGCTTCAGTTCAGTGATGTCCCCAAAACTGCAACTTCAGAGTGATCAGAATCCTTATAAATTTCAAATTTTCCCAACGAAAGACAGAGAACAAACAGAAGCATTCCTTTCTATAAATCAACAATTCTACTGAACAGATTTCACTTAGAATTAAGAAAACAAATAACCCTAAAAACGGGCACTGTTCTATGAACATTGGGAATCTACTCTATTCTAACCCAACCTCCATGCCATTGGACGAGCAGTCTCAAGTATTGTACTTTCTTCAGCACAAGAGAAAATTAATTTGTAGCTCACCAGATAAAGACAAACGTCCTAATAAGCTATTTGGAATTTACATTGTTCTAGATTCCAATTCAAAACTTTGATTACCAGTGTGTGGATCGAAGACTTACTTGTGAGTCGAGTACTCACTGGATCAGCTTTCCCATGGCCATGAACATGAAAAAAGGAGTGATGGAAAGAAGTCCTCATAGAAACTGGGTGCAATGGAAATGACGCACACTCTGACTCCTCTGCTAAACATTTTCAACAGAGCCCTGCTTCCTCTGGGCAGTTTCTCTGAAAATACAGCAAAAAACTGTTAACAAATACTTGAAATACTAACTTGAGGGATAACCAGTTTATGTTAGTAAACAGCTGCCTTCCTGATCTGTTGTAATCTTGCAGCTAGACTTCACCACTCCTCAGTAAACGTATCTCCTATGCATAGAGCTTCAACTCCTTAATGTAACAAGCAAATCTGCAGTTAACAAGCAATGAAACCCTCTTGTGGTGCCATTTATGTTGCTTCCATATCCACCTTTCCAACCCACTTCTTGCAAATAGGAACAACCAATATAGTCTGCTGTTGAGGGGTATACCAGTTGTTAAAGGTCGTGAACCCGAGTTATAGAACTAAGCAAGGGCCTACCACGAGGTTAAAAGTGATGTAAGGCTATCATAGCATTCTACCTACTGAGGGGAGAATGTTCTACATTAAAAAGTGAGCTATTATTCGACCCGAGTTGCTTCATTGTCTTCAGTGGCTCTGCCAACATTCTGATCTTCCAACACTATTTACTCATGAATGAATACTCACTCCCGCTACATTTCCACCACTTCCTTCCAAGTACATGGGACCTCCCACAAAATTACCAGTAATGCCTTCTGGTACAAGTGGTCATCAAAGTACATGTTTTGCTGTGAGGAATCCTGACAGGACGTGCTGGGTCCAAAGCTTCTACAAGAGAACCTGCTGGGCTGCCCCAAGATCTCCCTGTACATCATACACCTGGGATTCTTGTTCTGTGGGCTTCATTACCAATGTTCCACCTATATCTGCATACACAGCCTTATGGATAGTGTTGAACCTTTATACCAAAGTGGCACATTTTTACCCATTGAAGCTGTTCCTGTAGCAAAGGCACTTGCCCAAGACTTTGATCAACAGGTATTTCAGATAAAATGACTCCCTCAACACAGCATGTCACAGTTATGGAAAGAAGTACATTGTTAATTGGGAGAATAATTATGCTGTTCTTCAGCATGTCACCCACAAAGTGCTGGGCGATTAGAGAGAGTGAATCAGACAGTCAAACAGTACATATGATTTTAATGAACCAGACAGGGGCAGTCTTGGCTGTTCATGTTACCAGAAGCTGAATTTGTGTATAAACATACAGTGCATGAAGCTACTTTCTTTTGTTCCAATGTCTTTTAAGCAGAGGTTTGTAGCACGCATACTATCATCTTCATTGGCCCTAGAAGTGCAAGTTCTCGTTCAAACCTAGAGACAAGCTGTTGCAAGTGTCTAACCTCTATGTTAAAGAAATCCAGAGAGGAAGATAGTAATTTTTCCAGTTCTCATACACGAGAAGCACCAGCATTTACACCAGACTAGTTATCTATAGCTAACCTGGAGCTATTAGGAGTGTCTTCTGAACCGACTTTTAGGTACATAGGCCCGTACCCAGTTGGAGGAATCATAAATCCTGTTGCACTGAAATCGACTTGACGTGTTCATCTTCAATTCCATCTTTTATTTCATGTGTCTCTTTTCATCTCAGCATTACCCAAGGAACCTAGAACCACCTCCATCCACAGAGGAAGAAGAAGAATTCTGGCTAAGTTGAAATCTTTTTTCTTTAATAGAAAATCATTCTAAGATTGCCACCCATGCATGTGCACTGTTGGCAATCTTGGGACGATTTTTGTCATGAAGTGTTGGTGGAAAACATCAATCCACCGAGAGTCACAGCTGTCCTTGACTCCCTTTGGAGGTACCGAATATGCTACTCCCCACAATAGAAGGAAGGGAAAATGTGGAAGTGAGAGAAAGAGAACACTGGAGAATTTGCTGTTGCAGGTTAGTGGTGGCAATTAGACAGGACTGGAATAGCACTGGCTGCCGTGGGACCCAACACTCGCTCTTCAGTGTGAGAAGGCATGAGCTAAATAAGTGCAATAAAGTATAGATGTCAGTAAGCATATTGTAAAGTTTGAATTTTTAGAGAAGACATCTGTCCTGCAAACCAGCAAGCTTACCCAAATCCTAGACGGGTGGAACAGTAGTGAGAGTAGGTATTCGAGACCATAGGGGTTAGAGCAGATGGTCGAATTCCTGACACAGAGTCCAACACAGACACAAAGAGGCACAAGCGTAGCAGGCAAAGTATATGCTAGGAGGCTGGGAAAGGGCAAAAACATAAAAGTGCAGGATGCCAGAATGGGTAAACAAACTAGCGAAGAGGTGAGCAGTACAACTACAAATCATTGCCAGGTGAATAGGCTTGGGCAGAGGTTCTTAACCTTTTGACTTGTGTGGACCCCACTGAATCAATACTGGAAGCCAGAGATTCCCACCTAAACAATTAATATGGTTTGAACCTAAAACAGTACCCAAAATTTCTGAAACAAGTGTACATCAAATCAGTGCATGAATTATGAAATATGTTTTTTAGTTCACAAACAAAAAAATCCAAAGATCAAAAAATTTACTTTCAATGGTAATGTTGGAGCTTTTCAAAATCTATTTTTATTTCTAAGAGATTAAGTGATATGCTAGACTCTGGCATATTACTTTATCTTTTTTGCTCCTAATGCATAGTCTCTTTTTGTCGGTGCACAGCAGTGCTCTAATTGAGGCCACCAAGCAACCCTACTAGATTCCATATGATATACTTGTGCTGTTCCAACAGATCAAGATAAACATAGCAACGTACTTTTTAGTCTCCAATTTCTAAAGCCTTTACATTTATAGAGCGTTTAAAAATGTTTTATTTTCAGCTTTGCTTTTTTATGTATATATACTTTATTAATCTGTTTCTATTATTTAATTTTATAAGCAGTCACTTAGCAGGCATCGCGGACATCCATGGGTCCATGGATCATATGCTAAGAACCACTGGGTTAGGGAGTAAAACTGTTAAATAACCTTCAGCTTCTATGGACCTGGAAGTGAATTGCAGCCCAGAAGCGCCTTCTCGTGGTGGTTAGCAGTCTAGTCTTCCAACTTTCCAGTGAACCGTCTTCCACAACCTCCATTCCCTATTCTGTTGGATCTTAGTGATCTTGAAATTGTTATGAAGAGCCCAATTTACAAACTCCAGCTCTTTTTCTTTCTGTTCAACTTCTAAACTCATGACATAAAGAAAAAACATTCCAAGATTGGCGTCCATGTGTTTTGATGTACCGGTGGCCATATTAGAATGATTTTTCTCTTAGAGAAAAAATATTCCAAGATGCCCATCCATGCATGCACATGTGTTGTAAGCATCCATTTTGGATGTTTTTTTTAATTTGTAACAGTACCAAAACAAACCAAGCATTGGCAAAGACAACCACTCAGGAAACACCTTTTAAAGGTGAGACCTATTGGCTTTGCCCAAGCTTGTTTTGATTTAATGCAGTCTGTTTAGCAATAGAATAGCGCATAATGTGCACCTCCACGTGTTTAACAGAATCCAGGCTTTGCATTATGACAGTTTGAAAAGTCTACATTGTGTTTGAAACATGTGTAACCCCCCTAAAATCGTGGGAAAAGTTTGTGATTTCAGTATTATGCAGTTCCATACTGTTAGACTTGGCATCTTTTGGCGTGTTTCCCCAGAGTTTTTGCTTCCTGACCTCTCAGTTTTTACTCTGTTTTTGCTGGCTTAGTGTCTCTGCGCACTTTCTCACTGCTAATCAGTGTTAAAGTGCAAGTGCTCATGTTGTAAACTGTGTTATGGATTGGTGTTTCCATGATTGGCATATTTGATTTACTTGTCAGTCCCTAGTAAAGTGCACTGAGTGTGCCAGGGCATGTAAATCAAATGCTGTTAGTGGGCTGCAGCACTGGATTGTGCCACCCACACAAACAGCTTGTAAATGTAACTCTGGCCTGCCATTGCAGAGCCTGTGGGCAGTCTGGGACTGCCATGTCGACTTGGCAAGTGTACCCACTTGCCAGGCCCTTACTTTCCCTTAGTCACCCCTAAGGTAGGCCCAAGGTACCCCTGTGGGCAGGGTGCAGTGTATGTGAAAGGTAGGACATGCCCTGGTGTGTGTGGCATGTCCTGATAGTGAATTACTGCCAATTTCGTTTTTCACTATTGCAAGGCTACCTGTTCCCATAGGACAGAATGGGAAGTTTGTTTATCACATCTTATAAACACAACTGGCCCTAGGAACAAGGTAGAAAAATAAAGTTTAGTATGCCTGAACTCAGAATCTAAAGATGCATCTTTTAGTGAAGGTGATTTTTACATTCTGTGTTTGAAAATACCACTTTTAGAAAGTAGGTATTGTCTTGCCTAACCATCCAGTGTGCCTCTGCTAGGTTAGTGTATTGCATGTCTGGCTTTTGAATGACAGGGACTGGAGAGGGGCAGCGGCTCCAGAAGTCTGATGGGTCAGGGCTGGGCTGAATAGACCTGGGTTGCATTTAGAGTTGTGGGAGGAGATTTCCTTGCACCTGAATGGGCCTGGTCTGCCTTGCACAATGCCGTCTCCACCCCCTGCCAGGAAGCTGCACCAGTGTGGACAGAACTGGTTTTGTCTGGGTACAGACACTCTCTGCCTTCAGAGAACAAAGGATTTGGTGGTATAAATATTGGGGCCCAGACCCCAGAACTTTAGAACTCTTTTGGACCAAGAAGACTGCCAAGAAGAAGAGCTAGAGAAGCTGTGAGGAGGAACTACCACTTGCTGAGTGCTTTGCTGTGTTGGCCTGCAGTGGCTGCTTCTGTCTTGGGCAGTGAAAGGACTGGACTGAACTTTCTGCAATCTATTTTTGTGAGTTTCTCCAAGGGCTTGAGGTAGAGCTTGCCCCCTGTTCAAGAAGTCTCAGGAACAGCAAAGACTTCAAGTTCTTCTGCCCTCAGCACTGGGGACTGTGTGTTTTGTGCTGCAACAGAAGAAAAAGCAACCCGACGCCGTCTACGACGCCGCTGCCGACTTGTGTCCTGAAGGCAACGCAGAGGGCACCGTCGCATCGCCGCACCGCGACCCTGGTCTCACTGACGACGCCGCCACCAAGCCGCTGCTCGCACCGTGACCTAAGGGCGCCGCCCGCCGCACCGCTACACTTCGCACCGCAGCACCCGACACCTGCCGACGCAAGCGCTCCTGACTTCAACCGCGAGGAGTTCGATCTGCAACGCGTGTGACTTCAAGGGCCCGACGACTCCTGCACCGACCTCCGGAACCGACGCCGTGCTTTCGGAAACTCAACGAGAGGTCGCTGACGTACTGCATTTCTACTGTTTTGCGGGTCTTCCCGACACCGTAGCTGGCCCACGACGCCGCGGTCAGCCAGAACTGTTTGGATTTGTTGTTCATGATGCCGTGATAGCCCCAGAGGGAGCTATCGACTTCAAGGAACTGTTTATCAAGGTTATTTTGATAACTGAAGATTTCTAAATACTGTATTGTGGATTTTTATCGTTTTTGATTTTGTCTTAAGTATATAAAAATATTGGATATTTTTCTAAACTGGTGTGGTGTCCTTTTGTAGTGCTTACACTGTGTTACTGTTGGTTATGTGCAAATGCTTTACACACTGCCTCTAAGATAAGCCTGACTGCTCGTGCCAAGCTACCAAGGGGTGAGCAGGAGTTATTTTAGGAGTGTAACTCCCTTATCCTGACTAGGAAGAAGGGTCCCTATTTGGACAAAGGTACCTACCTCTGCTAACTAGAGACCCCCATTTCTAACATTGATGGCAGCGGTGGGATAGGACTTGTGTTTGTACTTGACTTACAGTGATTGGTGTGCACTACTACCATATCGCAGACCATTATGTGCCACATACTGGTTCTTTTTCTTTTTGGCCTATTTTTGATCTTGCCAATTTTTAACTTGCTACTTCATCATGCCTGCATCAAGAGCATCATCAAGTGCATCCTTGGAAGTTGCCTTTGAGGAGGATAGGTTGGAATCCTACAACGTGAAAGAGTTGAAGGACATTCGCAAAAACCTAAAAGTCCAAGTCAGAGGCCTCACCAGGAAGGAGGAGCTACAAAAGGCGCTGAGGGCCTGGGTAGCAGCCAGACATGCCAGCGAGCAGTCTGGAAATTTCAGTGGAGAGGCGGATAAGCCTATTCCTAGGGTGGATGTGCTTTTGGGAGGGGGAGAACCCTCTAGGCCAGGCAGCAGTGGCCTGTCCCCAGAGGAGCTGGAGGACAGGCGGGAAGCGAGGAAGTTCGAGTTGGAAAAACTCAGGATGGAGAGTGAGAGAGAAGAGAAGAGAATAGCCATGGAGGAAAGAAAGATGATCTTAGATCATGAACGTAGTCTTAAGGAGCTGGAACTAAGGAGTAGGCACAGCTCAGATGGTGGCAGCAACTCATCAATGCAGTCAGATCGAATTGTGCACATCCCCAAGAATGTAGGCAAGGAGTTCAAGAAGGGGGCTGACATACAAAGGTGGTTTCAGGGTTATGAGGCATCTATACACATGAATGGGGTCCCTGAGAAGAATTGGGGGGCAGGATTGTGGCCTCTTTTCCCGAAAGAAGCAAGGGATACTTTGATAGCTTTGGGTAAGGGGTGTAACCTTACCTATGCTGACATGAAGGAGGCCCTTCTCACCAGGTATGGTCTCACTCCTGAAAAGTACAGGGATCAGTTTAGGTCCAGTAAGAAGTCTGATGCCAACACTTGGTTGGAATGTGTAGATTCGTTTTGCAGGTCACTGGATTGCTGGGTGAAGGGCAGTAATGTAACAGATTTTCAGGGGCTCTACAATTTTATTGCATGGGAGCACTTGTCTAGTCTATGTTTCGCAGATCTGAGCCAGCACTTGGTTGATAGTAAGCTAACTGACCCCAGGAAGCTTGCTATGGAGGCGGACCGCTGGGTGAGTACCCGGGTCCACAAGAAAGCATTTGGGGGAGACTCAGCCAAAGGTGGGCAGGGTCCCCAGCAGAAAAGTGGGGGGGGACAAGGATAAAGCACAGGAGTTCTCTAAAGGGCCCCAAACTAACACCCAGGGTAAAGGTTCCCATCCCCCAGGAGATAAGAAAGCAGGGGTCTCTTCAGGAAAGCCTGCTGAGACCGGCCCCTGCAAGTGTTTTGCATGTGATCAGGTGGGTCACTTGAAGGGGGACCCCAAGTGTCCCAAGAGGGCACAGCCACCCACCGGTGGGCAGTCCAAGGTGTTGGCTAGTGTAGCTCTTGGGGAGGAGGGGTGCCCACAGGAGGGTGGGGATCCCGCAGAAATGACCCTCATCTCACTAGGGGACAGTGAGATGGTCCCAGGAAACCAGGTGGCCCCTAGCACAAAGAAATATAGCACCTGGGTGACCATCAATGGGAAAAGGGTAGAGGCTCTCAGAGATACTGGAGCCAGTGTGACCTCAGTCCGGTGTCACCTGGTCTCTGAAGAGCAGGTAGTCCCAGGGGCATTCCACCAAGTAGTTGCTGTGGACAGCTCAGAGCGCCAGTGTATGGTGGCGCAGGTTCCCTTTGAATGGGGGGGGGGTCTCAGGTCCCTTGAGGGTGGTTGTGAGCCCTACCATGCCTGTAGATTGTCTGCTAGGTAACGACCTGGAGCAGTCCCTAAGGAAGGATGTTGAGCTCAGGTCTCACTTGAAGATGCTTGGGTTGCCAGAGTGGGCATGCGTGTCCACTCGGTCAATGGCGGCCAGAAAGGGTGATCAGAAGGACCCGGAGCCTGAAACAGTGGCCCAGGTCCCTGCCTAGAGAAAGGGCAGGGGGCACCGGAAACCAGCCCCTGAAGTTCCCAAGGACCGGGAGGAGGCGGACCTTGAGGGGGACCCCCGGTGCCTACAGGGGAGCAGGTAGCTGAACTGGGGGACATCTCTGAGCTGACCCATTGGCAGCAAGAAGGGGGTCCCACCATGGAAGAATTCTGCAGGGAGCAGAAAGAGTGCCCTTCTCTGGAGGGTCTGCGGTGGCAGGCTGCAGACCAGGCAGCTGGTGATCAGTCTGGATCACATTGGATCTACTGGGAGAATGGTCTCCTGTATAGTGAGCCTAAGGTTGCTGAGCCTGGGTCAGCCCGTATGCTGGTGGTACCCCAGTGCTTCAGGACCTTCCTACTGGGTTTGGCTCATGACGTGCCTTTGGCAGGACATTTGGGGTAGGACAAGACCTTTGACAGGCTTGTCACCCACTTCTTCTGGCCCCAAATGCGAAGGCAGTCGGATGGAAATTGTAGGCCTTGCCAAACTTGCCAGGCAAGTGGTAAGAGTGGGAGGAAGGTCAAAGCTCCTCTCCAACCTTTTCCAGTTGTCGGAACACCCTTTGAAAGGGTAGGGATGGACATTGTGGGGCCACTGGATCCCAAGACAGCCATGGGCAACAGGTACATCCTGGTCTTGGTGGACCATGCCACCCGGTACCCGGAGGCAATCCCTCTCAGGACAACGACGGTGCCAGTGGTGGGCCAGGCATTAATGGGGATCTTTTCCCGCGTGAGGTTCCCCAGAGAGGTGGTTTCTGGCAGGGGGACCAATTTCATATCAAAGTATATGACATCCCTGTGGAGTGGTGTAACCTACAAGTTCACCACTCCTTACCACCCCCAAGGTAACGGTCTGGTGGAGAGATTCAACCAGACCTTGAAGGGCATGATTAAGGGTCTAACAGAACCCATGAGGCGTAAGTGGGACGTACCCTTGCCATGCCTTCTCTTTGCATACAGGGAGGTGCCACAGAAGTCTCTTGGGTTCAGTCCCTTTAAGCTTCTGTATGGTCACACGGTGAGAGGACCTCTGAGTTTGGTGAAGGAAGGCTGGGAGGCAGCTCCCAGGAAAACTCCCCAGGATGTGTTTAGTTACATGCTGGCCTTCAGAAACCAAACTGCCCGCTTCAGGAAACTCGCTCAGGCGAACCTAGAAGCAAGCCAGGAAGAAATGAAGAAGTGGTATGACCGGAATGCCACTCTGGTCGAATTTCTACCTGGGCAAAAAGTGTGGGTCATGGGCCCAGTGGAACCTTGTGCCTTGCAGGACAAGTGGACTGGGCCGTTTGAGGTGGTGGAGCGCAAAAGTGATGTCACCTACCTGGTGGATTTGCGGACTCCAAGGAACCCTTTGAGGGTCCTGCACGTGAACCGCCTCAAGCCCCACTTCGAGAGGTCCAAAGTGAGCATGCTCTTGGCGACAGATGATGGGGTGGAAGAGGAGAGTGAACCTCTCCCTGACCTCCTGTCCACCAAGGAGCACGATGGGTTAGTGGAAGGTGTGATCCTCTCCCCTACACTGACCCCAGAGCAGCAGAGCGATTGTCACCAGTTGTTGGGACAGTTTGCCCCACTGTTCTCTCTGACCCCAGGTGTTACTCACTGGTGTACCCATGACGTGGACACTGGTGACAGCCCTCCTGTAAAACACAAGATTTACAGGTTGACTGACCGGGTCAAGGCCAGCATTAAAGAGGAGGTCTCTAAGATGTTGGCATTAGGGGAGATCGAGCCCTCCAACAGTCCTTGGGCCAGCCCAGTGGTCTTGGTCCCAAAGACTGCTGCACCTGGTGCCACTCCAGAACTGCGGTTTTGTGTGGACTACCGTGGGCTCAATGCCGTCACCAGGACTGACGCACACCCCATCCCCAGAACTGATGAGCTCATTGATCGGTTGGGAGCTGCCAAGTTCCTCAGCACGTTTGATTTAACGTCTGGGTACTGGCAGATTGCCTTAACCGATGGGGCCAAGGAGAGGTCAGCATTCTCAACCCCAGAAGGACATTACCAGTTCCGGGTGATGCCCTTTGGGTTGAAAAATGCCCCTGCCACCTTTCAGAGGTTGGTCAACTAGGTGTTGGCTGGACTGGAGGATTTCAGTGCCGCCTACCTGGATGACATTGCAGTGTTCAGTCCCAGCTGGGAAGAACACTTGCTGCACCTTTGGGACATTTTGAGGGCTCTGAAGAGGGCAGGCCTCACGATCAAGGCCAGTAAGTGCCAGATCGGGCAGGGTTCTGTGGTGTACTTGGGACACCAGGTAGGAAGCGGCCAGGTGGCACCCCTACAGCCCAAGATTGACACCATTCTGGCTTGGGAACCCCCCAAGACCCAGACAGAGGTGAGAGCCTTTTTAGGTCTCACCGGTTACTACAGGAGGTTTGTTAAGGGCTATGGCACCATTGTTGCCCCCTTAACAGAGCTGACTTCCAGGAAGCAGCCCAAGAAGGTGATCTGGACTGAGTCCTGCCAGAAAGTTTTTGATGCCCTGAAGCCCGCCATGTGCACGGCGCCCGTGCTCAAGGCACCCGACTTCTCCAAGGAATTTGTCGTGCAGACTGACGCTTCAGAGCATGGTGTGGGAGCGGTGCTCTCACAACTGAACAAAGAGGGCCTAGACCAGCCTGTAGTCTTCCTTAGCAGTAGACTGCTCCCCAGGGAACAGAGGTGGAGTGCCATAGAAAGGGAAGCTTTTGCTGTGGTCTGGGCGCAGAAGAAGCTGAGACCATACCTGTTTGGGACTCACTTTCGAGTTCAGACAGACCACAGGCCCCTCAGATGGTTGATGCAAATGAGGGGTGGGAATCCAAAACTGTTGAGGTGGTCCATCTCCCTACAGGGAATGGACTTTAGGGTGGAACACCGTCCTGGCACAGAACACGCCAACGCAGATGGTCTGTCCAAGTTCTTCCGCCTTAGTGAAGAGAACTCCCAGGAGGTTGGGTAGTTCTCCCTACTTTCAGCTGGAGGGGACTTGTGTTAGACTTGGCATCTTTTGGCGTGTTTCCCCTGAGTTTTTTCTTTCTGACCTCCCGGTTTTGACTCTGTTTTTGCTGGCTTAGTGTCTCTGCGCACTTTACCACTGCTGTTCAGTGTTAAAGCGCAAGTGCTCCTGTTGTAAACTGTGTTATGGATTGGTGTTTCCATGATTGGCATATTTGATTTACTTGTCAGTCCCTAGTAAAGTGCACTGAGTGTGCCAGGGCATGTAAATCAAATGCTGTTAGTGGGCTGCAGCACTGGATTGTGCCACCCACACAAACAGCTTGTAAATGTAACTCTGGCCTGCCATTGCAGAGCCTGTGGGCAGTCTGTGACTGCCATGTCGACTCGGCAAGTGTTTGTTTATAACATCTTATACACATAACTGGCCCTAGGAACAAGGTAGAAAAATAAAGTTTAGTATGCCTGAACTCAGAATCTAAAGATGCATCTTTTAGTGAAGGTGATTTTTACATTCTGTGTTTGAAAATACCACTTTTAGAAAGTAGGTATTTTTTTGCCTAACCATCCAGTGTGCCTCTGCTAGGTTTGTGTATTGCATGTCTGGCTTTTGGATGACAGGGGCTGGAGAGGGGCAGCGGCTCCAAAAGTCTGACGGGTCAGGGCTGGGCTGGGCTTCTTTAGAGTAGTGGGAGGAGATTTCCTTGCACCTGAATGGGCCTGGTCTGCCTTGCACAATGCCATCTCCACCCCCTGCCAGGAAGCTGCACCAGTGAGGACAGAACTGGTTTTGGCTGGGTACAGACACTCTCTGCCTTCAGAGAACAAAGGATTTGGTGGTATAAATATTGGGGCCCAGACCCCAGAACTTTAGAACTCTTTTGGACCAAGAAGACTGCCAAGAAGAAGAGCTAATGAAGCTGTGAGGAGGAACTACCACTTTGCTGAGTGCTTTGCTGTGTTGGCCTGCAGTGGCTGCTTCTGTCTTGGGCAGTGAAAGGACTGAACTAAACTTTCTGCAACTTCTTTCTTTGAGTTTCTCCAAGGGCTTGAGGTAGAGCTTGCCCCCTGTTCAAGAAGTCTCAGGAACAGCAAAGACTTCAAGTTCTTCTGCCCTCAGCACTGGGGACTGTGTGATTTGTGCTGCAACAGAAGAAAAAGCAACCTGACGCCGTCTACGATGCCGCTGCCGACTCCGTGTCCTGAAGGCACCGCAGAGGGCACCGCCGCAATGCCGCACCGCGACCCTGGTCTCACCGATGACGCCTGCTGATGCTGCCACCAAGCCGCTGCTCACACCGCGACCTGAGGGCACCGCACTCCACATCGCCTCGCTTCACAACACCGCCTTGGTGTCCCCAACGATGCCGCTCCACGCCGAAATCGACGCCGCTGCTTGCACCGAGGTTCGAGGGCACCGCTCTTAAAGTTACACAACGCACCGCCCTCATCCTGCACCGCAGCCTTGGCTTACCGATGCCGGCGCCATCGACTCCAGTTCGTCAGCCGACGACAGCGCTTCAGCAATGACGACGCCGCTGCTTGCACCGTGACCTGCCAGCACCGTGATGAGCACCGCATCACTTCGCACCGCGACCCTGGTCTCACCGACTATGCCATCTGACGCCACCACCGAGCCTCTGCTCGCACCGCGACCTGAGCGCATCGCACGCCGCACCGCTGCACTTCGCACTGCAGCACCCGACGCCTGCCGACGCCAGCGCTCGTGACTTCAACCGCGAGGAGTTCGATCTGCAACGCGTGTGACTTCAAGGACCCGACGACTCCTGCACCGGCCTCCGGAACAGACGCCTGCAAACGCCATGCTTTCGGAAGATCAACGAGAGGCGGCAAACGCCCTGCATTTCTAAAGGTACTGTTTTGTGGGTCTTCCCGACACCGTAGCTGGCCCGCGACGCCGCGGTCAGCCAGAACTGTTTGGATTTGTTGTTCACGATGCCGTGATAGCCCCAGAGGGAGCTATCGACTTCTTTAGTAGTAGTGGTACAACAACAAGCAGAGGCTCAACATCACCTCCAAGTGATGATGGAACAGAATGCACTGTTGTCTTATCAAGAAAGAGAAACACTACATTATTGCCGTTTACCTGATACACGATGTTATCACACAGTAATTCCCCCCAATTTATATTCCCCAAGCATTATGAAAAAGGGAAAAGCATTTGTATAACATGTTCACGGCTAAAAACATGGTACCACTTTGTTATTGTTCCCTTTCTATGGGACAACAAATTCTTCTCACAGCTTTTGGGGCTGTAACCAGATATTTGGAGGACTTTATAATTGGACATAAAGAACCCTAACTTTAGAGATTCTCTAAAGAAACACATGGACTCACAATCACTTGTGGGCTGGTAAAAAGAGGCCTCCCTACTCGAGATTCACGACAAGAGTGCAAAACAAACTGTAAGGAAAATGTGGATAGAAAAAACGACAGGCAAGAAAAAATGACAAGGATATATATTTTTTTGTTTTTGGATATATCTTTATTAAAGTGTTGTTCAATAATAGCATTCACATATAGGATATTTTCAATTCCGCATTTTGGCATGTACTGTATCAGGTATCTCAAGTATCCATTTTCAAGCCATACAATAAGGAATTAACACTCAATAACCCCTCCCAACCGCCCCAAACAGCTTCCATTTAGCAAATAGATCGCTTTCCACACCCAATTCAATTGTGTTACATACTATAACAATGAGGCAGATGTTCAAACCATCCTATTATTATCAGACTGGGACACTGCTTGATCGGTCCACTCCCTCCAGCCCTCCTCCACTTCCCGGGTCCTCCCGTCTCAAGCTGCGACCTCGGATCTGGCTCCATCAAGTTCTGCAACATTACCCCCCAAGCAAGCAGCACATCAGTTAATTCATCATATTTCCTCGTTCTTCTCATATGTTCCTCCTCTGCAGTTGCCCACTCCCTTAGATCTCCTCCACATTTCTCCCTGATTGGAGCTTTATTACTCATCCAATGAATCGCTATGTGTCTTTTTGCTACCGTAAGTTCCAGCACAGTAAATCGTCTGCTGAGCTTTCGTTTTGGATCACTGGGTAATAGGCCCAACAGACATCCACTGATCGTCAATGGGATATCCCGTCCAGTGGCAAGTTTAAGCTGCTCTACAACCTATCCCCAATACGCCGCCACCAGCGGGCAGTGCCAGACCATATGTAAGAACTCGGCCTCAGGGGCTGCACATTTTGGACATCGAGAGTCACATGTTGAGTAAATTGCGGTCATTCGCCTGGGGGACAGATAAGTCATGTGTATGATGTTATATTGGATCGGTTTAAACCTAGCACAGCCGGCCGGCTCAAATATATGAATGCATCGTCTGCATAGAGGGAAATTATATGTACAGTTGCGCCTATCTCTATACCCAAACCCTTGAAAGCCTGTTTCAAATGACATGCCAATGGCTCCATAGCTATGACAAAAATCAAACGAGACAGGGGACAGCCCTGCCTGGTGCCACGCTGCAGCTCCATAGCTGCCGAGACACATCTCCCCGTACGTACTCTGACTTGTGAATTTGTATATACCAATTTAACCCAGTTAATAAAGTGTGAGCCCAGACCCATTCTATGAAGCACCTGCCATATGTATTCCCATCACACAGAATCAAAGACTTGCTCTACATCTAGAAAGGCTGAGGCGTATTAATCTCCTGTCAACTCTGAAGACCGCATAACATAGGCTAGTAGGCGGATATTATGGAGGAGCTTTCTACATGGTATAAAACGTGACTGATTTCATGTATTAATTTGCGAAGAAAGGGCAGAAGTCTAGTCGCCAATACATGGCTAAGGAGCTTGAGATCTGCATTCAACATAGAAAGGCGTAAATATGAGCCCGTCTCAGCTGGGTCCTTACCTGGCTTAGGCACCACAACTATTAGAGACTCCCTCATAGACTGTGGCAATTCTCGTGTACCCTGGGCCTCCTCAAAAACCTCTAATAGCCTATCGGCCAAGATGTCTGGGAATTTCTGATAAAATTCAACCGGAAAGCCATCAGCTCCCGGTGATTTAGCAGGCGTCAAGGCTTTCATGGGACCCAGCAATTCCGCCTTACTCATCGGGCGCCTATGACTTCACAGTCCTCTGAGGTAGCACATGGGAGTGAGACACCCTCGAGATAGGACAACATTACCTGGGCATTCACAGCACTCTGTGGTTCAGTATAAACTGCCCCCAAATGATCTACAAATGCGGCGTTAATCACCTGCTGTGTATATACCAGATTACCTCCTCTATCACGCACCACCAGGACAGGCTGAAGTTGGTTCTCCGATCTAATTAGGCGCGCCAGTAACCGCACCGATTTATCCCCTCCAAGCCCAACACTTACGGACAGTACTCCTAACATATTTGTCTAGTCTTTCCCATAACCCTCCGACCCCCTGTCATTGAGTATTCCAGTTCTTTATACCCGTCTGTTCCTTGGGGAGTGCCTATCCCAATGTCAACAATTCACGCTCCTGCCTAGACAAGTCTTCCTCCAGTGTATGTCTGTGAGAGGGTCGATGAGGACGTTATGTTTCCCCCCCTGTCTCCGTGCTCCCCTAACACTTTACCCACACACGGAGATCCGCGCAGACCGGGGAAGCAGGAGTTACTCCCGCCGGCTGCCTCTTGCCTCCAGGGACGTCACGAACAGCTGAGGCCTTGCCACCAATCAGACCACAGAGAGGCGGGGTCATGGTCCCTAAAGGCGGAAGTCGCAGACAGGGAGGGCGCGTTATGCCGGGAGGAAGAGGAAGAGGAGAGAGACGCCGTGCCGAAGGAGACGACTGAAGGAGAGCAGAGAGGAGAAGGAGTCCACGGGGAGCCCCGACCCTCCGGATCCGGACGAAGACGGCGGATCCGAATCCTGGACGGAGGAGTGGTGGACGCCCCCAGAGGATGCTGGAGAGCCGCCGCAGCTCCGGAGAGTTGCGGCTGACGCGGTACGTGGCTTGGGAGGGGGAACGGGGAGGGAGTAGAAGGGAGGGTCGTCGGGAAGATTGGTTTTGTTAAGGGATTCACTGAGTGCCATCACTGTGTGTATGTGTGATTCCCCACCGTTTCCTACACTTCGCCCGATCCCTCACGACTGTATCACCCGCTCCACCTGTGTTCTTTCACCCCCTGCACTAAAACCAAGTTCCACCCCTATTCTGATATTGCACATTAGACGCTAAGCGGGGCACTCCATGGAGATCAGCCTGGAGGCCTCATGTTTGGCTTCTATCTGTCTTGATCCGCTGTATTCTCTTAGTCCCCCTCATTTTCGTACTACGCGCGCCTGTGGGCTCTGTAGCCGGTGAAGGGTTCTGTCCTGCTAAACCGTTACCAGGACAAGGTGTAGTAACCGCTCCTCTCTTATGTTGCTTCTCTCCCTTGTGAGCCTCCCGGGACATCCACCCCTGAAAGACGAACCCCCAGAGGAGTGAGAAACGAAGGCCCCAGCTACCGCCAGGAGAGAAGACGACCCTTACAACCAGTCACAGTTGACCTTGTTTGTGTGCAACCAAATAAAGTGTACCACCATTGAGCCCAAAATCCGGCCTCCTCGCTTCATCTTCCGCCCGTCCCTCTCACACCTGGTGTCAGAAGTGGGATCCAGGAAGATGGAGGCCGCGATGCAGAAGATGGCAGAAGGGCAGGAAAAACTGGGCCAGGTTATGGAAAGGTTTCTGGCCGTCGCGGAAGAGGACAGGGAAAAGCTGCATAAAGCTCTAACAGAACAAAACCAGACCCAAGAGGCCACGTTTGGTCGGTTGGCTGACACCCTGGGTCAACAGAGGGGCTTTTCCACACTTCCGTCGGTGGTTCTGCAGAAGTATGTTAGTGGCGAGGACCCCGACTTTTTCTTTTCCAATTTTGAGCGTATGGCCAGGGTTGCCGGATGGGCAGCGGACAAATGGGGACAGTATTTGGGACCTCTGTTGACAGGCGACATGCAAGCGGCCTACCAGGCAGCAAACCCCCTCGGCCTAACTCCGTTTGAAGATGTAAAAAGGGATATCCTGGAGAGGCTGGGTTTGGATGAAGAAACCTACAGGATCCGGTTGCGGCAGGTCAAGGAGGGGCCTCAGGAGACACCTCGGGCTCTCTCATACTGGCTGACCGGTGGCTGAAACCCCTGACATCGTCTAAAGAGGACATTATGGAGAAAGTCTATTTAGAACAGTTCCTTTCTTCCTTGTATCCCGCTGCACAAAAATGGGTCAGGCAGCACACCCACTTGACCTTTGAGAGAGCCGTCGAGATCGCTGGCGCCTTCCATAGAGCACAGGAATTGCAGCGGGCAAAGAGGAGCAGCATTGGAGACCGCCAGGGGGAGGCCATCCTCGGGCGAGCAGGCCTCCTCCTCGTCGACCAGAGACAATGGCTATCGTGCCACCCCCTGTACTCCCTCCGCCCCGGCCGACCCCAATACATCCCGGACCTCAATGCTTTTCCTGTGGTGCCTACGGCCACATTGCCCGAATGTGTCCTCAAAAGGAGGAACCGATGGAGGTGGGCCTCACCCGCACTTTCTACTGCAACCCTATGGGAGAAAAACCCCCATATCATAGAACAGTAAGGGTGAACGGGGAAGACCGAAGGG
This sequence comes from Calotriton arnoldi, assembly GCA_963921515.1. NCBI lineage: Eukaryota > Metazoa > Chordata > Amphibia > Caudata > Salamandridae > Calotriton > Calotriton arnoldi. The sequence continues at coordinate 41,248 of CAWUFW010002424.1, read as the reverse complement.
CCCTGATGGACACGGGGTGTCTTCAGAGTGTGATGCGGCCTTCGGCCATTCCTGGAGGGGTCACCAGAACCACGGGAGAGGTCAACATACAGTGTGTTCATGGAGACAAAAAAAGGTATCCCACTACCGATGTGCGGGTTCAACACGGACCCTCCTACCAGACGGACGGGTTGGTAGAGCGGTATAACGCCACCCTTAAGACCACCCTGAAGAAAATGTTAGATCTTGAAACCCGCCGATGGGAGGAAATGTTACCCCTAGCACTGTTTGCTATACGGTGTAAACCCCAGAGAAGTACCGGTTACTCACCATTCGAACTCCTGTATGGATGACAACCCCGCACTCTGCTTGACATGGCCAGGGAAGAATGGGAAGAAAGACCTGAAGGGACCAAACCCCTCCCTGAATACGTCATGAACCTGAAGACCCATCTCCAGGAAATACGTAGCATATGTAGAGTACATCAGGAAAACGCACAGGAGGGCCAGAGGCGACAATACGATAAAACCGCTAAACCACGTACCCTGAAAGTGGACGACCACGTCCTCCTCATGATGCCCACTTCTGACCATAAATTGTTAGGTCAGTGGCAGGGTCCATTTCGGGTTGCAGAAATAGTCACCCCAGTCACTTATTGTCTTGAAATGGACCCCCTAAATAAAAACAATACACAGATATTCCACATAAATCTGCTAAAGAAATGGTGCGGGGAGCCACCCGTTCCTGTTTCCCTGACTAGGAGTCCCCCTGTGCTATATCACCAAAGTATGGATCCCGAGCTGTCCGAGGAACAGCGGAATGCCCTGGATTCCTGCCTGTGGCCCTTCAGAACCGTCTTTTCCTCCACCCCTGGTAGAACCACCCTAACAGAGCATTCGATCACCACTCAACCAGGGAAACGGGTGAAACTGCGTCCATATCGTCTTCCCGAGTCCCGCAGGCAGGCTGTGGAGCAAGAAATACAACAAATGCTCCACATGGGTGTGATAGAACCCTCCAAAAGCGAGTGGAACTCGCCCATCGTTCTAGTCCCGAAACCTGTTGGGTCCATTAGATTCTGTATAGACTTTCGTGAAGTCAACAAAATCTCCCAGTTTGACACCTATCCACTACCTCGGGTGGACGAAATGGTTGAGAGGTTGGGAAAACGGCAATACATCAGTACGTTAGATCTGTGTAAGGGGTACTGGCAAGTCCCCTTGACAAAAACAGACAAAGAAAAAACAGCCTTCTCCACCCCTGGGGGGTTGTATCAGTTTACCGTGTTGCCCTTTGGGTTGCACGGGGCCCCGGCAACTTTTCAAAGGTTAATTAACAACCTGCTCAGACCCTGTGCCGCGTATGCCGCGGCATACATCGACGACATAGTCATTCACAGCCCTACATGGGAAGAACATCTATGCCACCTGGCCACGGTCGTTCGGACCTTAGGAGAGGCTGGCCTCACCATTAATCCCACCAAAAGTCGGCTGGCTGCCCGGTCAGTGAAATATCTCGGGTACCTTCTTGGGGAAGGGCTTATCAAACCCCAGAAGGAGAAAGTAGCCGCCATAGCTGACATCCCTTTCCCCCACACCAAAAGAGAGCTGAGGGCCTTCCTAGGTATCCTCGGTTATTACAGACGCTTTATTCCCGAGTTTTCACAAACAGCAGCCCCTTTGACCGACCTCCTGCAAAAACATAAATATGCAGAAAAGGAATTACGATACCCTTCCACCCGTCTCCAACTAGCCTTCCAAACCTTGAAACAAGCACTTACCTCCGAACCTGTGCTCCTGAGTCCTGATTATGATAAATCCTTCATCCTTCAAACAGACGCGTCAGAGCAAGGACTAGGCGCGGTGTTATCCCAAGCTGACCCCCAGGGACAAGAACGGCCCATATTGTACATTAGCCGGAAGCTGTTTCCCTGTGAAAAACGATACTCCGTAATAGAAAAAGAGGCCCTAGCCATCAAGTGGGCAATCGAGACTCTCCAGTACTATCTCGAGGGAAGGGAATTCACTTTGTACACTGATCACGCCCCTTTGGAATGGCTTTCCCGCAACAAAGGTCATAATGACAGGGTCATGAGATGGTTACTGGCGCTCCAGCCTTTCCGTTTTACTACTCTACACCGGAAGGGTAAGGAACAGACTAATGCAGACTTCCTGTCACGCCACCCCCTCGACCCTTTTCTTGCCGGCAAGAAAGTTAGGGAAGAGGGATGTGAGAGGGTCGATGAGGACGTTATGTTTCCCCCCTGTCTTTGTGCTCCCCTAACACTGTACCCACACACGGAGATCCGCGCAGACCGGGGAAGCAGGAGTTAATTCCGCCTGCTGCCTCTTGCCTCCAGGGACGTCACGAACAGCTGAGGCCTTGCCACCAATCAGACCACAGAGAGGCGGGGTCATGGTCCCTAAAGGCGGAAGTCGCAGACAGGGAGGGCGCATTATGCCGGGAGGAAGAGGAAGATTGGTTTTGTTAAGGGATTCACTGAGTGCCATTACTGTGTGTATGTGTGATTCCCCACCGTTTCCTACACTTCGCCCGATCCCTCACGACTGTATCACCCGCTCCACCTGTGTTCTTTCACCCCCTGCACTAAAACCAAGTAGAGATCAGCCCGGAGGCCTCATGTTTGGCGTCTATCTGTCTTGATCCGCTGTATTCTCTTAGTCCCCCTCATTTTCGTACTACGCACGCCTGTGGGCTCTGTAGCCGGTGAAGGGTTCTGTCCTGCTAAACCGTTACCAGGACAAGGTGTAGTAACCACTCCTCTCTTATGTTGCTTCTCTCCCTTGTGAGCCTCCCGGGACATCCACCCCTGAAAGACGAACCCCCAGAGGAGTGAGAAACGAAGGCCCCAGCTACCGCCAGGAGAGAAGACGACCCTTACAACCAGTCACAGTTGACCTTGTTTGTGTGCAACCAAATAAAGTGTACCACCATTGAGCCCAAAATCCGGCCTCCTCGCTTCATCTTCCGCCCGTCCCTCTCACAATGTCATATCCCAACTGCAGTTGACATGCATACTCCTCTAAGGACCACCTTCATGGCTTCCCATTTCACGGCTCTACTATCTGTGGACTCCAAATTAGTCTCAAAGTATTGTATCAGCTCCCATCATACAGTTTCTCAACACATCGGTCGGGAAGTGCATCAGTATTAAGCCTCCAAAGTGGTATTCTGGGTATTGGTCTATGTACTGTATACATAACTAACAGTGGAGAGTGATCTCATAAATAGTGGGCCATGTATTGGGCGTCTGTGATTCTATGGGTGGTTGTCAGGTGTATAAAAAAGTAGTCCAGATGGCTGTATGTATCCTCCGCCAGAGTGTGGCATGAATATGCACGTGCTGTCGGATTTCGCAGCCTCCAAATATCTATCAATTCAAGACTACTCTGCGCCTTTTGCAGTGCTGCCACCACCTTAGGTTTACTGTCTATTCAAGGATCTATCTATATTGCCATTTAAAACGCAATTGAAGTCACCTGCCATTACAATCTCTACCTCAGGAGTGAGTTGCACTTTCCCCAACATTGCACCCAAGAAGTCTCCATCATCAGCGTTTAGGGGATATACATTCAATAAACATGAACTGTGTGCGTCAAGCATACCCTCCACCATCACATATCGGCCCTTAGTATCTAAACATGTTCTTGTAGGCTTAAAAGGGACTCCAGGAGCCACCCATATTAATGCACCTCTTGCATAACCAGAATAGGAAGTAGCGTACATTTTTCCTCGCCATCTTCTCTTAGCACATTTGATACAAACCCCCATTGATGAGTTTCCTGGAGGAGTGCAAACGATGCCCCATACCTTTGCAGATATGCATACATCCAATTATGTTTAACATAATAATTCAGTCCACGGACATTCCAGGTCACTAATTTATATCCAGTCCCTTCGCGTTTCATGTGATATCATTAGGAAAACGTCCAACAATGGGTGGTAGATTGGATAGCCTACAGTAGAACTGCATAGGTATCGCTAACGTGGAAGCCTTCTCTCCCCTTCGAACAACCAACATTGAAATCCTAAAAAATAACAGAGAGCGCTTATTAAAACAGTCATGTAATATTTCACCCCATCCCACCTATAGGCAGTAGCTGTCTATCACTCCCAGCTCAACAGTCAGCAAGAGGACAGGAAACTCTGCACCTCCCACCCAGCCCCTTGTATCTCAACTAGTACCCCAACAACTAGATGTAGAACCTGAAAAGTTCACCAAACCCACAGCCAGTCTCAAGTTCCCAACGTGCCTAGGTGTGGCGACTGGACTATCCCATTCAAATTACAGTAACTTAACCGGTGGTCTATCTCTATGATCGTTCAACAACAATTACCAGGGTGTTTAATAATCAGTTCAGTCTCCATGGACCTTCTCACATTGCTTTCCGATTATAGCTGCAGCCAAAGGTGGACCCAGACTATACCTCCCAATCATGTAGGTTATCAGTTTGCTGGCGTTCCATCTGTCTGCGTTTCCTGTACCAGACATAGAGGTGAGAATGGGTTTTCCGTCATCACAGGGTACCCCTCCGCCCTTAAAGTTCCATTATCACCAACCAATATGCGCCATGTGGTTTGTCCTTCCGGGCTGCGCAACATCCTCTCTGGGTCGACCGCCATCATCCCCTCCTCCGTTGTTCACTCCATACCTGGTGCTTATCCAGGCCCGAGGCATCCATCCAATCCATTGCCTCCCATAGATTCTCGTAGAAGCGTACTTTACCATCATGTTCCACTCTGAGCCTCACCGGGAACACTAGACTATATTTAATGTTTTGCTCACGTAGCCTACGCTTGACTCCCAGGAAGCCGTTCCGAAGGTCTTGAACTTTTTTGTTGTTGTCAGGGTAAATTTGAATGGGTTTATCCTCATAGCGAGGTGAGCCATGAGCTCGGACATATGGTAGGATTGCGTCTTTTCTCTGTAGTTAAACATTCGTGCTATGAGTGTTCGAGGGAGTGCCCCCGGGCGGGAACCAACGCACGATGAGCTCACTTGATAGTGAAACATTTTCAAAGGCGAACAGGGTTAAGTGCAGTAACAATTCAATCTTCTAGGAATAGTTCAGCCCTCTCTGGAAATCCAAGAAATCCCAAATTGTTAATTGTTCCTTCGCAATCGCCCTTCGGCATCTTCCATGTGTTCTTCCATGCGGATCACTTTAGCTTGGGAGTCACCACAGTCTGCATGTTCTCTCGGAGCACTTCTCTCGGAGCATTAACTTCCCCCTCTGTATTCGTGACCCTCTCAGCAACTTTATGAAGGTCGAGGAGTAAATGATTAATGTCCATCACCATACTGTCCACCTTGGACTCTAATGCCACACGAGAGCCCCTCAAGGATTTCCGCCTTGTGCCGTGCCTGCTCACTGTGTTCAGGGCCTATTTGGTCTCCTCGGCCCCGTTCATCAGTCCCAGGGACAGTATATTGTACTATTTTATTAGCCTGTGCTCCTCTCTGGTGTTTATCTTTCACCTTTGTTGAGTCCAGTCAAACCTGTAAATCACACTTAATGTCTATTTTATTTTTTTTAGCAGATATGTAGGGCTCGATCTGTTAGGTGGTCAGGGACACGCCACTTCACCCAGCACAACATCCACTAGAGAAGTGCCCAGTAGGCCACAGCAGGGCCCGTGTCAACAATGCCCGAACCGTTCCTACCCGTTCCTACCCATTCACCAGTGGGTTGCAATATCCACCTTCTGCGTCAGTCTTCATCACCCGGTCTCTTACTCTAGATGGGCCACTAAATGAGCATGTAGTCTGTAGGTGGTTTCACAGCAGTGATCAGACATTCAGTTCTGTGGACTCAAGCACAGTGTCTGAGGCAGGCCCTCATCAGCAGACTCCCACTGACCTCCACATCCATCTCCTCAAGGCCCCGTAATTTCTGCAGGAGGGGTTACCTTAGTAGCTGAGGCATGGGACAGTTGCAGGGTGCACTTCCCTCCGAGGCTTCGCCGCCAGAGTCCACCTAGCCAGGCCAGCGCTCCCCCCGTTCGAAGCAGGCCCCTCCCCCTATAATTACATTTGCTGGTCGCATGTTTGCAGGGGATACAACTGATCAGCGAAGAGGGCACACTTTCACATAAGAGCAATGTGCCCCGGCGTCAGCTCCTCGCTCTAGGCCCCTGCAGCTGCTTAACTATTTTTGCTACTCCTGGGCCTCTTCTCACTGTAGGCGCTCCCAGGGCGAACCTCTGGTCCCAGGTCTGGCCCATCTGTTAGCACAGCGATCTCAAAACGCTCATGCCTGCTGTTTTTAGGTCTCGCCTAGCGTTGCAGCGCAAAGCGCTGCTCGCTCAGCGAGAGATTTTGTGGATGAGGGGTTTTCAGAAAGGGACTCGAAGCCCCGCCCCTCATTTCCATTGGCTTGCGTCACCGTCTATGCTAAACGGTGGCCTGCCATTGGAAATGGGGTATTTTGGTTGCTGCCCTTTCGCTTTTTGGTTCGGCCCATCCAGACTGGCTTGTCTGCTTTGCGTCTGTCGCAAAGCACTTTCTTATCTTTATGGGGCCATGTGTTTCTAATTAGCGTGGAGGAGCGCACTGCCCCCGACCTCTCAAAGGAAAAAAATCTTGGTTTCGTCAAGATTTTTTTCCTTGGAGAGATCGGGGCAGTGCGCGCCTCCACGCTAATTAGAAACACATGGCCCTATAAAGACAAGAGATCGATGCTTGTTTTTAACTACTGTCATTTGAATTCGAATTTGCGCTGCTCTCATTCCTTTTTCCAATGTTCTTGTGTTTTATCATTTTCTTTAAATCACTTTCCAGTTCCTGTCTCCTCCTCTCCGTCTCTAGCGTCTGGACCCACACTTTGTGGTAAAAGAACGCTTTCAAAATCTGTATTCATTCATTTTTCGGTTCTTCAATTTCTTTCATTTTTCTCTCATGTCACTCTCTTAAACGCTCGGACTACTTGTTTTGCATGGCTCCGGTTCTCCTTTTCTTGTTCCTTGTTTATTCCATTTACTCTTTCTGTCTCGTTTTTGTCTTCCTTCTTTATGATATCTCTTCTTTCATCCTTGCCTTCTTTTATGTCCCTTATTGCCCACACAATCCATATTTTCTCGCCCCTTCATCCTCCAGTCCTTTCATTCATCCTTCCCATTTCATGCCACTTTATTCCTCTTCTCTCGTGCCCCTCTCGTTCCCCAGCACATTGGCAGACTGTCACTTGGCATGCATCTTTCTTCTCCTGTGCATTGGCTCTCGGGACATGACACGAGCCTTCGAGTCCGCTCGGCTATGCAGCTTATTATTTATTTTGAGAAGGAGAGTACCTGCACTTCTCAAGGGAAACGTGACACTTGTATTTTATTTGGAGAGAACTGGCACATCTTGGAAACAAGCAGGTACACAAGAAACTGCTCTGATACAGCCTGCACTTCTATTCTTCCATTTCAGGCACTGTGCCAGACGCAGCACTTAGTGTGACATACTCACTCCAGAACTTTTCACCTACAAATCATTGATTGCAGGAGCGCTAGCCGAAATCTCTCGACGGGAGCAAAACAAGACTACAACACCCAGAATGCACTCTTCCAGGACTGGACACAGTGTAGTTAATGAGCTAGAGAGGTGCTATCACCATAGCAGCGCATGATCTGATCTTGTGTAATAACTGTACACAGTTTTGGTTTTCTAGCATCTAGAAGTATTCAGAACCATATTTAGCGCCTCTAGCTTCCTTTTATACTAACTACCCTGGCACATTCAGCGTTGGTTTTGCCTCTGTGTGAATCCCGGGGGTTGTGTTTGTCTGGTGTCTGCTCGGTGCACAGTATATGTATCACAGTAAAGTGCTGGGAGGCGGCCAGATCTCAAGGCCGAGTCACAAAAGCCATTTATGAGTGTGTATCCCGGCAAACGTGTGCTTGTCGCCAGCGCTAAGACCGAAAGAGGCCACATGTGACAGGGAATAATAAACAGGAGTGAGTTTTCAGATTTGATAGAGAACATCACTGTTACCGGTTTGAAATAAACCTTTGGTTGGCAGAGGTAATAATAGCAGCTTATAACCCCACCTGCTTTGGCTTCCCCAGTAAAATACTTCCTTGTGGGCGGCTCCTTAGAGCCTCCTCTTATAGTCCACCCCGGAGGCAATTCAGTGTTAGCTTGTGCTAACGATCCCGGCACCTATTAGGGTGGACAGATAATGTGTGCGCCAGCGGAGCGCTCCTGAGCATCGCGCACTTGTGCTTGTATTTGTGACCCTGACACCCCAGCATGTATCCTTAAAGGAGCCGGGCCTTCATACTTCTCTGGCCTACAACATCTTTCTTGTAGTAAGTCTCCTGCCCTCTGCGTTCCCCCGTCTATTGATATGGCCCGCCCACCTATAATAATTAATAGGCAAGTCATTAATACTAAGGTAATGTCCAAAATAGCAAACTCGACATCCGTGCGCACATTCTCAGAACATCCCCTCATGCTGAGGTGAGGGCAGCCCTTCTGTGGGAGCTCTATCCTTATGCAGGGCTTGGCCCAGCACACCATCTTCCTTCTGCTCTGAGGATAACATGACAGCGACTCAAATCTGGGCAATCTGTCATCATCACCACAAGTTAGAGGGATATTTAAGAGGGCGCTAGAACGCTGCAAATCAGTGTCTGTACCACGTGAAGGTATCCGTGCTACTACAGCTTGGAGTGATGTGCGTCATACCTTACTGCTATAGTGTCCTGGAAACTATGTAATATGGGGTTGACAATGAGTACAGAAAGTGTGCAAGAGGGTACTGGCAGTACTCCTGTGTCTAATCCTTTTGATGTATCAGGCACTTTTGATTATTTGCTGTGCAAATAATCCGTAACTGCATAATTTGTGTAGGAGTCTGGCCGTGCGCTAGGGGACATTGGCAATAAACGACTATGGCACTGTGTGACAGGCCCGCGGCACTGCATTTGCTACAGTGCCCTGGCTCTGTTTAATGGTTGGGGTTTGGAATTATACATGGTACTTAAATCTGCGGGCACAATGGTCGAGCAGTGCCATAGCATTTTGGAGTACAATTTGGCATTGTGACAAGGTGTTGTGTGAAGACAGCACTTAGAGTATAAACATGACATAAGTGTATTTGTAAAGCTCTTGTTCACCCAGAATAGCCCACAGTGCTTGATGGCGTCTGGCACACCACACGTCTAGGTATACAAATCCTGTACATCTAGCAATACGACAACGAATATTATACAGTCCTGTCCCCCTGAACATTGGAAAACAAGCATTGGCATAGCAATAGGTCTCGCATTTTCGAAACTTTAACATATTAGTATTGTAAATGACAAACCTTTTATTATTGCAGGTTTTTTTAAACAAATAAATAAGACATTGCCAATTACAATGCCAATTGCTCAAAATCACGCAGGTACGAGACCTATTGCATTGCAAATGCTTGTTATTACAGGCCAGTCTCACCGCGTGGTGGCCCTTGCCTCAGCCCAGACCGGCAGTACCCCCCAGGCAGTCTTCTTTTTTGATACGTAGGAGGGCCCCTGTTCACCTGGGGGCTTGCCCCACTGGCTTCTCCTCCTGTCTCTCAGAGCGAATCCTCTTAGTAGTCTGCGGCTCTTTGCTTCTCTTGGGCCTCAGCTTTATACTGGATGCAGGACTGCCGTCTTAATTTTGTGGGCCACGCACGCTGCCCACAGTTCGGGTGTTCCCCAGTTGCCCCCAGAAACAATTCAGAGTTTCAGCGACCCTCTCCTCACAGGTCCTCCTCTCCTCACTCCACTGGCCAGCACGGGGCAAGCTTCTCCGCTCACAATTCTCCGGTGTGCATCGGTCTCATAGTAAGTCAGGCCAAGCCATGACGAGGCCAGGCAGGGTCCTTCCCGTTACGTTCTTTCTTTCTTCACTGTTTTTTCTCACAGGATCACCTCACGGGGGTCAGCGAGCAACAACTCAGCATTCAGGAATCACTCCAGCGGCATTTGGTCTCGTCGGGATGCTTCAAGATATTTTTATTGGGGCAGGAGCTCAGCCCGAGTCCGTCTACTCAGCCATCTTGTCAGGTCATGCCCCGACAAGGATATGTTTATGAGAAAATGAGGGACCTAATACCTCATCTGCAGAAGCAACCTCTGACACTTGGAAACACCGTAGGAACTTAACAGCATTCCAAAAGAGGACCCCATATTGTCCCAAGATGCACAAACCATGGTTACTTAACTACACCCCAACTAGGTAGAAACCTATTTTCTACAAAGGAATGGGTTGGGGTAGCAAATTCCTGCTCCAGGAAAATCCAAACAGTTGTCATTCATTTGGCTCATGAACAAGTGAGAAAGGGTCATATTGGTCATAATAAAAAAGAAGCTTACCTATTGAGTAAATCTGGTTGGCAAGGGGTGTTCTCGGACATCCGGAACATTTGTCAGGGGTGCCACATATGTCAAAAGCATAATCCTGCCAAAAAACAGAAGGCCTCTCCTTTTCCTATCTCAGAAAATAAAACATTTGCATAACGGCAGGGTCCAGTCGCAGTGCTCCAGATGGTCACTGCAGCACCGCATCGGGAGACAGTGCCACATGTAAGAAAGAGAGAGCAGATACAGCATGTACATTTAGTGAAGAAATGTGAGAGTTCCAGGTTGGAATACCCAGTGGTTCACCAGACTTCCCTCCTGACTGCAGATTGTAGACGCCTGAGTGTAGAATTCAGACACTTAGAGGAACAAACCAAAGGGTTGTGTGTACCCACGAGAGAAGTCTTGATTGATACCGACAAGCAGAACATAGTGACCATTTTAAAGGAAAGACCTACTCTATTTTCATGAGTACCTTGGATGTTACAAGAGAATTTGTCATCACAGCCTTAGTAAACCAGGTACCATTGTTAGATAAATACCTTATTATATACCAGAAGTCTGTAAAAAAAGATGTGGCTGAAGGAATTCAGAAAATGTTGATCAGTGGTAAAATCAAACCCTCCGTGTGCGCATGGATTATATTCATTGTCGTAATCCCTAAAGTGGATGTCAGTATTCGCTTTTGTATAGATTTTAGAAAAGTGAACAAAGTGACACAATATGTTACCTACCCTGTGCTAAGGGTAGACGAGGTGATTGAAGAGTTAGGGAACGTCCAGTTTCTCACCACCGTAGACCTCATAAAGGGATATTGGCAAATCCCTTTGTCCTTGAAGAATAAAGAAGACAATGTCTTTCTTGACATGATCCGGTCAGTTTCTGTTCATAGTGCTTTCTTTCGGTACTCCAGCTCCTTTCAATTGATACTTTGCTATGCAGCTGCCTACCTGGATGACATAATTCCCTTTCGTACTACTTGAACAGTCCATGTATCCCACTTATAGGCTGTCTTTACAATACTGTACAAAGTTGGTATCTATATGATCCCCAAAAAAGCATCCCAGCAGCAGAGCAGATTTGTTAATTTGGAGATTTAATTGCTGGAGGTAATCTGTGCCCCCAGGTAAATAAGGTTGGGCTATCAAGGATATTACGTTTCCCGAAACGAGGAGGATTGTAAAAACAATTTGGGATTGATTGGGTATTATAAAAGATATATTCCATACTTTGCCAGTATAGTGGATCCTGTATCTTTTTGTTATCCGCTCCAACCCAAGCTTATAATCAGGCCTTTGAAACAGAAAAATCCATTCAGGGTCATGGCCTAGTCCTAAAATGCCCATATTTGTCAGCCCATGTGTATTTTCAAACTCACACCTCAGGCACAGGCCAAGGAGCTGATCTTTCACTGCCAGGAGATCCTGTGATCTCAATTAGTCTTTGTTAATTATTTCCCGCAAACTCTATTAGTCTACTGTTGTGAGGGAATGTCTGGTGATCAATCGGGACCTAGAATCTTTGCACTAGGAGAACTAGACCAGAGAAGAGAGCATAGAAGAATGAAGGTGTGAAGGAAAGAGTTGGTGAGATCTTGGGATAGATGCTCCTTTAGAAGTTTATAACCATATATAACCATATTGTCAGTCCCACTCACAAAGCAGACAGGCCTGAGTCCACATGTGCCATGTTCCCATGGTTGAAATGAGGATTCAAGAAAGCAGTCGGAAACTGGTGGGAAAAGATCATGGTGCATTGTTTTATTGATTTGGGTATTAATGTTGCATAAAGTAGCTCACTTGAAGAAAATGAGAACACATCCGACACTGAAGGGTGAAGAATAAAGGTGTACTAGCTGTTTCTAGAAAGCTGGCATTGTTTCTACACTTAGCACTGTGGTGATGAGAAAAACGAACATGGTGTTTCTTACAGGATGTCGCTGAGTGCCATCCGTTTCCTGACTAAATTTATTTTCTGTGCTTCCATTTGCTTTGAGGGATGAAGATTCAGACAGTCCTGGGAGGGAGCAGCAGCTAGATATCAGAATAAAGGCTACCACCGAATACTCTAGTGAGTCTTCATTTAATGACCTTGGGAGGTAATGAAGCCCTGAATATCAGGAAAAAGACTTCGGGCCAACCCGCTGGGGGATTTTCTGTGTGTGGCTGTATACTCATACCTGAGAACTATAAAATAAGGCACAGAAAATCAGCTTCAACTGTATGCAGTATATTTCCAATCATTTTACCATAATAAGAATGTTTTACTCTTTGAGAATCTTTAATACTCTTATAATCATACAGTCTCACCCATCAAAAGATTTCGGATCATAGGACCTTGAACAATTCTTTAAGAAGGTTGACATTATAGGTCCTTAATTCCAAAAGACCAAATCAGAATAACTTCAGGGTGAATGAGAAAACCATTCTAAACTGTGATCTATACCCTTTCTTAACTCCCTGTCCCATGGAGAATAATTTCTACTGTTCCTAACTCAGATACTGCTGGTTTTGTCCTTTACTAAAACACAATCACTCCATTCATTCACTTCACCAGTCATTCAGTCCAACCTTCTGGCTCATCATTCAGTGTCTAGAGAGTTATACTTCCTACTAATGTTGCATAACCTTGGATCCAGTTGATTCATCTGTGAACACTGGTCCATCTCACACCTCATAGTGCTACATTAAGGTACAGATATGATTCTACCGCATTTGGGGCAGAATTCAGGAACCTGGGCCCCTCTCATGATTTAACATGAGGGGGTCCCACCATGGTTTCAAACACTAAAAAGTCTACCATTGAGAATACTCTTCTCCAGGAGCTCTGGTGTCCAGCTTCATCCAGTCTTCGGCTCAATACTAGTCTCTCTCACCATCTGCCTCACACACATATTTCCAATATTCCTTGTTTTTTTTATTTTACAGAGTTTTTTATAGCGCGAACTTGACCGAATCGGGTATCAGAGCGCTTTACATAGCACCAGTTGCATTACATGAGGACACATTCATTTTTTTTGTTAGGCGCGGGGAGATTAAGTGATTTGCCCAGAATCACAGGATGTTCAGCGTCATTGCCGAGACTCGAACCCAGTTCCCCAGATTTGAGGTCGACCGCCCTAGCCGTTAGGCCAACTCCTCTCCCCAACATCACAGATACTATGCATCTTTGACAGGCCCTGGGATGTGCCCTGAGTGAAAGTACACAGAGTGTTCACACAGTCAGACCCCAGTCAGAATGTAAACACCAGAGCATACTAGTCAGGAATGACGCTGGACAACATACTTATTTAGAAGCAAAATATAGGCATAGATTAGCTGCAGACTAATTCCACTACAGCCAAGCAGTTCTCAGACACACAAACTGTATATACCTTCTAGGCACTACTCAGAAACATTTTGCACAATTGGACCATGGGCACCCAACATGTTTTGGAAGCATGCAGCCTCCTGATTTACAATAGAAAGAGTTCACAATCCTTTGAGCCAAATCCTTGGACTCTCTACAACTTTTTTCAGCTCCGGCTGGCTGGCTGGCAGAAGTACATTTTCAAATGTCCAATGTCTGTTCCCTCCACTATGTGCTTTTTAACAAACATAGATTCCTCACACATATCGATCGCTAGCACAGTGCTGTGCTTTTTTATTTAATAAGAATTAAGAGCCACATGTATCAACATTTGCAATAGCGATTACCTAATTGCGATTTTCTGAGAATCGCAATTAGGTAAACGCTATTACAAATGTATGAAACTCATAGAGTTTCATTTAGCGATTCCTAGGGGGTCGCAAATCGACCTACCTCATTACAGTTAATGAGGTAGATCGCAATTTGCAACCCCCTAGGAATCACTAAAATCACAGCGATGGTGGCCTGCTGGGGTCAGCAGACCACCATGTCCGTGATTGCTTTTAAATAAAGCAATCATTTTTTTTTAAATGCAGCCAATTTTCCTTAAAGGAAAACAGGTTGCGTTTAAAAAAAAAAATTTGAAAAGTTTTCTTTTCATTTTTTAAGAGCAGGCAGTGATCCATGGGACCACTGCCTGCTCTTAAAAAACGTTTTTTACAACCATTCTCAAGGGGGGAGGGGCCCCATGGGGACCCCTTCCCATTTGCGAACGGGTTACCACCAATTTGAAGTTGGTGGTATATTGCAAATGTTGTGCAACCGCATTCACGGTCACAAAACATTCACACATACCGCTGCGATTCGCTATTTGGAAGGGACGCTCTAAACAAGCCCCTTCCAAATACTGAATCGCAAACCCATTTTGCGATTCGGTGACAGGTTACTGAATTGCAAAATAGGGTTTGATACATATAAAAAGCCGTTTTTGCTTTTGAAAACGGGCTCATTCTGCGAATCGGCCCGTTTGCGAACTCAAAATTGGTTGATACATGTGGCCTATGTTCTTTTATATTACAAGGTTTGGGAAGTTTTTGGAGATGACATTTCATAATACAATAATAGAATCCTCTTTCTATCCAAAGCACTCCATATCTGCTGGCATCCAGCATGTTGACTTAAAAATATGCAAGTGGAGGCTGTGCATATCATACACTCCACCTTGCAGTCATTTTTGTAGCTAGCGGATTTGGATATTTTCCAGGAAATCTACAAATATAAACTGTACAATTTGCTGCCACATTGATTTGGTGAATTTTTAAAGATTTTACTGTTATTTTAACATAAAACGAAACAAAAACAAACAAGTGGGCAAAAGAGTTGGGCGTGTGTACAAAAAATGATCCCACAATGCAGATTGTTCAGCTTTTTCTCCAATCCACCTACAGCATATCCATGCATTGAAAGAGGCCTTGTGTCTTTGAAATGACACAATGACTATCGATATGTTATGGGCTGCCATGATCTTGTCACTAGGCGCCCAGGCAAAACTTAAATTATGCTGGCATCATTCACATAATTTTAGGAATTTCGAAATTACCTTGTTAATGTGAAAATCGCAAAATTATGACATTACGCCACGTCACCTAATTACACTGCAGTTCACAGCAAAATTATAGCCCAAAAACAACGTAAGCAATCGGAATGTTCACAGCATTTATGTTTATCTTGCTATTTTCCGAGCACAAAATGTGTGCTTGCGTAAAAAAGTGATGCAACAACACATTTTGCACTAACATATAGGGGCTGATTGGGATGTCGGTCGTGGTTCTCCGACCGACATCCAAGGTTTAAACTCCGACCGCCTTAATGAAAGCCGTCGGAGTTTAAACTGGCCGGTCATTCCAGCTGGCTTCACACGGGCTCAAGGAGCCCATCGGCCAGTCAGAGGCCACACATAGTTCCTTACAGACGGCGTTTCCGCCAATATAATGTCGGCTTCCAACAGGCTTTTCATGTCAGACTTTCCGACATGAAAAGCCTGTCCGAAAGCGAATTTGGGGGCCCCTAGCAGGGCCCGATGCCTCTGCAGCCTCTGGTTATGGGCCTGGGGGGGGCACCTGTGGTGCCCCCCTGAAAATCCCTGCACCGTGTGGCAGGCACCATGAGGTGCCTGCCTCACGGTGCAGGGATTTTCAAAATCTCCCATTTCTCTATGGGAGCTTGTGCTGCGGGTGGTTTCCGCCCGCAGCACAAGCTCCCAATAGTGAAATGGGAATTTGTGACCGCACCTTGAGTGGTTGCATCGTGATTAGGTGTGCGGAACCGCCGACCTATGGTCGGTCGGTTCTTACACCAAGAAGGTGTCAGGCAGACGCAAGTCCGCCAGACATCATAATAGGCCCCATAATATTAAACTATGGATTCGTATTTTGCATAATTATGCATAATTTAACATAACATTCCCAAAATTTTACGTAGTTACACAAAAGCACATTATGTGAATTTTGCACACACCTACTTGTAACCAAACCACTTGGACATTCTCATTTGATGTGAAGAGATGTTCCAAAGATAGTGCCAACAGCAATTTTGTTTACCTTGAAGACCTGTTACCAAAAGCAAAAAAAATGTCCCATGTACCAAATGACATCAGAACAAGTGTCATTGTTCCATTGTAAATACTGTTAACATTTTATATGAGTTTAATACGTTTCACACTTTTGTATATTGCGCTCTAATGTTGGCATGTACGCACAGTGCCCTGGCGTACTCTCTGTACCAAATGCTTATTATCCGTACTTTAATGGCATCAAAACTCACAGTATTTTTAGAACGCATGTATTACATAGACCGATACTCATCTCCTAAAAAACATATAGGGCTACATGTACAAAGCATCGCAGAATCGGGTCGTTTGGACCGCAAAAAAAGCTCTGTACATTTATCTGGCCCCGAGTTTTACAAGCTTAAAGCAGCTGTTTGAGCAATTTAAAATACCCTTCTTTACATGTTGCTAAAAATACTTTTTATTGACCACTAGATGGCACTTGATGCAAAGAAATTGTATTATATGAGTTTATTGGACTTGACACTAAAAACTACCTAACATAAGATACAAGTTCGATCCAAAATCATTTGGTAAGAGATCAGAGTGCCTCACATTTTATTGATAGCTAGGCACATTTTTCTTAAATAAATTTCGTATTTCCATTGTAGGCAAGATTGGACTGAAAAATATTATTTGTACTTTACTTTCAGTTCTCTGCAATGATTTAGCTAATACTAATACTGTCTAATATATACTCTCCTTGTTTAGCTGCGTTCCGAGTTCAGAATGCTGCACTGAAGGCCAGACTGACAAAGTAACAATTTGTCACAAAATTCCGAAAATAAAATATTTCATTAGCCTTCCTCTACTTTAAATTGATGCCAGTTTTGACCAGGCCAACTGAGAATAAAACCATATGCTTTCAAACAATCTATCGCCCTTATGAAATCATGCTTCCTTCCCTGACCACTTCAGTGATCTTTTCACACCCATGCTAACTTACTGTCCCAAAGCCATTATGATGCACTTCAACATTCCTTCTTTCATCCAGATTAAAATTAATCTGCTCACTTTTTGACTTTTAAATCCAATCTTTCCCAAAGACCTCATCAACCCTGAAAAAGCATCAAACTATATTGGTCCGTCCACCACACTCTTGCATTCTGTACTGCCACTTCCTCTTGAAGCTAAAAAGAGACATACAAAACCAAAGACTTTAGAAGACTCATAAAGGACATCTCTATCACAGAATCCTATGAAAATGTCATATCCACCACATCTGATAATAACACACCTCACTGCGATCAAGAACTCTCAAACTACAATGACTCAGCCACCACCCTAAACATTGTGAAAGAACTGGCATCAAATACTCAAAAAACTTACTCAAGGGAAAAAAAACTATATAGTTCTTGCTACAAGAGAACTTACTAGCAGCAAAATAATAACTAGAAAACTAGAAAAGACTGATGTGAAAAAGGCTACAAATGAATGTATCACTACAGGCACTAAGAGAACAGAAAATCCGCCTGGTAATATTGCACCTCGCCAAAGCAAACTAATGCAAATAAAAAATAAAAAAAAGACTCCACGCAGACCAAAGGCACTCTTCCAACATTAGAGAACGTTTTGAACGGGACGCGCCAGGGCAAAGCCGGGGCCAAGGGCGGGCCCATCCACGGCCAGAGGAGCCTGGAGGAGGCTGGTCAGGCCAACCCCCCTAGGCTCTGCTATTTGAAGTATTGATACGCTTGTAACTTAATTCCTTCCCTGATCCCAGCTTTTCTGACACTATTGGTGCCGTATTATTTGCCTAAATTCTCCGTTTGTTCCCCGTATTCTGCCTGTTGTTTGCCGTGGGGTCTGGCAGTTGTCGCTCTGTGTGACTCACGATGGCAAAGCGCAAGCTAGGCCCGAATCTGGACGGTTCAGTTGCCAAGAAAATCGGCACCCTAGATGGGTACATGAAAAAGGTGGCGGGTGTCCCTGATAAAGAAATCCTCCTTGCGGAGAAGTGACTCTCGACAGTTTTGTCGCAATCCGACTCAGATGTACATGCTAGCATTATGGGGCCAGATTGTTAGGACACATCAACCGTTTCAAACCAGTTTCGCCCCCTCTTGCCCACACAGCCGCTCAATCCCCGTCTCAACCCGCAAAATGGAAAAAAGGTCCTGTGCCCAAATAGACTCTTAAGACTTCCAAGACCCCTAAGACCACCATGCCTGCTCCTCTGGACTTGACTACGCCAAGCCCCATCTTTGTAAAGAGACTATTGAAGGCCTGCTTAGACATCCGGGCAAAGAAATTGTTGATGTTATTGGCTGTAAGATGTCGGAGATGCTCGAACGCTTGGGGCAAATTGAGGCTAAACTATCTTCTATGGACATTAGCTGGGACGGTTGTAGGGATGGAAGGGGTGGAAATGTTAAAACTTCAGTGCAGAGGCTCCCCCGTTCTGTTCCCCCCAGTTACGCTCAAGATCTGTGGGCAGTGCGGTCCTTGCCAGAAGAGAGTGGACAGTGCGCTGTAAATCTGACTAGTAAGGCTTCCCAGCCTGACCTAGCTGCTTCTCTCCCCCAGGGCTTAAGGGAAGCCGTATCATCGAATACATTAGCCCCAGGCACCTGCTAGCAGGAAGCACCCCCAACCCAGCTGAGATAGCAGAGCCATCCCATGACTGCATTTCTAGATGTGACCTCCCTCTGGCCACCTGTCTCTATGTGGCCATATTAGCTGATGTCCCTAAATTGCTCCCAAATGCAAGTGAGTGCACCCTAGGATTAATCAATAAAGCAGCACAGTGTGTTAAGGGGAAATCAAAGTTCCAAGGTTGTTTATTTTCTGAAATTCCTATGGGCAGAAAGGTGGGTTGGGTCGGTAAAATGCAAAAGGAGTTTGAGGGGGCTGCTTTATTATCACTTTTAAGAATCCCATGATGGCCAGGCACTTGATTGGGCATTCAGGGCCAGATAACCCTCATTGTGGTAAGATCAGGGTTTTGCCCTTTTTTTTTTACAGGGATCTGGCCAGAAGGCCGCACAACACCTCCCCTCAGATATCTCATTTTACCATTCCTGTTTGCAACCGCTTCTGCCCCTTGGGTGACCTATCTGAAAATCATTGACCTGTCCCTCTCAATGAGCCGAACCCCTCCCCCACCTAGGAGCCCAGGCGGGGTATGGGCCCCTCAGGGCTCTCCCCTCCACCTCCCTTACTCTGGAATCTATTAATGTCCATAAGTGCGAAGAGTTGCCCGCTTACCCTAACCTGTGATGGGGATTCGAAGCATGGTGTGAACACTCTTTTTTGGAATGTTGCGGGCCTAGCTAGCAAATTGGTCTGTGAAGAATGGGGGCTCTGTATACGGATGTATGACATTACTTTATTTCAGGAGACTTGGGCCACCGAGGAAATAGTTTTGGATGGTTATTATTTGTACTCGGTCCCCACAGTTCACTCTGCTTTAGGCAGGCTTAACATCTTGGTTCAAAGTTACCCTGGGTTGTACCGTCATTTCAATTCCCTCTGATAGCCTCTTAGTTCAAGCCTTCTTAACTACTTGGTCAAATGGCATGAGTATTGTCCTAATTAATTTCTACAATGGTTACCTTGACTCGGACCATATTGCCAACCCTAAAGAGCTGTCAGATTTCATATCAGGTCTCGGAACATTTAGCATCCTTGCACAATGGTTTCAATATCATCATTGGGGGTGATTTCAATGTAAAACTAGGGCCTATCCAAGTGGAGACTGTACAAACTATGTTTGATAACCGTAGCCTTGTGAGTGACAGACAACCAGAGATAAGGAGGGCCAGGTTCTTTAGCAACTTAAACTGTTTAATCTCCAGAATGTCACTGAATTAAATGATCCACGCTACTCAACTAAAGTACCTTTTGAGAGGGGGGAGTGTTCATCTGTGATAAATTATATTTTTGTAAACCAGGAGCTTTGTGCTTGGGCCTTCAGGGCCAGGATTGATGAAAGACCTCCATAGTGACCATAACCCCCTGTGCCTTGAATTACGCATCACCAGGAGGGGGGAGGCCTCTCTCTGGAAACTAAGACGCAAGGCTAGCGATTCATATGGAGAAATGTGGATATGGCCACCCTCCTCGAAAAAATATGTTCTCTCCACCTCCCCGTAGTACTCGCACGTCTTAAGTCTCCCGAGTGTTTTCATACCATCTCCACCCATTTTGTTGAATTAGGTCTAGTGGTGAGCAGCCTGTTGATGAAACCCAGAAGACCAAGCACAGGTGGGTATAAATGGTGTGACCAGGCCTGTAGAAAGGCCTCAAAGTGTCTTAAAGGGATATGCGCAAAGTGCGTCAATGCAGATAGTATTATAGGATTGCACAAAGGGTTAGGCGGAAAGGACTACAAGACGAGTTCTGAGGAGAGCTGGTGAAGGCTTGCAGACCGAAAGACACCAGAGCCTTTTGGGCTGCCATAGGAAATATCAAATCAGTGGGGAGGCCTGGGTTGAACATTTAATAAAAAAAAAAAAAAATGATGGCTCTTCGAGTGATTTTGGGGCTGTTGAGGAGGAGGTGGAATTTCCCTTTTAGTGGAATTCTCTGTGGAGGAAGTGAGAGACAATTAATGAAAGCCCATGCAAGAAGGCTCCTGGTCCGGATGGGTAGAACATTTAAAAAAATTAAAAAATATGGCTCCTCAAGCGATTCTGGGGCTGTTGAGGAGGAGGTGGAATTTCCCTTTTTAGTGGAATTCTCTGTAGAGGAAGTGAGAGACAATTAATGAAAGCCCATGCAAGAAGGCTCCTGGTCCGGATGGGGTGCCAATGGACTTATATAAATCTGCCCCGGATCTCTGGGCCCCTTTGCTATGCAGTTGTTTTAATGCCCTCTGCAAGACAGGTCTACCACAATCCTGGCGTTCAGCCATAATTGTCTCTGTTTTAAAAAAAAAGTAAACCCCTACTGGACTTCGCTGTCAAGTTGGTTGAGAGAATGGTATTGGCCCCGCTGTTAGACTGGGTCAGGGTAACCAGTATCCTGTCGGCGGCGCAGTACAGATTCTGTGAGGGGCTTGGCACAATGGAGCCATGTCTAAATTTGTACCTGCTGATTAGTAAAACACCATTGCCAAGTAGGGACAGAGTGGTGAGGTCCAAACTCTGGAAGATCTTGATTGACATGGGGATCGATGGCGACCTGGTCCAGTTTTTGAGAGCCCTCCACTACGACCTCTCTGCTTTGGTCCAGTTTGGCCCCTCGGGAGAGAGCACAGATGGTTTTAAGACAGGGTGTGGTGTACGCTAGGGGTATAATTTTGCCCCTCTGCTGTTTCTGCTGTACATAAAGGGTCTAGGCACCGCCCTGTCTGCCAAGGTCTCCAATGCCCCTTCCACTGGAGGCAAAAAGGTCCTTGTGTTACTATAGGTGGGTGATGCCGTTTTGTTGTCAAGAACCCCCAACAGCCTAAAGATACTATTCCAAGAATTTGTTAACTTTATGGGCTCCCCGGGTTTGGCCACTAATCGCTCTAAAACCTTCATAATGACGTGCAAATTAAGTTGCAAGGTCATCCTGTGGCCATCACCCAGGACTTCTTCTAATGGGGTATAGTTTTTGATACGAAAGGGAACTGGGGACCTTGTATCTCTGCAGTCTGGCATAAATTTTCAGGTTCGGTTGAGTGCGTTTTTACCTGGCCAGACATATAGGAAAAACGCCTGTGGTCCCCTTTCTGAAGGTATATGGGAGAAAGTGTCTTCCAATTTTAATGTACGGCGCAGACATATGGGGATATAGTAACCCTAATCCACTCCAGGGTGTGCAAAACAGAGTACTGAGGAGACTCCTGGTTGTTCCACCTACTTGTTCCACGTTATCTTGCACCGGGAGTTAGGGGTGGAATATGTGGAGGACTCCATTAATCTAGCCCCACTGCTGTTGTGGTGCTCGATATGGATCAACCCGCATGCTGCTTTTAACAGGGAAATAGTCCTAGACTGTTTATCATGTGATAGAGGGCAGAAAATTCCCTGTATTAACTATGCAGTCTGCTTTGTTGGATCTGGGGGAGTGGCAGCTCTTTCACAATCTCAAAACTTTGTCCAAGCAAAATATGGACCAGGTTAAATTCCTGTATAAAATGAAAAGGCACAACCTTAGAGAAGCAAACGAGTCCTTCAAAATTACTGTAAGAGAGCAAACCACCCTACACAATACTCCGGGCATGGAACCGTATCTGGAGCGGATTGACTCCTCCTGGGAGAGAATGTTACTCGCGCTTTTGTCTAGGTTTTGTGAGATGGAACCTGGGTTTCCCTTTGGGGCTGTTTGATGTGTCTAGGATTGTGACGTTCCCATGCGGTGAAGTTTCACCCCAAAGCTTGTTACATTTTACCTGTTTTTGTAAATTTTATCAGGATTTATGCAAGATGTGTTTACTTCCCATTATTAGGAAACGGGGCATTCAAACTTCTCTGGCAGTCTTAAGAGTATCCTCAAATGTTGGAGTCCACAGCGACCTGTGTCAACACATGCTCCTTTTTAGGTCTCCCCTGGCGTTGCAGCGCGCATGCGCTGCTCGCTCTGCGAGGGCTTCTTGAAATCAATCCGGTTTGAGAAGTTCGCTTTCGGCTCCGCCCGTCATTTCCATTGGTGTGCGTCATTTGGCGTCACCAATTATGCTAAACGGGGTGTAATGATTGTCCAGGAGGCTTTTTAGTCCCTCCTGGTTACCACCCTGTCCACTTTTGGCCCCGCCCACGTGGACTGGATCTTTTACTGGCGGCGTGACACGGTGGGTTTCATAATGACTGTCAGCACTTTTTTCTTATCATTCTTTCCGTGTGGGCTGTGCGTTAGGTGCCATTGAAATGCTCCCTCTCTCTCTCTTTTTTGTTTAGTATTAATGGCATATGAGTTGTGTGATGCTGCATATACAGATGAGTTTGGAGTTTATTTACCGATCCGCTACGGAGGGGCTTTTCTTTAATCTGTTAGTGGCTGTTGTTTTATTTATATTGCGTCTCCCTGTGCTGTGTTTGCCTGCCCCACCAGCTCTCCGAGGTTGCTGTTTGTAAAACGTGCGTGTCTTTTGTGCTATTACTGGCGAGGAGTGAACTGAAGGTGGCTTAACAGGTCGGGTCGGTGCTCTCAGCTGTGCCAGCCTTTCATATAAGCAGTGTTTGGCCTCATACAGCGCACGTGCTCCCGGAAACTGGCAGCGCTGCCACGGCTCAGTATCCTGCTCCCCAAACTCCGAGCACACATGCATCCATGCTTGGCGTCAGAGGAAGGAATTCCCTCCCACCTCTCCCCCGCTGCTTCCTGTCTCATTTCCCACAAGCCGTCCTTAACAGATTCCTAGCCCGCCACTAACCGATGATCCGGAGTGGAAGCGCTGCGGAGCTCTAGGCGCTATGCACCCTCTGAGCTAGACAACGTACGCGCCCATAGCATACACGCATCCATGCTTGGGGTCGGAGGAAGGAATTCCCTCCCACCTCTCCCCTGCTGCTTCCTGCATCATTTCACACAAGCCGTCCTTAACAGATTCCTAGCCCGCCACTGACCAACGTTCCGGAGAGGAAGCGCTGCGGAGCTCTAGGCGCTATGCACCCGCTGGCACTTGCAGACCCTGAGCTAGACAACGTACGTGCCCATAATGCATGCATCGCCTGCGTACCCCGTGGATATGGCTCAACCAGAAGTGGGTTTCTAGGCGCTTACTTGGCAACCCATGTAAAACGTGCGTGTCTTTTGTGCTATTACTGGCGAGGAGTGAACTGAAGGTGGCTTAACATGTCCGGTCAGTGCTCTCAGCTGTGCCAGCCTTTCATATAGGCAGTGTGTGGCCTCATACAGCGCCCGTGCTCCAGGAGACTGGCAGCGCTGACACGGCTCAGTATCCTGCTCCCCAAGCTCCGAGCACACACGCATCCATGCTTGGGGTCAGAGGAAGGAATTCCCTCCCACCTCTCCCCCGTTGCTTCCTGCATCATTTCCCACAAGCCGTCCTTAACAGATTCCTAACCGAACTGTTCCAGCTACGCTGAGGACCCATGCACCCTGTGACCCTCGGCATCTCAACGGCCGTGTAAAGCCTTGGAGGTCACACAGCGGGGGCGGACTCTCTCTGGTATGCGATTCATGTACTGTGCACAGACACTGCCATGGACTGCTAAGGAGAGGGGTGTCACTGGGCGTCTCAGGGGATGTAGTGGAAGCCTTGGAGGTCATACTGCGGGGACAGCCCCCTTGTATGGGGTTTCACCACACACCACATACATACACTCCATAACACATACAAAACATCTACAGCTTTTATCATTACTGTTTTTTACAAAACTTTGCATATTTCTTCCTTCTCCCTATTTGCTCTCCCCTCGCCCCTTTCGTCTGCCTCATGCTATTCTAATCCTCACTATACTAAATTAACACACATACTATTCTTCTATTCATTCACCTCCCAAATCTGAAACACTGCTCTTTTCCTACTAACGCTATGCTTTAAACTACTACACAGCTAACAAAACAATCCTAACAACATAAACTACAACATATCACAAATATACACTAAATAATGCAAAGCTAGAATACAATACCATTAACAAAGCAAATGGCTTTAACTTAATCAAAGGCGAGACCTATTGCATTTCCAATGCTTTTTTTTTTTTTCCAAGGCCACCCGCATTTAAACTTTCCAACAAAGATCTTTCTCACAAGATGTCGACATTGGAAGGCAATGTAGACATCTGATGGCAATGGTTAACTTAAACAAGCATTTGCAATGCAATAGGTCTCGCATTTGCGAGACTTTGAGCTACTGGCATTGTAAATGACAAACCTTTTATCTATGTGTTGGTTTTGAAAACAGATAAATAAAAGGCATTGTCATTTAAAATGCCAATAGCTTAAAATTTCGCAAATGCGAGACCTATTGCATTGCAAATGCTTGATAAGATGTGCTATTAATTGGAGGAACTCAATGCTGTTTTAATTTGCTTTTTTTCTCTTTGCACTAGAATAACTATTAACCACTGACAGCAATGATATGTTATTTATTTCCTCCTCAACAAATTGGTCACACTTTATTTGGCTATCCAGTGATGGGTTTATCAATTGGGGTGATCCCTCTATATATGCGAATTGTTACTAGCATCCTGACGTTTTAAACTTTGAATTGTTTTTTTTGTATGTAGTCCATGATGTATGCACTTTTATGGTGATCGAGGATATCTATTGTTTTTAACCATGTGATGTACTTTTGATCTGCTGTACTTTTATGGCTAAGTTTGTGGTCGAAATAAAAGTTTTGCACTAAACTAAAACTAAACATATCCCCATAAATCATCAAATTTTCGAAATCCTCCCTAGAAGGAGGTACATACAGTTCCATCATCACGAAAAACTGGACAGATCGCACCACTACTAAGACACTAAATATTGAGCCTTTGGATTTTCAAAACCATACACCAGCAGCCAAACTGCCTTTTCTTGGTAAACTTATCAAAAAAGCTGTCTCTCTCTACAACTCCTTTCACACACAGGCAGAGAGGAGCTTCCAAATGTTTGCAGTCTTGATACTGACCTAAACGTAGCAATAAAACAGAGACTCTTCAAACATTCTGCAAAATTTTGGATAAAGGCAAGTCAGGTCTCTCAGTCCTGCTTGACCTGACATCAGCATTACACCCAATGGAACATGAAACACCTCTCACTAGCTAAAATGTGACGTTTCTTAAGGACCAATAATATCTCCATATAAATTCTATCTTTTCACATGGAACCACTTGGTACAATGAGCCAGGAAAATGGAATCAATACAACAGTGTGCTGATAATGCACAGCGTTACCTGAGAATCTCCAACCCATCAATCATAACATTCCTGAAGGTCTTCCTGGACAAACTAACAAACTGCATGAGCTGCTGCTCTCTAAAACAACCAAGCAAAAACAAAGTTCATTGTCCTCTTTTCTAGATAGCTCCCTCCACCTGGACAAATAAGACTATAACAACTCTTTTCTCTTGATACATTACTTCCATTATCTACATCTCTAGGACTCATCACGGGCCAAAAATAACTATGTTTCCACCCACATCCAAACTCCTTCATGATCAAGAAACTAAAAACTTCCTATTAATTCCTCGTAATTCAGAGCAACAGTACAATCCCTGGTTTTGACTGAGGCAGTGCTCCATTTTTTTTAACCTCCCCAAGTCCCTCTTAAGGTAATTCGCCATGCAATAGCACCTCTTGTTGAAGATGTGACAAATCCGAGAATGTTAAGTCATTCTGAGAGAGCTCCCCTGCCTCTCACTCAAAGTCAGAATAAACTTCAAAGTGACCTTCCTCACACACAATTTGCTTTCGCTTGGTTTTCCAATCTTTCTCAGAAAACACTAAGCACCACAGGAGTAGCCAGCCTCCTACTGGAAATCCATATGGCCAAACAAATGAATACTTCTCAGCCCAGCCTCCTCAGGTCAAGCAGCTAGAATCTAAAATAATCTTCCAGACGAACTAAGACTCAATGTGAGTATGTAGCACACAGAAAGGGTGCGAACACTTATCTATTCACACTAAATGTCACTGGTCGAGTCAAGAACAGACAATAATACTGATAGTCTTCTTAAGGAAGGTGTTTTTAGTAGATAAAATAATATACTGATAATTTGATAGAACCAAAACTTCTAGGACATGAAGTAATGTTAAGTAGTGGCCTCTAAGATCTCCTGCAGAGGATTCTAGTCTGCCCCGTTGCATCACTGGCTAAAGTCTTTACATTCAAGTCTCATCCACCTGGCCCAACAACTCATTGCCCACTGGAGTCACTACTTTCAGTGATGGAATGGACAGATCATAAGAATCTGAAATGTTTAAAAAAAAAAATGAAAAGTGCCACTCTACATGCCGGTT
Source organism: Calotriton arnoldi (assembly GCA_963921515.1). Classification (NCBI taxonomy): domain Eukaryota; kingdom Metazoa; phylum Chordata; class Amphibia; order Caudata; family Salamandridae; genus Calotriton; species Calotriton arnoldi. The sequence continues at coordinate 14,134 of CAWUFW010002424.1, read as the reverse complement.
GGCCATTGTTTTTTTTCAGATTGCTGTACGCCAATGCTTACAGGCGGATTATAGGCATGGAAAACAGATATAGTGTTTTGCCAAAAAAAGGTAGACGATGTAAAGATGCCTGATCCTACTATTTTGGCAATCCTTATGTTAGACCTTATTGGTGGCTTATCAAATTTACAATGACACACTTCTGTCTTAGTCATAGTAGACTACTGTACGTAATCACACATCTTATTCTCCTAATACACGTCCCATCTGCTCCCATCCTGGCAAATGTATTCCTTAAGGAAATGTTCAGATTGCAGTCTTTGAAATGCATACTTATGAATTATGAAAAGAACTGACACTAAGATTGGGAACCATGTGCCATAATTCCGCAAACTATCATTTCCACACAACCAGTTAGAAAGAACTGAATCGGTCACTTAAACAATACTTAACACTGTTTCCTTGTTAATCAACGACACAAGTGAGCGCAATGGTTACTCTATCCAGAATTTTCATAAAATAACTTCTTGCACACTACCCTGGTATGATCCCCTTCTTTTTCGTTTACATGGGATAAATCCAAGAATGTTGTCATCTTTGGCACTGCAGACTGAGGCCTGATTTAGATCTTGGCGAGACTACCGCCGTCCCGCTGCAGTGGCGGTTCCAAGTACTCCGTCAAGCTGACGGTGGACCTCCCACCGTATTTAGATGTTGTGGCAATAGACAGTTGATTGCGGCGATCTTCTTTGCTGGCTAACAGTACTCAGTCATGCCGATGGGTTTGCGTCAAGCCAATTTAGATGTTCCCATTCTGTCGGTGTTCTGGAGGTGGAGTCCTGATGGCGTGAGGCCATGGTTGTGTGGAGAAAGGTAAGCACTACTCATCATTACCTTACTACACATAGATGTTGTCAATGTGTCATAATGTATATGAGGGTAATGTGTAATGCCCTTTTTTTACATATCTAACTAACACCAAAGGGTTTTGGCTCTTAATCAGTAAGGCTGAGCCCAATCAACAAAACTAACCACCGACGTGCCAATACTGATATTTATTTTTCTATTCTTTCTTAACTGCAGCACATTCAATAATTTAGAGCTACCAAAGGACTTTTATTTCCACAACTCTTGGTTTATTTTTTTGTTTTTAAATTTTTTTTTTAAAAGACTTGTTTAATTTTTAGCTTATCATTCTCAATACAAAATTTCAATATAAATTACCGTGAAACACCACATCCCATTATTAATACAAAAGTTCATCATAAGAATTTTCAGACAAAAATGTGACATTAAATGACAACATTCAAAGACTTACACATTAACAATAAAACAACATTTATGAGACAACACTTATTTTGCCTTGTGCGGTTCTAGGACCCTGTTCAAAAATGCTTTTAACCTGAAACTTCGGGCAATTACCAAACAGTGCTTTTTGATTTCTCAATATTAGCTCCCCGTTATAATCACCAAATGGGTTTTTATAATTTATATCTTTTATTCTAATCAAAACTCAACCACGGGAACTTTTAAGGTATAATTATGCACTTGTTTGGGATAACCAAGGCTGACGCGTTTCGAACCCTCCTTTCCTTCAAGGGGTTCTCCTCAGGACCAAACAATACTATTCTTTGAGATCAGCCGATCTCTTCTGTGCGCAGTCCATCATCATGTGGTGAAATCTGACATAATCAAAAAAAATTCCTTTTCCTAGAGACGTCCTAGAGATCGTCCTCGTTAAATCATCATGATCTAACGAGGACGATTGCAGGGAGGACGCCATCATGCCGGAATGAACAGCTAAGGGAAAGAGCTGATTGGAGTATTAAAAGGGAAGAAAAAGCTGCACGCATACACACAACAAAAAAGAAGCAGAAGTAGGATCTGGCATAGGCGGCGCCCCGACAGCAGAAAAACCAAGACTTAAAAAGATACTGCTGTGATCTTTTACTGAAACGGAGAGACACTATGAATCCACCACGTCTCTAGGAAAAGGAATTTTTTTTGATTATGTCAGATTTCACCACATGATGATGGACTGCACACAGAAGAGATCGGCTGATCTCAAAGAATAGTATTGTTTGGTCCTGAGGAGAACATCTTGAAGGAAAGGAGGGTACGAAACGCGTCGGCCTTGGTTATCCCAAACAAGTGCATAATTATACCTTAAAAGTTCCCGTGGTTGAGTTTTGATTAGAATAAAACCTGAGGGTCCGGTTGCTGGCATCCATCCTGCTGTGAGGGGAACGGCATAGCTCACCTCAGACACGCCGTGAGGGGAACGGCAGCAGCAGGAACTACACCTCCCAGCAGCCTCTGTACCCGTGACGCTGCACTCGCGCCCGGAGGCGCTACAAAAGCACCGTTGACCTCCCGCAGCGCGGGACACCTGAGGGTCCGGTTGCTGGCATCCATCCTGCCGTGAGGGGAACGGCATAGCTCACCTCAGACACGCCATGAGGGGAACGGCAGCAGCAGGAACTACACCTCCCAGCAGCCTCTGTACCCATGACGCTGCACTCGCGCCCGGAGGCGCTACAAAAGCACTGTGGACCTCCCGCAGCGCGGGACACCTGAGGGTCCGGTTGCTGGCATCCATCCTGCCGTGAGGGGAACGGCATAGCTCACCTCAGACACGCCGTGAGGGGAACGGCAGCAGCAGGAACTACACCTCCCAGCAGCCTCTGTACCCGTGACGCTGCACTCGCGCCCGGAGGCGCTACAAAAGCACTGTGGACCTCCCGCAGCGCGGGACACCTGAGGGTCCGGTTGCTGGCATCCATCCTGCCGTGAGGGGAACGGCATAGCTCACCTCAGACACGCCGTGAGGGGAACAGCAGCAGCAGGAACTACACCTCCCAGCAGCCTCTGTACCCGTGACGCTGCACTCGCGCCCGGAGGCGCTACAAAAGCACCGTGGACCTCCCGCAGCGTGGGACGCGCGCGGGCGAAGCCCGGGCCAAGGGCGGGCCCGTCTGAGACCGGAGGAGACTGGGCTGGGCCACCCCCCTTGGCGCTGCTTATGGAAGATGGGCTGATGGGACAGTGAACATTTAACACGCAACCTAGAGGTCAGTGCATCCACAAGCATTCGCTGCTCGTTATTGCTACTGCTATTTAAAACTATTAAGGCACATACGATCTGTTTTGCTGACTACTATCTAACAAGTTGCTATGGGTAAACACACTCCCACAGCAAAAGGCACTATTACTCGCAAGAAAGCTCCACCCGCTCCCTCTACAGCACAACCAACCGCAATAGACAAAATGCTGCAGCGGGCAATTGGAGCAGTCTCTAATGAAATCGAACGCACAGAGAGACGCCTTTCACTGACACCGATCCTAGCACTAAGCCCCACTTTACCAGACAATGGGACTCTCTCTCCACTTCCATCACCTACCCCGATCACAGTCTCCGCACCCCGAAGAACACGATCCCGGATGGGGGTGGACCGCGTCCTCAAGACCCCCCAGGGAAGCAAGGGAAAGAAGAAGAAAGGGGGGAAACAGAAACCCACTGCTCGCAAGGGAGTAAAGAGGAATATACAAGCGCTTGACTCGCCACCAGACAGCCCCCCGGGAGAACAAGGAGCAGGCGAGAAATCACCGACAACTGTAGAGCAATCCCTGTGGGTGTCTAAGTTGGTGCTGGACCTTAAAGAACATTACAGTTCGGTCATAAAAGACGAAATTGATGCTCTAACAACCCGTATTGATAAATTAGCATTATTGGTGGACTTGTGGGTGGGTAAAGTTGACTCTATTTTAAAAATGAACCAGTCTATAAGACCCTCCGCCTTAGAATTGGCCCCACATCCCAGCGAGGCAACAACTGTCCCTACCACCACTCCTGCCCTTGTTGTGGTTAATAGAGACACGTGTGAGAACGCCCCCTCTACCACTAGATCCACTATCCCGCAAAGCCGGGACCATGCCAACCCCCGGCAGAGGATTACTTCTGTTCCTCTCCCAGAGTCTGTAAACAGAGCAACACACACATTACGCCCACTAGATCCACAACAAGTTGGTCATAGCAACGAGGGCCGCAAGAGAACCTCACCATACACAATACCCAGGGAAACTTCGACTGTAACACAAAGCATCAATCTGCCCCCAGCCTCTACCCCATACGTTATCGTGTTAGCGGGAGTACCAGAGTTGGAAAGGAGTTCAGGGGAGTCCTACCCTGAACTCAAAAATAAATGTATCCACTGGCTAACCAACAATAGGCCCCTACCAAACCAAGATATAGGTAAACTTTTATTCACACGGAGGGTAAGTTGGCTGGGGTGGAAACAAAAAGACATTGCTGGAGATTGCATAATGATCAACTTCAAAGAGCCCTGGGTTGTACAACACATCTTGGACTGGGAACACTCTAGAGATGCGGGGGGTATCTTTTCCTTGCCCTTGGGATACTTCTATCCACCTAGGCAAAAGCCATATAATGAGGGAAATATGGCTAAAGGTTGGGGGTTGAGTGACCAGGGCGGCATAAGGCCGCAGGTAGGTTGGGACCGTTCCACACCGTTGATCTATAAAAGCCCTGTTGCTAATAGATCCGGCCCTTTGGATTGGGTTGACTGACTAAAGCCCATCAGTCAACCCATCAAATGGCCGTGTGTGGAAAATGATGACCTAGTGTCAAACGATGGGAATGGGGAACAAGGAAGAGTAAAGGAGCAGACTAACGTGGGTGGCCCCATAGATCCAAATACTACCTTAACTAGCAAACCCCATGGTGCCAATGAATGTAGTTCTAGGGATGTGGAACGGCCCGATTGTATATATCTGGCCCCGCTAAAGGCATGTCCCACCCCACAGGCTCCTGTGGCCAAGAAGGTAGGTCCACAAAGTTCGAAGATTCTTTCTTGGAACATAGCAGGTCTCAAAACGAAATTGGAGCTCCCAGATTGGGGGGCACTTATAGACCAAAATGATATATGCATGTTCCAGGAAACGTGTTCAAGGGAAGACACACAGAGTGGGCTACGCGTCGTATTATGCTCCAGCTGTCCAGGGGAAGACCCTCGGGGGGCCTGTGCACCTGGGTCGGAGTGCATTTGGGTTGTAAGGCCAAACAACTAGAGACCCTTTCCCCTGACATTCTGTGTATCCTTCTTTCTTTTCCTAAACTCAGAAGGATTGCCCTAATCAATGTCTATTCATGCCCTGTATGTTATGGGCAAACTTCCCACCCGCTAGACTGCCTATCCTTGTTTCTCCACAGTCTACCAGAGAACTGCTGGGTCATCTTAGGGGGGGACTTTAACTGCCAATTTGAACCCCTAAGTGGCTTACCATCTAGCATTACAAGTGAAGACGATTCAACTTGGTCTATCCCTGAGCCCAACATTCCAACAATTCGGGCTTGGACTCCCTTGGTTCTACAAATGAATGCGCTTACACTAAGCTATTCACTGAGGGCCTGTAATGGTCGATTTCCATCCGACTCTTCAGGGAATTCTACCTTTAATAGACGGGGGCAGGCCTCAACACTAGATTACATCCTGGTAGATGTTAGCTTATGGCACAGGGTCCTCGACTTTAAGATCATTCCTCACCACGAGAGTGATCACGATCCTCTGGTTTTAGAAATATCACTATCATTTGCTGAAGGCCAAATTACCACACCCTTAACTCTGAATTCACCTTTAGTAGTGGCTGCAGGGGGAAGGCGGGTGCGTTGGGGAGAACTTATTCAAGCACCGGACAAAATCGTCTTGCTATACAAACAAATTCTTCCCTTACTAGAAGCCGTCTTCCAACCATCAATGCTTACTAGCACTCCATCCCCCCAATTAATAATTGCCAAAAATCATCAGGATCTCCTCTCCACCCTGGCCCAATTTTTTCACTCAAGTAATAGGACAATGCCGAAATCTAAACCAAGACATCCCTGGTTTAATCTACAGTGTAAGACAGCAAAGCATGACCTTCTTATTTCCATCAAAACAAATGATAGACCAGAACCAAAGAGGCCAGAGTTAAGTATAGAAACGCTCTAGCCAAAGCCAAAAAGAACTGGGAAAGTGACAAATGGGAAGCAATAAAGATAGCACTGGACAATCATGATATGAGGGCCTTCTGGAGTCTAGTTAAGACAGGGAAATCTGAAGGCCAACAGGCCATAGTACCAAACCTGGGAGAAGAAGTCTGGAGAGCCCACTTTAAATCATTATACTCTAGGACACCAGAAGATGAGGGCAGGATAGAAACATTCACCCCAGACGAGGAACCCTCAAAACTAGATGCCCAACCCTGTACCATGAAGGAAATTACAGAGGCACTGGGTAAGCTCCTCCCAGCCAAAGCACCGGGGCTGGATAAGATTCCTGGTGATCTATTTCGCTCGGAACCCACAGTTTGGGCTCCCTACCTTTGGTTACTATTTAATGCCATCCTTCAAGGCATGGCGTTGCCCTCTACGTGGGCTGGGGCAGAAATTATCCCCATCTATAAAAAGGGTTCACCCCTCAATCCAGTTAATTATCGCCCCATAAGCCTCCTGGATGTCACCCAAAAATGTTTTGCTCGTGTACTCTTGGAGCGCTTACAAATCTGGATTGAAGAGAATAACGTACTAACAACAAGCAGGGTTTAGGGCTAGGACCTCCACCATTGACCAGATCTTTAGATTACAACTTATCCACTGGAAAACCGTGGTTCTAGAGGGTGGCAGCCTCTACCTCACATTTGTGGATCTCAAATCCGCTTTTGACTTGGTGCAGCGGGATCAGCTGTGGGGCATACTGCTCGATATGGGAGTTCCGGAATACCTTTGCCACCAGCTGAGACGTCTCCACCAAGACAATTACGCGAGAATAAGATATGGAAAAAATGGTGAATTGTCTGCCCCTTTCCCTGTCGAGAAAGGGGTACGACAGGGATGTGTCCTGGCCCCGACACTCTTTTCCCTTTTTTTAAATGGCCTTATTGAAACCCTGCTGGGCGGGAAAGACATTGATGCGCCGAGGTTGGCTAACCGCAAAATACCAGCTCTTATGTTTGCGGATGATACGCTTTTACTTTCCAAATCCCCCATGGGCATGCAGAGGGTCCTTGATGCGTTCAGTACCTTCTGTAAAAATCGAGGTCTGGAAATAAACCTACAAAAAACCAAGTATATGGTTTTTAACGCTAACACCTCGAACTGTCCATTTCCACAATTAGACGGACGGCCCTTAGAGAGAGTGTCCATTTTTGATTACTTCGGGATTACACTAACCGAAAAAATGGAATGGGGGACACAAATAAAGAAAGCCAGTCTCAAATTGACACAAACCTCGGGAGGCATTTTAAAAGTCTATAAGAGCTGTACGCAAAAAGTAATAGGCCCTGTAGCAGAAATATATAAAACTCAGGCTAGGGGAGCTTCTCTGTACGGGGCAGAATTGTGGGGCCACTGTCAATCCACTTCTCTCGTAATGACAGAAAACACATTTTTGAGACAGTTGTTGGGCCTCCCCATGAGCTCGCCTTTAACACCGCTCAGGATGGACCTAGGAATTAGTCCTATAGCAGATGTGGTCTCTTCTAGACCACTCCTATACTGGCGACGCTTGTGGAGTACTCCTGAATTGGTGGAATATAGAGAGGAATTAAAAGATGTCATGTACATCCAAGGTGCAGGGAAACTCCCTTGGCTAGCCTATATTAGAAACACATGCCAAGCCTTGGGGAGGTCAAACATGGGGACAACTCCTGATGTGATATGTCCAACTATCTCCAGAAGGTCATTACTTGACTACTATAGAGAGTTCAAACTGGACCTACTATGGCGGGGGACCAAGTCGGGCTGTCTAACTTCCAGGTTTTTGGACATTAAGTTGCAATACAGGATGGAAGCGGCTCTTGACAGCATACAGCCGCTTCTTGCAAAAAAACTTTATATCCAATTCAGACACGGGGCGCTTCCGCTCCGTGCATTTACGAATAAATGGCAGGGAGCCCACACTTTAGATTGCCCTGGGTGCGATCAAGCCGAGGAAACTGAAATGCATGTCCTCTTCTTATGCCCTGCCTATGGTAAACCTAGGTCACGGTGGATTTTACAACTTTGTAGAAACATGGGGATTAGCCACTGCGTAGAAGCATACAGGCTCCTTAAGTACGGAATTGACTTACCTATTGTGTTTGCCATCTCACGATTTATTTACTCTATGTGGTGCACCCGTAGAGCTATTCTTAAGCAAACTCCCTTAGGAAATCTGTAGTTCCTGGTAATCTCCATAGTTACATGTCCTGAAAAGCTATACAACAGGGAAAAATAATGCGGTTTTGCACATATTCACACTATGGCTCCCACACCCTCTAACTAACCTATTTGGATGGCCTTTTTAATCATTGAATTTTATCTGTTTTTATTCTCTTTTTAACATTTGTTACAAATATCTTCCAGATGAAGTTTAAATGTTTTTTGCAACCAACAGGCATTTTATTTAATGTATTAGCTTTTAAGTTGTAATATGTGTCATTTTACCTTGAAAACAACTACAGAAATTAGAAATATCATGTACATTGCACTTTAAGTGACCTTAAAGCACAAGTTACTAACTTGTGTAACGATATATCTGTAAGAGACAGTAGTTAGTGATAGATTCCCTACCTTAGAATATCCCCAGGCGTCAGGCTGGATCCGGAAAGTTTTGCGTAGCAGTACCCTTGCGCGTCGGTAGGCGGCGTCGTGCGGCTCCGCGTCCGTCGTCGGCGTCGTGATCGCCGGGATGACGTCGCGGGCAGTACTTAGGCGCCGCCCCTGCGCGCTGACGTCAGTTCTGTACACGACTTTCCGCGCCAGGAACGCAGAGCCATGCAAGAAGCTGACACAGGTGTCTGAAAAATACTAGGGCCCTGAAAGGGATGACCTCAACCCTAGAAATTAGTTCGCAGAACGGGGAGGATGGGTGGGGCGGTAAGGAATCTATCACTAACTACTGTCTCTTACAGATATATCGTTACACAAGTTAGTAACTTGTGCATCTGAAAGAGACACGTTAGTGATAGATTCCCTACCTTAGAATAGATACCCCAGCAATACCAACCCCGGTGGTGGGTCTGCGAACAAAGATCAGACAAGGAAGTCCTGGAGGACAGAACGGCCAAAGAAGCCGTCCCTCCGGACCTGACTGTCAAGGCAGTAATGCTTAGTAAACGTGTGCAGCGAGGCCCACGTAGCCGCCTGACAGATAACCGGCAGCGGAACACCGCGGCCCAAGGCCGTGGTAGCAGCCGTTGCCCTGGTGGAATGGGCACGCAGCCCAACAGGAGGTTCCTTTTTAGCCAAAGAATAGCAGGTCTTGATGCACAAGGTAACCCAGCGGGAGATGGTCCTCTTGAGCACCGCCCGACCTTTTTTGGCGCCCACGTAGCCAACAAAGAGCTGGTCATCCACCCGGAAGTGTTTTGTGCGGTCAATATAGAAAGAGAGCGCACGTTTTGGGTCCAGACGGTGGAGCCTCTCTTCCTCTCTGGAAGGATGCGGAGGCGGAAAGAAGGTGGGCAAAGTGATGGTCTGCCCAATGTGGAAAGCAGTAACCACCTTTGGCAAGAAGGACGGACGCGTCCGAAGAACAACCTTGTCTGGATGAACAGACAGAAAGGGAGGTTTGCAAGATAGAGCCTGGAGCTCACTCACCCGCCGAGCGGAGGTGATGGCCACCAGAAAGGCTGTCTTCAGAGTCAGAAGACGAAGAGGACAGTTATGTAGAGGCTCAAAGGGAGCGCACATTAAAAAGGTAAGAACCAAGTTCAAGTCCCACTGAGGCATCACAAACGGAACAGGAGGGAAGAGGTGAGTAATGCCTTTTAAGAACCTGTTAACAACAGGGGACTTGAAAAGGAGGGCTGATCAGGGAGCCTGAGGAAGGCCGAGATAGCACAAAGATAACCCTTGATGGTACCCAGGGCAGAACCCTGGTGGGCCAAAGAGAGAAGGAACAGAAGGACCTCAGAAAGAGGGGCAGAAAGGGGATTCACAGCCTTTGCTGTGCACCATGCCACAAATTTGTTCCACCTGCAGGCGTATACCACCTTAGTGGAGGGACGCCTGGCTGCCAGAATCACATCACAAACTTCGGGAGGCAAGTCGAAAGGAATCAACTGCCGCCGCTCAATCTCCACGCAAGCAGGTGTAGACTGGACAGGTTCGGGTGGAGGACCGTCCCCTGCTGCTGCGACAGAAGATCCTCCCGAAGAGGCAGACGGATCGGGGGATCTATGCTCATATTGAGTAGCTCGGGATACCAAACTCTTCGAGCCCAGTCCGGAGCCACAAGAATGACTTGGGCCCGGTCGTGCCGAATCTTCTTCAACACTCTGGGTAGAAGTGGTATAGGCGGAAAGGCGTACAATAGACCGCAACTCCACTTGTGACGAAAAGCGTCGCCGAGCGAGTGCCGCCTTGGAAATTCCAACGCGCAGAACTGATGACATTGCGCGTTCTCTTCGGTGGCGAATAGATCTAACCAAGGCTCTCCCCACTGTAGAAAGAGTCCTTGCGCCACTTCCGAGTGAAGACGCCATTCGTGATCCATCATGCACCTGCGGCTGAGGTTCGTCCGCCCTGGCGTTCAGGGAACCTGCCAGGTGTTGAACCACCAGGAACATGCCCTGATGTTCCAGCCATGTCCAGAGGCGCAGAGCCTCCTGACAAAGGGTCCACGACCCCACCCCGCCTTGTTTGTTGCAGTACCACATGGCGGTGGTGTTGTCTGTGAACACCTGCACTACCTTCCCTTTGACAGAGGGAAGGAATGCCTTGAGTGCAAGTCGGATCGCCCGGAGCTCCAGAATGTTGATATGGAGCCGGGACTCCGCCGGAGACCAGAGGCCTCTGATCTCCGCCTCTCCCATGTGACCGCCCCATCCCAGAAGGGACGCGTCCGTCACAACTGTATGCTCTGGCTGGGGAAGGGAGAGGGATCTGCCCATGACCCATTGCCGGTTCGAGAGCCACCACTGCAACTGTTTTGCAGTCCCCTCCGAGATCTGGACGTGATCGGACAGGTTGCCCTGGTGCTGCGCCCACTGGAACTTCAGGTCCCACTGCAGAGCCCGCATATGCCATCTGGCATGATTGACCAGCAGGATGCAGGAGGCCATGAGGCCCAGCAGCCTCAGGGTCATCCGTACCGAAACCCAGGATAAAGGCCGAAAGATCGGAATCATAGCCTGAATATCCCGGACTCGCCGTTCGGGAGGATAGGCCCGAAACTGCGTCGTGTCCAGAACTGCTCCGATGAAAAGGAGCTGTGGAGAAGGAATTAGATGCGACTTCGGCACATTGATGGAGAACCCCAGCGAGTGCAGGAGTTCGGCCGTAGTCTGGAGGTGGGAGACGACTGCCTGGGACGAGCCCGCCTTCAGCAGCCAGTCGTCGAGGTAGGGGAAGACTGAAACCCCTGCCCGGCGCAGATGAGCTGCGACCACCGCCATCACTTTCGTGAACACCCGAGGGGCACTGGTAAGGCCAAAGGGGAGCACGGTGAACTGAAAATGCTCGGGGCCTACCGTGAACCGAAGGTAACGCCGGTGGGCCGGCAGGACGGGGATGTGGAAATACGCGTCCTGCAAGTCCAACGCTACCAACCAGTCTCCAGGGTCGAGGGCAGTCAAGACCTGAGCTAGGGTGAGCATCTTGAACTTCTCCTTCCGGAGGAAGCGATTGACGTTCCGGAGGTCCAAGATAGGACGCATGTCCTCCTTGTCCTTTTGGGCACCAGAAAGTAGTGGGAGTAGCAACCACGCCCTACTTCTGGGGTCGGAACATGCTCGATGGCCCTCTTGGTCAAGAGGGCCGTGACTTCCTTCCGTAGAAGCACCAAGTGATCCCCTGACATGCGGTGGAATTGAGGTGGCATGGCTGGGGGGTGGTCTCGAAGGGGAGGGAGTAGCCCCTTCGGACAATGTCCAAGACCCACCTGTCCGAGGTGATGGTGCGCCAGTGGGGAAGGTGATGGCGGACCCTGCCCCTACTGGCGTGCCGTGCACCTGAAAGGAGGGACTAGGAGGGCTTGGAGGCCGCGGACGGGTTGGAGGTGGTGGCCTGACCCGCACGCTGGTTGCCCGATCCGCCACGGCGGAATCCACGTCCTCGGCCACGCGAAGACGCCTGCTGCGCGGGCCGGTGGCTGGGCTGCTGACGTGAAGGGCGCCCCTACCGTGGCCACGATAGGGGCGAAAAGCAGAAGGCAGCGGAGGGCGTGTAGCAGAAAGGCCCAGGGACTTTGCAGTAGCCCGTGAGTCCTTAAAGCGCTCCAACGCATGGTCTGCTTTGGACCCAAAAAGACCGACTCCATCAAAGGGCATGTCCATGAGAGTATTCTGGACATCCCCTGAAAAACCAGTGGTTCTCAGCCAGGCGTGGCGCCGGAGCGCCACCGTCGTTGCAATCGACCTGCCCAGCGAGTCGGCGGTGTCAAGGCCACAACGGATAGTGTATTTGGCCGCATCCCTTCCTTCCGCAATGGCGCGGGAAAGCAGTGCCTGGACCTCCTCAGGGCACTGGGGCAAAACATCCGCCACCGAATCCCACAGGGAGTGGGTATATCGGCCCAAAAGACAAGCGGTGTTAACGGACCGCAAGCCAGCACTGGAGGAAGAAAAACCTTTCTTCCCAAACTGATCCAGGCGTTTGGATTCCCTATCCGGAGGAGCGGTAGGGAAGGCGGTTTGGGAAGCGGAGGCTTGGACAACCAAGCTCTCAGGAGTGGGGTGGACAGAAAGAAACAGGGGGTCGCCCGGAGCGGGGCGATGGCGTCGTGACACATTCCGATCCACAGGAGCCCCTGTGTTGGGCTTGGACCAGGCGCCCAAAGAACGTCAGTGAGGGCGTCGTTAAACGGCAGCACAGTCTCCGCAGAGGAGGCTGCCGGCTGAAGCACCTCTGTCAAGATGTTAGGCTTGACCGTCAAAGTAGGGAGCTGGAGACGTAAGGCCCCAGCAGCCCTACGCAACACCGTACCAAAATTGGCCCCCTCCTCCGTAGCCACGGGAGGAGACAGCATGCCAGTGTCAGGAGAAGTATCCAGACCACTGGCCTCCCTAGACTCTCTGTCCAGTCCTCATCATACTGACAGTTGCGTGTCAGAGGGTCATCAGACCCCTCCCAGTCCTCCTGGTCCTCCTCTGGTTCAAAATAAGGAGGAGGAGGGACATTTGGGACCCAAGGTCCCATCGGCGCCGGAGCCGGCGTCGAGCGACGTCGCTCCGGGTCCATGTCCGGAGCCGGAAGGAACTGGGGGACGACGCCGCCCGGAGCCCAGGGCGGCGTCGAGAACGGCACCGGAGACATCGGCGCCGGCGGAGGTGTCGTGAGGTCGACCGGCGTCGATGGGGGTTGTGGAGCCGGGATCGAGGCCGGGGCCGAAGCCGGAGCCGGGATCGAGGCTGGAGGCTCGGGCGACGCCGGGGCCGGAGCCGCCGGCGGCGCCGGATCAACCCCATCAGGGCCCGCGGGGCCCGAAGGCGCACCGGAGGGGCCTGAAGGCCCGAAGAGGCGGGCCATGGCCGACAGGAACTCCTGTACCTTGGCCGGATCCGCCCCCGAACCCGGGAAGGGCGGGTATGACGGGGGCGACTCCACAGGCAAGTCCGGGGCCGCGGGGGCGGGGACGGTGCCGGGAGGGGCCTCAGCCGAGTCGCGAGACCGGCGAGGCGAAGTCCGAGAGCGACGATGCTTCTTGGACTTCTTGTGCCTAGACTTACCGGACGAAGAAGACTTCGACGCCGACGACCGGTGTGCACTCCGCGAGCGACCCCTGGACCTCTCACGCGACCGGGGCTTCCGCGGAGCCGAATGCCGGGCCTCGAGGAGCTTTCGAGACCGCTCTCGCAAAGCTTTCGGGTTGAGGGCCTGGCATTCGGGACAAGACTCGGTGTCGTGGCCTCGGCCGAGGCAGAAGAGACACTCCCAATGCGGGTCGGTGACGGACATCATCCGCGCACAGGCGCCGCATCGCTTGAAGCCGGGCATCCCTACGACACCTTAAAGTTGGAAAAAACAGTGAAAAAATCACCAAAAAGTATGGTCAAAAATTGACCAGGGCACTGCTCTTCCCGGATCTGCGCTTACTGGCGCGGAAAAAGAAGAACTGACGTCAGCGCGCAGGGGCGGCGCCTAAGTACTGCCCGCGACGTCATCCCGGCGATCACG